>JAZGUH010000040.1:1200000-2400000 GCA_037893225.1 Hippasteria phrygiana | reverse complement strand
TTGCCCAGGGTGGAAGGTGTTCAATGCAACTATATCCAGAAATACCCTTCCAGTGACTTCAGTCGGTTATTGTCCATTTCTGCACAAGTCACCTACCGATCCTGCTGTTGTGGAAGAAGCTCTGCAGATATGTATAAAATCAAGCCATTACTTAGGAATGGAACACACAATAGTAACTCAGGATGAGGCTGTTTACGAAATCAGTTATACTCTCCGACTTCAGGAACCCAATCTAATATTGCGGCTTGGTGGATTCCATCTCCTGATGAATTACCTGGGTGCTGTTGGAAAGCTGATGGGTGGAACCGGATTGAAAGAGTTATTTGTCGAAGGAAAGTTGTTGATGGAAGGCACAGCAAATAAAGTCCTTTCTGGAAAAGGATACTACCAAGCAATAAATGCACACATGAGGGTATACGAGGCACTGAACGTTGTTTGGTGGTCTGCATTTGAGGAATGGTGTGTCTGCAATAGTGTGGATTTAGATGGTCTTAGTGAAGTAAGAGACTTGATGTATAAAGTGAAAGATGTCCTCAGAGATGGAAGAGATGAAGCCTGTGATATCGTAAAGCAGTTAGACCATGAAGCCAGTGGTGTTCAGGAGCTGAAAGGCAGATTTGACAAAAGTAGGCAGGAGTTTTTGACGCACCAGTTGTGGTTGAATTACTTAGATATGGTGGATGTTGCATTGTTGTTTATCCATGTTGAAAGAGATGGTGTTTGGACGGAGCATTTGTCAAGTACAGCAAGCATGCTAGAAGTCATTGCAGCTGCAGATCATTTCAAGTATATTAAAGCTGTTGTTGCTTACTTGGAGGAGATGCAAATGTTACCACATACTGCACCCGAAGTTCACGCGCAGTTCGAGAATGGTCACTTCACAGTAAAACGGTCGACAGGAAAGTTCAATAGTATTTGGACAGATATGGCACTAGAATGCTCACAAAATTGTGATGCAAAAGGCAGAAGTGGACAGGCGGGGCTAAAGGGGGTGACGATGAAAGAATACACTCAGAAGAAGTGGTTTACGACTCTTCCTTTTACTGCAGGCATTTCTTCTTCTGTAAAGTTTATGGTTCACTGGATGACGACGATATCTCACACCATGAAGCTAACGCTGCAGTAAAGAATAGAGAAATATCGTCGAGAGAAAATCTGGTGAAGGTGTTTACTCAAGGTGACATGATCGATCCATTTAGTTACACTGGCACCAAGGATATGCTTAACATAGCAGATGGTCAAGTTGGAACCACGGACGTTTCAAGAGATATTCTTGGTGCTCGACAGCGTGGCCGCCAGTCGCTGCAGGACTACATCTCATCAGGAAAAACAAGAAAACTTCAACTGCAAACATTTGATGTCCTAAATAAAAGCAAAAAGGCAAGGGAGAAGAAAAACAAGCAGGAGATGACTGATGAGATGGCCATACTTAAACGACTTGTCATTGAGACAGAACGAGGCTCTGTCAGTACCCCACTTGAAGACTTGCTGACACATGAGCTGCATACTTATCCTCCTTCTATAGCAGAAGTTGATTCCACCACAAAGAACGTCAAACTTCGTAGCGGGAGCAAAGCAGCTCTACAACATATCTGCAGAAAAAGAATAGGTCTTAAAGAATGGCCTGTCACCATGTCTTCTGCCACCCACAAGACAGGTGTCGTCGTTGATGTCATGGGGCTAATAAGAACGCACAAACCCTTTAACAACGAGGTCAGTGACAAGTATGCAGCAAGACTCTTGCAGTCAACTAAACAAGAATTATCCTGCACAGAGATCCATCTTGTTGCTGATAGATATGATGGCATTCATGATGTCCAAGATGAAAATGGAAACACTGTCTGCTTGAAATCAGCTAGTGGCTGTAGAGATCGGCGTTCAGAATCCAGGGTTGAGTACCAGGTTTGCAAGAGCCTTCCGATAAAGCACTGGGATGAAATAATCACTAACAGCAAAAGCAAGTCCAACCTGCTGAGCTTTGTCTTTGATTGCTGGACACAATGCTCAACTCTTCTAGAAGATGGCATCACTCTTACGCTTGCTGGTGGTTTCCAGAATAGGCAGCATGTGACAACCTTAAAGTCTGATAGACAACCTATCATCCCTGATGGCATTGACCTAAGCAAGCACCCATGAGGAGGCAGACACTCGTGTATTTCTACACACTGCAGCTTGTGTACACAGAGGATGTACCCGAGTTGTTATAAGATGCATCTGATACCGATATTGTGGTGATGGCGGTGTATTTCTATCAAAGGCTTGCTGATGAAGGTTGCCAGGAGCTGTATGTGCAAACAAAGGATTATTTCATTCCCATTCATGATGTTGTCACCTCTTTCAGTGTAAACGAAGCAAAGATGTTGCCCCTTCTTCATGCACTCAGCGGCTGTGACACTAACAGCTTTTTCTTTGGTAAAGGCAAAACAAAATTTGTCAAAGCTTCACCAAGTGTCGCTGCTCACCTCGCTAACATTTGTGACCAGCTGGAACAGCAGAGCAATGTTTCTGAGGACTTTGTTGTTCACATTACAAAAGTTGCTACCGATCTTCTAACTAAGGTGTATGGGCATAGTGATTTCTCCAGTTTGGACATGTTAAGACGCCACCTTTACGCAAGGGTCCAAGACATAAAGTCATTGCCTCCAACAAAATAATGATGCCTTCCAACAACATGTCATACGTGCAATTTTCCAAACGAGTGTCTGGGTTAAGGCCATGCAGGCAAGACCATCCCTTCCTGACCCCTACAAATACGGATGGAGATCAACATCCTCTGGAGTTGAACCTGTACTGGTGCAACGTAGTTATCTTCCACACCACCTTCGAAAAAAGCTGTTCTGCAACTGTAAGCAAAAATGCAGAAGAAATTGCCCTTGTCTGAAGAAGAAACTAGCGTGCGATGACTCATGCTTGTGCAAAGGTCGGGCAGCTACCTGTGTGCGAGCAGATATTGAATTAGATGATATTCAAGATGCTGCTTCTGACGAGTCTGAAAGTGTCACGGAGGAATAAACTGGATACAAAAAGGATGAGGTTAGTATTCAGCTCCTTATTGCCTGTCCAAGTTCTCTCAAAGTTTCCCTTGGGCCTTGGCATCGGAATTCCACCAGATAATTTTCTGACAACTGACCCATCCAAATCTCCAACTTGTCCTTCATGTTTACAAACGTCATCTCTTCACTACCAAGTAGTCTAGTGCTCCGCACCTTCACAGCTAGTCCCTGCAAGGTATATCTTCGCCTACTTGTCCTCCAATCCATACGGAAGCGTGCAGTCTCCATAGGTTTTTCCATTGTATCTTTCGGTTGGGTACAATACTCGGCTGCCATATCTTCACACCGAAATGACTCATTCCTGACTCCAACATCTACCCTATGTATGGTTAAATTGCCTCCACTTGAAGGTTCTTCCTCTTCGGCCATTGATCCTTCCGTCACCTGAAAAGGGGGTCCATCAATGATGCGCTGTTCAACATGCTTCAATGCTGACCTGCCCTGCATGGATGTGCCACTTGCTGTTAATTGGTACTATCAACATTGACGAAGTGCGAGATATTTTTGCCTTGGCTTTGGTGGTGACCTTTACCTTGGCACAGCAGGTGTCATCGACAAGAATAAAGTGCCTGCCGTCCTTCCGATGCTGTGCAGTCATTGAAGCTCTTCCGGTGTCTCCACATTCATAATATACCGGTGACCTTCCTGTCGAAGCTGGCGGCTCGGTCATTCCTTCTGTCCCACCACCAGCTACGGTACCCGGCTACCTGGGATCGTGCTCTTTTCCTCTTCGGTGAATTTATCTGCTATTGCATTTGGACCTACTCCATCTGGAGTTGCTCAATCAAAAGTTTCAACTCCCATCCAGCCTCTAGACTCTGACTTAATTGTGACGTTGGTGGTTTCTATTGCTACTGCTTTTGCTGATGTTGTTCCATGACGCCTGTTGAAATTACGTCCTAAGCAGGTAAATTACAATTGAAGCTATTATTGGACCACGAGTATTTCAATCCTATGATGCATATCCCAATTGAGACACCGAATCGGTAGTGATTCTCCCTGGGTTGGAAATGGATGTGACGTCGCTATGTAATGAAGGACTTCGGCTACATGAACGATAAACACGGAAGCCGAAGGGGTGGATTCGATTGGGGGGAGTCTATACCTCCAGGCGCACAGGTCTTCACACTTGCATTCTCACAGACAATCGGGGGTTGGGGATGACCTCAGTGAAAATAGAACCACACTCTTTATTAAGTGAACTGGGTTATTTTATTTCTTCAACTGGGATATTCCCAAACAGGCCTATAAATCCAACATAGTCGCATAACAAACTACATGTAGTCAGTGAATTGTTTAGCTGCCAGTTGGACAACATCATAAAGAAATATCTTCTTCTTACTAAAACAAGTCAAGAAACTGATCCATTTGATGAGGGGCTAATTAAATGTTGACTGAAATTCATTACTGGCTATATTTCACTGAGAATATGCGGTGAACACAAAGAAAACATTCTATTTATTGATTGTTAAAAAGAGACATATTTGCAACGAACACAGAAAATACAGGGAAAAGTTATTTTTGACCAAAAATGGGCAAAAAGTACCAAACAAGCCCTCTGGTGGACTTTTTAAGAATTTTATTGTCGCCATCATGTAGATTTTGGTGAAAGAAACATTCAGACCAAATTTCAGGAAAATTTGTCGTAAACATTGGAAAATACAGAGGGGTTGTCCCTTCCCAGTCTAGGACAAAGCCTAATTCTATTACGGTTTAAAAATTTAACCACAAGTGGTCTTTTTCCCTTTTTTGTAGGGGGGGGGGGGGCACTTTCAATGTCTGAAACTCATTTTTGGCCAAGTTAGAATAAAACATACTATTTATGAAAAGAAAACTATTCAAAGCGACGTTTTATCATTTTTATTACGCAAAAATGGCCGCCATTTTGGATTTTTCAAAATTTATAAAATAGCCCGGATGTGAACTTTTGCACACATGCTTATCTATCGCAAGTCACATTCTGAGCCAAATTTGGGTTTAATTGGCCAATTAATGTTCAATGTATTCAAAAATTCATAGTTTTGATGTTTTTGTGGGAAAATGGCGGCCATATTGAATTTTGACCTAAAAATGCATTTTCGCTGGGTCAAATTTCAATACACCATTCAGATTCTAAATCAGCAGGTCTTACTACAAAAAAAATGTAAACATATTGTGGGGAGCAAATTGTGTAGGGTTAACTCATTTTTGGGGGTCTGGAGCTCGGACTATCGGTATTGTATTTTCACAATGTGGTGTTGATACCGTTCAGTCGATCGAACGACTGTTATGCAGATTTGTTGGACTATAGTTCACTATTATAACACCTCATCCACAGATTCTGTGTCTTGATTCGCCGAGAGCGAATCACATGGCATTTTCTATTGTTGCTATACCCATAGCAACCAAAGTACTATCTTAATGTTAAAGAGTGAAAACCTCACTCTCCAAAAGAGTGAATCCCTTCTCAAACCACTCCAAAGAGTGAATCTCTTATAAAAACCACTCGAAAAGTGGCAAGATGTTCTGGACTCTTATGATGTTGATGAAGCATGGTGCAAATTGGCACTCCAAATTTATAAGTATTATTAACTTTCATGCGCCAATCAAAACTAAACGTATTCGGGGTGCCTCTTTACCTTGACTCGATTGCGAAATTCTTAAACTTATGAGACAGCAGGATCGTGCACACAAAATCGCAAAAAGCTTAGGCTTACACATTCATTGGGACTCTTAAAAAAAGCTGCGGAACAATGTAACTAATAAAATCCGCACTAAGAAGAGTGAATACTATACATGTACTAACATTGGCAATATAAGAAAATAAAAGCAAATGAAAAAAAATAAAGGATGTACTTCCTAAGAAACAGAAAATTGCTCCAAATTCTATCACTTCCCCAAATGGAGAAAATATTGACGATCTTATCATTGCGGTTTTATTAAATGAACACTTTTCTACAATCGGAAAGCGTACAGCTGGAAATGGCCTATCGCGCGAACTTGAAAACAATGATACCTACACATCTATCGTTGATTCTCTGGATGAAGAATGCACTGTACCTAATATTACAGAAGAGTTCGTTTAAAAGCGAATATCATCCATGTCGGTTGGGAAAGCAACAGGTCCGGATGGCATCAGTGTTAAAATGCTTAAAATTGCTTCCCCTTATATTACTAAATCTTTAACTTATATTTTTAACCTCTCCATAAGATGCGAGCTATACCCTAAAGATTGGAAACACGCCTTGGGAACACCAATTCACAAGGGAGGAGATAAATGTAGTACAGGTAATTATCGGCCTATTTCTATACTGCCAATTATCTCTAAGATTCTAGAAAGATGGGTGCACTCGGCATTATATAGCTACCTCGATGATAACAATTTGATACCTAGTTGCAAATCAGGACTTAGACCCTTGCACTTAACTGAAAGCACTCTACACGATTTAACAAACAAGTGTTTTGAGGCTACGGAGCAAGGTGAAGTTACAGGTAGTGTGTTCATAGATCTCAGTAAAGCTTTTGATTGTGTGGATCATGTAATCCTACTATAAGCAAATTGAAGAAGCTGAATGTGATCTTCTGTAATTAATTGTCGTACCTAGGCGGTCGTAGTCAGTCTGTAAATATTGAGGGCACAATGCCGAAGGTCCTGCCCATTAAACATCGGCGTTCCACAAGGGTCGAAATTGGGTGTGTTAAAGAGAATTCGTGATGGAGGAATCCCACAACGACGAGTTTAGCGCCGATCTGCGGCGCACTTCCGCGTTTGAAAACGAGGATCTCAATGTCACAGTAAACAACTTTATGCTAATCGTGCGCCAGCGCTTCCTTTTATGGCCTGATTAATTCATGCATGAATGAATGTGCTGAAAAGCGTTGTTTTGTTTGCCACTGACATTATCGCTTTCAACCCGGAAGTACGCAGTAAGAGGAGGGGTTATAATATATATGACCCTTTGTTAAGCAATTCGTTGGGCATTATTACCACAACGTATTACACTGTAATAAAGGGCCGGTCACACTGGCCACGATAACGAAGACGATAAGGAAAACAGTGGGAATAAACCGCGCTGATTGGTGGAACTGTCGCGCGTGTAATACGCGCGCGTTCCGTCCACCAATAGGGAGCGTTTATTCGTATCGTTTTCGTTTTCGTGGCCAGTGTGACCAGTTTAAAACAGATTAAAACTTGCTTGTGATTCTGGGCTCCAGGAGTGATTTTGGACCCTCATTGTTGAAGTTATATCCAGCTGTTCCTTCTGAATTAAAAATCACATTCGAGGTTTTCTCAGTGTGATGCTTAAGGTATTGGCTAGCTATTGATAAACTGCCCATCAGGGTACTAAGAAGTGATAAAATTGAAATTGCTGGGATGCGACTTGCAAATTATGTATACTGATAAAGAGGCTAAGGAAATAAGCGAGCGCGGGACACTGCAAACTGGTATTAGCGTCTGAGACTTGTGTAGAATGGTCCACCACCGTATCATGCACTTTGAGGTTCTAACACTAAGACCGCGATTGCGGCACACAACTAATATCTCCATCTATTTGGTGAAACAAGGATTACAGATCACGTCCAAGAAAGACGCTTGACAAACCAAAGGATTAACACGATTCTCGGATTTCCTTTGCGCGAAAGAAAACTACTCATAATTTATTAATTCGTCAAACAAAACCACAAGGGAAACTGACTTAATAGGTACATTTGAATAATTTAGTAATTTTATTAATTCAGAAGACAGCAACACCGACAAACACATTAGCTCGTATCTTCATTTGGCGATTGAAAGCCGTCCCTTCTCAACCCGAGTCTCGACTGACATGAGCGTCTAAATCAGTACTGAAGCTGTAACGATGTTTGCCAGGAAAGTATACCAACTTCTTGAAGCGAACAGTATATTTCAAATATTTTTCTGTATAGAAATGTTTTTTTAGGAGAATCAAATGAATGTAAACAGGCCGTCACTTTTGAAGAAATATTGGCTATCTAACGACGCCACTTTTAAGGGTACAGGCAGTATAGTTACTTAAAGGTTATTTAAATGCATTGGTAGAGCTGAGAACAGAGTCAAAGGCAGGCAGTGTATGCTTTGTTTGATACAAGCCTGTAAACCATTACCGAACTGTGATGTACATCACATCACTTGGTGCGGTAAGCACTTATCCAGAACCACCAAAATGACATCGTCGCGCGCATCGCGCCTTGTGCCTATTCATAAGGCCTCGTGCATTTTCAGTAATACATGACGATGTCATTTTGGTGGTTCTGGATAAGCGCTTACCACTTGGTGCATCTTTAGTGTACACCAATTGTGCACCATGCAATCACTAAATATGCAACAGTACACCACAAGAACACCACACACACTCTGAAACTTCAATCACCAAAATACCACCCAAAAATGTTCATTTATGATACACCAGAAGCCTTATTCACTCTTAAAAGAATTTTCCACAGCAATAAGGAGACCAAAAGTACCCTTGATAATAGTATAAGAAACCGCTGTTTTAAACGATGATTCTGTGCACGTTCACAAAGGGTTTATTTCGATTGTTCAGCCAAGGATCTTTCGGAGGTTTTTAGATAGTTTTCTCGAAAATTACAGCATTTCACACTGAAATATTTCTCATGGGTATTGTTAATTTTACATTATAGATTGCAGAAATATAATTTCCAAGGTGAAGCAGATTAACTTTAATAACTGTACTTTCACTACTGTTTGTACCCAAGTAGAACAGCCCAATTTCTCAAAAGATTGCCTTTATACGCGTCTCCTCGTTATATTATAGCACAGTTAAGACTCGCTCAGCAAGACTTTGACAGGCTTGATAGCGTAGACGTCCCATGGGGTGGGATTAGTTGCAGAAATCCTAGACGAATTATGGCCAAAAGACTCAATTATGACATAGGCATAAAGGCGATGAATTTCACGGGCCGAATTTATATTGAAGACGATCTGACGCAAAAGACAATTAAGCAATACAGCTTTCCACCAGAAGCCGATATCACTGATGAACTCGACGTCTTTAATACTGTGAAAAAAGAGCAAACGGAACAACAAAAATCGAACAACTTGAACTATTTTCCCCACCTTCCTTTTCTTCCTTATAAATATGTAGATATTTTGTCCTCTCCGACGTGGCGTTCAGCACTTTATTCTTAGTACCGGTAATTTCCGAAAACCAGTGAGAAAGGTTAGCGTTAGGGGAAGAATCTCCCATAATTTACATCATCCCTCCACCTTCAGAGGCTTTCATTGCGTTCCATTAAAGAGGCAGGCTCATCACGATTTACAAAAGCGCCCTCAGTCACTCGCACGAGAGAGGCGACTTTTGTTAACGTGTAAGAGATGGCAGTCGCAAGGTCAAAGGTGACTTTTCGTGGCACGAATTTGTCCGACGCGCATCGACAAGCCTGCGTCTTTAAACCTTTGACCTGCATCGTTTGACCTTCATTGTAGACAAAATCTTTTCCTGACCAATATAAAACTCCCTAAACATTCAGTTTAATGCACAGAACAAGGGTAGCGATTGGCGTTTCATTGTAATGCAATGAACTTTGACATTGGAAGGTAGACACTTTAGCCTGGTTTCCGTATAATCGCAATGAACGCCGACAGCACGCAATATGGCAAGTCGCAGACGTCCGGGCAGATACGGTTCTGGACGTCATTTGACTGAACATTTAAAAAAAAATGGCGTACGAATGCTTGAAAATGTCTCACTAAAATGGCCTTTTTTGGTACTTCACACTTTTCTGAAAGCTGAACTGATATTTCATTTAGATAGATTTCAATTACGGGCAGCAATTTTACTTACATTTATGCTCATATTTCTTGGTCAAAGGATGAAATGGGTCAAATTTGTGGCACTCAAGCGGCGAGAGACATCGTTTAATGCACGGCATGCCAGTACGTGTATTTGAATGGGCCTACTCTCACGACGCGACGGCGACAGTCGGCAAAGTTGAACTTGGTTGATCTTTGCCGACTATCGTTATCCATGTTGGGAAAGTCCCCGATGAAGCGTTTCCATTCATCGGCGTTGCATCGGGGACTCTTCGGCGACGCTGTCGGCGATTATAACGACCATATAGAAACCAGGCTTTACTCACACCCACATTATGTTTTAAGGATGTGATTAGGATCTTACTGTGATGATTTGATTAAGTGTCTTAATAAGGTGGTAATTGGGCGCGCCTGCTTTGGAATGTGTCTCATTTTAAATATGTCCGCCAGTTGGCACTATGAACATCTAACAAAAGAAAACCCACGCAGTCCTTTGTTGCAAACAAAGGACTGCGTTGGTTTTCTTTTGTTAGATGTTCATAGTGTGGTTATACTGCTTCGTCTTGAATCGTCCTTGCTTGAATTTACTATTATTTGTCACAATAAGCCAGTTCGGTATCTCGAAGGTCAAAGGTTATTCGGGTTAAAATTTCTGACGTAATGTCTCGCAACGTTACGCGAACGCTTATTCTGATTGAATAAGCCAGTTCAGTACTTCAACTGCGCATGTGCACAGTGACATTTTATCCCAAATGACCTGCGTGACCTAACGCGCGCGGGTGAACGCGCAAGGTGGACGCGCAAGGTGGTCGCACAACGCGCACGCGTTAAATTCAATTAGAATAAAGTTGCTGACGTAATTACGCGCAACATGGCGTGACATTACGTCAGCAATTTTATACCGAATAACCTTTGACCTTTGAGATACTGAACTGGCTTATTTAACACGTGCGCTTTGTGCGACCACCTAGCGCGTTCATACGCGCGCGTCAGGTCACGGGTCATTCTGGTGAACTATGTCATTGTGCACATGCGCTGTTGAAATACTGAACTGGCTTATTCAAAATAACTATTTGTCTACTTACGTTGGCATAAAGGAGCCGGTTGGGAGTCCCTTTACTATCCGAGACCTTGTTTAGAGAGGCGTTGTCTATCAAGGCTTTTTTCACAGACTCGGGTGTGGCGTTTTGGTCTTGACCGAAGTGAAGTGCCGCAACGCCTAATGAGTTTGTAAAGTGTTTTGATTAATGGTGCATGGGAATAGAAAGTGAGCAATCATATACACAAAGACTGCCACAATATAGACGATGTGCCCTGTGAAATTACGTGTTTACATCTATAAACACGTTCGGTTGGGCGACTGAAGTCGACTAGACTTAACCATAGTCAATCTAGATGTCACTCGAACGCTGCGTGGTTTGACTGGCTAGTCCAACTGGATCAACCTAGCCATTGAGCACTGTTGCTCTAGTCAAATTCGTGAGTTACGTCACGGTTTCAAGATGGAGGATAGGTGAACGGGGCAAGTTTTGCAAACGTTAACGATAAATTGTTTGGTTTTGTCCAATTATAACTCTTTGCAATAAGATAATAAATTATTTATTGCACTAAAGTTAAGTAGAGAAAATAATAGAAATAAATAATAGAAAATAAAAATGACGTGCCAACATTGCTTCGTCAACAACTAGCAGACGACATTCTTTGCAGTTTGTTGTTGCTACACAATAACTAGATTTGGCGTAGTCGATCCACTAGACACGTTCGAGTGAAAAACAGACCACGCATGCGTGATTTAAATCGCAAATCGATAAAAGGGACCCGGTCAGCAGCACAGAAAATACAGGGAAAAGTTATTTTTGACCAAAAATGGGCAAAAAGTACCAAACAAGCCCTCTGGTGGACTTTTTAAGAATTTTATTGTCGCCATCATGTAGATTTTGGTGAAAGAAACATTCAGACCAAATTTCAGGAAAATTTGTCGTAAACATTGGAAAATACAGAGGGGTTGTCCCTTCCCAGTCTAGGACAAAGCCTAATTCTATTACGGTTTAAAAATTTAACCACAAGTGGTCTTTTTCCCTTTTTTGTAGGGGGGGGGGCACTTTCAATGTCTGAAACTCATTTTTGGCCAAGTTAGAATAAAACATACTATTTATGAAAAGAAAACTATTCAAAGCGACGTTTTATCATTTTTATTACGCAAAAATGGCCGCCATTTTGGATTTTTCAAAATTTATAAAATAGCCCGGATGTGAACTTTTGCACACATGCTTATCTATCGCAAGTCACATTCTGAGCCAAATTTGGGTTTAATTGGCCAATTAATGTTCAATGTATTCAAAAATTCATAGTTTTGATGTTTTTGTGGGAAAATGGCGGCCATATTGAATTTTGACCTAAAAATGCATTTTCGCTGGGTCAAATTTCAATACACCATTCAGATTCTAAATCAGCAGGTCTTACTACAAAAAAAATGTAAACATATTGTGGGGAGCAAATTGTGTAGGGTTAACTCATTTTTGGGGGTCTGGAGCTCGGACTATCGGTATTGTATTTTCACAATGTGGTGTTGATACCGTTCAGTCGATCGAACGACTGTTATGCAGATTTGTTGGACTATAGTTCACTATTATAACACCTCATCCACAGATTCTGTGTCTTGATTCGCCGAGAGCGAATCACATGGCATTTTCTATTGTTGCTATACCCATAGCAACCAAAGTACTATCTTAATGTTAAAGAGTGAAAACCTCACTCTCCAAAAGAGTGAATCCCTTCTCAAACCACTCCAAAGAGTGAATCTCTTATAAAAACCACTCGAAAAGTGGCAAGATGTTCTGGACTCTTATGATGTTGATGAAGCATGGTGCAAATTGGCACTCCAAATTTATAAGTATTATTAACTTTCATGCGCCAATCAAAACTAAACGTATTCGGGGTGCCTCTTTACCTTGACTCGATTGCGAAATTCTTAAACTTATGAGACAGCGGGATCGTGCACACAAAATCGCAAAAAGCTTAGGCTTACACATTCATTGGGACTCTTAAAAAAAGCTGCGGAACAATGTAACTAATAAAATCCGCACTAAGAAGAGTGAATACTATACATGTACTAACATTGGCAATATAAGAAAATAAAAGCAAATGAAAAAAAATAAAGGATGTACTTCCTAAGAAACAGAAAATTGCTCCAAATTCTATCACTTCCCCAAATGGAGAAAATATTGACGATCTTATCATTGCGGTTTTATTAAATGAACACTTTTCTACAATCGGAAAGCGTACAGCTGGAAATGGCCTATCGCGCGAACTTGAAAACAATGATACCTACACATCTATCGTTGATTCTCTGGATGAAGAATGCACTGTACCTAATATTACAGAAGAGTTCGTTTAAAAGCGAATATCATCCATGTCGGTTGGGAAAGCAACAGGTCCGGATGGCATCAGTGTTAAAATGCTTAAAATTGCTTCCCCTTATATTACTAAATCTTTAACTTATATTTTTAACCTCTCCATAAGATGCGAGCTATACCCTAAAGATTGGAAACACGCCTTGGGAACACCAATTCACAAGGGAGGAGATAAATGTAGTACAGGTAATTATCGGCCTATTTCTATACTGCCAATTATCTCTAAGATTCTAGAAAGATGGGTGCACTCGGCATTATATAGCTACCTCGATGATAACAATTTGATACCTAGTTGCAAATCAGGACTTAGACCCTTGCACTTAACTGAAAGCACTCTACACGATTTAACAAACAAGTGTTTTGAGGCTACGGAGCAAGGTGAAGTTACAGGTAGTGTGTTCATAGATCTCAGTAAAGCTTTTGATTGTGTGGATCATGTAATCCTACTATAAGCAAATTGAAGAAGCTGAATGTGATCTTCTGTAATTAATTGTCGTACCTAGGCGGTCGTAGTCAGTCTGTAAATATTGAGGGCACAATGCCGAAGGTCCTGCCCATTAAACATCGGCGTTCCACAAGGGTCGAAATTGGGTGTGTTAAAGAGAATTCGTGATGGAGGAATCCCACAACGACGAGTTTAGCGCCGATCTGCGGCGCACTTCCGCGTTTGAAAACGAGGATCTCAATGTCACAGTAAACAACTTTATGCTAATCGTGCGCCAGCGCTTCCTTTTATGGCCTGATTAATTCATGCATGAATGAATGTGCTGAAAAGCGTTGTTTTGTTTGCCACTGACATTATCGCTTTCAACCCGGAAGTACGCAGTAAGAGGAGGGGTTATAATATATATGACCCTTTGTTAAGCAATTCGTTGGGCATTATTACCACAACGTATTACACTGTAATAAAGGGCCGGTCACACTGGCCACGATAACGAAGACGATAAGGAAAACAGTGGGAATAAACCGCGCTGATTGGTGGAACTGTCGCGCGTGTAATACGCGCGCGTTCCGTCCACCAATAGGGAGCGTTTATTCGTATCGTTTTCGTTTTCGTGGCCAGTGTGACCAGTTTAAAACAGATTAAAACTTGCTTGTGATTCTGGGCTCCAGGAGTGATTTTGGACCCTCATTGTTGAAGTTATATCCAGCTGTTCCTTCTGAATTAAAAATCACATTCGAGGTTTTCTCAGTGTGATGCTTAAGGTATTGGCTAGCTATTGATAAACTGCCCATCAGGGTACTAAGAAGTGATAAAATTGAAATTGCTGGGATGCGACTTGCAAATTATGTATACTGATAAAGAGGCTAAGGAAATAAGCGAGCGCGGGACACTGCAAACTGGTATTAGCGTCTGAGACTTGTGTAGAATGGTCCACCACCGTATCATGCACTTTGAGGTTCTAACACTAAGACCGCGATTGCGGCACACAACTAATATCTCCATCTATTTGGTGAAACAAGGATTACAGATCACGTCCAAGAAAGACGCTTGACAAACCAAAGGATTAACACGATTCTCGGATTTCCTTTGCGCGAAAGAAAACTACTCATAATTTATTAATTCGTCAAACAAAACCACAAGGGAAACTGACTTAATAGGTACATTTGAATAATTTAGTAATTTTATTAATTCAGAAGACAGCAACACCGACAAACACATTAGCTCGTATCTTCATTTGGCGATTGAAAGCCGTCCCTTCTCAACCCGAGTCTCGACTGACATGAGCGTCTAAATCAGTACTGAAGCTGTAACGATGTTTGCCAGGAAAGTATACCAACTTCTTGAAGCGAACAGTATATTTCAAATATTTTTCTGTATAGAAATGTTTTTTTAGGAGAATCAAATGAATGTAAACAGGCCGTCACTTTTGAAGAAATATTGGCTATCTAACGACGCCACTTTTAAGGGTACAGGCAGTATAGTTACTTAAAGGTTATTTAAATGCATTGGTAGAGCTGAGAACAGAGTCAAAGGCAGGCAGTGTATGCTTTGTTTGATACAAGCCTGTAAACCATTACCGAACTGTGATGTACATCACATCACTTGGTGCGGTAAGCACTTATCCAGAACCACCAAAATGACATCGTCGCGCGCATCGCGCCTTGTGCCTATTCATAAGGCCTCGTGCATTTTCAGTAATACATGACGATGTCATTTTGGTGGTTCTGGATAAGCGCTTACCACTTGGTGCATCTTTAGTGTACACCAATTGTGCACCATGCAATCACTAAATATGCAACAGTACACCACAAGAACACCACACACACTCTGAAACTTCAATCACCAAAATACCACCCAAAAATGTTCATTTATGATACACCAGAAGCCTTATTCACTCTTAAAAGAATTTTCCACAGCAATAAGGAGACCAAAAGTACCCTTGATAATAGTATAAGAAACCGCTGTTTTAAACGATGATTCTGTGCACGTTCACAAAGGGTTTATTTCGATTGTTCAGCCAAGGATCTTTCGGAGGTTTTTAGATAGTTTTCTCGAAAATTACAGCATTTCACACTGAAATATTTCTCATGGGTATTGTTAATTTTACATTATAGATTGCAGAAATATAATTTCCAAGGTGAAGCAGATTAACTTTAATAACTGTACTTTCACTACTGTTTGTACCCAAGTAGAACAGCCCAATTTCTCAAAAGATTGCCTTTATACGCGTCTCCTCGTTATATTATAGCACAGTTAAGACTCGCTCAGCAAGACTTTGACAGGCTTGATAGCGTAGACGTCCCATGGGGTGGGATTAGTTGCAGAAATCCTAGACGAATTATGGCCAAAAGACTCAATTATGACATAGGCATAAAGGCGATGAATTTCACGGGCCGAATTTATATTGAAGACGATCTGACGCAAAAGACAATTAAGCAATACAGCTTTCCACCAGAAGCCGATATCACTGATGAACTCGACGTCTTTAATACTGTGAAAAAAGAGCAAACGGAACAACAAAAATCGAACAACTTGAACTATTTTCCCCACCTTCCTTTTCTTCCTTATAAATATGTAGATATTTTGTCCTCTCCGACGTGGCGTTCAGCACTTTATTCTTAGTACCGGTAATTTCCGAAAACCAGTGAGAAAGGTTAGCGTTAGGGGAAGAATCTCCCATAATTTACATCATCCCTCCACCTTCAGAGGCTTTCATTGCGTTCCATTAAAGAGGCAGGCTCATCACGATTTACAAAAGCGCCCTCAGTCACTCGCACGAGAGAGGCGACTTTTGTTAACGTGTAAGAGATGGCAGTCGCAAGGTCAAAGGTGACTTTTCGTGGCACGAATTTGTCCGACGCGCATCGACAAGCCTGCGTCTTTAAACCTTTGACCTGCATCGTTTGACCTTCATTGTAGACAAAATCTTTTCCTGACCAATATAAAACTCCCTAAACATTCAGTTTAATGCACAGAACAAGGGTAGCGATTGGCGTTTCATTGTAATGCAATGAACTTTGACATTGGAAGGTAGACACTTTAGCCTGGTTTCCGTATAATCGCAATGAACGCCGACAGCACGCAATATGGCAAGTCGCAGACGTCCGGGCAGATACGGTTCTGGACGTCATTTGACTGAACATTTAAAAAAAAATGGCGTACGAATGCTTGAAAATGTCTCACTAAAATGGCCTTTTTTGGTACTTCACACTTTTCTGAAAGCTGAACTGATATTTCATTTAGATAGATTTCAATTACGGGCAGCAATTTTACTTACATTTATGCTCATATTTCTTGGTCAAAGGATGAAATGGGTCAAATTTGTGGCACTCAAGCGGCGAGAGACATCGTTTAATGCACGGCATGCCAGTACGTGTATTTGAATGGGCCTACTCTCACGACGCGACGGCGACAGTCGGCAAAGTTGAACTTGGTTGATCTTTGCCGACTATCGTTATCCATGTTGGGAAAGTCCCCGATGAAGCGTTTCCATTCATCGGCGTTGCATCGGGGACTCTTCGGCGACGCTGTCGGCGATTATAACGACCATATAGAAACCAGGCTTTACTCACACCCACATTATGTTTTAAGGATGTGATTAGGATCTTACTGTGATGATTTGATTAAGTGTCTTAATAAGGTGGTAATTGGGCGCGCCTGCTTTGGAATGTGTCTCATTTTAAATATGTCCGCCAGTTGGCACTATGAACATCTAACAAAAGAAAACCCACGCAGTCCTTTGTTGCAAACAAAGGACTGCGTTGGTTTTCTTTTGTTAGATGTTCATAGTGTGGTTATACTGCTTCGTCTTGAATCGTCCTTGCTTGAATTTACTATTATTTGTCACAATAAGCCAGTTCGGTATCTCGAAGGTCAAAGGTTATTCGGGTTAAAATTTCTGACGTAATGTCTCGCAACGTTACGCGAACGCTTATTCTGATTGAATAAGCCAGTTCAGTACTTCAACTGCGCATGTGCACAGTGACATTTTATCCCAAATGACCTGCGTGACCTAACGCGCGCGGGTGAACGCGCAAGGTGGACGCGCAAGGTGGTCGCACAACGCGCACGCGTTAAATTCAATTAGAATAAAGTTGCTGACGTAATTACGCGCAACATGGCGTGACATTACGTCAGCAATTTTATACCGAATAACCTTTGACCTTTGAGATACTGAACTGGCTTATTTAACACGTGCGCTTTGTGCGACCACCTAGCGCGTTCATACGCGCGCGTCAGGTCACGGGTCATTCTGGTGAACTATGTCATTGTGCACATGCGCTGTTGAAATACTGAACTGGCTTATTCAAAATAACTATTTGTCTACTTACGTTGGCATAAAGGAGCCGGTTGGGAGTCCCTTTACTATCCGAGACCTTGTTTAGAGAGGCGTTGTCTATCAAGGCTTTTTTCACAGACTCGGGTGTGGCGTTTTGGTCTTGACCGAAGTGAAGTGCCGCAACGCCTAATGAGTTTGTAAAGTGTTTTGATTAATGGTGCATGGGAATAGAAAGTGAGCAATCATATACACAAAGACTGCCACAATATAGACGATGTGCCCTGTGAAATTACGTGTTTACATCTATAAACACGTTCGGTTGGGCGACTGAAGTCGACTAGACTTAACCATAGTCAATCTAGATGTCACTCGAACGCTGCGTGGTTTGACTGGCTAGTCCAACTGGATCAACCTAGCCATTGAGCACTGTTGCTCTAGTCAAATTCGTGAGTTACGTCACGGTTTCAAGATGGAGGATAGGTGAACGGGGCAAGTTTTGCAAACGTTAACGATAAATTGTTTGGTTTTGTCCAATTATAACTCTTTGCAATAAGATAATAAATTATTTATTGCACTAAAGTTAAGTAGAGAAAATAATAGAAATAAATAATAGAAAATAAAAATGACGTGCCAACATTGCTTCGTCAACAACTAGCAGACGACATTCTTTGCAGTTTGTTGTTGCTACACAATAACTAGATTTGGCGTAGTCGATCCACTAGACACGTTCGAGTGAAAAACAGACCACGCATGCGTGATTTAAATCGCAAATCGATAAAAGGGACCCGGTCAGCAGCACCCGAACTTGCTTTATATTGAAATCAATCTGGTTTAGGAGTGACGTCGCAGGTCAAATCGCCTTTGAAGTATATGTGACCTTTGATGTCACCATAACCGCATGTATGCAAAACACGATGCGTGCGCACACCGCCGGGCAACAGTTGGGCGGTTTATGTAAACAAACGTACAAAGGGCACATTGTCTGCAGGCTACTTTATAGAGGGCGGTAGTGTTGGGGTACTGTAGTGTTTCTTTCCTCGCCTTCAGCCTCTTGTGTCACCGGTCCAATTGGGTTTCAGTCTCTACCTGATTGCATGGGTTTTCTCCAAGAATAGTTGTTCTGGGTTTCCCCTCCTCCCCGCCGCTTCTAAAACTTCGTCGTCTTCTCCAATTCAAACTGGGCCCTCAGGGAGAAAAGCGCTAATATCAGGCCACCCGAGATAAATAAGAACTGTTATATATTGTGCTTCCAAAATAGCTCTTGCATGTACATCTTTTTTTAAGAGCTGCTATGCCCGTGCCCCGACTTTTTATAACAGATTTCTCCTATTAACGAATCGTGGAAAAAGAAAAAGAAGTCTTACTACACTGTGTACTCTAGGTCCTCCAAAAATATACTGTTTTGTGGGCTACGCACGAAGACTGAAGCTCCCAATTCCAAATTTAAAACTTGTAATATCTGCTACTGATTTGCAATCAATTCTTTTTCTCGTTATCGAGCTCATAACTTTTATACCCGCATTCTAACAAGCAAGCAGCTCAATTTGAAAACTAGAGGTCCGCGTCTGTTTAGAACAGAACGCTGGACTTTTCCGATTTTTAATGGATCGAACTAAACCTTCATTACAGGGTCTATGTGTAGGCCGCGCCTATGCTAAGTTTGTTTAGAATCTGAGGCAAAATTTTTTACCCAAAATTCATGCTCAATATTTGACATTTAGGCTTATGTTACATGACACATGATTATGTCATCATGACGTCACTCTTTGGCATTCAATTTCAATGTGTCTATGCCAATTTTGAAGAAACAAATCTGAGGTTTACAGACGGAAAGGCCAGTTACACTTTATATGTTCATGTTGTCTACAAAGTATATATATGGCATACTACAAAACACGTTTTTTTTGTTAACCCAAATAGACATATAGAAACAAAAGTCCCATTCATAAATAGTGCGTACCAGTGACAATATCTACCTGCCCTGCCCACCAATGTTTATGGCAATCGAACCTACCCTTACATGTGCTTAAAAAGGCACATTTTTGATTACGTCATCATGATATCACACATTTTTCACATTCAATTGCAATTGTAAGTGCCTATGACCTAACAAACCTATTACAAAAGGAATTTCGAAATTAGCATCTTCTGTTGACGAAACATGGCTTAAAATTTCAAAAACACAAACAACCATATAAATCGTACGATGACGTTATCATGACGTCATCTCAATCTTCATCTATAACACATGCTGGCCTACCTGCATACAACTTTCAAAACAATCGCACCCACGGTTCTGTAGATATAGAACCTTAAATTATGCACCTTTAAGATGATGTCACGTGACCCATGATGACGTCATCACGATGGGACACATTTGCGAGGTCTTGGTCTGTGTCACGATTGGAGTTAATCTGATCAATTTGGTGAGTACAATGAAATTTGAAACATTTAAAAAATCATAGAAAATCAGCCTATGACGTCATCATGACGTCACTTCGGATCGTGCATGCTAATGACAATATCTGCCTACACACTAATTTTCGTTACATCGGACCTACCGTAAAAATGTTTTCAAAAATCCACACTTTTGATGACGTCATCATGACGTCACACATTTTGTATATTTATATGTAAGTCTGTATGATTCTATCCAAGTCGTCGATTTAGTCAGTTTTCCTCAAAATGTTAACTCCCAGCCCTCTAGCTATGACATACCTGTTGGCTTTTGATGTTGCTAACTAACGTTATTAGTTTCGTATGACTGAAACAGTAGATTTTGTTCTCTTATACTTGGTGCAGGGCCAGTAACTATCTCAAATAGCACGCTCCCAAGAACGAATTTATGTTAATGAAATTATAAACAGCTACAAATATCACCTTATAAACGTATGAAGAATATACTCACGGGGAAGACATTTCTTGGGAATACTCGCTCAGTAGTATGGCATTCACTGTTTCAACACATCAACTACTACCAACGAGCTCGATATGTTCGTGAAATTCACAGAGCATGCACTGGTCGACCTTCTGTCCATGCGTAATTATTGCGGACGTAGTTTGCCCAACAGTTTTGGCATGACAAAAGTGTCAATACATTGGCGTACGGGTACCGGATACGTAATAATACAGGTTGATACATAACTTGCCTTTAGATATGCACACCAGTCCAATTAGCGCTCATTTTGACAGCGCGGTGTATATTTTGTGTTCATTTCAAGATTTCAAATGGGGGGGGGGGGGTGCACGGGGGGGGGGGGGGGGGTGCGTAACTACGGGGGGGGGCGTGCCCCCCCCCCCCCCCCGTAGTTACGCCACTGGTGCTAACTTTGACTAAGATCCGAGGTTGTTTGATGACCAAAGTGCCGATCAGAAAATCTGTGCACAAAGTCTATGGAATTTAGGTTGGAACTAAAATAGGGAGGAAGAAAACAATTCAAACAAAAACAAAGCCTTTTCTGAAAGATTTCGGAAAATCCCACTCCGCCCAAAAAATGTCAAGGCAAAAGGCATAGACTTAACATGTTAAAACAAATCTGTCGCCCGAACGCCCGAGTTTTTTGGTTCCCCTAACCGTCTTACCTGTCACATGAGGGCAAGCCATTGAGGTTCCCGACATCGTTGCGGACTGAGAATCGCTACTAGTGCTGTATCCGGCACTTAGGATACTCACACCGGGCGCAAAGATATCCACGCAAGTGCCATAGTTTGAGAAAGACGCTCGCCGATCATAGCTGTCCGTAGCCCCAGCCTTAATGAGCTGCATGGAACATGAAGACCAGCCCTCATCAAAATTGTCGATTTCATGCTAAAATGTTGGTGGCTGAGGTACCGATGTGAATCAAAATGTCCATATTTGTATTATTCCGAAGGGGAAGGTAAGTTGGTCTCACCAACGGTGAATGTTATCCCGCTTGGATCTATCGCTCTGAATTCATAAAATGCCGGCATTTAAAAAAATATTTATAGTTTATTTAGATCTGGAATCAGGAAAGCAATGAGGGTGGTGAGGTTGGCAAATCCAAATGTTAGCGGCGGCGGCGACATTTGACTCGTAACTTCGAAACGGGTCAGTAAACTAAAGCCTTATGAACAGAACTTCCCTCCCAGTGCAGTTTGGGGTAAAACTTTGTCATGCAAGGTATTGGGGGAAAACTGAATGTGTGCCACGTTAGACGCGACAACCATAAAAATAATATGTCCAAGATTTGAAACAAATGAGTGCATTTCGTTACACCTACTTACCTCATCGATCATATGAGGTGAGTATTGGCAGGCGTCAGTGTTGTCGTTGCCGGCCGCGTAGGAAAACAAATAGCCCTTATTCCACATGTTCTTGATTGCATCGTTATAGGCTGGCACGTTTCCTCCAAACCCACCAATAGACACCGACACGACTCCCCCAGCTGATTTACCGTGGTCGAGTATTGCCTGAATGCCTTGATAAGGACACGGAGAAAAACATATGGGTGAATTAAGAACCGCCCCTTGACGTACTGACCAATCACAGCCGTGACGGACGTGTGACGCGCACGTCTACGATTGTTCAATACGTCAAGGGGCGGGGCTTTATAGATCGGCCTATTACCACAGTCCCACGTCAATTACAACGGGCAATGCTAATCAAATAAAAAGAATACATTTTTTTCTTCTCGTGGAAACCAACATACAAACTGAAAATGGGAAAAAGAGATAAAATATTACGTCAACAAGTTTTAGAACATTTTCAAAGACCAGCTTTCTAGTTTTTTATGTTCCTACTTTTGGAGACGGTTGTACACTCGTAGGAATTCAAAGGAGAGTAGAAAAGTGCGATTGGGATTGAAAAAAGCTTGTAAGGCTGGGAGTGTAGACACAGCATTTACAACAACAACAACAAAGTGCAGGGTTTACAGAGCCGTTGTACTATCCCGTCTCTTGTACAGCTCAAAGACTTTCACGCTCTACCGTAGACACATTCAGCGTCTGTCCATAGTCTTCCTAAGGCAACTGCAAACCATCATTGGTGTCAACAAGGTCCTATAGCTGGCCGGAATACCCAGCATCAAGGCAATGATTTTAAAGTGACAGCTCACCTAGACCGGTCATGTGATCAGAATGGAGGATGACAGAATGCCGAAAGATGTATTGTACAGCGCGCGAGCTATCGCATGGACAACACAAAGTCGGGCGACCAAGACTCCGCTACTCTGACTGTATAAAAGAGACACTTCAAGGCTGCTGGTATTATTGTCCAGCAATGGGAAAGTACAGTTAAGGATGGGACAGCCTGGGGAACTGCGGTGCAGGCTGGATCTGCTGCAGCTGAAGTGGCAAGAGCAGCAGACGCAGATGATAAACGGTGTCGCCGTCATGAACGTGCACAACTTTTACCATCTGTTGCCTGCACACTACCAATCTTGGCGTGTCGGCATTGTGGCAGATGTGTGACGTTACGGATTGGACTTTTCTCCCATGAACAAGCTTGTGCCCTGCGTTCTACTCTGGCCAACTGAATCAATGTACATGACTGCGATGTCGTCTTTCTCGTTAGCGAGCTGACAGCCGATCTCCCCTTTTGCAAAATTGCATTATACGTTATCAGACCCAATAACACGGTAATTTGTAACGTTCGTTTTTCGTTAATCACTTTTTGTTGGATGCTTCTGTCATGACATGGTGTAGGGTTTAAATTTGCTAAACAACATCCTCACTACATCTAAGAATGTAGGCGTGCTTTGATTAATGCGAAATTACTACGGGATATACGTCTTGTATTGTTTTAGCCATGGCCAAATAAGGAGCTGTTTTAGATCTAGACCTTGATATTTTTTTCCTATAAAAATGGTAATCCCTAAGTCGTCAGTTCAGTTCAGAGTTTCAGGTGAGCAATTTTACAGTGAAGATTTTCTGTTGAGCCAGTTTGGCTTATAGTTGTGTTTTAAGATGGAATTTGGTGTCAACATGGATAGAGACCTTCAAATCATTCTAGGTGAAATGTTCTATCTATGCGCCATCTATTCATATGAGTCTATATCCCTTTTTACACTAGAGCCTCTCAACCCTTTTGTAAATCCGGGGCCGCCCTGTGTGGAGTTTTTGATTTGTCAACCCCGCGCTCAACGCGGCGTCGTTTCATATTTGGATCGTGCAAACCGAGCTTATTTATCCCCAAGGCAATTTTAACCAGAGATGAGCATAAACGATTCACAACTGTGTGCATGTCTGTATTATTCATGACCGTACCCGACTTGCGCCCAGCTTTGTATATACCCCAACAACAACCTGGGGCGAACCAAACCCTGCTTTTTCACACTACCGTTATGAACCCTGGGTGAGTTTCAACCCGGATTGAAAAATCTCAACCCTGGTCTAGTTGAGCTCAACCCGGGGCGAAACCAATCTCGGGGTTGACGCGGGGTGGACGCGGGGTTGACGCGGGGTGGACGCGGGGTGGACGCGGGGTGGACGCGGGGTGGACGCGGGGTGGACGCGGGGTGGACGCGGGGTGGACGCGGGGTGGACGCGGGGTGGACGCGGGGTGGACGCGGGGTGGACGCGGGGTGGACGCGGGGTGGACGCGGGGTGGACGCGGGGTGGACGCGGGGTGGACGCGGGGTGGACGCGGGGTGGACGCGGGGTGGACGCGGGGTGGACGCGGGGTGGACGCGGGGTGGACGCGGGGTGGACGCGGGGTGGACAATTTTTTAAGTGTGAAACGTCGCATATTTTTAACCCCGAGATTTGTCCTATACGAAATGTAGTTCATGCTGAACCCCTTTGCAAACGCCATACATGGTGGATAACGTGCAACACATGGTGGAGAACGTAACACTTTAACATTTATTATGTGATTTATAACTAGACACAACAGAAATACGGGGTGCGTTCGAGCGTGTTACTCGTGTTAACACGAGTATACTCCTGAGCACACGAACGGCAGGAGTATGACCTGAGGGTAACCGAGAGTATACTCCCGGTCAGACCAAGAGTATACTCCTGCACCGGAGGTGTCGTCGCGTGATTGTTTCCACTTAACATTTTAAGATCGCGGAAAGTAAACATTTCGGACTTTCCCAATGAAGTTTTGTTATCGTTTTTCGATTGTTGAACTGACCTTTGGATTATATATTGTCATAAATATGATACATAAGGGAAAATATATTCAAATTTGTGTGCACATCCAATGGAAGATTGTTCGCGTATAGTTGGCAAACGTTGGCAAAGTTCGCGTGGAACGCAGCTCTAACCTTGACCGTTCGCGCGACCCGATTCGAGAGTAATGCGCACGCAACATTTCCCTGCACCCGCGAGTATCAAGAGTAACACGCTCGGACGCACCCACGATGTTGTGAGGTGGACCTAATGTGGACCTAAGCGG
Source organism: Hippasteria phrygiana (assembly GCA_037893225.1). Classification (NCBI taxonomy): domain Eukaryota; kingdom Metazoa; phylum Echinodermata; class Asteroidea; order Valvatida; family Goniasteridae; genus Hippasteria; species Hippasteria phrygiana. The sequence continues at coordinate 2,374,678 of JAZGUH010000040.1, read as the reverse complement.
GACTTACCCTCGAGCATGGTTGAATAATAACACCAATCCGGACAGACTCTCACGCTGTATATGTTGGCCTGACGTGCGAAGCCGTAGATGTTTCCTGCCGCAGTGCCAGCGCAGTGGGTTCCATGCCCGGCCTCGTCTGTGGTTCCAAACAGCAGCGATGCTCGTCCATTGAAGGCGGTGTGAGTGGTCTGAATCCCGGTGTCCATCACGTATATATTCACTCCTTTCCCCTGAACTGGTGTACAAAACACATAACATGGACATTATATCCAAAAAGACGAAATTTGTATGCACCCAACCAAGATGTATATGTGATCCAATGGCAAGATATATACTGGGAAAAATACTTTGTTTTTCTTTTATTTTCGCAATTTCCCCCCATGATATCTCTAAATTTGCAAGGATAACCATTAAAAAGTACATGAGTGTATTTGAATTGTGCATGCATGTCGAAAGTGCAAAAAGTGGACTGATCGTCGGGTATAGAAAGACGCCGTCTAGTGAAGATTTAATGTCTAACCAATTTTTATCAATTCTTATCTTTCTTCAGAGCACCACTGCTGGGATGTGTTAGTTAACCTCCTGAGCTATAGACATACCAATTCTGAATATATTTAACACGTAAATGGTGTGTCATTCTCGAGTTAAATATCCTTGGAATAAGTGCGTCTGATGCTCGTACACTTTTTGCATGTTTCTACTCTTGTTTAAGTGACAAAATATTGCAGTATTTTAATTAACAGCACTGTAAAAACGGCCGATTATGCATCCGCACTTGGGGTATTGGGGTATTGGGGTATTGGGGTATTGGGGTATTGGGGTATTGGGGTATTGGGGTATTGGGGTATTGGGGTATTGGGGTATTGGGGTATTGGGGTATTGGGGTATTGGGGTATTGGGGTATTGGGGTATTGGGGTATTGGGGTATTGGGGTATTGGGGTATTGGGGTATTGGGGTATTGGGGTATTGGGGTATTGGGGTATTGGGGTATTGGGGTATTGGGGTATTGGGGTATTGGGGTATTGGGGTATTGGGGTATTGGGGTATTGGGGTATTGGGGTATTGGGGGGTATTGGGGGGTATTGGGGTATTGGGGTATTGGGGTATTGGGGTATTGGGGTATTGGGGTATTGGGGTATTGGGGTATTGGGGTATTGGGGTATTGGGGTATTGGGGTATTGGGGTATTGGGGTATTGGGGTATTGGGGTATTGGGGTATTGGGGTATTGGGGTATTGGGGTATTGGGGTATTGGGGTATTGGGGTATTGGGGTATTGGGGTATTGGGGTATTGGGGTATTGGGGTATTGGGGTATTGGGGGGTATTGGGGTATTGGGGGGTATTGGGGTATTGGGGGGAATCAGGTTGGTGCAGTGGTTACTGTCCCCGCCTTTCACCGCTGTGACCCGGGTTCGATTCCTGCCCTGGTCCACATTGTGGATTGGGTTTTCAGTCCCTACCTGATTCCGTGGGTTTTCCCCAGATTATTCTTCTGGGGTTTTCCTCCCACCTCTAAAACTGTAACTTCTTCTCATTGTCTTCTCTCCACAGGTTTCTTCAGGCTTTCGAGTTACAGTGCCTCGGGCACTTTTGAGGAATGCTTGGTTTCATTACCAGAAAGAATAATTAATAATAAACAGTAATCAAATGAGCAGATCTCATAACGAGCAGATCTCAAAAATGCCAGTTTTACAACTTTAAATGTTATTGTGGACGACGACGGCGACGACGATGAATTCCACAGCTTGCTATTAAAATATGAATTTGGAACTGCCAGTCAGTGAGCGACTTAGCGTACGACATACCATCTTCGTTGTAGGTGTAGTACCCATCAATTCCACCGCGACTGTCTACGCGATCTATACCCCATGGAGCATTGTATTGGGAGGCTGCAAGTGTCGTTATGCTGTCCTGCTCTATATACTCGATGTTGTCGATAGAACGGATCTGCAGCAGTTGGAATGGCAAAATCAGCCCCGAGAGTTGTTACATACATTATTATGACTGTCAGACGTAGATCAGATTAATTAACATTTCATGTTATTTTTAGTTATCATTCTTTGATATCATTCATTGCCTTGCCAAAGATTCACGGTATCAAGGAAAACGGATTTACTTAGCTAATGGCCAATTACACAAGATAAGAATAGCTTACAGGTTGTATACAACATTTGCTTTTGCTACAAAAATTATACGTTTCCTGAAAATGACAGCACACCAGGTGCCACGACTTCACTGGATGCTTAAGACTATTATTTACTTACAATCAAGTAAGATATTTCATAATAATTCAGCAGTTTTGTTTTTGATGTTTGCAAATGTTGTATATTACCTTTAATAAAGACGGCAAATTAAATGAGAAAAACAACAGCGAAAATGTTTACGACAGTTAATAGAAAGTAAATTCTGAGGAATCTGTGCGAAGTTGGGGAAGAGAAGAACTAAGGTGACATAAGCAGGAGATGTATTTCAAAGATTATCCGACTATAGACGAATCCGGCGACCAAAATTAGAAACATTTACTGCGGCGGCATCACGCTCGCGTGCGTATTTTACGCACGCGCTCGATGCAGATTTGACCAACAGGGTGTTTACAATTTGCCAAAATGCGCGCGCGACTGAAATTAGAGAACGCGCGCAATCAGCACGCGAGCGCAGCACCACTGTAAAAATGGCATCGGCGAATTCCTGTATACGATGCAAGCATTTTATAATAAACATAAAAACAAATGACTCGAGTGGACTACAGCAGACTGAGCGTCAATGCATCTGCACTTGTGCGCAAGCTTGACTTGATCGAATTTATTACTGTAACTTGGTCGTGTATATAGGTGTACCATCAAATACAAGCCCCGCGGTGATGCCGTATATACACTGACAGCGAAGATAAGGCACCAAACAACCCAAGGAATAATCACATTTTTACATTTTCATTTATTATTACATTTCTTTACCCAGGATGTACCCAAACAGTTTAAAACTGGTTTCCATTGGGGCCCTGCACATTTTCAATTAATATTTACACAAATACAAGAATATTTACCTAAATAATTTACATAAAGGTTACGTTTTCAACTTTTTAGTATAAGGCTATTTCTAATTTACGGGATGGGCGAAAAACCTTTTTTAGGGGAAAACAAGGGGGAAATGCAACCACGTTTATAAACTCAGATTTGTCAGAATCAGCTTGTGTATGTCTAGGTATACAAACATTGAATATGAATAGATGATCCCCCCCCAAAAAAAAAAAAAAAAAAACGTCAAAATGTCTATTAAGATAAACCAAAATAATTATAATAATAAATAATAAGAATAATAATTATAAAAATTAGAATAATAATTATAATAATAAAATAAATGGGTTTTCGCATTAACAGGCGAATATATATGGTATACTGCGAATACGTATCTTTTTTTGACTAACCTCGTCCAGCAGACGTGCTGGAATCTTGAGCATTATCACAGACAGGAGAGTAGGGAGCTTGGTCATTCTGGGAGTAGGAAGACGCATCTTGCTGAATCTGCTCAAGATGTCATCTGCGACCTGATCCACCTGGTCGAAATCCTACAAGACAGGTGGACAAGAATAGCCATTCCTAAATCGTTCTTGTGAAATTACTATACTAGATTCTCCAATAATGAATTTCCAATAATGAATAATGCATTAGTAAACTTCTCCTTTATGATCTGTTATAGACTCACCTTGACTTTAACAATCCAGCTGTCAGGTACGGCACGCTGACGAGACGTAATGAGCGGGGCTAGGCCAGCACGGGCCACAGCTACACACAGACACAGCAGCAGAAACTTCATGATCGGTGCAAGGGTCTCACTTCACGGACCAAACTGTGGTTGGGATGGACGAAGGAAACCAATTTCTTACATTAACATCTCAATGCGACGAAAATCTCGTTAGGTTGCTTCATCACAGGATATCCCAGCGAGTTCGGGTGCTATTTTCACGGTGCTGCCAAGTTTTTTTTTGGTGGCAAAAACATGATTACCAACCATATTTTCATGGGATGTATATTGCTTGAGACTGAGCTGTTGTTTCCTATGAAAATCAGACTCCTTTTCCCTATTACATGTATTGGTTAAACCCTCTCACGTGACCGGCCACTTTCCCAATTATTTGTACCTAGGCATGTGCAATACATGTACTACCAATGAGCCCGTATTTCATATGACTGAAATTCACGCTTCACCGGCCATAAAGAACACGCAGAGGACGGCGTGTGCATCGTCTTTTGGTTTTTCTATACAACTCTTTGAGATAAAGATAAACCAGGATTTGAACGTTTGTATGGTGGACAAAGTAAAGAAGGTTTGCGGTAACACCACGTGAAATTGATCTTCTTTTTAAGTTTTTGTGTGTGACTGAGAAGATCCGGTGGTTTCAGACACAACTCAAAAGAGATCAATTTCACATGGTGTTACCGCAAACCTATGCTTCATAAAAAAACACCAAACTACTGCCGCGCACAAGTCAACCAAATGCAATTGACGCTTTGCAAACATTTTTTTGGGTAAAGTTCCCAAGTTCAAACTATCAATGCAAAAAGAAACACGTCTACCTGAAATGGTGGAGTTCACAAGCTGGAGTGCGTGCAATTGTACAAGCCGACTAATTTATAACCTAACGTGGCTTACTACCGTCAGCAAATAAAGCCTGTTGGATGTGAATGGAGACATATGTTAAAGATTCTAAAACAAGAAAATGCTTGATAAGAGTCAAAATTTATTTTGCAATGCCATATCTAGATATGGTAGCCCCGTGGGCCGGAATTAGGCAAGATATTAGGTATCAAAGAATTTTTGTTAATATTTGCACACAAATAATTATCTTCCCTGGACTGGGCTATTCCTTCGAAATAAGGTTTAAGGACTTTTGTTGACCTGTTAAGTTTTTTGCTTGCATTCGAGAAACCATACTTAGATCATCACTTTCACATATCGCCCACTTTTTCATCCTGTAATTATGAATAGGGACTTTATGCTAGTAATAAACCCTAAATCCGCCCATTAATTTCCACTGTCTTTGTCATGTTTGTCATGTTTGTCATGTAGCCCGGACATGGCGTCATGGCATATCCGGGGCGCGTCACGCGCCCATAGCCACGCGCGCCTTGACTAAAGGCTATCATCCGCCCGACGGTTGAAAACGAGAGCCGTTTTTCTCTCGTTTTTTTCGCCATCCAACAACGCAAAACTTTGAACAGGTCAGTGGAACGATATTTCCCATAAAATACTAACCCCTAAATCCGCCCATTTCTGAAAATTGCAACAATGACCAATCATGTACACTGCATTTAAAACCCCTTGAGTACGGTATTTAACGGGAGACGTCAGGGTGCCGCGGCGGCTCTGACAGCCAAGCGAAACGGCCACAATGTGTTTGTGCAGTCAAGCGTAACATATATACAATAATCAAACAATTATTGAAACTGCACAAACAGCGGCCAATTGCGTCATCCGGCTTGGTGGCACTTTTTTTTGCGCATATTTGCGTCATCCGTACGAAAGGGGTTTTAAGCGTCTGTAACTCAAAAGTAACTCTGGCGACTCGTGACATATTTTGTTGGTCTCACCCACTGCAAAATAACGAATATTGTTGTCGTGTTTTGTTCGAACATATCCATATCAATTTGGAAAACCTGTTTCAGAGTCTTGTATTCTCACCGATAACGTGTAGACGGCCAGCGATAACACAATTCACTAATAAACTAGAGATCTATGTCTGTTACAAGAACAGAACATAGGGCTTTTCCGTTTTTCCTATTTATGGGAAGAGCTAAAACTTCACTGCAATGGTCTATATCTATTTTTCATTGTGTCAAGTGAAACGTGATTAAGTCATCATGACGTCACTCTCTGGCATACATCTTCACTATAGGAACCCAATCGGACATACAGTTCTCTGGATATAGGACCTTAAAATATGCACCTTGGAATCAATGGCAGTGTAATATTTTGAGAGAATGAAATTTCAAAAATTTAAGAATTCGTAGAAAATCAGCCGATGGTGTCATCATGACGTCACTTCGGATTTTGCATACCAGTGACAATATCTACCTACCCACCATTTTTTGTGATGATCGGACATACCCTTATGTGTTTCAAAAAAGCACATTTTTGATTACGTCATGATGTCGTCACACATTTGTCGTAGAATATATAGCTAACAAAGCTATTACACAAATAGTTTTGAATTTAGCTTGTTCTGTTGATGAGATATGGCTTTAAGAAACTTTAAGGTTCAAAAACGTTAAAAATATTATAACATCGTATGATAATAATGATAATAATAATAATAACTACTACTAATAATAATAATAATAATAATATTTTGGGAGGCTAATCATCCTTACTCGCAGCTGGGATACTGAATTGCAAAGGACGCGACTACAACGTGGTCGAGTCGCTGGCACGTAAAGGCGCCTCTGGCAGCCGGCCATATCGACCCATATATGACCACGGAGAACAGCCAGAGGACCCGGAGAAAAACCCTCGTGGCACAGGAGAGAACCAACGCACAACTCTATACTCGCATATGGTCCGAACCGGGAATCGAACCCGGGCCACATTGGTGAGAGGCGAGCGCTTTAAGCACAAGCCACCCATGCTACCCATAAATGATGACGTCATCATGACGTTACCTCAATTTTCATCTATAACACGTGCTGGCCTACCAACATACAAGGTTTGAACGCAATCGGACTTACGGTTCTCTTGATATGGGCCCATTTAAGATGACGTCACGTGACACGTGATGACGTCATCATGACGTCACTCTTCGGCATACAATTTCAGCTTAGGGTCTTTGTTTGTATAAGTTTGACTAAGATCTGAGGTTGTTTAGTTACCAAAGTGCCGCGTAGAATATTTGTGTACAAAGTCTATGCGATTTAAAACTAAAATATGAAGAAATGGAAGAGGAAGGAAAAAAGTCATAACAAAAACAAAGCTTTTTCCGACTGGTTGTCGGAAAAGCCAATAAGTATTTTCTACCAGGGGTGGCCATGGTGAAATGACGTGTTTTAATGTGATGACTTGCTCCCATAGGCAAAACGTGGCAACCATATGCTGCGGACAGGTAGGCCGTATTCTAAACTTAATTCGTTCTCGGATAACCGCCGAACAGGAAACAAATAATTAATGTTTATGAGTGCAATGGTAAGAATTATTTCATAAGGTGACAGATGGAATCTTCCATTCCTGGAATGGGACATTCCATCTGTCACCAAATGAAATTATTCTTACCAGTGCACGAATGTTAAACATTCATTATTTGCTTTATACAACGCCTAAATAAATCCTCGTCGGATTGCTAGCATGGATTTCTTTGTGTAGGCCCTACAAACGTGCCTTCTCGCGGTCTCGCATAAGCCCGCGACAAAAAGTTGCCCAGTTCCCGAGTCTAATCATCTAATCATTTGACTGCGTAGGCCTATTAAATTTGTTTCTGTGTCAGCAGCGTCAGCATCACCTACGCGTTCCTATGATTTTATCGTCTGCTAGGAGATTCTCGATCATCGTCCGCCATTTTTTTGTGAATGGCAGCCGTGGTGTAGCGCCACCAATACACTCTAAAAACACCCGGGTCAGATTTGACCCGGAAAGGGTCAGATCTGACCCGGATTCCGGGTCCCAGGGGGCCTGACCCATTCCGGGTTGGCATGACCCGGAGTTCCGGGTCAGAAATTCCTGACCCGGAAAAGGGTCGCTTTTGAACGACCCGGAAAAATGGTTTCCAGGTCAAATAATACTGACCCGGGATTCCGGGTCAAAAGTTTTATGACCCGGAATCTGGGTTTCCGGGTCAATAATTTCTGACCCGGGACCCGGGTTACGCACACATTGACCCGGAAGGTAGGTTGAATTCATGAGATCCGGGTCAAAATTTTGTCACCTTGAATTATCCGGGTCAAAAATCAGCCATTCCGGGTCAGATTTAACCCATTCCGGGTTGAAACTGACCCGGAATCTGGGTCACAGGGGGCCTGACCCGGCTCGGGGTTGGATTGACCCGGAGTGCCGGGTTGGATTGACCCGGAGAGTATTGACCCGGAGAGTATTGACCCGGAGTGCCGGGTTGGATTGACCCGGAGAGCTGGATTGTATTTAGATCATTATGACTAACTCTTAGGTTCCAGGCTTGTCACACTGGTATGGACCCGACTTAAATCATGGTAACATTACCGACTCGCAAGTTGGAGAGCCTTGTTAACAAGGTAAGAAGAGAAACTAGAAAATAAAAAAGAAAGAAACATTTGATATTTGCCAGTTAAACATCTCATTTTAATCATCTAGGTCAAACGTCTTTGGATTTGAGGCTTTACATTGTACACGTAGTAAAGTTTTATAGTAAGAAATTATCTGGTAAAGTTTGCGGTAAAACCTTGTGAAACTAGTGCTCAACATGCAGTAGTAATCAACTGATTGAGAACTAGTTTCACGTGGTGCTATTGCAAGCCTTTGCAGATTTAAAGGTATATTCCTTGTTCTCCTACCTAAATTTCACAAAATGTTGCTGAACTGCTATTTTGGAGCATTGCAAAAGTTATTAGATTTCAGATGAGCCATCAGAGAAAAAAATCTGTCAATGAATGTATTGTGGGACACCATAAATTTCCCACTGCAGATGGATGGACCATTTACGCCCATGCAGCTTATGTAGACTCATAGTTTGAGATGCTCAAAATACCAAAAAGTTTATGTATTTGTTAAAGAACACATTTTTAGAAAATTCGTTCAAAGATTTATTTTTGGAAGAGCAGAAATAGTATATCTTTAAACAGTATGGCACAATATAAAAAAGACATAAAATATTAACCCCAAAACAAGATAAAAAATTACAGCATTCACTAAATGCACGAATTAAAATATGAGAATAAAAGCTGCACTATAAAATGTATTTGGGCTTACCCACATTCATGGGGTATATTCTACATGTGAGTGAAAAAAATTATAATTTGGCAAACCGGGAAACGGCAATTTAAAATGTGACTGAAATCAAGAGTGAAATATATCTTTTGATTCGATCTGGATATTTCTGCGGTAATGCGGGTCTGAACCAATTGGCAAGAGTTCAAAAATAATGAAAAAAAATTAGGTAAACACTGTTTAATAGGCAAGTTGTCAAATAAACTTACTCGTATTGCCCCAATATCAATGGAGTGTACATGTTATTTGTACATGAACATGTACTCCTAATTACTTCTCTATCATGAGCTCTAATCAAGCGGCATATCCAGCATGTTAATGAAATTTAACCTGAACTTTTGACACTGGGTATAGATCATCACCGACATGCTTGTGGTATTTTATAGGCTACAAATCATTTGCCGCAAAATGTCTCAAGTTTTACCTTACATGTTTGGGTTGATGTGCCACTCACATCATTGGTGTAATGAAGACATTTTTGTACAACATCCAAAACAAATTATGGCTCTCATAGGCAATTGTCTCCACATTTTTGAATCTCAGATGTGGTCAAGATTTGCCAAAATTTAATGACAATGTTTATATATTTTATCGTCCTTTTAATTAAACATGAAATTGAATGCACATCCATAGACAGAGTTCACTGATGACATTGCAATGTTTGTAAGTGATTGATGAAAATCGGTGATTATCAACCAGAGAGTGCCATTCTGCGGGAAGTGTTGGGTGAATCCTCTCAGCCCCTCCCCTACCTCTAGGTACTTCCAGATTGATATAATCACTGGTTTTCAGGTTTTTGGGAGCTAAAAAATGCTCTGAGTGACCGAACACACGCAGAGATCGATTTGTCTCCCTTTCCCCTCTCCAAGGCCATACACAGCTTTCTGAATGGCTGCCAAGGGGAGGAGATATCCAGTACATAAAAAAGCATTTCAACATACATCTAGTGCCTTGATCATCATCCATATGTGGGAGATTGCATGTTGCTCTACGATGATAAGCGTCTGTTCTGGCTCGAGTCGCTTCCCAAGGACAAGTATAAGGGGCTGTTTCAATGTCGGAGTATCCAGGTACTTGGGGATGTTTCTACCAATCTATAGTCAGAGTACAAACAAAGAAAGATAACAATTGTTATGTAGACCTGTACGCATAGAAAAAGCACACAATTGAACACAATCTTCATCTTTCCTGAGCCATAAACTTTTCTATTTCATATTTATATTAATTTCATCTTGCAAAAGTCATCTTTAGATCTTTAAAGAGCAACTCCAACGGTTTTTAAAATAGAATTAATGTTATTGTGTTCAATATATAATAAATTACTTATTCAATACAAAATCATGTTTGTTTTGCGTCTCAATTTTGTGTTATTTTGAGAGAAATTGTTACCATTTTCTGGTGGCGCAGTTGAGAAATGAAAAAAACATGTGGTACCGTAGAAAGCCGCACGCGATGTTATTGTTATTTTGCATGTGTACGTGTCGCATTGTTGCATGCTCACTGGTAATACGTCAGAAATGCATATTAATTAGATGTAAATGAGCTTTGACGTCACGCTCCTTTTCACGAAACTGGGATAGACTCGCGTAAAGAAAGGCAACAAAAAATGTTTTTTTTTAACAAAAACCGGCATCAAGAATAAGAATATTCACAAGTATCTGTTTCATATCGAAACCTAAGAGAAGTTGGAAATCGTTCGAGTTGCTCTTTAAACATGTTAAATCTATATGGCAGGCCAACTAACACTAGGCGGTTCAAAATGTGAAACGTTAGATAGGATGGCATTAATTTAATTACATATATTGAAGGTGTCTTTAGTATGCCAGAGACCATAGAAAAACTGCATGGCAAGTACATGTACATGTAGCACGGTGAAACAGTCCATCACAACTAAGGTCTTTTCCCCCTTTTCTATTATTCAATAACGGCGGCGGAACCGGGGTCCGAGGGGGAAATTTGCACCCCCCCCCCCCCCCCTTCTGGGCAGTTCCGTATAAATAAAAACAGAAAATGGTAGCAGCCAGCCGGCACCGCCGCTAATTTTGACCCCCCTCAAGTTTGAAAAGTGTTTTGGCGCCGTTGTTCAATGAGCACAGGCATGCAACTTGGAATTTTAAAAAACCAGGAAATTCCAATCTTTACAAGACTTTATACAGTGTTTTTCAATTTTCAATGGCATAAGTGTGACGTGAAAAACAAGGAAATCAGCTGATCCGAGGAAAAGTTGCATGCCTGATGAGCACTGTACATTCGGTTTGTCTAAACGTTTGTGAATAACACATGCGGTTGGTATTTTAGATCATACCTACTTGATTTTTTAGTGCAGATGCTTAACCATCTGGTGTTCTATACTTACCGGTTATACATAAATATTTCTATGTTTAGCTATCAATAAAAAAATAAGATTCTTACTAGTTGACTGTCTATAAATGACTTGATGGCGTCATCCCCATTACTCCTGGTGTTCTTCCCTTTCACATCAGTTGGCAATATGCAGGGCAAAACAAACACTGCCAGGTTTTTGCGATCACCCTCTGCAAAAGAATTAGGAAACTAATGTTAGTGCTACTTTTCATGTGTTTGTACATTCCATATGCAACAAATGCAACTCAACCTTCATTACATGGCATGCATGAGTATTAAATTTTTCAGTGCCATATGAGCCAATTGTGGATAAAACAATACTTCCAATGAACTTGATTTTACATGAAGCACAAAGATTCTGTATTACACTCCAAAATTACCAATGACATCAGCTTTGAGCATTGTTTAAAAAATATTGAGAGCGATTAGATGCACGATACATTTTTGTACCATAATTATCACAAAGAGACTTTTTATGTTAGCCTAGAAAAAAAAACGTTTGAGTGAAAAATACATGTACAAATGCAAATTTGTTATATAAAAATAACTCCGGCTTGAGGATGTTGTGCAATACTGGTTTTATATTGCAGGATTTGCTGGCCAATTCTGCTGGTTGATTAAATTACATGTATACACCGATCAAAAAAGACGACATTACCTCCTGTTACAACCTGTTGGAATGTTCAAATACTGTTGCTAGTTATTTTTTACTGGCATAAAAGATTCAAATCCACAAAGTCAAATAAATAGGAAAGGTACATCATTACATGTACCTCATCTTCTTTGAAAGTCTTCAGGCTGGAAACATCACGCGGGGACCTACGTGTGGTATCAGCTCTAAGCGACTCTAGTCTGCACACAGATCAAGAAGCATGAATGAATCCTTGTCCTCCATATTTTCTGTAGAAATAAGACAAATTTCAACAAATTCAGAAGGTTTTACTTTTACATTGACAATGTTGAACTTGAAATGTTCAAGGTTTTTTATAATTATAGCACAGAATTTATAAACGTTAAAATGTTGGCGTTGTGATACTAACGTTACAATCCTAAATGACTTCACTTCAACTATACTGTCCACAGAATGTTAAAAAACAGGGAAGAAAACCGATAAAAATACGGCCAAACGTGAGCGAAAACTGCATCACACACGTTTTGGGGACTGTAAATGGTACCTAGACCACCCGTAACTGATAAACATTACACACAAAATTCGGGGCCAGGCTATTTGCAGATTTCGTTGCTTCCCATAAACTCCTTTTCTCTTTACGCAGTCAAAGCAGGGAACCAGTGCATGCTACACATTTTTTGCGGTGCATGATAATCTACCTCCATGGTGTCACACACAAAACAAATGACAAATCGTGCACCATTATGTATTACGTTTAGCCCTCATGCACCCTTCGTAAGTTATACCATGGAGGTAGGCCTACCTCCATGGTTATACTTATAAAATGTATTCGAGTGGAGAATGTTTATACCTTCATACATCACAGTTAAGACTTAGGCATGACTGTCAGTGTAGAGATCATAGCGAGTTTAGTACGCCGCGGCATGGTCATGAAAATGGTTGATTTAAAACAGCTTCATCGTATGTAAAGCATCAAAAGTGATATGTTTGACAAAACTAACATGAACTCTTATCTGACGCTATCTTACCTTCAACTTTTTCCAAGTAGCGTTCAAAGAATTCGGACATCATCGGGTGATCCTTTGACGGTTCTTGCGAGCATCGAAGTTTCAAAGTCAAATGTTGGTACAAAAGTCGCGCGGATACGAAACGTAAAACGTGGCGCTGCACAGTGAGGTCACATGATCAACCTCGTCCAATCATTCAAGTTACATGCTGCAAGCTCCACTGGTACCCTTCCATGTTATTTCATGACTACTAACCCGCTGCATGGGGACCAGTTATGTATCCCCACCCCCAGTACCGCTTCCAAGATGCATACTGCTCGACGTAATGGGATACGAGGTTGTATCGCAAGTGGATTGAGTGCGGAATGGTACATGCGTCATTAAATAACTTAGTATAAAAAAATAATTTTATACAAGTTTTTTTTTAAGACTGCCGGCACTATGCATGATACCATCAAGCTATATTAATTTAAGAGTAGGGAAAGATTTTACTTTAATACCCCCCACCAAAATCGGTTAGAAACAGCAAATCTTGGAAAATAACCATCCATTTGTGTTCATCACTTAGCACAACCTTTAATTTTGAGAATTTTGTTGGGACATTTTAGTGCACTATAGGGGAAGAAAGTTTGTGTTTTCTGTGTTAGAAGTTCTTGGCAGTTGGCACCATGTATAGTCACTCCAAAGTGTGCACATACATGTTGATTTCTTCCTCATTTTTTACAGATTTTGCTGTAATAAATCTTAAAATAACAGGTTGTGCCACATGTTTAGACAAGATTTTGCTGTTCTTGACCGATTTTGGTGGGGGGTATTAAAGTAAAATCTTTCCATTGCGACTGCTAACTCGGTACCCTAGGCTAATTTTGACATAATGTACAGTTTACAAAATTTGACCAGGCAAACATCATCTTGGTGTGATCCGGCATAACCCGGAACTTGACGGGTTAATGATGCCTATAACCTGGCATATCCGGGTCAATTTATCCGGAAATGGGTTAACGATGACCTGGCATGAAATGACCCAAGCAGCACCTCCTGTTCAAAATTAACCCGAAAACAGGTTAACTATGATTGACCCGGTATCTCAATCCGGGTCAAATTTAACCCGGAAACGGGTTAACGACGACTGGGCATAAAATGACTCGGCTCCTCCGGGTCAAAATTAACCCGGAAACGGGTTAACTATGGTTGACCCGGCATCTCCGGGTCAAATTTAACCCGGAAAAGGGTTAACGAAGTCTGACCCGGCACCGGGTCAAACACGATGACCCTTTTCCGGGTTGTGTTGACCCGGAATGGGTCAAAAAAATCTGACCCGGAGACCGGGTCAAAATTCTGACCCGGGACTTTTTAGAGTGTAGTGTGACCGTGGAATTATGGAAGTTCTTTTCAACGCATAACGTTTAATACTAATAATAAAACTTCTATTTTTGCGGCGCCGTGCGTCGGTACGAATAATTCAGTGAGCGTGATCGATGATCCACCAATCAGATGGCGGGGATTTATTACACACCTTTTGATGGTTTGATGGTTATTTACCCTATTTGGCTGAAAAACGGTCACGTGGGATTCACTAATATAGGCTAGTGCATGAAATTTGCGTCAGCGTGAAGTAAATGCGCGTCAGGACATCGCGCATTCGCGCGCGCGTAATTTCGGGAGTATCGTGCCTAATCGAGCACTTTACTCAAAATTTGTGACTGGTGACAGCGCCCTCAACTACAACTTTCATGGATGTGTGGACTTATTCATAATCACTAAGCGTACACTAACATGATGTGAAGAGAGAACAGCAACTTAAACACTTAATCCAGGGAAACTAAAAGCATTCCTGTAATTGTTGAATTTGCTTATTGTTGAATTGCCGATGTGTTGTTAAATTAAAACAGTTCGATTATAAAACCCTTGAAAGTTTCTTTTCTTATTTTATATTTTGGACAGAGGTGTGTTATAAAACACATGTGGACTGGCATACACTGGTGCATGTGCATCCCCCTCGGGCCTGTGAGTGACCAGAAGAGGGTCCTGTTAGACGTGCACCAGTGACCGAATTATGCCAGTCCATATGTGCACACTGGTTGTCAATTACGATAGCCAAAGTGCCGTGTGCAGTGCATCCGGGCGAAAATTCAAGATGGCAGCCACCGTTCGAATGAATGGAAAGGAAAGGAAAATTCACGATCTTACGAAAAATAATTAAAATCTTGAAACAGCAAAAAATGAAGCAAGTTCGGTATTTCAACTGCGCAAAGGAGGGGGAGGGGGAGGGGGAGGGGGAGGGGGAGGGGGAGGGGGAGGGGGAGGGGGAGGGGGAGGGGGAGGGGGAGGGGGAGGGGGAGGAGGCCTGGGGAGGGGGAGGGGGCCGGGGAGAGGGGGAGGGAGTGCCAGTTGTGCAATTTCCAATCCATGATCCGAGTCTAGAGAAAACAGTGAGTTTTCCAAAAGATTACAGCATTTCAGACGGAAGTATTTCTCTGGAGGATCAGGACTGGCGCCGGTGCATATGAACATTCGACTGCTATGAATATCCGACTCTTTACCCATGATGCATTATTTGATTTCGCTTTTGTAAGGAACACAACTGGAAAAGTTATGCACCACTAGGGTGAAACTTTGCATAAGATTCCGTAGAAACAACTACTTCACTAGATGCGATGAAGAATATCACCAGGCAAGGTTTACATACAGCCCGAGTTGCCCGACATAGTGTAAACAAAAGGTAGCAATGAGTCACTGCTGTAGTCTTACAAGAAACCACGATTAAACATTTAAACCTTACACATAGTCTGTGTATTATCCTTTGTTCAGCTTCTGTCCATCCTAGTCTGTAAGGAGCACAATAGTTTTTGGCAATGACATAACCCTTAACATCATTCTATCTCTATCTCTATCTCTATCTCTAACTGACTCTAACCCTAACCCTAACCCTAACCCAACCCTAAACCCTAATTCCAACCCCAATCCTAACCCTATTTCTCACCATAATCCCCTCACCTTTGCCCTATGTTTCTCATTGTTTTTGGTGTAGTGGGGCTTACTGAGCATGCGCACTATAACCATTTATTTTACACTGCCATATCGCATGTTGAGAAACTGTAGAAAATTCCCTGCCACGCACGCTTTAGTCAAAAGCGAAACAGGAGGCTTGCATTTTGCATTAGTTTTTCGAGTTACTGCTTAATTTGGAGATTTTTTGATTAGCGATGGATGATTTCTACAAATAAATGTTTATTCCAGTTTCTCTCGCATGGTGGGAAATCCTCTTCGACCGTATAATCGCGGCCAACCCTATCATGGCTGAGTGGCGTAAGGTTCTCCCCCTTACCCCCTGGTGATCGGCCGCCTCGTGTATCTAATAACTCGGTGCCTGATGCACCCTGGAATGAGTTTGCGTGGATGGAGTGATCACCTACAGTTTCACCAAGGAAGCTAACCGTGATACAATCTGTGAAAGGACCACGGCCAATTAATTTGTTTCTTGTTCTTCGCTTTGTTCTAATTTTCAACTTTTGTTATGACTGCCCACCACTACTTATAAGTGAGGTTTGGGCGTCGAAGCTGCCACACAATAATCATGGCTGTAATATATCACCGTAATTATGTAATAAAAAGGACATGGTACTTCTAGTGAGGCATGTAGTCTAGCATAATACAACAAGACTGGTTTTCGGACTTTTCTCCTAAAAAATCCTCCAAATCACAAATTTAAAAAGGGCAATCTTTTACGTTTACTCCGTCTAAACCCGTGTTTTACAAAATTTGTCAAAGACAAATACGAAAACCCAAAATAGTCAGTTTGAGAATCGAACTATGTGTACGTGATCCAAAATCAGACGCTTTGCCACGAAGCCATTCTAACAAATCGACTTATTTTGTTTTATTCAATGCCTAAGTAGCGTGTCCTTTGTATGACAATGATTCCAGCCATGACAGCCTGGCATTTTCGATGCTGAAGCTTCACTTAGTAGCGGTGGGAATATTCATATCGGGTGTCTCATAATTATTAGGTTAGGTTTCCCCTCCCAATTTGTTTGCATAATTGGCTTTTCCGTAAACTTTGCGGAAAAGGATTCGTTTTTGTTCTGTTTTTTTTTTTTTTTTTTTTGGGGGGGGGGGGGGGGGGTTGGCTCCCTCTCCCCCTTCCCCTCCTGGTCACTAAACAATCTCAGATCTTAATCAAACTTAACACAAACATAGACCCTCAGCTGAAAATGTATGCTGAAATCATGACGTCAACCCGTGTCACGTGATGTCATCTACGATTTTATATTAATATTTAATTATTTGAACCTGATAGATTCTTCAAGCCATATCTCATCAACAGGACATGCTAAATTGAAAATAATTTTTGTAATAGCTTTGTTAGCTCCTTTTATTTGTTTTATATCCATGTGAAAATGTGTGACGTCATGATGACGTCATCAAAAATGTGCTTGTTTGAAACACCTATAAGGTAGGTACGATCATCATACAAATTGGTGGGTAGGTAGATGGTGCGGTTAGCATGTAAAATCCAAAGTCCGAACGTCAAGGTCAAAAGTACAAATTTGCATCATAAAGAACCTCAGATCTTAAATAAACTAAGTATAGACATACAAGTAGACCCTATAATGAGGTTTTTACTGAATAAAAGGAACAACGAAAAAAGCTATGTGTTCTGTTCATAAATAGACACACTTCCGTCTAGTTTCTTCTTTCAGTTCTGACCAAAAGCGTTTGCATCGGTCGATTTGCGTCAGGGGCTCATCACCGACGCTGTCAGCAATTAGAACATTTTCAAATCACTTCTGTGCTCATTTTAATAACTGATCACCTTTTTCGAACTATACATAACTCTTTATTAAAATGTTATGCTGAATAAATAATGAACATTATGACGTCAAACTTAAAGCGAATGCAACGCGAATTCATGACGTCAACGACAAACATTCGCGCCGCGAATTCGCAAAAGTTTAACACATATTAAATTGCGCGAATCTTCGCCACGAACGTTTCATGACGTCAAATTCGCTTCGCTTGCGTAATCGCGTGAAATATGTACCCGCCTTAACTGTTAAAATACTGGAAAAGCACTCTGTTCTGTTCACAACAGACAGAACGAGCTCTAGTTTCTTCTTTTAGTTCTGACCAAAATCCTATAGACTTTGTGCACGAATTTTGTGAGCGCCACTTTGGTCACTGAACAACATAACACAAACATAGACCCTTACCTGAAATTGCATGCCGAAGAGTGACCTCATGATGCCGTCATCCGATTGCGTTAAACCTGCTATGTTCGTAAGCCAGCAGGTGTTATAGATGAAAATTGAGGTGACGTCATGATGACGTCATCATACGAGTTTAAAGTAATTTTTAATTTTTTGAACCTTAAAATTTGTTAAAGCTATATCTCATCAACAGAACATGCTAAATTCAAAATTCATTTTGTAATAGCTTTGTTAGCTCCTATATTCTTTCACATAAATGTGAACAATGTGTGACGTCATCATGACGTCATCATGACGTCATCACAAAGTTGCTTTTTTTTTAAACACATAAGGTACGTCCGATCGTCATAAAGAATGGTGTGTAGGTAGATAGTGATACTAGCATGTAAAATCCTAAGTGACGTCGTGATGACGTCATCGGTTGATTTTCTAATCATTTGTTTGGTTCTTTCCCAAATCCCATAGACTTTGTACACGAATTTTGTACGTGGCACTTTGGTCACTAAACAACCTCAGATTTTAATCAAACGTAACACAAACAGACCAAAGCTGAAATTAAATGCCGAAGAGTGACGGGATGATGTTATCACGTGTCGTCATCTTAAATGTGCATTTTTTATTGGTCCGTATCTAGAGAACCGTAGGTCCGATTGCTCTCAAACCTGGTATGTTGGTAGACAAGCACTTGTACATGAAAATTGAGGTGACGTCATGATGACGAATTTATAGTAATTTTAAAGTTTTTGAACCTTCAAGTTTCAAGCCAAATCTCATCAACAGAACATGCTAAATTCAAAAAAAAAAATTTAATAGCTTTGTTAGCTCATATTTTTTCATATCAATGTGAAAAAATGTGTGACGTCACAAGAAATACAAAAACAATTACACTTTATGGTATAATAGCTATTTTTTATTATGAATTCAATTTCATCCCAAAATATACCTTCTATTTGAGGATCACAATGTTTTGACAGTTTCAATAATGGTTTTCAGACTGATTTATGGACGTTTCGTTTTTGTTAAGAGAGTGTTTTTGTGACGCGTTTTCGTCGAAACTACATGGACATACTGGCGATGAAATAATTATTAGCTTCATTTATTCATAAATACGTCAACAGAGGGTGCAATTCAACATTAATGGGGCACAGGCATAGACCATAATAGTGAAGTATTTGACAAAAGACTTGCGTATTGACGTAATCGTCTGTCATATGACATGGCACAAAATTCTAATTTGTGAAACTTTTAAGGCGTATTTCTTCAGAATTCTGGCTTCAGCAGGGCACGAGAATTTGCCACAACAAATTCACAAGAAAATGTGATGTCATGACGTAATCTATACGGACATTTTTTTATTACACCTATTAAAAACCTTTGAACGGGATGAAACTTGGTGCATATACTCCGAATGTTAAATACGAAGTGATGTCGCTGTGACCTTATTTGTTGTTTTTTCAATGTATTTTTAACTTTTTGCTAAAAAGTTTAAAGTGTGACAACAAAATTTGATCATTACAAACCTCCGATCTGAAAAAAGAAATTCTTCCTGTTTTTGTCAAAGTTCAAAACATATTTAATTCAAAATACCTGGTTTGCTTTTGTGTTGAGACCAATAAATGTGTACAATTTGACATTGTAAGTCTGGCGTACTTCGGAAAAAATCGTATAAACTACGTATTTTTTTCCATTGTCAATGCTGAATTTACGGATCTATTCGAAAACCAAAATATCGTACAACAGTAATTTGTTCACCATTACAAAGTTACATTATATCTTATTTTGAATGGAAATTTCAATTTTAAAAATGTTCGCTTGCTGTTGCCACATTTGCATCATGATCATCACCAAAAGAATTACAACTTCACTCTTGAAATGGGCTCAACTGCCTTTAGAGAACTTAATTCATGAAGTTTAAAGAAAATCGTATTGAAATGAATGGTTTGCTTACTTTTACAGTATCCGTTTCGTGGAAAAAAAATATTAAAAACATTTTGAGGCCGGAATCGTCACTTTGGGTCAACACCAAATAAATTCAAACCTCAAACATGGTTTGGTTTTATCAAAATCATGCTTTAATATCAGTTTAAATGTCAGTGCTATTTATTATAGGTAATTTAGCAATACCAATTCACTGACGATTTAATGTTGAACTACAATACGATTTCAATTATCGATTTTTTTCTTTCAAAATTGACTAGAACTGTATGGGGCTGTCCCGAATATACCGAATATTCGATCGTCAAGCGAATTATTCGAATACCATTTTGCCAGTTCGAATATTAGAAAAGATATGCACGTACAGATACGACTCTGATGCTATTTTAATAGAAAAGTTACGGCGCTTAGCATTGTCAAATGCCGCATTTTTGTCAATCGCAATTTTTTGTGGACGGAAGTTTATTGTTCCTGTCCGTAAAACCCTTGATACAACAGGGGCATGCAAAAAAATGCCGTTTGAACAGTCCATAATATCAATCGCCATATGTAAAACATCGGCGTGCTTTTACGTGTAATGTTCTTTTTTACCGCTGTGGCATGCAGTGAAAAACTTGATCGAATATTCGAATAGTAAATTTTTCGAATAGTAAATTATTCGAAAATGAACAGCCCTAAAACTGTACCAGAACCGATCATCTAAAACGATCGGAAGTGGTAGGATTGTTGACATTTTTAAATGACCAACCCTACCACCATTACGGATTTTCTGAGCCCAGATCTAAATAGGGGATAATTCTTCAAAAATCTCCAGAGCTTTATACCAATTTTCAAGCCAAGAGACTTACTCTCTTAATGTAAAAGAGTGAAAAAACTCATTCTCCAAAAGAGTGAATTCCATATCAAACCACTCCAAAAGAGTAAAAACCACTTCAAAAGTGAAATGTTCACTCTTTCGAGGAGCTATATAAGGTACAAGTCTAAAAAGAGTGGTCCCCAGTAGCGTATCCAGCAGGGGAAGGGGGCAACTTGCTCCCCCCCCCGGCGGCATTTGAGGCGTCATAAAAAACAAAAAGAAAGTGTTTTCAGACGATTTTAAGACGATTCAGACGTTGTTTGCCCTCCCTGGCGCAAAAAGCTAGATACGCTACTGGTGGTCCCTTACATGGCTCCTCGAAAGAGTAGAAATTTCACTCTTTTTGAGTGGTTTTTATACTTAGGAGATTCACTCTTTTGAAGTGGTTTGATAAGGGAGTTTTTCACTCTTTTACATTAAGAGAGAATTTCCCTAAAAGGTGATCGTAGAAGACTCTCACTTAAGTTATTGCTTCCATGTACGATGTCAAATTCGAGAAATCATCCGGTACTGGGTAATCGAATGCAATGAAGTCATTCCGGTAAAGCTTGCATATTTCTTTAAGGATGCCTGACGGGACTTCCGAGTAGTACTCCAGCAGCCGTGTCGTGTTTGAGCTCCCGCTGTACGGCTTTGGGTAGCCGTACTCAACCCGACCTCTCACACCGAGTTTTTGGATCAGATACTCCGTGTCCTGGGGTAGAGTTTCGAGCTTACCGATGAAGTTGTAACGCACCTGACATGGCCTGGATACATTAAAGATCGGTACCCAGTGAATATCACCATCCACAGCTTTGACTTTAACAAGATATCTCAGAAATTCAGTGAACGTCAAGTCTGGAATGGCGGAGTTCTTGGCTTTCCTTTTCCGGAAACGGAGTATGATTTTGTTGGCTTGGTGGACATACCTGCTCGTGGGAAGTTTGACGAACTTGTCCCTGAATGCAGAGAGCAGACGCACCAAAGGGTTGCGGACGAAGAGAACTTTGTAATGCCCAAGGGTGTGTTTGATATCGTTCCGGGATCGTTTACCCAAAGGCCTCAACGGCTGCCATCTTCTCTGGAAACCCTTGCTGCTAATGCGGTGAAGCTTCGTCATGAATCGCCTCCAATTGGACGATCCAGCCTTGCGGATTATGGTCAGGGTTAAGTTGTAATCGTCATTAACGTAGGTATTCTGTAGCATCCTATCAGAGTTTATGTCCGCTGGCAAGCTTGAGTTGACATCTAAGGCCTGGATGTGGAACATCTCCCGGCAAACTCGTTGAATGTGCCTCTGGCGTGACGTCTGGACAGCTTGCGTTTCCTTCTTCGAGACGAGGTGCGGTTTGCCAAGTTCGGTTGGTATCTTACGATAATTCCACTGATCTTGAAGTCGGGGTTGTTGTAAGACACGAGGTCCCCTTCGAATTCCTTCGGGAGATCGCCGTTGGTTGTCTTTAGCATGCGTCGACTTGAAGCTCGCTTTTAAATGACCTTTTATACTCTGAAATGAAAATAGTGAAAAACAAATTGTGCGTTTTGTCGCAACGAACAGTAAATACGGGATCATGTTCATGTTTCTTCATGGTTTTCATTAAAATAAGTCCTCAATCGATACAGTCCCCAAATTTAACAGTCCTCAAAGATAAACAAATGCACGAATTCAGAATGTTACGCAATGTAGTTTGAAAATACAACAAAAATGGTCAATTTTCCGAGTAATTTTGTCCACGTCTTATAATTTATAAGAATGATTTATAAGCCAACGGAACGTTACTTGCCTCCGTCATGGTTTAAAGGCAGCGTACATGATTGGTCATTGTTGCAATTTTCAGAAATGGGCGGATTTGGGGGTTAGTATTTTGTAGGAAATATCATTCCAATGACCTGTTCAAAGTTTTGCGTTGTTGGATGGCGAAAAAACGACAGAAAAACGGCGCTCGTTTTCAACAGTCAGGCGGATGATAGCCTTTAGTCAAGGCGCGCGTAGCTACCTGGATGCGTGACGCGCCCCGAAAGCCACGCGCGCCTTGACTAAAGGCTACAGGGCAGTTTTCCCCAACGATTTCCAGCTGGAAATCGTTGGAAAACGATATAAATTTCCACTTTTCTTGACAACGACAAAACACACCTGGTGCCATAATTTCACAGGATGATTGAGACTACTATTAACTTGCAGTCTATTTCGTAATAATTCAGTAAAAATAAATTGAGAATTACCAATCGTGTACACTACGTTTAAGAAATCACAGACGTGGGCATGCTTCGATAAAAAAAAAATGTCCAGTACGGCGGACCGACATAACAACAGCAGATAATCTACATTGTTATAACTCGCCATATCGGTATTTTCCCGCTATGCCCTCGTGTTTTGTGATTGATGAGGCTTATTCACCGTCAAAATATATGTATGGGCTATAGAGTACCCAAGTCTGACGTCAGTTGCGGGGGCAATGGTTCTACACACATGCAGTTTAGAATGTATTCTGGTTCCAAACATTGCATTGATTGACGTCATCACTTCGGTACTCTATAGAGGCCGCATTTGAAACAAAGCGCCCTAAAGAGTTTCAGTTTTACCTTTGTTTGCAAGGAAATCTTCTGCTGATTAGCCAATTCTGCACCGTGATGAGAGACGTCACTAGGCGCATTTTGCGGTGGGAAGCTCCTTTTCCCCGAGATATCCTTACTTCCGAAATCTTTAGAGATCACAACGAACAATCCTATAAATCCTCCAGCCTGTAAACCCTCGAGTTCATAAACCAACCGAGGACATTATGAATCGGACGAACAAAATCAGTTCGTCAAGATGTTCGCGTTTTATACAGATAATGATCGACCGTGCCACGTGGTGTCGTATACCCATTTCGAAATTCGGGCGATTGAAAATACAGTGCGCCACCAAGCGGTTGCAAAGGAAGGCCATTTTCCACTTTATGGTCGGCAAGTTGCCTATACACGTCGTTCATTTATGGATATTTCCAGGAATATTTTGGGATAGATATATTTCAAAAAGCAATCGGAAGTCTAATAAAATGTGATGTGACAAAAATTCCAGCTCCCGGAGTTTTACTCAAGTGCAAAATGACGTACATTGTTCGTTAACTGATGTTCACTCAGTATGGTACCCACCGGGCAAACAGGGCGGTGGAAACGTCTGATGCGCTTTGAACTCTGATTGGATAGAGAGTGTAACCTTTGACCTGCTGGAGGTCACCACTCCGGTGTCGCCATTTTCACAGCGCTGCCATACCAGAATACCATGCGTTTCTTTCCCAAAAATCTGCGCAGCGCATCAGACGTTCTCAACGCCCTGTTGAGCGGTTGCAAGCGAATAGCACATGTTAACGTTTCCCCATGATGCACCGCAAAAAGCATTTCCTGTATAAAACATTGGTGACGCATTGTGCTGTAAACTGGGATGAGCTGGAAAACGTGATCTTTTGAAGTACTGCAAACACTGCAAATTGATGACCCACAATAATGTAAAAAAATTGACCTCAACTTCGATCAATCTATCATTCACATTCCTACAGGGTAAAGACAGGTGAAAGAATCAGTCACTAGACCAGCCAGCGTTTGGTACCAAGACGTCCACATAAAAAATAATTCGTGAAATCTTGAGACTTGCACGCTTTAAATATTTCCAAAAGCATACTAAGAATGTACTCAACCAATTCAACTTCATCGCATAATAGGCCTACCTCGCTCGGTTGCAGAAGGTAACGACACCGGACTTTGCTCGCTGCTCGTCCGTCGCCTTATAATTCCAGATGACACAATGATGTAGCATGTTGAGAAGGCGGTGAAGAGCACAATACAGAACACACAGCGTCTCAGCGTTTGGAGCTGCATATTTGCCTGCCAAATCATTGCCAGCCTAGGCTGGCGTTTCTGTATGTCAAAAAGATTATGTTTGGACTGCAAATAACAATCATTTTACACCTATTGAACGATTGAACACCCAAAAAATTGGCTACCGAGATGCGTCAGCTTCATTGATAAGGGTTGAAGGCCGTTGACACTCAATGTTAGAAATATACATTGCCATAAATTCGGATGAATGCGGGAATTGTTAACGACGCAGTTTTCTTTACAAGAGGCCAAGTTTTTTTTTAAATGAGGAACCAGACTAAAACCGACCTTAATATAATTATTAACAATTAAGCAGATGAGATATGTTTTCCAACAGAAAATAGAATCCATTGGTTTCTTTTAGGGGTGCAGGTGCTACAATTTTAAAACGTACGTGCTGTCAAATGATCAAATCAACAACCTTCATTCATAAATGCCTCAGCGAGTTTCACTATCCCTATTGGTCGAGAGCCTGTCACGTGGGTGTGTTTCAACGGTTGTTTAAACACGGCTGGAAGTTGTTTAAAGGGACACATTGCTTTGGATTTTGCGATTTGGGCTATAAAACTAAAATGGATATGGTTGGGAAGCTTTTTTCAAAAGTAGAATATAAAGATTCACATAACTATCCATTAAAATTGCTTGTTTTTTGTTTAATTTCGTGACAAATAACGGTCCGCCATTTTGTAGAACCAAATGTTTGACTCCACAAAATGGCGGACCGTGTTCACCAGTCGTATTTCCAGTCGCAGCTGGTTGAAGTACGTTCTGTTGATCCATTTTGATGTACTGTGGCACGCGGCTCGCAGCACTGGTGATATGTGTCGCGAGGTATAGAATGGTATACCTGGCGATCATCTGATAGGTTTACAAGGCCACTGGCTGCGCTGCCAGCCTAAAAACTCTTACAGCGTATTTTGCGCATTATTTAGACGGTGGAAATAAGTCTATGTTTCGCGGGTCAGATGTCAGGAGTCAGAGGCCAGTTTTTTGTTTTGTAATCACTACTCACTAATTACAACACATTATACGTGTTTTTTTGCATGAACAACTCTTATAAAAGATAAGGAACATTTCCAAACAGCAAAATTTCATGACATTTGAAGGCAATGTGTCCCTTTAAACACGGCGCGGTTTTAAACATTTTTTCCGGTGTCACACGAAATATAGAGTCCTACAAAATCTGGTCCATTTTATTGGTTGAACACTCGAGCGACCAGTCACTCTCCTAATAACGCAAGCGCAATACTACCGATGCGTCCGTATTTAGAGTCCATAATTGCACACTACACCGGCACTGCTGCGTTCTGCACCACCTGGCGAGCGCGTCGCGCGCGCGTCAATTTCCATATAAGGAAATGTTTAGCACTACTCGCGCGTGACACGAACCATTAAATAACTGAAGGGGTGTTTTACAAACCAAGGTAAAAAAATTGAGCAAAATCATTGGAAATGTATAATTTTCGGTGGTTTTTGCTTAATTATACAAAAAGGTATTTTATGAATGGGAATAAATATGTGCTGGGCCGGCCCAGCACATATTTATTCCCTTAATGATCATCTACATGTATTTCATTTAAAAAGGTCAATTAACAGACTGCAGGGTCGAATTTTGTTTGTTGTATGCTTAATAATTCCCAATACATTTCAACACTGAATCTGCTGTTATGGAGGTAAAAAACAATATGGAATTTACCTTGCCAATTTCGGCCAAAGTCACTCAATTTTGTTCACAATTTTACCACCTATTACAAAGTTACATTACGTTTTTGCAAGCTTCCCCAACATAAAGAATGTACGTTTGAAAGTTAACTTCAAAAGTCACAATAATGGACGCAACACCCACAAAACGGTTGTACGAAATAGTATTTAATTCTGCTGGTCTGAGAAATACAAATTTATGAAGAAAAAAAGATTGTGCATAGCTGCTACATACCGGCGGTCAGGGGCGGGTCGGGAGGGGATAAGGGGCGCACCCAAACCAAACACCCTCCTAATTATCTTCACTTAGGCATGTGCAATACTACCAATGAGCCCGTATTTCATAGTGACAAAAAATCACGCCTACACCGGCATTCCAGAACACAATACAAAGAATTCGTAAATGAACCACCCCAGAATTCGTAAATGTGATATCAGTATACTACTAATGTATGGCATTCAGGTCCGTTATTAAACTATATAAAAAGAGGTCACACAAGAATGAATGAATGGAAAGAATTTACTACAATACCCCCACCAAAAGTGGGTCAGGGACAAAGGAATCTTAGCAAATAACCAACCATGACAGAGTGGGCATAGGCCTAACACTGTGAACAGTTTCTTCCTCTATACTGCACGGAAACATCCCGACAAAAGTCTTGAATTTAAATCTTGTGCCAAGTCAATTGTTTAATAATTTCTTACATGAGATGAATGGATGGTTATTTTCAAAAATGTGTGTTCCCGACACATTTGGTGGGAGGTGTTAAAGTGAAATCACTCCGAATAAATATCACTGAAGAATAAATAACACGAAATAGGACAATAACCGACCCTCCTTGTTAACCGAATTCTAAGATAATTGTTAGCATCTGACCTAATTATACATGAAGGATTTGGATCCTATGCTAGTATAGAATCATATTAAATTACTTCCAAAAATATATGGCTCTCCAGGCCATAGCCTTACATTTTTGGAAGTAGTATTGGCCCAGGCTCTACTAGTACTAACTACAAATTTATAGCCAATCTGCACACATCAACCATCAAAGATTGGAATGCATTGCCTGCAAAAATCATTTCCTGCACTTCATTGGGGACATTCAAAGATAGTCTAACCAAGTTTTTTCAAGAGTAACACGTCTGGACGGTCCACGAAATGCGCAAGCTGGTGTGATGTGTCCAGAAGGACATTAATTTGCCGGCTTAACTATACAGATACAGATACACACAAATTACAGAAGTTAGGAATGGAAGAGATTGTGCCGTGCGCTAAATACAATTCTAAACAAGAAAGGAGGGTTATTTCTTAGACTTCGGTTCCCTCCCGCGTGAGAAGTGTGTCAAACTAAAATATTTTCAAAATGGCTGCCGCCGTACGGAAACCAAGAGCACATATTAATTAAAGTCCCTAACTAAAGAACATCTCATTCAAATAGTGTCATGCAAACTCTACGAGAGCAAAGTCCCCGATAACATTTGAGCAGGAATGTCAAAAAAAGCACCAACAAATTAAAACAAATACTTACTCTTATCCGCTAGTGGTGTAATTCAGGAATATCCATGGCATGTTTCCACCCGCGCGATTCACACATTCGCGTTTTTGCATCCCTGTGGAGACATGGCATTGTTCTCCCCTTTGTCCCTGTACTTAAGTAAACCCCCATAGACTTTGTACTCGTAGACTTGGTTCCAAGTCTGTAATCGTGGTTTTTGTCGGCCTGAGGCCAATACAGTGAGCAAGTTCGATCAGGGACCAATAGTTAACTAGTGGTTGGTTCGTGACGTACGTAGCGCATGAGCACTGAAGTTGAAGTGCGAACGACTCTAGTCGAACTATTGTCATGTCAACGCGACCATGAGAAAATGGCGGTGGCTATTTTTTTTACGTTTTGGACGAGTTCATAGATAAAAGCGACGGACAAAGAAACAAAAAATGCTCGTTCACTGCTGCTGAATATTTACTTACAACTTTGTCGTTTTTTCGCCATTTTTCTGATAACTGGTCCTCTCCGCACTGTGCTATTAAAACGGCTATTGGTAACCAGCGATGCGAACAACCTCGGTAGGCTGGTCGAGAATCGTCGACTAGACTAGTCCAACCATCGTCGACTAGCGCGTGCGTTCGATCAGAGTTAGTCGAACACTGGGGGTTTTCGAAACGCTGGCTTCGGCTTGGCTTCGGCTTCGTCTCCGACTTCTGAATAACTGAGAAGCAAACCAAATGGAAATATTCTAAATGTTGGTACATGTTCTGCTTCCGGAACATTTATTCGGTTGATTATGAAAGTAAAAATTAGAATACTTACATTTTGTTTGCTTCTCAGATATTCAGAAATCGGATACGAAGCCGAAGCCAAGCCGAAGCCAGCGTTTCGAAAAACCCCTATGGTTAACTATAGTCCTTGATCGAACTTGCTCAGTAGTGACGGAAATAGCGCCCTCTTGCGTCTCTTGTGAGTTAAACCTTTCATCACGTGTGATGGGTAATTGCGTTTAGCGCGCGTGGTTGATGCAGACAACAAAAATAACCGCGATCTCGGACTTTAAAATAAATCTAGAGTGGCCGCGGTAAATACAGCTAGCTATACGAAAATTCGCCAAACAAAATTAGAAGCCATTTTTACGGTGGTGCCGCGCCGGCGCGTGCAGGCTGCCCGCGTTCTTTAATTCGATTCGCGTGCGCATTTTGGCAAGTTGTAAACACCCCGTTGTTCGAAGCTGCGTCGAGCGCATGCGTCTAACACGCACGCGAGCGCCTCGCCACTGCGGTAAATGCTTATAATTTTGGTCGCCGGATTAAGCCCGGTACATACTTCATGGGTGCGTTCGAGCGTGTTACTTGTGTTAACACGAGTATACTCTTAAGCACACGAACGGCAGGAGTATGACCCGAGGGTAACCGAGAGTATACTCCCGCTCAGACCACCGAGAGTATACTCCTGCACCGGAGGTGTCGTCACGTGATTGTTTCCACTTAACATTTTAAGATGGCGGAAAGTAAACATTTCGGACTTTCCCAATGAAGTTTTGTGATCGTTTTTCGATTGTTGAACTGACCTTTGGATTATATAGTCATAAATAATAGGGAAAATGTTTAACTATGTTCAAATTTGTGTGCACATCCAATGGAAGATTGTTCGCGTAGTTGGCAAACGTTGGCAACGTTCGCGCGAGTGGAACGCAGCTCTTGACCGTTCGCGCGATGCGGTTCGAGAGTAATGCGCACGCAACATTTTCCTGCACGAGTATCAAGAGTAACACGCTCGAACGCGATGTGTACAGAGCTGGGTTCAACCATTTCGTTAAGGGGTGGTTTGGAAAAGAGCAAATATATTTTCCACTAATTTTGTATTGAAATAGAAGTTCATTTTAACTGTATTTAGATTTTAATACATGTAATCTTAAAGTTTTAAAATCAAGCAGAATTTGTGGGTGGGGTGTTATAGAACAAATATTTAGGCCTACTGCTTTATCACCTGGGGGCCAATTTCACGGAGCTGCTTAGCACAAAAATTTGTGTCGGACCCTGTTAAATTTTGAATATTCTTGTACAAACTTTAGTCCGACAAATGTTTGTGAATGTTTCACTCTCACCGCTGCATCTTAGCCACGTTGGCAATTCCGGAGCTGCCCAAGGGTACATGTTACACTTACATAAAGCCCCCCTTTTGCAACTCTGCAGATTTTAGTGTTAAGTTTGGAAAGTTTGGCCACACTGGACAACATGGCACGAACATGGGACCAGATTGGTCAATTCCTAGCGCCAAGGACAGTTTTTCGCGCTTGCATAAAAACCTAAAATGCAAGCATTGCAATCTTGTTGCTTAGGTGGCGGAAAGTTTGGCCACGCTGTACAACGTGGCACAGACATAAGACCAGATTGGTCAATTCCTTAGATGTTCACGCACCCTGAAGAATTTTAGTCCCCTATTCCTTTTCTGATTGGTTCTAAGCAATCGGAAGGTTAATTACCTCATTGTTTTAGTTTTCCGACCAATGAAAATTTTCCCCCAAGCCTTTCCGAGCGCGTGTTTCGGCATGACTTTATCCCCCGTCTTGCTTCGAGCCCCTCAGAAGCGAACAAGACCTCGATGCGAGAAGATCGTACTCCCAAAGTGCCCCAAATTGCACTTTTCCGAATAGTCACATAGTTTTAGGAACGCGTCAGATACTTCCCTAAGTTTTCCGTTCCTAAAACCTCTTCTCGCATCCATCTACCACGTGCTCTGTTGATACAGGTAAGCTACTATTAATTATTCTCTGTATAAATTTACTTTGCGCACATTTATTGGGTGATTGTGATGGTATGACGTTGCTATAGCCGTTCATTAGCAATTTGCTTCTAATCTATAATTTAGGTTGGGTAATATCCGACCATCTCTGATCAATCACCCATTAAGATAGTTGCGATATTATTATTGTTTGATGTATGTAGACGTGTGCACGTATGTATAACCTCTGGCTAGGTTATGGCTATTGTTTTTGTCCTTAGAAAACCCCTCACGTAAGTACCGTACTGTGTGTAACCAGTTGTGTGCGGCCACTGGTCACACATTCCATTCAATAGACTATGCAATGTATACGACTGTTTGTTGTCGAGCATATAAACAATAGTGCCCTTGCCCTCAATGACCTTCAGACGTACACACGTGCACAAGTCATTTTCATTGCTTAGATTTTCCTTACTCTATCGATTTTGTTGTGTTATTATGTTTCCGTGATTTGAGATTATGCTTTACCGTTGAATATTGTTCTGGGTGAACACCACCGAAGTTAGCCAATGCAGCAGCCATGCTGAATTTTGATTATTCATTATGTATATAGTCCATATTCGCTCGTCTACTCTTACTTTCTTCTTGTAACCATCACGCACAGTTCGAGTGTTGAGTTTCTATAATTTATTGACCGAAATTATCATGTTCGGTTTTGTATTTCATTGATTTCCCGATAGTATTGGAAGTATCATTTCATTGAAACTGTGTTCTGGGCGAACATCCTAAAAGGATATGCAGTTTGACCTCTTTTCTTTGTTGTAAGCATTCTTTAAAGCGTTTCATATTTTAGTTAGAGATATTGCTTTTAGATTTTAGTTCTGTATACAAATATGTTGATCCTCGATAATTCAGAAGCGAACAAGACCTCGATGCGAGAAGATCGTACTCCCAAAGTGCCCCAAATTGCACTTTTCCGAATAGTCACATAGTTTTAGGAACGCGTCAGATACTTCCCTAAGTTTTCCGTTCCTAAAACCTCTTCTCGCATCCATCTACCACGTGCTCTGTTGATACAGAACACAAGTCCACCAGGTCTCGCTTTGGGGAGTTGACCCGGTTCACCTCTCCACCTGGCCCGTTTCTCACCACCCCTTTCCTGGACTGACGGCACTCCTTGGAGCCTGTCTCGACGTCGCTGACTGTTTTGGACCCGGAGCCCATCTGAGTCGTGTCGCCGCTTCCACGTCGTACGCAAGCCCCAAGTAGAGTGCCCAAACCAGCTAAGATCCACACTTACTTATTACCTTGATTATTTTGTTGTGATTATTTTCTCCATTGGCTTAATATTGTTTTTCCTACCCCAAAATGTATGCTGTTGGCATCTTTTGTTGAATTTTATTACAACGTCTCTCTCAGTTGAGAGATATGTGTTTTCCTTGAAATTCTCTTTGCGACTTCTTATCAGGATTAGGTCGAGTGAAATTAAGCCAATGTAGAATTTAAGATCTTTTACATTGTCAATTTTGAATGTTGCCTTGATTGTGTTCTCGATGGTATTCCCGCGTGTTAATACCTCAGTGGTCTAATCCTCTTTTCTTTGCATTCGCATCAAATTCTGTTTGTTTTTCCCGTACTCACAACTAGTGAGTTTTTTTGATATGGAGTTCCAATTGGTACTTCATTGATTCATTTTTTCCTCTTTTGCGACTGATTTGTTGGCTCTTTTCCCTCTCGCGTGAATGCTAAATTTTGAGTCGTTGAGTCGATTGCCGATATTCTGGCTCCCCATTTTAAACCATTGAAGTTATAACACCTTGAATATTTTTACTATTTGATAACGTTCCCCCGACCAATTACTGTTGACGGACCCTGAATTTTTATTAGCTGAAGGGAATGTTTCAATAACAATATTGTTGTCCTGTAAGAAAGGGATCAACTAAATTTCGCTGTCTGTGTGATTTCTTTACCATGAGCAACATCCTTATTTATAAACGAACCCCCGCAGGACTCGGACAAAACTCGGGTAATACCTGTGACATTTGCTTAGCACTAAAAAATATTGCTTAGTTAAAACAGGTTACCAGCCAAAAGGCCATGGGATTTTCATGCTTAGCAAACAACAGCTGAATGCCAGTCACAAGCAATATACAACACATAAAAATCTGGTTGGTAATCTCGTTTTTATCAAGGAAGACTTTTCATGCTAAGAAAATTTGTGTGCTTAGCAGCTTCGTGAAATTGGCCCCTGGTGTGGTAAACTAGCTTCGCCTCGGGAAAATCAAAATGCTCCATGGATCACCTCGGGAGGCTAGTTTTACTACACCACTTGAAGCAGTAAATATTTGTATGGGCTATAAACCTCCAGAAAAGTTGACTTTTCACACTGCAATTTCTCGGCTCTTAATAATTAGTGTGGGAATTTATCCCAGAGTTAATTTATATATTTCTTGCTTCTTGCTCACATATTTCTCCTGCCCACGGCCGTTTCAGAGAAATAAAAGAGTGCGCCCTCAGGGGCGAAAGATTGTTAGCGGGATTTGTGCTATAGCGCCCACGCGACGCGGAGCGAGTCTATGTTTACATTCAGTTATACGCGAAACGTTACATGCGAGGCAATTTTTTAGGGGCCAAAAGTCGCTTGTTTAAAAAAAAATGTGAGTTTTCCCTGACAAAATTGAGGTTGCATCCTGGAGAAGAGATGTTGGATACCCCAATGGAGTAAAGAAAAGACAAGGTACAGCGGGAGGAATTTTTATATTTAAGATTTTGTTTTGCTATTTTCACATGTTTTAATATGCTCATTGCACTGAGCGTGTACATGTACGTTCTGCCATCGGAGGTACAAATGTAGGAAACATTCTGCAATGGAGAAATAAAACACAATTCTGCTAACGAGGGGCTACATTAAATAATATGCAAACCAGCTCAAGTAGTGGGATTTTTTTTTAGCGCTGTGACACGAAAAACAAAAACTTCCTTGAACTTATAAAAGGGTGGGAAAACCAGTTATTTCAAGATTTATGTCAGCAAAATCCGTGACAAGTGAGGCACAAATTAACTTCTATGTGTGAACACTGTGAGTGACTGCATGTACACGGTAATGGGTCAACTCGTACCCAGGTCAACTCGTACCCCAAAATTTACACCCGATGCAACTCGCACCCGAGGCAAACCATGCAATTTTTTTTCTCAATAATACGACATTCATTAAAGATGTTCACACAGTTACCCATTTGAAAAAGAAAGATATAACTTAGATTTTTTTAGAAGGTTCAAATATTATAAAAGACAATATATATGGAAACTTTTTAATACTACGAGTACGAGTTGACTTGGGTACGAGTTGACTTGGGTACGAGTTGACTTGGGTACGAGTTGACTTGGGTACGAGTTGACTTGGGTACGAGTTGACTTGGGTACGAGTTGACTTGGGTACGAGTACACTACTACTAGTGCCAAGAACATCAAACACAGTAAACACACTTCCTTCACCTATATTGCACACAAATCTGACAAGTCTCAATCTTACAATTCTAAACACAGAGAAATTGATTGTTATTTTATCAGATTTTTCTGCTTCTGACCTATGGGGGTGGGGGGTGTGTATTAAAGTAAAATCTTTCCGAACGGTGAACATTTTTTGTGTGTTGTTTTTTTGGGGGGGCCTAACTAGCCCATATAGGTATACATTTCATGATGCAAGGCATCTTACAAAATTGTGATTTTCTTTTTCTTTTTTAGTTTGCACCATTGCACATTTTCTTTACAATCGCAGTACTCATTTATTTTCTGGAACCATGTACATGTAGATATTAAATGTACATGTACACTTACATTTAGATAATAAATGTACATGTACACGTATGTTCCCTATTTTAGCATGTAAAATGTTACATTTGGGTCTACAAATGTGAAACTCTGAAATACATACATACTTTATTTTATTTCACATACAGGTATCCCTGATACTGTGATAGATTGAGAAGAAAATTCCTGTGGAATGGTTTCTTTTTAAATCGGCGGGACGTAGAAGGTAAGTGATTTTCATTCAAATTGTTGAGACATATTTCAGTTTTTAGTTTTAACCATTTTGATCTCACACAAAGTTGCATGTACAATATCTGACTGACTGGCATATACATGTACATACATACCGTAATTTTCGGAATATAGCCCGCGCGGAGTATAAGCCGCAGCACGCAAAAATCTGCAAATTAAAATTTTAAGTTGGCGTATTAGCCGCACCGGCGTATAAACCGCACCGCGGCGCTGACGACCAACCACAAAAGTCATCGTGCTGCATAATGCTCGTATGTAAAATAGTTCCACTATCGAAATTACATGCAATCCTAAAGTGTAAGCAGCGCACGAACGAGATAGGCGGAAAGAAAAGGCGAGTTTGGGTTCAATATCGACGTCATCTTACCTGACTTCAATTTAAGTGTCTGGTTCCCGCTATGATATTCTTATTGAAAACGCAATTATCGAGAGTCGGCAAACAGACAAAGCAATCCTACTGGTGGTATACGAGTATCTGTGGACACTCACTGGACAGCGCCCTCATTCGACGCGCGCGGAGCCCAATAAACTTTCATAAGTCCTCGAAATTACCAATTTTGACGGGCTAGATGAGTGTCCTGGCTGGGTGGGCCGCGCGGCAGTTCTTTTTTTTTTTTTTTTTACGGGGCGGGGGGAATAAAAAAGACAATGACAACTTTAACCACTAATCTGAGCTCAACAGTCAACAATTGACCAGTGAAATAATAAACAACATGGATTACACCACGATAAAACAGACAAAAACGAACAGACGCACCACACGATTTGTGAGGTGTGAACGGTACATTGCAAGTCTATTCGGTCCCTCTGGACTGGTTTCCTTTATTTCCAACACTAGAGCGAACGTAAACGGCAACCAGGGTTCGAAATCTGGGGGCCAAGGCCATTTTGGCCTTCGTGACGTCAACATTTCCTGGGGCACCAAGGCTACTAATGAAGGCACCAAGGCCAATGACAAAAATTGATAAGGGCACGAAGGCCAGATGAAGGTCTTGCTTGCATACTGGTGTATTTGTACAATTAGTCTCTCACGGCAGCAAGCGAAACTTTTAGACATGTTGAAGGTGCCAAGAAACAATGAAAACTGAGCTTACGGCTTACGTATTTGTTTTCTTAACCACTTAGAAATTAAAGAGTAAGAAATGCGAAGCACTGTTCAATACGTTGCTTTAATATCTTCAGCACACCCATCGATCAATATTAATAAAAAATGATTCATATTAATAATAACATTTAGTTTGTCGCGGTTTTTCTTTTGCTAGTCAATTTTATCACATTGCTAATCAAATGACAATATGATTAGCATAATTTGCTAATCATTTTTGTTTTCTTATTTCCATCACTGCCTAAACTTTTAAGTTGTATAGTCATGGAGGAAACACGGCCCGTGCCGGGCATGCCGCGCGACGGCATGAGTGGTTTTACCGTGCGTTGCCGCTATCTTCACCGGCCACGTTGCGTTCACGCCCCGCACGGGCCATTCGGGAAATTACGGTGCGTTATGTCGCTGGCGGAAAAAGCGTCAACATTGTCGATCTCCCAGTAAAGTCACCCAGTAAAAATGAGTTTAGTTCCGTGGGGCAGAAATGAGTTTTATCATGATTCATGTCATTCTTGCACTTAAAAGCCGACTTGTCGAGTTCAATTTGTCTGGAACGTTTTAATTAATTAAGCGATGCGACTGCGAGACATAATTGTCGAATAAATCGCAAACAGAAAACGCTTCGGTTTCCACGTGTCCGAGTTATCGCAGCACACATGCACTATGCACGATCGTTTGCACGAGGGAAGTTCGTTGTGTTAAGTTGAACAGGCAACGCTACTCCCTCTGGACCATCGCTAAACCGCACACATGGCTTAGCCGGCTTTGGGGGGTTCGGGTTACTGTAGTAAGAGCTACCTGGCTAAAGCTAGCCGCGGATTCGGCCGCGGATTCGGAGCTTGTTTTAAGGCTGTGACTGGTTCCCGCCCCAGTGAGAAAGAAGAAAAATAATGCACGGACGGAAACCAGTCTGCTTGGGGAATCAAGGTTTTGTGAAGGTTTTTACATGGGGCGCACGGGCCGTGCGGGCACTAGCGCGATCGCTCATCACGCGCACGGGCAATTACCAGCGTGATCGAAAAAGCACCGTTTTGTAGGATCCGGCAACGGTTTGGTACTGAAAAATTAAGCAATTTGAGGGCTTGGTTCGGCAAGAAGGGCACAACGGCCAAAGTATTAATGGAGCGCAGCACAATTACTGGCCGTGAATAGTGCATTTTTACAAGGGGCATCACGGCAACTAAGCCTTAGGGCATCGACGGCACTGGCCGCCGTGGCCGTCGTGAATTTTGAACCTTGTGTGACTGATTTTATTCTTCAAATGTTGCTGTATAAGCCGCCCGGAGTAAAAGCCGCAGGGACATTTTTCAGCGTGAGAATCAACGTATAAGCCGCGGCCTATATTCCGAAAATTACGGTAAATACATGTATGTACAATTGTACATGTACATACATGTACATGTACGTACATACATACATGTACGTACATACATACATGTACATGACAAGCACTCAAACTGTAAAAGCTAATACATTGTACATATTATGTAAATACATGTGCAAGTTAAATGGCAAAGCATAACAAATACATGTGTATTCCAATTGTTTATTATTCTTTGTAGCCAAACTGCATTATTTAGAAATTAACACATTTTAACAAAATTTTCTGATTTTTTTCTTCCAACTTCCAGTGATGTCTTTGCTCTGCACTTCTGGAGGCGTGGCCAGATAATGACATTTCATTGTTGTCATGAGTTACAGCAGGTAGTCCCTTATACCACAGACCACCCAACCAGTGCGGACGAATTCTCAGCCACTCTTGTTTAGCAGCCCAAAGGCCTACTTCAAAATATTCTAGCAGGTGCAGCTTCGGCGTTTCTGATGTATCAGTTACGTAGGAACACTCTTATTAAGTCTTTTATGCACTTATCTGCCAAAAAGAACCCATTGAGTCAACATATACCACACGAGTGCAATGTTATAACATTTCTGCTACACAATTATCATTCAATTACCTATATGTTTCATGTTGGCAATTAGTTTTTGTGTGGTTGATGGCAAAGTAAGCATCTACAAACTTGTGTGGAATAATGTCTTGGAACTGTGACCCAACTTGGGAAGCTAATTGAGTTCCTGATGCCAGCCAATTGGAATGTCTTCAGAAGCTACATGTTGCAAGATCTTGCGAGAATCTGGTGTGAGTGCTGTGATGACTTCAGTCGGTTAAAACCAAGCAGAAACAAGTACAACAATGAAAAACAATTACTCTGGCAACATTTGTGGATGTTTCCAACAAACGCTTTGCATAGCAGAACTTATTAGAACTGAACAAAAGCAGGCTAAAAATTGCGTGGGAAATTAATTGTACAAAACGTGTAAATAGAAATGTTATTCAGTTCTGTATTAAATTTAACCCTGTATTTAAGAAATGTACATATATTTTTATTACTTACTCAAAAATGCATCCGTGGAAATAATGTATTATAACATTGTTTCTTACCCCTCTACATGTTTTAAATCATGCTTCAATCCGCAGCAAGTTAGCTTTTACCAGGTCCAGGGGTCCCTCAATTCATCAATTGCATGGGGGGGGGGGGGGGGGGGGAGGGGGGGGGAGTCGGGTTTGTGTTTCTTTTTGCATGTTCTGTTGCTATATAGAAAAACAGCTGCCTGTTCAACCACAGATGTTCATCAACTGCTGTTTTCTAGGCTTCATGATATGCACTTTTTTACTATGACACTGGCTGGTTTGGAGATACAAGTACATGTGTGGTGGGGCATTTATGAAAGGCCAGTTTTGTAAATTTGCCTACTGATGTTCCACATTGTGGACAAACATTTGAGCGTATTCTGGGAGATGCTGTGATGTCGAGTATCTAAAACTGTATTTAGGGGCATGGTACCTCCTGTAGAAGGTTTGTAGCATTAGTTATGTTCACAAGGAGTCTGAACAGAGGGGGAACTGAGTGTACATTGGCAAATTGTACAAAAGAAAACTTCCTGGGGATCCTTGCCTTGTGTGTCCAGTTTTATATGAAGTGGTCACGGTCGTACAAGGTTCTACATGCCACTTTGTTTTTTTCACAAGGATATCTCACTGCAAACTTTTTCCACTTTACTTTTGTTCAAGGAGACCCCCCACCTTCAAAATTCTTCCTAAAAAGAATCAGAAGTACTCCACTATATTTCCTGTCCTGAAGTCATTCCAAAGTCATAGTGGGCAATAAATGATTAAAAGAATTAACTGTGCAATATATGTGTGTTCCTATGACTAGATTATAAGTTGATCCAAAACCCCAAATCGGGCATACGCCTTGTTCTAGCCTATGTGTCCGACTGTGAGTCGTGTTTGGGTGTGCAGTGCACATATCCTGCGAGCGCGTGTATATACTGCGCGAATTTACATGTACATGTACATGTATGTGTGTAGCGCGGGCCACGTATGGGTGAATTTGTACGTATATCAATAGGACAATTTTGTTTGCATCGCGCGCTGGGCCGGAACGACCTCGGTTTTCAACCAGTCATAAAAAAAGATTCACCGCTGTACCTGCCATTTTTTCAACGGAATATTATGGGGAAAGTCCTTCCTTTTCATAAATTCGGCATCAGAAATCTGGGAAAACTCTGGTTTTTTTTTTAAATAGCTGTTCATTTGGGTGTGCATAAAACTGAAAAATCTCTCATCGCGTAAGCAATCTGGACAAGCAAATTCCATTTTTGGATTGTTTTACACAATTCTTTTACTCGAATGAATACCCGATAGAAAGAATTCAGAACATTTTTACGCAAACGATCATTAGTTTTTCATGACGCACTTTATTTAAATGAAAATCTCAATTTATACTGTAATTATCGTTCGCACGGAATACACGATTTGCCGCGGCGCGCGCCGCCATTTTGTCAACAGCAGATCTCTATTACTGGAGTAAATGATTGTTTGTGGTAATAACTTTTTAAGCGCTGTATTAATGGGCGCGTGACGGCCGTGTGCCATCCATTCCATATGCGAGGCTCTTATGTGCCGAAACAGATGCATTCTTAAAAAACAAACAAAAAGATTTCATTCACTGGATCGCAACCTACAATCACTGAACCACGTATGAATTTGGGCAAAACTTTACAATTCTTTGGCAACTTTATTCCATTCTCGATTACTGTACAATAACTTATTGCATGATGCATAATATCAACCTTTTGATTCCATTATTTCAAAGAGGGTGCGTACTGTTATATTAAAAGTCACATTCAATTAATACAAACCAATATGGACCATTTGTGAGCAATGCAGGAAGGCTTTGAGTACTAAAAAAGCAGTTGGAATTAAGTCATCACAAGTCAGTGACACGTTACATTGCTGGTCTCAAGCCAATCCACAAGCTATTCAAAAACTGTGACATAAAAGCATTCCTTTGTCACTATTCCATCCAGTGGACCTTGCAAGCTGACTTCTGACCGACTAGTGACTGACTTAACCCTGATCCCAAAACTTGAGATACCCTGCATAACAGACATGATACTTCCGACCAGTGATGTAGTCCAGGCCATTACAAGCCCAGCACAAGACCTTCAGTCTTAATTGAAGTCTCAAGCTATTCAAATGAACTGTAAAAAAAGCATTCCTTTGTCATGGTTTATGCCCGTTACTTGTGCCTGTTGCAAGCTGGTCTTGTGCCTGGTCTTGTGCCTGGTCTTGTGCCTGGTCTTGTGCCTGGTCTTGTGCCTGGTCTTGTGCCTGGTCTTGTGCCTGGTCTTGTGCCTGGTCTTGTGCCTGGTCTTGTGCCTGGTCTTGTGCCTGGTCTTGTGCCTGGTCTTGTGCCTGGTCTTGTGCCTGGCCTCGACTACATTACTGCTTCATCCAGTCGATACACATCCAATCTCAATTCCTCTCTTCTTAGAAAAAGTAGGAGAATAGTAGGATCCAAATTTTCCAAAAATCAGGATAAAAGTAGGACTTTTGCTGGCTTTCAGTAATTTTGTTGAGACTCACCCATGTCCACAGCATCACAAGCCCCGTTGGGCATGTTCTGTACTCAAAACACTTGTGCTCCATCCTCAACCACAATGTAGCTCTTGGAAGTAAAGTTGCAGTACTCCTGCACCAAGCCATTCATTGTGTGATTTTCATATGACAGTGTGTAACACTGTTATGAGAAATATTCAGTGGGGGAAAAAGTAGGAAAAAGCAGGAATTTCAAGGATAAAAGTATGAAAAGTAGGAGCAAGGTAAACAAATTAGGAAATAGTTTAAGGATAGGTAAGAATATTTGAAAGCCTGTGATATAACATTTAACCGCATCCTGACCCTATCCTAAACCCAACCCTTAACCCCATTTCCCACCCTAACCCACACCCTCTCCCTAACCCCGTGTTTCTCAATGTTTTTGTCATACACTGGCCTACTAAGCAGCGCAGACGCAGAATAACCAACGAGTCAGAATTTCATGGCATCCGATATTCACTCAACATCAGCCCACCCAGCTTTTAAAACAGCAAAAATTTAAATGTCCCAGTTTATCGGCATTCATTTGGGAGTAATGTACAATATTCATCATTACTTTTTGTGTGGAAGTGCCATGGCTTAGTGGTTTGGAGCATTCTCCGGGTAATTCTGCAAGTTGTGGGTGGGTTAGTATTTTAACGGGTGCTAGGAAATACTGCAACACCGACCTGTTTACAGTTTTGTGTGCATAGATGCTGAAAAAAAAATGATGTTCTAGTAGTCTGGTTCCCTGGCCAACTTTAGACAAAACAGAGAAAATTCTAGACGTCGGGGAAATATCAGGTCCGGAACTAGACTATTTCGGCCGACAATCGTTAAAAAACGATATAAATTTCCACTTTTCTTGAAAACAACAGCAGACCAGGTTAATAAGTGTTTGGGACCCCCTTTCTTCATATTGGTGCCATGTAAATCATGTTATGAATATTGTTGGGCTCATGATTGTGGGCACACATAAGTTTATGTTGTTCATGTTTGTGATAGGATAAGGGTCTTCTAGGTTTGTGCACATATTTATAAGTTCCCCTTTTGCAATTATTACCCTGTAGGACCACAGACAATAGGCTTAGGACCACAGACCACAGACCACAGACCTAGTATGTGCGCAGACCACACATCCATACCTATGCCTCACACCTCTCCAACTGTCAAGTCTAAGTCACCACCAATCCTGTACCAGCTGTGACCAATAAAGAAACCATATTCCTGCCCATCAGCTGCTTGTCCAAGCTGTCTTTTCAGGATGCTTGAGACTGCTATTTAGATACAGTCTGGTAAGGTATTTCGTAATATGTCTAATATTTTTTTTTTAGGTTTGCAAATGATGTATACTACCTTTAACACAAAATCATAAAATCCCACTTCAAAAAGCCTAGCTTTTTTTGTGCTTGAACAAAAATTAATTACCATCAGAATTAATGCAGGTTACTGCTAACTTTCAACTGATTACCTGCCTACTTCTACTGTGGTTTAGCAAAACTTTCTTTCACACAATACACTGGCCTCATTATGTTAACTTTTTCAGCTGCAAAAATAACACATTTTGCACCATAAAATAATATCATGTAAGCTTTGTAATGGTGAAAAATTACTGTTACATGTATATGATATTTTGGTTTTCGAATAGAGCTGTAAATTCAGCATTGAGAATGGAAAATAATATGTAGTTCACACTATTTTGTCGTAAGTATGTCAGTCTAAAATGTCAAATTGTACACATTTAATGGTCTCAACACAAAAGCAAACTAGGTATTTTGAATAAATATGCTTTAAACTACAGTATTTTGACAAAATCAGGAATCTTGATTTTTTGACGATTCCTATACAAATTGCAATTACTCAAAAATAGGTCATGCGACTTATGTCCGATTTCTCTTGCAGATGTCATATAATTATATACAATAATGGTTGGAAACCAGTCGAAAACAATGCAAAAACACATGGTATGACGTTGCTCAACATGTAGCTTCATTAAAATTATTTACCTCAATGGGAGGAAACATTGATCAGGAACTGTCGGTAAATGGGTCATTCCCTAAATTTGGGGTCCAAAAGTGTGACATTTTTTGGGTGTCCCTGTTACACCTGACCTGTGTAATTTCCCATCAAGTATCTACCAAGGTCGTTTGTTTGTAAGCTTAAGTTCTTTTTCTACACGGTCCCTTGAAAAGCAGCACTATATTGAATGGGCTACCGTGTCTAAAAAAGTAATAATAATAATAATAATTTCAGTCTTTAGGGTGTGTGGGCTCCCCCCCCCCCCCCAAAAAAAAAGAAACTTGTTTTCTGCCCAACTCTAAATCTGAAAAATGTTCAGTAGTGTGGGACAAATAACTTTTGTGGCCCAGGTTCGAATCCCACCTGGGGCTGACAAGGGAATTGGGTTTTCAGATCCCTGATTTTGTGTGTTTTCCCTTTTTATGAAATACAAAAAAAAAATCCCATAATAAATGAATGAATGAATGAATGTATCAACCTCAGAAGCAGGTGCGGCGGAACACTTTAGAAAGTGGGAGGGACAAAGCATCGCCGGTGCCGGCCGGCTGCTGCCCTTTTTGTGTTTTTCTTGTGCGGAACTGCCAAAAGTGGGGGGGGGGGCCAATGGCCCCTGCCCGTCACTCCCCCAAAATAAAAAAATCCCATATTAATCAAGCTGCACCATATGTCTATATATTTTATATACTTTAATCTATGAATATTCATATCTTATTTATATTCTGCATTGAGGGCGCGGCCAATAATAAGCCTCCTGATCTCGCTTGTTCCCGCCCCTATCTCATACAGCTTGGCATCTCTTAATAACCTCCCAGTAGGATAGTCATTGATGTAACCGTTTCCACCTGAGCAAAAAAACAATTTAAAAATGAAAAAGTAAAAAAGTGGAAAAAAATTCTTGATAATTATGCAGACTTGTAGGGTGCACAAACCCACTATTATCATGGTGTTCAAGTGCTACATTACATAATTACCAATTCTCATGGGCAAAAAGTCAGTCTATAGATCTTTAAAGTTAGTATACATCATTTGCTTTTGCTGTAATTTTCAGAAATAAATGGATTTGGGGGTTAGAATTTTATAGCCTGCTAGCAAACACTGACCCGTTTAAACTTAAACCATAGAATTGCCTAGTGGAGACCTATTCAGTCCCTTTGTTTCCATTGTGTTCATGTCTCCACAGGGTACGGTATATCTCTCCATGCACACAGACAGAGATTCCTGGAATTATAGTAAGATTACAGCAAAAGCAAATGTTGTATAATACCTATTGGCTCCGTGCATCGTCGAATGAGGGCGCTGTCCACATAGCAACCGCACTTTCGTGGGCAGTACGTCGCTGGTATCCGCACCGCGCTCCTCGTTCATTTGATACTCGTATACCAGTGGGATTGCTTTGTCTGTTTGCCGACTCTCGATAATTGAGTTTTCAATAAGAATATCACAGCGGGAACCAGACACTTAAATTGAAGTCAGGTAAGATGGCGTCGATATTGACCCCCCAACTCGCCTTTTCTTTCCGCTGAGGGGGTAGTTGTGCACGGAGCTCATAAGGCCAAATTTATTATTCTTCTCACCTAGGCACTGTATAGCGTCCAATGCTACTTGCGTTGCGTTCTCCGCTGTGTATAGGATGACTGCCGCACAGTCCTTGGAGCTGACAAACCCCCTGTCTGCTGCCCTCGCCACGTTGTACAGGTAGGACCGACAGACGTTGAGTTGCGTGTACATGTCGGCCATCTTGGCTTGCATCATCTGCAATCAAACAAAAAACGAGGAACAACATTTAGTGATTTTCGTTTAGCCAAGCAGACAATCATCTAGGCACTTATGGGCGGGCACAAACAAAATAACTGAGTGTTTTGGCATTCATGAAACAAAAATGGTTTTATGAAGTTTATAACCTTGAACACGACCA
Source organism: Hippasteria phrygiana (assembly GCA_037893225.1). NCBI lineage: Eukaryota > Metazoa > Echinodermata > Asteroidea > Valvatida > Goniasteridae > Hippasteria > Hippasteria phrygiana. The sequence goes on along the minus strand of JAZGUH010000040.1, from coordinate 2,329,960 downwards.
AAGGCAATAGCTGCTCGAGAAAACCAGTCGCCAAAACGCTCAACCAACACACAGCCCTGATTGAGATGCACATATGTTGACTTTTAAATAATCAAAACAGCCAAGGTTACAAATACTACATTTTTCCAACGATTTGGGTTTGGGTTGAAAAAGTCTGAAATGGGCACAATGGGAAATGCCCGAATTAAGACGCATTTTGTACGCATGAAGTATGCTTGGAAAAGAGGTACTGCATTGACATCATGCACTACATGCTAGTGTGTGATCACAAGCAACCATCCGACATGCATGAGCAGCCATTACTGGGGGCAAATATGGCACACCCATGCCAGAACCAGGCACTTCCTACAAAAAAACAAATCAATTTCTTTTGGGGGGTCCATCATTTAAAGGAGTTCAAGATCAGCTTTAAAATAAGCCCTCATCAGGGTCTTTTGGTGAAGTATTTACCAAGTTATGGAATATTTAAGATTACAGCTTTTGATCATTTTGTTTTTATTTAATACCATTTTGTTGCGTTAAATGCAACAGTTTATGAGAAAGTAAATTAGAGATTGCGGGTGACACCATGTGTAAGTAAACCCTTTTAGGCAGATGTGTGGTTCTGAAAAGCACCGGGGTAAGAATGGATCTCGACGTTTCGGACAATGTGCTCCGATCCGTCCTTCCGCCATGCAAAGCTTCAAATCCCAACAGGTTATCATTTCGAAAGAAAAGAATAACATGTAAACTGATAAACCCTCTCCAATGCGGGAACAAAAAATGGCCGACTGCTGATCGGCCGGGCCAGTTTACTTGCCCTCAGTTAGAGGCACTGTTGCAAATCCAAGGACAATGTGACGTCATACACATGAGGTCTAGTTCCCAATTACACTGTCTTCTATTTTGTTTGTTCATTTGTTTTTTTGGTTGTGTTTGTGTAGGTTGTTTCTAATAGTAAGTTCATGTTTCCCCAGATTTCCATTTATTTTATCCTATTTCAGTTGTATTTCTACTGTTGTAGACATTATAAAAGTATTTGTTGTAAATATTGTCAATATCAGCATTTATGCTGTTTATATGCAATATACTTTTTATAAAGAAAACAGAATAATAACATGAAAGTGCGTGTGAACCAGAAATACACGCTACACTTCGACACTGCATTGTATCTCCAGTACTGGCTTCTTACATTAACTGTTGTACTCGGAAACAAATTTAAAATTTGCGTCGGGGAAGACGTAAATTGTGACCGGCTCTGCAAAAAGGGCTATTGTGTCGCAAAGTTTGAAAAATTAGTTATATATATAGATAAATTGGTCACATCCTAAGCTTTCATTTGGTGTAGGTTTGACCCCTGTGGCATTTTGTGTTCTCGAGATATCTTGACATTTGTATACTCATATTTTCCCAATTTAACGGAAGTGCGTTTAGAGATACAGGCCTTTAAACACAAAAAGTGCAAAGAAAAAACATAAGTAATTTTTATCAACATTTATTTTTTCATCTTTATTCATCAATATTAATGTTTCTGAAAATATATTCTGAAAATATAGATATAACAGAAGCCAACAAACCAAAAACAAAAAAAATCACTTACGTGAAGATTTTTTCACCCGCTTCACATAGAACTGCCCCGTGTGTGTTTTCACATAGTGCGACATAATACCCCTTTTTGCAGAGCCAGTCACAATTAGAAGACGGCTTTTCGCTCTTTCCCGACATAGTGTATGAAGCACTGTATGCTCAGTGCTTTCCGAGAGCCTGTGTGACAAAATTCACAGGCTCACTTGACGCAAATTCCATCTTCACATTGATTATGCAGTACCCGCTGCTGCATTGGATTCGGACCGGCCAGCCGACCCCGGCAAGCTCGGTGGTCGAGCGGTTAAGACGTCTGCACTAGTAAGCAGGAGGTTGTGGGTTCTAATCCCACCCAAGCAAGCCTGTGATTTTTTTCACACAGGCTCTCGGAAAGGCACTGCGCATACAGTGCTTCATACATTACATCGAGATAGGGCAAAACTGTCTTCTACATGTATAAAATATATAAGTCTTGCTCCAACACTTCATGCATATGTGTACATGTACTGTACTGTATATACGTTCAAGGACAAGAGGAGAAAAAAATACAATCTTTCTTGTCCTCGGGAGTCGGTCTTTTGTTAAAATCGGTCCTCGGACGTAAAAATACATGCTTAGCCTATGGGGTTGGGTTATATTAAAGGAACAATAAGAAACACAAAGCATTGTCCTCAGTAGTATAGGAAAACACGACTGTGTGGATAGAAATACCGTACCCTGTGGAGACATGAAAACAATAGAGACAAAGGGACTGAATAGGTCTCCACAGGGCAATTCTATGGGTTAGGTTGTCTCCACAAGGAATTTTGTGTACAAAGTCTACGGGGGTTTGCTTAAGTACAGGGACAAAAGGGAGAACAATGCCATGTCTCCACAGGGATGCAAAAACGCGGAGATGTGTGGCTGCTTGTGTGCTCGAACAAAAAAGTATTTGCCTTGAATTTTTCCCGCTCACCTGGAATTCACCAATGGGTTTCCCAAAAGCTGTTCTTGTCATCAGGTAGGGCACCGTGATGTCCATGCACGCCTGCATGATACTAGACAAAGAGAGGTATATGCATGTCAGCAAAATCTGAACCCCGACAACTGCGCTACTGAATGTGCCCCAGACTTCATATTGTGAGAGAAAGGCCGCAACACTTACCCAACTGGGCCACCAGACAATATCAATCGCTCTAGATCCAGTCCGCTCATCAAAACATACACACCCTTGTTCAAAGGTCCCATAACATTCTCAACTGTAAATAAAAATAACACCATGTCATTTTTTTTTACAGTTGGCTCGTTTTACAGTTTGGCTTCGTCAACGAGCTCAACTTGACCATTTTGGAAGAGACATGGTTACGCTGGTCATACCAGTAGAAACATTTTCATGCTGAACTGTGATAATGGAAGAGGGAACCGGTGGCCCAATGCATGTAAGTTTGACTCAGACATTCGGATGTAAAGCCTGTTTCCATTTTGTAGCTATAATCACCAGCAACGCCAAGCTTGGTTCCTCTAATTAGGGTGTTTGAGTGTGAAACTCGGCTTTTCGTCCGTTTCCACCAATTACACTTTTAGCTGTAACTAGATGTAGAACAAAAACCCATGCCAATAGCTTTTTCCCTCGTTCTGTATCTCTATGGAATTCTTTGCCTGGTGCATGTTTCCCTTCATCTTATGGTCTTTCCTGCTTCAAGAGGAATATTACTTCCTAGCGCTTGTATCTTTCATTCTTTTTGTCTTTTGTAGCTCTGTACCTCGAGTGGCTTTTAGCCTTGTTCAGGGCAAATTTGCATAAACAAAGTCCCAAACGCAAACGTCGTTTATGCAACAATTTTGTCATGAATGACGCATACAGGGATTGTGATCGACGGCAAAGTTGGACCAAGTTCAACTCTGCTGACTATCTGCATCAAGTCTTGAGTGTAGGCACATTCAAATACATGCCATGCGTTCAACAATGTGACAAATTTGACCCATTTTTATTCCTTTTGACTTGAAAATATGACCACAAATGTCAGTTTAGCTTACCTTAACCCTAACCCTGCCAGACGCAGCACAGTGCATCTGTGGTGACAGCTTGACCTTGCTGCACTCTGCACACAAGTCAATGTGACAAAGTATGCAATCTGATGCGTCTGGCAGGGTTTCTAGCCAAAATACCCTGGATAGGTTAGGGTTAACTGCAATCTATAAAAAGGAAGTATCGGTCAGTTTTCAGAAACATTATAATTATTTTTTGTGTGAATATCGCCAAACACAAGGCCAAAAGGCCACTCAAGGTGTGGGCTACAAAAGACTAGAAAAGACAGAAATCACAGGGATAGAAGGTATCTATTCAGATTTCGTTTGAATTTTGAAAGATTATAGGTGGAAGGGAAGCAGGTTACAGGTGAGAAGTTCCAAAGAGAGGCAGTACGAGGGAAAAAAAACTTGAAGAGTAAAACTACCAAAAAAAAGACCATTTTACATAGATATTTGGACAGGTCTTTTTTTGCAGTTTTTTTTTTAGGTGAATGACACCATGAACTGTCTCTCCCCAACAGTCAGCAACTTGCCGTCTTGTGTGCTGTTGGCATGGAAACCAGGCTTTATACACCAATCAACTGTTCCCCCCACCCCTCCCTCTCCACACTGTGCCAATCCTGGATGTCGATTGGTAATTTGTTTTAATGCCTAAGGGTGGGGGGAATTTAAATTTGGCCCTTCTTTGCGTAGAAATAAAAATCGGCCCTAAACCATTGTACTGGAGAATGGTGCTGAAGGGGTGGGGGTTTGATCACTCCTGAAGTGACAATCCCCGCATCAGGGGTGGGGTCGACTGGAAGGAGATGAGCGGGAGAAATAGCTGATAGGTGCTTTACTGTGAATGCATATTGCTAGACAGTGACTAATGATCCTTATCCAAACTTGCATAATAGACATGTAGTTGCTAACAGGAAACGGGGAATGCTCAGTAACTGGGTGAAGAAGACTTCATGTGCAAGATTTTTAACCCTTTCCTAACCAATGTCGAGTTTACTCGACAAGCCACAGCACCCCTGTTGCTTACCAATGTCGAGTTTACTCGACAAGGAAACCACACACCAGAGTATCCAAACAACAAATATATTCACCATGTTTCAACGAACTGCAGTGCTTGTGTTTGTTTGCCATTCAGACATGATACCAACAGGACGAGCTTGTTCGGATCTTTCTAATAGTGCTACTAAATTCATGTGTCACCATTACAATATTTATAATACAGAAAGCAGTTGGCTGCTTTTTCTGCTTCAGTTGTTCACGCTTGACTGAACAAAAGAATGAAGCCAATAAACAATGTGGTACTGAAAAGGGTTCAAGTGGTTTCGAGTATTTTACCTGGCACTCTGCAGTTGTCAAACACCAATTCCGACGTGTTGGAGCCACGCATGCCCAACTTGTCAAGCTTCGGCGATGTACTGAATCCTTCAAAGTCCTGCAGGTCAAAGGGCAGAGGTTAAGTGACTACAAGGCTATAGTGTAGTAAAACAAAATTCTCTTACATTTTTGGATGAGAAGAGAAACAGGGGACAATTTCAAGTATTTGCTCAGCACAAAAACCTCTTGTTCAGTAAGAAAGCACTGCCTAACCCATGGTCAGGCCAGGCCATTGAAAAGCCTGGCCAAGCCCCCGGAACGCCTGGGCCTTTGGGCTTCTATAATCCCCTGGTTGTACACGATAAACTGCCCACTAATGCTGGAGTCCAGCCAGCTCCCATTGTTTACCCAAACTTGATCTCTGGTCCGTGAATGGAATGACAATAAAAGCAATCACCACAGATTAGGGTGGGAGGGGCCACAGTCCGGCCTAGCCTGGCAGAGGCCAGGCTTTATCGATTAGTAGATGCTCTATTGTTAGGTGATTTGTGGCTTACAATAGCCAGAAGGCCCGGGCGTGGCCAGACTTTTCAACGGCCTGGCCCAACCATAGGTTAGGCAGTGCTCCCTAAAACAGATTACCCGCCAAAACTCCATGTGATGTTCATGCTAAGCAAACAGCAGCCGAATATCCATCACAAGCAATACAAATTACATTAAAAATATTGTTGAGAAGATGGAATTTGGGTTGGGGATTTTGTAAATTAGAGATGAAATTCGTTTGCCCTTTCCCAAGGCAGTGTGTGAAGCACTGTATACTCAGTGCTTTCCATGAGCCTGTGGGAAAAAAAATCACAGGCTTACCCGGGTGGGACTCGAACCCATGACCTCCTGCTTACTAATGCAGGAATCTTAACCACTCGACCACCGAGCTTGCTGAGGTCGGCTTGGTCAAGCTCGGCAAGCTTGGTGGTCCCCGACCCCAGCAAGCTCGGTGGTCGAGTGGTTAAGACGCCTGCACTAGTAAGCAGGAGGCCGTGGGTTCGAATTCTACCAGAGTAAGCCTATGAATTTTGAAATAAAGTCAGTGCCTGTTTGAAAGAACAGAGGCTTCGGTTACAGTTACTTGTAATACCTTTTCTATAATGAATGCAGTGATTCCATGCTTGGCTTCTACAGCCGAGTCCGTCTTGGCATACACGATGAGGACATCGGCATCGGGTCCGTTGGTGATCCAAAACTTGGTACCATTCAGTAAATAATGATCGCCTGTAGGAAGTTAACAAGGCACATGATCTGAAAAGTAGGTTGCGTGTAATAACAACCAGCATTTAGAACGCTCATTTTAGTTAAACTAAATCACAGCGCTGACAATTATTATTACCCCTGTTCATCATCGGACCCAACAATCACTCCAGAAACCTTCTACTCCCTGGGGAGTATACAGCCCGGCTGCAAGTTAAGCGCACATGGGCTAATCAAACACATAACCATCACTGCCCTCACAGGTACCCATTTACTCCTGGGTGGAGAGAAGCAACTTGTGACAAAGTGTCTTGCTCAAGGACACAAGCACCATGACCCCAGCCAGGCTCGAGCCCACAATCTGCAGTATCACCGAGATCTTGGGTCTGATGCTAAGCCACGAGGAAAGGGAAACTGACTAGGTAAATTTGAATAAATTTTTCAATAGAAAAGGTACGGCACTTATGCCGCATTTTTGTGGACGGTATTTTTTTGTGGACGGAGGTTTATTGTTCCCGTCCCTAAAACCTCTAATACTTATAAATAATTGGCTGCAAAAACCCAGTAATTGTGCACATAAAATACCGGCGTGCTTTGCGTGCATCTTTTTACCGGTGCGGCATTCAATTGCAGTTGACCCGGGAAAAACTTGATCGGCGCCGCATCGTTATCGAATATTCGAATATTCGGTCAAACCCAGTTTCGAATAATCGCATACTAAATTATTCGAAAATGAACAGCCCTAAAGTAAACTTAAAACTTTCCCGTTTTAAATTTGAATTTATGGTAATTTTTGCTCCTTTATGGTAATGTTTAGCCTCATCTGGTTAAGTTATTCTGTTGGTGTGAATCTTAATTTGTGTACCTTTATTTTTATTGAGGAGTTTTGGTAAATGTTTATGGCTCTTTTATTATTTTTAATTAGGAATTGTATTAAATGTAATGTGCCCTCGAACAGGCTGGTTGGTCCTGGAGAGAGCGCAATATAAATTCAATAAATTATTAATTAATATTCGTTTATATATACCACATATTTATTCCCTTATCAATCATGCTTGATTGCACTGAAAGTGGATGATCGTATAACATGTTAAAAGGCACAGGGACAGGTGAGTTGGTCTGGCCAACAGTGGAAGTTACCCCACCTGGGTCTAGAGGTCTGAAAATTGGGATAATTTCTTTGGTATCTATTGAAGATTTGTCCTCTATTTAGATCTGGACCCAGGAAAACCGTAAGGGTGGTAGGGCTGGCAACCTAAAATGTGGCCAACCCCACCACCTCTGTTGTAGCCCTTTACCTACATGCAGATAGCCTTGTATAGGGCGACTTAAAAAAGGGCTAGGAATAGGGCAAGGTTTGCCCCAACATTTGACTGGTAGTGCAATTTTGGATTGATTTAAAGGTGGTATACACCATTTGTTTTTGCTGTAATTTTCATAAATAAATGGATTTGGGGGTTAGTATTCCATAGCGTGCTCGCAAATACTGAAACACTGACCTGTTTAAAGTTTTATGTGCATGCTGGGAAAACAGAGAGAAACACAAATTTGTTCTAGTACAGTGTAGGTATCGCAGAACATGGCTTGTGTACGTGTCACAGTGTGGCACACAGCGGCTAAATACTTGTTTTAAATTATTAATAGAATAATCAAAACTTCATCATTTTCTTTAAAATAAAGTTTAAAATTAAAGTATTGTTCATTGTCTTTTAAGCTGTGTCCTTTTTTTACCCATATAAAGCATGATTTTTGCCTGTACGACGCTCTGAAAATGTTCGGTTTTCGTGAGTTGCGCGGCATTGAACACAGAATTTTCGTCGATCGTTTTGTAGTGCCTCGTTTTTATGAATGGAGCACTCGCGCGGATGAATAAATGGAACCCGATTGCATGGCATTAGAAAGAGTAGGTCCAGAGCTTTATTTTCATATAAAATTCATGGGGGTTTAAATGATGTCATTTAAAAAAAAATACCGACCAAATATTTCAATACACATTTTTAAAAGGTTAAAATGAACAAAAAATGCCCCAAAATATATCCAAATAAAGAAAATAGTTCCAGCAACAGCGGAATTCCCCCTGCCATGGCGAACGTGCGCATAGCCGTTGAATAGGACCGGTCCACACATTTTTTCCGCTGCGTGTGAATCCATACTTTAGACAAAACGGAGCAATTTATAGAGTCAGGGAATTAGCAGGTCGGGGAACTAGACCATTTCCAATGATTGTCGGCCAACAATTGTATAAAAAGAAAAACGATATATATTTCCACTTTTCTTGAAAACGACAGCACAACAGGTGCCATGATTTTGTAGGATATACTTAACATCTAGTACGGTATTTCATAATAATTCAGTAGTTTTGTTTTTTTATGTTAGCAAATGTTGTATACTATAGGGCTGTCCCGAATATACCGAATATTCCAATACCATTTTGCCCGTTCGAATATTCGAAAAGATATATATGCACGTACAGATACGACTCTGATGCTATTTTAATAGAAAAGTTACGGCGCTTAGCAGTGTCAAATGCCGCATTTTTGCCAATCGTAACTTTTTGTGGACAGAGGTTTATTGTTCCCGTCCCTAAAACCCTCGATACAACAGGGGCATGCCAAAAAAAAAAATGCCGATCGAAAGGTCCATAATATCAATCGCCACACGTAAAACACCGGTGTGCTTTTATGTACAATTTCTTTTTACCGGCACGGCATGCAGTGAAAAACTTGATGGGCGAGTATCAAATATTCGGTCAAATCCAGTTTTCGAATATTAGAATACTAAATTATTCGAAAATGAACAGCCCTAGTATACTACCTTTAACAGTGCTACTGAGAAAGAACAAAATGACTGCTAACTATCTAAACCCTCGTACACAACATACATGTACACGTTCAAATTGGAAACCTCTCTACTACCTTTGAGTTCCGCCTTGAGTTTCATGGAGAGGACATCGGATCCGCTGTTGGCTTCGCTCATGGCTAGAGCTCCGATGTGCTCACCAGTGATCAGCTGAAGAAAAAAAAACCAAGAAATGAACCCTAACTTCTTGACTCAAGAATTTGATCGAGTCCTGATCCGAGTCTAGTGGTAGGATATAAATGCAGATTTTTTTGACATTCGGTTTGAATCCTACTATTCAATTTCGATGTTGGAAACCGGATATTCGAAACCAACCTTAAACAAATTAAGCCTTTCCATTTTTTGGTGATACAGGCTAAAGAAAGCAACTGGAACATCCTCCAATTTGCTCCGTGGTCTCTGATTGTAACTGCATTCACTCGCTAGTGGGTCTTCTTGGTACATGTGTATAATTAAATAGCCCATCCATTTCTGTTTCAACATTACAGCTCTGGAGTGTTTTTGGTAAAGGCCCAGTGGTCACTGATAATACTGCAGACTATATATCCAGTCATTGGGAGGGCTTTTCATGCGGCACCTCACTCCTCACTTTTTGTTGGCATGACTATGAGCTAGATGAGAACTTGCGGTGAAATCAGATTTAATCGGTTTGAATAAAATTAGGATAACCGGATTTTGAAATCTCTGATTTATCCCAGCACTATCTGAGTGAAAACTAAACAGTGAAAATTGGACTTGAGTCCACTGGCAGTCCGAAACACAAAAAAAAAACCAAGTTTACATCTGAACTTGGTTGGAGTCCTGCCTTAAATGTACACCGTACATGGGTCATTCCATAAATTTGGGGTCCAAAAGTGTGACATTTTTGGTGTCCCTGTTACATATTGATATGTATAAGAAATTTGCAATTCTGGTCACATTCTTTAATGCCTTCTATCTCCAAAAGTGATTGTGTAAAGCAAAGTGCCTGCCAAACAAGTAAAAAAAATAGTCTAACGTCAATTTGAATGATACTTGATGGGAAATTACACGTCAGGTGTAGGAGGGGCACCAAAAATATGTCACATGTGGGAGTGCTTGGTGGTGCCACACAGCTTTTATGAAGAAGGAGAACTGAAAACAGAAGACCAGATATTTCCGTTTCCTACAACTTCTCCTTAAAAAAAAAAGCATCCCAGGATCCGAGGATATATGAATGTCCTGCGCTGTCAGCCATCTTTGTTCTTATTCTCCATCCACCCCCAAGATAGCGGAGAGTGAAAATCCTATTCGCAAACCGTGTTTGCGCTTTTGCTTGTTGGTTCTCAACAGGGCATATTTGAAACCTCGTTGTCGTCATGACTGAACATGAGAACAGGGTTTCGAAAACGCCATGCGAGTCCGGACTTAGCCGAGTCCATACTTTATTCCAAGACCATATGACATTCAAGAAAGTACTTCAGAATCTAGCTTCAAGTATACAGCACGTTTGGGGAACGGTAGCCAAGTCTAGGGGTGTGCATTTACGGGTAGTAAAAGAACCGGGTACCCGATAGAAAAAAAGACGGGTACCCGTTTAACCCTTTGCGTACGGTTGACGCCATATATGGCGTCCAAAAAAAAGTGCCACCAGGCCGGAAGATGCCATTGGCCACTGTTTGTGCAGTTTCAATCCATTGTTGGATTATTGTTTATGTCATGCTTGACTGTTCGATATGGCTGCCAGAACCGCTGCAACACCCCGACGTCTCCCGTAAAATACCGTGCCCAAGGGGTTAAAAAAAGACCAACCCAAAACTTTCAATCCCGGAAGTTGTAATAATGTCTTTCTCTGAGATTCAAAAAGTCTGATTTTAGACAAAAGTCTGAAAACCTCATGCCTGTAAAGTAAACATGATTACTTCTCTGCCTTTACGTGTGCCGAGGCGACACGTGCAAGCTCCGGCATATAACAAAAGAAGCTTAAACATTGTATTTATTGTTGAATGAGGCATGCTATTATGTCTTGTCGAGGCTCTTTATCCATACCCAGATTACAAAAACCATGCGACCGCTGAATTCCTTGTCAACTTTCGAGAGTGTCATAAAGGTGAAATCTCTGCTGGTTTCATATGTAGTTGGGTTTTAATTTTGAAAATTCCCGACAAATAACATTTAAAACCTTTCCTTTTTCACTGTCTGGGAAGTTATGCGATAATGTCAAGTTGTACGGGTACTCGATTCCATAATCTGGCACGAACAGAACAGTCTGGTACTCGGGTACTCGGGTACCCGGTTCCGGTGCACACCCCTAGCCAAGTCCAGATTTCAGCTTTTTTGTTTGTTTTGGTTTTTTAGTTTTGGAATCCTAGTGAGCTCGACTCCACTTGAGAACAGGCGACTGAGCATACTGCAAAGTATCCTCATCAATCCACCAAAAATCCATGACATGTTAAACACAACAGCGTACTGAGCTTATGACATCACCGTGCAACATCTAGACCCAGATTAAAACCCTAACCCTGCCAGACGCAGCAGAGTGCATCTGTGGTGACAGCTTGACCTTGCTGCACTCTGCACACAAGTCAATGTGACAAAGTATACAATCTGATGCGTCTGGCAGGGTTTCTAGCCAAAATACCCTGGAGGGTTAGGGTTAAGCAACCTTAATGTCAATCTTAATTTCAATCTGAATGGTGCTTTAAACACCACTCATCCTCAATCCTCCAAAATCCTCCGCTTGAAACACCATTCATCATCAATCCTCCATAATCCTCTTTTTCTTGAAATACCATTCATCCTCAATCCTCCAAAATCCTCCAAAACTGCAAGGAGGATTTTGGAGGATTGAGGCAGTTTCGGGTTAAGGGGAAATGCTGAATAAAAATAGGGTAACTCGAGGTTCAAACCTATGGTAATGCAGGGTTTTTTAGGGTACCTTAGGGCATATAGCATTCCAATTGTCTCTAAAACCTTCAGGGCAACCTTGGGTTACCACTTCTACATTCCCACCTTACAATATCAGTTAATCCCGTTTCACATGAGTGCTCGAAGCACACATCTGCGATGATTGGCACCGGGTGTCCGACACCACTGGATGCCTGCCATTTCATCGCAGGCTTTCACACGATACAACACAGTCCAGTAGCGAACGTCCCTCGTTTTGCAGTGGTTTGCATGTGTATCGCTGGTGATGCGATATTCTATGAACGATGAAATTTATACGGTACCAGTGATTTTCCCACACTTTTAAAAATTCCTTAACAGGTTTTTCCCCTTTTAAAAACAAACAATCACCGTATTTTGATTTTAACAGATTTTGGACGTAAACTTACGGTACTGTGACCTAGAAAATATCACGTGTCCATAGTTTTTGTGTTTTAATGTCAATTATACAAAGAGGATGTAAAAGTACAAGACCACTTTCTCAAAACTTGCTGTAAATATACAGCAACACTAACGAAGTGTTGTTCATTTACAGAGAACCTACTGTTCTCCTACACAAATCTCATTACGCAGCAACTGACCAATCAGAACTGAAGAAATGTGTGTTTAACAAAAGCCAAACAGCAAACTGCGCATGCGTCACTGCACAGTATCCTTCCGAGAATCGCATCGATACATTCACACTACCAATCTCGGATGTCGCTATCGATGCGAAATTTTGGAGGTCTCAATCCCGGTTACGAACCGCACAGCACCCATGCGATTTGGTGACAGAGATACACTTTCACACGGCAAGGAAACCGTGCGTTTGTGACATCGATGCGATTTCACCGCAGGGGACCCGTGTTTCCCTGCAACCTCCTACCTTGGGGAGATACTTCCGTTTCTGCGCTTCGTTCCCGTTGCGTACCAGCTGGTTGACGCAGAGGTTGGAGTGAGCACCATAGCTGAGGGCAATCGCTGCCGAAGCTCGCGACATTTCTTCCATGATGATGCAGTGGTCCAGGTACGTGCCCCCTGTCCCCCCATACTCCTCTATTGAACAGAATATGAATATTACAGTGTGCACAAATCCACAGACCTTCAACTTCATTGTATTTGCAGGCTTCTCATTTCAGTTTTGTTGGAAATTGTTGGATTTATTTAGCAGGGCCATATGAAAAACACCTATTAAGAGGGTTTGGGTTAATGCTAATTTCAAACCTAGATGTATGCATACGTGTTATGTGCATTTAAAAACAGGGTTGGCTAATTTAAATCACGTTGATTTAAATCGCATATTAATTCAAATGATTTTTTGTTTAAATCACTGATGTAAATCACCTTTTTGCAAAAAAATCTTTTTCAAGCAGACGCAGGTGAAAAGGTAGAATAGTAGGAATCAAAACTTTCCACACAAAAAACAGGACAAAAGTAGGACTTTGGGGGACAAAATTTGGATAAAAGTAGGACTTTTGCGGCTTTCAGTAGTTTTCGTTGATACTCACCCATGTCACAAGCCTCATTTGGCATGTTCTGTACTCACAACACTTGTGCTCCATCTAAGCTCTTGGAAGTAAAGTTGCAGTGCTCCTGCTCCCAAGCCCCTCAATGTGACTTCTTTTTTTTTTTTAAGTATGTAACGCTGTTTAATATGAAAAATTTTCAATGAGATTTCAATTTTTGCAGTTGTGGGACAAATAAGTAGGAAAAAGTAGGAAAAAAAACGGGAATTTCAAGAAAGAAGTAAGAAAAGTATGAGCAAGGTAAAACAATTAGGAAAAGGTACTTTAGGAAAAGTACGAATACTTGAAAGCCTGTCAAATTGATTTAAATCAGCCAAACCTATAAAAAGAAAAAAAAAAAAAAAGACAATTTCAACTCACCAGGAACAGTCAACCCAAGAAGTCCCATGTTGCCCAATTTCATCCAGAATTCCTGGCAACAAAATTGACCAGTATCAACGATGTGGCCTCTGACATCACGTGCTCACATCTATATTGAAATGTGCCCGGCGGTAAGCGCATCCATCGTGGTTTGCATAAAATCTGGGGCAATTTTCATAGAGCTGCTTAAGCACAAAATTTGATTAAGCACAACAAAAAAACCTGCTCAGTAAAATATGGTTACCAGCCAAAACTCTGTGTGATTCTTATGCCAAGTAAACAACAGCTGAATACCAGTCACAAGCAACATACATCACGTGGAGTTTTGGCCGGTAACCTGATTTTATTAACCCTAACCCTGCCAGACGCAGCACAGTGCATCTGTGGTGACAGCTTGACCTTGCTGCACTCTGCACACAAGTCAATGTGACAAAGTATGCAATCTGATGCGTCTGGCAGGGTTTCTAGCCAAAATACCCTGGAGGGTTAGGGTTAAGCAAATTTTGTATACGCTTAAGCAAGTTTTGTGCTTAAGCAGCTCTATGAAATTGGCCACTGGTTTAGGTGAGACGTCGCAGGTCAGATCGCCTTTGAATTATGTGACCTTTAATGTCACTCCTTAACCAAATTTATGCAAAACACGATGCGTGCATATACTGCCGGACACATCTGAATATAAATGTAGGGCGGTTTAGGCATATGGTCTACACAGGGTGTCACCAAAAAGGTAATCCCCACAATGGGAAATATGACCAAGCTACAGGTAAGTCATTCCATAAAATTGGGGTCAAAAAGTGGGACATTTTGGTGTCCCTGTTTAACATAGTGACATGTAATTATGATTTTGCAATGCCGGACACATTCTTTAACCCTAACTACCCTAAGCCTTACAAATAAAACTCCAACAGCAGGTTGTGTTGAATTTTGATGGGTTCACGACTGCAGCGCCTTGGCATCATTACTTTACATGGAGCTATGATGCCTCAATTTGTGCCATAGGTATACTGCACAGTGTTTGATTTTGATAGGTTGGTACACTTCCTAGTACAAATGCCTAGGGTGTTAGGGTTAATTATGCCTTCTATTTCCAAGAGTGATTGTGTAAAGCAAAGTACATTTGTACCTGCCAAACAAGTAAACATATAATGTGAAGTCAATTTTAATGATACTTGATGGAAATTACACAGGTCCGGTTAACAAAATAATCTTACACTTTTGGACCCCAATTTATGGAATGATCCATGTACATAATGACCATTAGTATCGTGGATGCATTTCTCCAGCTTACTCCCCCCCCCCCCCCCCTTATTTGTTACATCAATAAAAGGTACTCCACACACACAACTGTACACCCAGTCGTACTTTCCCAATACGTCCGGGGACAATGCTTTGTGTTTCCTATTGTTCCTTTAATATAACCCAACCCCATAGACTAAGCACGTATTTTTACGTCCAAGGACCGATTTTAACAAAAGACCGATTCCCGAGGACAGGAAAGATTCCTTTGTATTTTCTTTCTCCTCTTGTCCTCGAATGTATACACAGTACATGTACAGGGAAATTTGGATCGAGTTTCTCAAAACATACGGGCGACACATGAATTTGATAGCACCCATAGAAAGATCCAAACAAGGTCTTTTTGTTGGTATAAGGATCATGTATGAACAGCGAAAAACATGTATACAGGTTGCTGAAATATGGTGAATATGTAATGTTGTGCGGTTTCCTGAAAACTCGACATTGGTGCTGTAACCTGTGGAGTGAACTCAACATTGGTAAGGAAAGGTTAAATTCCACTGCATTCTGTACAATTTCCGAATGGAATTAAAATAAGAGAACACTTTTGCTTTATTTACCCTCTGGCCATCAAACGTATTCTTGGAATCGATTTCGGCTGCTTTGGGGGCAAGTTCATCCTGAACAAACCGGAACACTGTTTCACGAAGCTGTTGGGAAAACCCCAGGAGATTGAAATTAATTCCCAGGGTGTGGCAGAAAAAAAAACCACTGTGCGTAATGACAAATGGGGGGTGGGGGAGGGGGGAGGAAGGGGTGAGGACTTTCGGACATAGAGGTAGGGTTTTTTTGGCGTGAACCGGTCGCGTCTTTATTCCACTCTTCAACCGTGAAATCCTCTGGGCACGCGTAGTCAGTCATTTCTTGGCACAAGCAGCTAAACTCCCTATCTGTCGAGTCAGGCCGAGTGGTTAACGCTCCTCATTACAGCGCTCGACGCTAGAGGGTTTGACACTGCGCTACGCCACGTTTGTCTTTTTGGTTTTTTTTCTCTCTTTTTTTTTCAAAAGTAAGAATTGCTTTTACTAAAAATCAAACCCTGTTTTTTGTGTGAATATGAAGTCAGAACGACAACGAAGGCATGGAACCAGGTGGTTAAAATGGAACCAGGTGGAACCAGGTGGTAAACAATTTGAAGTCCCCAAAAACACTCACTGCGCATGTTCGGTGCCGTGCCGGTCAAATACATGTAGCTAAAATAAGCTGATGCTGTTTCACGGCAAAATAACCACTGCCTTTTTATTATCTTTTGATCCTTTCTTCAAATTTTTGCCACTAAAGGAAACCCCTAGACCCTTTTTGCTAGGAACCATCCTCAATCCACCAAAATCCTCCGATTGCCCTGCCCCAAAAATGCATTCATCCTTAATCCTCAAAATGTTTGCATTTATGTTAAAAATGGGAGGTACCCAGCTCCTCAATCCTCCCGTTTCTCCAACACCATTTATCCTCAATCCTCCCACATCCTCTTTTTCTTGAAACATCCGATCCTCCAAAATCCTCCCCGCTTGAAACACCATTTCATCCTTAATCCTCCAAAACTGCAAGGAGGATTTTGGAGAATTGAGGTGGGTTAGGGTTAATCATGTTATGGAAATTTTTTTTACAGTATTTGCTTGGGCTCTATACTGGTTCGTGCCAGTTTTTGAGTCCATGTTTATACTCGGTGGAAGATGGGCATGGCTCCTGTGTCCGGATACTGGCCACCACAATTACATTACCTGTCTCTGGTCATCGTTCAGCCCCGATATATTGTCATCAATATCAACGTACGTCCCTTGTCTTCTTGCCTGTATCTGTTTTTGCAGAGGTACCAAACCCCTCGAAATACGTGGCAGTATTTGGCGCGGTAAGCTGCTCAACTTCTTCACCAATATTGACGCCATCGTGATGAATGTGTATACTATAAAGATAATGTATGGTGTTTCAAAGTGTATTTCCATGCTATGCGCTACGACGCGGCGCTATCTTTGATTTCCATTGATCTCCATTGCACGCCCTCAACGTTGGGAGTGGTAATATGGCGGCTGCTGGCGACATTTAGCGGCCGCGCCAAATTGTTCCTTGTGAATTGTGATGCAATCTGATCTGATCCACCCTCCTTCGCAGCTAATGGAATCAACTCATTAGTATGCAAACAAATCCAAACGACTGCTTCTTTTTCATTTCATTTCATTTCATTTCGGTTTTATTTCTAAAAAACACCAAACAAAAAGTCCAAGGACTAAAAATGTCTAGTTTACATTAACACTTAAGATAAAACAATTAAAATTTACACAATCATTAAGAAGAATAAGTTACATTAACTTTAAAAAAAGAACAAGAACAAAAAGAAAGTCTGACAATTACTGTATTTATGAGCTAAAATATATTTAGTTTGATTGTTGAACATTGAGGATTTTAATCATAGACATTAATGGTGATTTTTTTAGCCTTTGAGTTCTCATTTGGGGCATGGTAATTTGTGTAGAATTCCTTAAATTGAGCCCCGAAACAGTTTGCCGAGTTGGTGGCAAAAAATGACGATGTTTATTTGACAGTAAGGATTTAGCGAAATGCAGAGTGAGCTGGTCTCGTCTATCAGAAAGGGACTGAACATTGAATAAATAAATTAGATCATTATACGGTAAAACATGATACTCACTGATGCCTGGAATCGATGTATTTTGTTACTTGCATGTGCAGTCTGATCGTAACATCCATTTCTTACTATCTAAAGGCCTTTTCACACTAGAGCGCCGAACCCGGCCCCAGGGCGGCCCCGGGGCAGCCCCGGCATGTTCACCCCGAGTTCAACCCCGCGTCGTTTCGCACTCGTTTCGCGCAAACCTACCTCAGCCGACCCCGGGGCGAGCTCGCCCCGGGGTTGGGCATGAGCGTTTCACACTAGTTTGTATTTCATCGACCCCCAGATTGCCAGTAAATTCCTAACTTCCTCCTCGCTGAAAATAATTCCTGAAATTCCGGGAACACAATGACCAGCACAAAAGAGGGGGTGGGGGGGGGGGGGGGTCTCTCTCAAGGGCGGATCCAGGGGGACCAAAGGGGGGGGGGGGGGGGCCATGCCCCACCCCCCCCCCCCCCCCCCCCCCCCAAACCAAACTTCTTGTTTTAACTGACGTCGCAAAAAGGCAGCCACTGCGTACACCCACCCACAAAACTCAGCCAAACTATTTTGGGCCCCTCCCAAAAAGAATGGGGGGGAAAAATTTGGCCCCCCAAAAACAATTGTGTTCTGGATACCGGATCCGCCCTTGGTCCCTCTGCCGCAAATTGTGCTGCGCTTTCGGCCAAGCAGTATACAATTGAAGAAAATACGCTTCTCAAACTGGCCGGATCACATTTTATTTCATAAATAAGATTCATTTATATCTATTAAATGTGAATTAAAAGCCAAACTGGTTCAAGTGAAGTTTTAGTGTGATTATTTGCCTCCCAAATGTTTTTAGAATTTGTTGAGACTCAAATTGAGGGCGCTGTTTGTGACGTAGACCGAGGCGCCGAAATTCATGGATCGACTCGATAGTCTGGACCCGTAAATGACGCATGTACATCGTATACACACGTACACTAGGTCTACGACCCGTGCAATTTCGTAAGTTGGAACAACTAACATCGAACTGCAACAACTAACGTCAAACTTTTTTCCCTTTTAGCGAAGGCTCCTCGGGGAATGGGCCGTTTAACTGCTTTCGCCTGTACCTTACTCACATCTGGGAACTTTGTTAAGATGGCAGTGGACTTGAGCATATTTTTAATGGTCATCCCATGATTTGAAAATACCAGTATCGAAACACGACTGCTCAAAGCGGTCGCTACAAACGCTGAAAAGCTGCTGGGGCCGGACCACTTCGCTCTTGTCACCTCCACTTTCGCCGTCCATATTCTCCGATATTTCGCATCAGTTGGAAATAAATGAAGGCTTACTCCATCCTTCGTTATTTTGCTGCACCCAGCAGCCACACACCTTGTCGGCATGGCCGAAAAACACTATATTTTGCTTAGATTTTGGACGAAATTTTTTCGCCATTCTGCACACACACGTACATGTACACTCAATACATACGCGTGATGAATATGGGCCGGCTCGCGCAGCAGAATCTGTAATGTGCCTCGATCTACGTCACACACTAATGTTAATGAGGGTCCCACTCAGGGGGCGGAGTAGCTTGGACAAACATTTAAAAAGAAATTTATCATATTTAATCTGGGAAATAATTGTCTCTGGACACAAAATATCATTGTCAAGATAATACTTTATTGTTTTAAGCAGGAATAATGCAATATAAATCCTGAATCATGTTTCCTTTAACAATAGCGCGCGCTTTGAGAGGACCTTTGGAAATCTTTTGTCGGGAGCACCTGTTTCTCAACCCGGGTTGTACGAAACCCCGCGCGCGGTGCGACGTTTCACACCAACCATTTTCACCCCTGGCCTGGAGCAGGGGTAAGTTCGCCCCGGGGCGAGACCAATCTCGGGGGTGGCCCCAGGGCGAAAACGGCTAGTGTGAAACGTCGCACATTCTTACCCCCGCGTCGCCGCCCTGGGGCCACCCCGAGATTTTGTCTAGTGTGAAAAGGCCTTAAATTCAGGAATTTTGTTCGCAGGTTCGCCGGCGTTCTGCAGCTAGCTCCAGCTACAGTGTCTCGACCTCCACCGGCGAGGAACACCCCGTGTATATACTGGCCTTTAACTGGCGGCGAAGGAGATTAGTGAGACTGAACCGGGGCCTGGCAGGTTTGGCCAACCCAAGTTGGGTTGGACCAACCGTGGAGTGCCACACTTCTGTCCATGTGTTGTCGTGAACAGAAGGTTTTCGGGTGGAGGGGTGTCGTCCCCAAAAACCCTTTTCGGCCCACTTCATCTCGGCTCTATCGGGGTGATTTTCAAGGCGGGATCCAGCTCAACTCCCGTGCTTTAGTTCAGGTCAGCGGCGTGGCCCCCGGTGACAGTAGCGGCTCTTTCAGCCCATTTAGGGCACGGAAACAGACAGGGGATCCATTTTCATGGGCCCAACAGCAGCAACCGGTGCTCTTACAAATACAGTTTCAGTTATTGGGTTGAGCCCCTTGATTTCCCGCCACAAACTGTTGCCCCAGGCTACCCTTCGGGTACGTGTTTTGCCGTATTTTTGTCAAGCCTTGGGGTATGCCAGCTCTGGCTTCCGACGGCCCAACGCAAAACCTCAGCGCACTGAGGATTAACCGACGCCTTTTTCGACGTGTCGAAGCGGTATACCGTACATGCCGTATCAGACCCACCTACGTGTAGTGCAGCTAGTGACAGTTATAGCGAAAAATCACCGATTTTTCGACAACCACAGCGTCGAGCTTCGAGTGTTGAGTGTTTTTTCGTAACCCCCACCGTAGGAACTTGGCTAACCCCATTTCGGAGAAGGTTTCGAAGTACTAAGTGGAAAGAACTCGGATGCTATCGTCTCTCGTCAGAGGACTTGAACTTGAAAGAGGAGGTAACTAAACGTCAGTGCACTCCGTTTCAAAGCAGAGGAACAGGAAATATATTTTTCTGCCCCTGAGATAACGTTTCCTCCCGGTATTTAGTTTTTTCTAGCTAGCTACTCGAGCGCAGTTTTTATCCTCCGGAATTATTCACCTCGGTGCGGCGAGCTGAAGCCTGGCCTTCTCCAGGAAGACAGCATGCTTTCACCGATATCGTCGACACGAATTTGTTTGTCATAATGCGAAATTCTTCATCCTTGACTGAGATGTTTGGTGCGTCCGTTTTGAGGGACGCCGAGGTTACAGAGGGCGAACAAGCTGGCCGCTACAAGGTGACTTTCACCAAGCTCACTGAGCCTTCGAGTACCAGAGGACGGCGTTTTTTCTCCGTCTCTGAAGATTTTGCCTGAGCTTTTGGATCGAGACGTTTCTCTTCCAGCAGTAGAGGTACTTCCCCATAGGGTACCTTTCAGAGCTTGATGACAACTCCTTTGGAAGTGACAGGGCTAAATATTTAGCAGATCCTCTCACTCTGATAAAAGTCGGGCCCGTGTAAATTAGCTTCACATTGTTTTTTCTCCCCTATCACGAGGGTTTGATTACTTATGATCTTTGGATCCTCACTGCCATTTCCGGTTATCATATATATTTATTCTATCCCATTTCGGGTTCGTGTTAATGTTCCATCTCGAGCCTAACTTAGTCTCGCTTCATGATCTTTGATCATGAGGTGCAGAAATGTTGAACATAAGGGCCATTACTGTAGACCTGCCAGTTTTTGGACAGTTTATTTTTGCTATTTCATAGTCGCCTTGGTCTTATACATTTCATGGGTCTTGGCCCGGTTATTTATTTCCGCCCTTGAATCGTTTTATGTAGGTCTCTCTCTCTCAATGATGTCACTTCCTACAGCTTGTCACGTGCATCAGCATTTAACGCGCATTGGCTGCATTATATTTCGATGCGTGCGTGTTAACATTGTGCACATTTTGCGCACATACACACACACACACTGGCATTGCTCACGCACACAGTCATGTAAACGGGTGCAATCGTGGACCTCCCATTGTTCCTCTTTTGTTTATACTCTAACTTTTTCGGAAGGCCTCCCATTGGTTTTGTACACGATTTTCAATCGTGGACGTTAGGTCAAACGTGGACCCCTTTGTCTACGCCCGAATTCTTTTGTCCTAGGTCCACGATTGCCGGCATATACAAACTCATTTATCTTTCGAAGATGGCTTCATAATGAGAGAGATCTCTTGGCATTTTAAGATGGAGAACATTTTAGCAGTCAAAGAACTTTGCCTGGGATCGATTGGATGACTTCGATTGACCTTTCAAGATGCCTATTTTACAGTCCCTGTTTACTCCATCCATCTTATTGTTCCGTTTCTGTTGGGAAGCGGTTATAAATTCTCCTGCATTCTCTTTGGGCTTGCAGTGACCCCGCTCATTCATTAGATTTTGAAAGCGGTAATGTCCTTCCTCAGGGAGAGGGGGGTCCGTTGTGTCATTTTGGTTCTTGGTTCGTTGATGCAGGAGTGTTTGAATTACACTCGTGAGACATTTAATCTTCTTCAGAAGTTGGGTGTTATCATTAATCATGACAAATCTTCTCTCCATCCAACACAGGCCACCCCAGTACCTGGGATTGTCATTGATTCTCAGTCAGTGACCCTTTCCCTTAAGTGGGAGAAGATAGTCATCAGCCACTGCCGCGAGATGTCTGCCGCAGAGTCCACGTCAGTACACGAGGTTGCTAGTTGGTGATCAGGTTATCGTCAACAGTTCACTCAGCGTTTCCTGCTCTGCTCCTTTACAGACGCTTTCAATTTGACAAGATCTTGCCCCTCCACAAGAATGGCGATTTTAGAGTCCGGTGTTGGTTTCCTTACTTCAGGGTCAACGGTAAAGCTCATCACTTGGACTCAATATCTGCGAACTTAGATCGGTCGCAGCCTTCTTCGTCACTCCCCGGATGTCACAATCCAGACAGATGCGTCGATGTTGGATTGGGGCGCCTGTCTCGGCAGTCGGAAAGTAAGGGGTCGATGGTCGGAGCTAGAGCAGTTAGACCACATAACTTCCTGTAGTTGTTGGCAATTTTTTCTATGCTCTGAAGACTCTTCTGAAAGATCAGCACGATCTCTAAGTTTCTCCTCCAGATGGACAACTCAGTGGCACTCGTCTGCATCAACCGCTTAGGCAGTACATACTCCAAGGACCTTGGCCATCTAGCCATCCGGTTCTGGCTCTGGTGCCTTAAGCGAAACATTTTGCATGTCGGCGCAACACATTCCCGGGTCACACAACGTCACTGCAGACTAAATGTACAGATTATTCAACGATCGGGGAGTGGTAGCTCAACCCAAGGGTCTTTCGCAGGATGTTGACGTCCCCACAGGTGGATCTGTTTGCAACCAGGTTGAACACTTAGCTGCCCACTTTTGTCTCGTGGCAGCCCGACCCTCTGGCTTGGAGAGTCGATGCCTTACTTCTTTACTGGCAAGAAATCTAGGGTTATGTTTTTTCTCCGTTCACTCTCCAAACGTTATGTTTACACAAGATTCGAGAGGAGGAGTCAACAGTTGCCCTGACTGCCCCTGTCTGGTGGACTTAGGCGTGGTACCCCAGGCTATTGGAACTTCTCGTCATTTTCCTGTGAATCCTACCTGGGTAGGATTCACAGGAAAATGACGCAGACCTACAGCAGACCTACTTCGGCTCCCTCACATTCACCGCCTTGTGCACCCATTGATGAATCATCTAATATTGGCTGCTTGGAAGTTATCTGCGAAAACGTGCCGTCAGAGGGACTTTCGCTTGCAGTGTCCTCCATTTTGTCTTCCCTCCTAGCGAGAAGGGGCTATAACAAACAATTCAACTCCGCTTGGGAAAGTTGGAATAGCTGGTGCCTTCAAGGCAGGTCGATCCGGTTTGTAGCTGTTTCACACTTCGTACGGAGTCTCTTCGATAAGTTCAATTTTGTTCCTTTTCAGTACAATTAATGTTACCGTTCGAGTACATAGCTGCTATTGGTCAACACCAATTGGTTAATACGCCTTTTCAAGGTATTCTCACGCTACGACCCCCTCGCCCCAGGTAGCTAGTTACCTGGAACGTC
Source organism: Hippasteria phrygiana (assembly GCA_037893225.1). Classification (NCBI taxonomy): domain Eukaryota; kingdom Metazoa; phylum Echinodermata; class Asteroidea; order Valvatida; family Goniasteridae; genus Hippasteria; species Hippasteria phrygiana. Next base: position 2,306,317 of record JAZGUH010000040.1, on the reverse strand, counting down.
ACAACAGTCCTGACTTTCATTAATCATTACCGGACAACAGGCGTTTATAACTCAGGCAGCTCACCTTTAAGTTAACGATGTCGTTAGCCTTGATAACCGCTAACCGTGTTTTTGGCTTTAACAGCTTTCCATGTTAACCAGGTGTTCAGGCGGGCTGACGACACTTATGTTTCTCTGGCTGGTTCGTCCTTCCAGCGTATTTCGGTCGCTAAACCATTTCATGGCATAGTGCTTATCTTGCAGGAATTTTGCCCTGTTCGTGCTCTACAGGAGTATCTTGATAGAGCTCAGCTTTGCAGAGGTTAAAGGTAATTCACGGTTAAGTCAGCTTCTTTTGTCTCATGCTCAGCCTTTTCACCCAGTAGTGCCTCTACTATTTCCAGGTGCAGTGATTGACACTTCATCATTCAAGGGTCTTTCAACTGGAGGTGCATCTCATCAGCAGCTCAGACAGGTGTCTCTTTACCCGACATCCTAAGCGGCGTCATCCTCTTTGGAGTTGGGCCCTGCAGTCCTGGCATCGTCATCGGGAGAAATGCTTTGAAGTCTACAGAGTAAGTTTCTCCGGAATTGGCGAAATATAATTCCCCAATTACATAAAGGTACTTGCCTGCAATAAAATTTGAGTTATATGAGACAATGGAGGAGAGACTTACGCTCACTCCCTAGTTTTTTTGGTTTTTTCGTACTAATGAGGTTGATTCCATTAGCTGCGAAGGGTGGATTAGATTGCATCACAAGGAACAATCTACAGAGTAAGTCTCTCATCCATTGTCTCATATAACTCCAATTATATTGCAGGCAAGTACCTTAATGTAATTGGGGAATTTTTATACATGGAGACACTGATCTCTACTACTGTTCATGGAGATCAGTGGTGGGAACATAACGCAGCGGTACCAGAAACTTTCTTCGCATCAACTATTGGGGGCGGTATTGCCTGAACTTGAATGGACAATCTTGGGGGTGTCCACATCGTTACTCCCATCCCCGCCTAAGGAAAAACAATCCATAGGATCCAATAAATGGCGGCGCTAAGGAGGGACATAGGGGGAATTCTATCCCCCCCCCCAGTTCCCCCCAAACACTTTTCTACAAAGAAATAAATTCTGCTTATTTCCTTCGCTGTTCAGATTCAGAACTGGTGTTAAAGTAGAGCGTGACATTTTGGTTCTTTGTACATGTATTAAAAGACGTTGTGGACGTTCTATTTACACCCACTATTTCATTACTTATCCCTTAGCTTTTGGAAATTATTTTGACTTCCCTTCAAAAATATTTCCTTTTCCCACCCCCACCGCCCCCCAAAAAACACACAAAAACAACAAAAACAAACAAAACACAAACACACAATTTAGATTCTGGCGCCGCCATTCATAGGATCACCCCCCACGAAATTCAAGCCCGTCTCTCTACATATCTTCTTTAAGTGGCAGCAACCAGTCGATCTAGACTGCGAATATGACTATTCTCGACGACACGTAGGTCCGGTGGCCACTGGTGTAAGCTAATCGAACGCACCCATTGACTGAGTTCGGGCGAGTAGTTCTTGTTTGCTCAAGAACAACTCGTGTCTTCGTACGTGTTCCGGCCGCTCGAACGCCAAAGAACGTCTGATAGCCAAGAGCGCCATCTATCGCTGGTAACCACGCAAAATGTAATGGCTGCGCCCATGTACGTTATTCAAGCATTCGTTTCAAAAACCTGAATTTCAGACGCAAAAGAATTGTAGGCAATATTACGCCGACTTTCATGCTTCGTCAATTCATCCGCCATCTTTGGTCGTCTTCTACATCGCGTCAAATTACGTCATGTTCTTGTAAACCCCGACTGGTATGGTAGGTGGTGTGTGATCTTGTTCCGAGTGCAATGTTTGCGGGTCGCGTTCCCTTCGTTCGGGCTCAAGAACAGGGAACTCGTGTTAAGAACAGACTGCCCGAACTCAGCCATTGTTACCCGACCTCAACGTTGACAAAAGGGAAAGCATGAGGGCGCCCCAAGGGATGGCCACATCATGGGACCAGTGCAGGCCATGCGCCAATAAAGGTCCGATTCGTTTTTAGCCAAGTCGGGTTGAAAGTAATCAGTGATTTGTGACACAAATCAAGTCGAAGTGTGAAAACAATGAACGGAAAGTTGTACAAAAGCAGGGAGGGAGGAAATTCTCAAAACTTAGGCCGGCTAAATAGTGGCGTGGGTGGTTTGGGGGGGGGGGGGGGGGGGGGGGGGGATGTGAGGTGATTCCCCATATAATCACCCCTTCATTTTGTTCCAGCAGGAAAAAAACATCTTTTTGAGTAGGGCCTAATATTTCGAGTCCATGCTCGATATAATTGGCATCTTTCTTTTCCATTGTAGCCCTTACCGGTGTCGCGTGAATATCAGACTCCCTGAAAATCCGACTTGTCGGTTACACTGCGCAGGCTCAGTAGGCCCCGCACACCAAAACAATGAGAAACATAGGGTAATGGGAGGGTGAGGATTAGGGCGAGAAATAGTGTTAGGATTGGGGTACGGGGTTAAGGTTTAGGGTTAAGGGAGGAGGGTTGAGATGAGGTGAAAGTTTATGCCATTGCCAAACATGCGTTCATTACTAAAGCACACTTGGTGTTGCAATACGTCACGGGTAAAGAGTCGGATATTCACGGGAGCCGATAATCAAACTGTTGAGGCCTAATCTATTAATGAATCGATTAATTCTTAATACGTCGGTTCACAAATAAATCTAGCAATGGTCGAAGCATTAATAATATACCAATCAATTATTGATTTTTATCCGTCATGTCAGTAAAACAGCTGATCCACCAGTCCATCAATTCATAAATTCGTCCACCTCCCAATCCACGGAATTTTTTTATCAATCAATCTATCAAAAACTAATCAATCCGTCAATCAAAATTCAAGAAAAAATAGCGAACTGATGAATGAAACAAACCCGTAACGAAGTTTAACCCAAACAGCAAAACAACGAGGAACACAAAACAAACAAACCAAAACGTTTATTTTTTATTTTTTCACAAATCCCTGAATTTATTTATTTTTAAATCAACCCATCAATCCAAAAAGTAACTCGACACATGACGCTCGGTAAAAAAAAAAAAATATATAACCGGAAACGAAACGAAACAGAAATCAGTAAAATGTCTTCACTATGCGAATACTTCCAAAAAGAACACAACTGAGGACTACCAACTCGTTTCATCCGATTCATAAATATTTATTAGCTTTCCGTCTTTTTTTCCCCCTGTGCTTTCCATATTATAATTAAATAGCCAGCCTCGTTCCAGATTGTACCTGCGTGTTCAATAATTAATCTGGTAGAAATACTAGAAGTTACGCTATTGTATTTTATCATAGGACGTTTCATATATACAGCAAGCGCATTCGGTGAATTTTTATTCGTGTCGGAAGCACGTGCAAAATATATTGCAAGTCTATGAACAAAACATTATGACCAATTGCTGTTTTTGTGGTGCGCTGACAAAGAAGGCTTAAGCATCTTTTTTCCCTCTTCTAAACCAATCGTGAAGTTCAGGAAATAAAAGTGAGGCCCACCCATCCCTAAAAGAGCGGGGAATTTAGGCTGATCAAGAGATACGAATCACATGTCCGTCCGCCCCCCCCCCCCCCCCCCCCCAAGTGTTTTTGAGAGTTTTTATCAATCGAGATGACACCGATTAATTTTACCGAAAACCCCATGTTCTGCGACTTTCCGTTGTCAAGTTATGATATAATAACCGGTGACGTAAACAAGAACTAAATTTTTAGAAAATGCTTGTGACATTTCTCATGCACTTTGAGTTCTTCAAGTTTTGCATATCAAGCCGAAACATGTTTACGGACCAATGGATAATTACGCAAAATCCTTTACATGGGTTAAAGGTCAACTGCACTAACATTTTGATCAATACTTAAATGTCACATTTGTCACTAAAAAAAACCATGCCGCAAAAATAACAGAAAATCGGGACAAAACGTTGGAATATGACAAATGCGTCGTCCCATTTTGTCCACCAAAAAAAATTAAATAAATAAATAAATGAATGTGGGCGGTGTTTTGCCCCATATCTGAAAAAGACATCTCTCGACACGACTCATTTATCTTGATCAAGCCTCATTTGCCGACTTCATTGTCAAATCTCTCGCATTTACAATGATTGTTAATTAATTTATGAAATATTGATGTACTTCTGGGTATGCAGTTATTTACATGAAAGAAACAAATTGATATAAGTGGTACAACGCTCCTATGAGATTTCAATTAATACAAGGCATCTTGTCTCCTTCCCCAATTGGCCTTTGGAGACCCAGAATAGACAATGGTAACCAATTAGACAGCGTATGATCGATTTATTGATCCACGCAATGTATTTATTTATTGCTTGATGATGTTTTACTTCATTGCATCGGATGAAGTAGTTGTTGCTACGAAAGCTCATGCAAAGTTTTACTTTAGTTAGTCACTAAAGTGCTATATATAACTTTCCCATTGATTTATTTATTGTCAACCTCTGCCTCCGATTGAAGGCAGTGTACATGATTGGTCATTGTTGCAATTTTCAGAAATGGCCGGATTTGGGGGTTAGTATTTTATAGGAAATATCGTTCCACTGACCTGTTCAAAGTTTTGCGTTGTTGGATGGCGAAAAACACGAGAGAAAATCGTTGGAAAACGATATACATATATATTTCCACCTTTCTTAAGAACGACAGCACACCTGGTGCCATCATTTCACAGGATGATTGAGACTACTATTAACTTACAGTCTAGTAATGTAGGTCCCTATTTCGTAATAATTCAGTAAAAAATAATTGGAAAATTACCATTCGTGTACACTACCTTTAAAACGATTGGGGACTTTATGTCGGCCAAGCAGAATTTTATGTAAACTAGCCTGCTGGTCTTTTGAAGACCTTATCGACAGTAAATGAAAAATAACTTGCAGAGTTTCATGTCAACTTGATCACCCTTTAATAGCACAAACATTTGGGAAATGGCCACAAAAATGTAAAGGTCTGAACACTTGATCGGCGAATTCTTTGGCCCTAATAAGGATTTTAAAGAGAATTATGGCCCACAAAAGCTCCTGCAAGGTATTTTTACGCCGTTTTTTGCAGGAATCGGTAAAAACCATGCGATTCAATTATGAAGCATATGCAAATATTATAGGAAAACGATTGGTACACACAAGACCCATTCACTTCAAACATCTTCAGTGGCACAATTTGTGGCAGAAAAGTGATACCAGAGATTTGGTTCGCTTTTGTGAACACAGGTAGGACAGGTACGCCAGTCTAATTCTCATTAATTGCAAGTGAAACGCTTCGAAATTAGATCACGTGACATAGCTTCTACACTGACAAAAATTCTATCGGCTTATGAGTCGAATCAAAGGATAAATGAACAAGAACAAGTTCCAAAACTGTCTGTACTTGTGTCATTGATGCCAATTTAGCCAGTAAGATTCCAATAGGATTGAAATGTCAAACCCTCCCAACTCTACAATCTGCATTATTTCAGACCATCCCGGTTCGCAAGCATGTTTGTTGTTTCGTGCAACTTTGACCGACTGACAAGCGAAAAGTGAAAAGTACGCAGAAGTAGAACGACATTGCAAGTTCAGCTATTATACAATGTCCGAATCTACAGCTGTGTAAAGCAATATAACACCTGCACATGCGCGCAGCCACGAAGGGCTTTTTGGTAACAAAAAGGTAAGCAGATGTCAAACCTTTCGTCCATAATCCTGAAAACAACCTGATCACGTTACACAAAAGTGCCCGTTCAATTCAAGTTTGAATGTCAAAAGGGCACAACGCACAACAGTGGAATCATGCATACCTTATATCTTTTTTTGCTATTTATTTAAAGGAGACAAAGTATTTTTATTATAATAATGTTAAGTTGTTGTAACGCTCATATGTAGTAATGTTTCAATTTCGGTAGTCATGTTAAATACAGTTACACAAATCCCCGTTCACTTGTTTTACATGTCCATTCACAACACATTATGCCCGAACAGAATTCTGAAAGTTACTTCGCCGTTAGTCTTTTTTTAACACAATTTTTCTCTGCAATGGAAGTCAATTAACCCTGGACCGAAATGTTTGAATACAAATTACAAAATGGCGATTCACCGTATGGGCCTACAATGCGTAAGAGGCATCGGCTTAACTAATACACTGTCGTACGGTGCGCATACTGATTACAAAACGTGCAATGCAACCTTTTTGTAGTCCAAATCATTATACAATTCACTCGCTGTTTGGAAAAAAGTTGGGATTTTCCCTCACTCTCCCCCGACTGTGCAAGTTCGAATCTCTTTTGAAAAAATAATATATTTTCCTTCTCCGCTTTACACTTGCTTTCGGCGAATGGAATGTTCGGCAGCCGAGGACAATTGACTATACGTTAAAATGTCGAGGGACAATTATTGACAACGGTGCACGTACAATGGCTATACATTTCTGCACACCTCTGTCTGTTCCATTACGTACTGTACCGTACTATTCAAAGATGGCCGTCAATCGCAATTGTCCTCACAACAATCCCTGTTTGCCAGAAAATTACCCATTGGTGACCCACTCTGTCGAGATCAACATTGTTACCAATATTAAAGGTAGTGTACACGATTGGTAATAGATCCTCCAAAAACTTTACTGAATTATTACGAAATACCTTACAAGACTAGGTTAGTAGTCTCAATCATCCTGTGGAATGGTGGCACCTGGTGTGCTGTTGTTTTCAAGAAAAGTTGAAATGTATATCGTTTTTCCAACTCGCCGGAAAAAAATTACGGATTTTTAAAATACTGCCTTCTATTGACCGAATGTAGTTGGTCAGCGTTGTGTCTAAAATGGGTTAACAATCCGAAAACGGGCGCAAGGTTGCAACTACAGTACAAGTGTGTGTCGCGTAGTGTACCGAAGCGACGGGTGTACCAGTCGGCTCGGGCAGTTATGTGACCAATTGAAAACGATCCCAATGACCAACACAAAAGGGGGGGGGGGTTCCCTCTGCCCCATATTGTGCATCATATGTAGGTCCGGTAGCGCTAACCGACATTATCACGTGAAAAAAAAAGAAGAGAAATTCCTCCTTTTCTGGACATTGTCCGAGATTTTCCGAACTCGTCAAAGTTCGGATGTTATCGTTGACGTTCGCCAGGGTATTTAACGACAAAATGTCTGTCAGGCATGTTGTCGATCCTGAAATTTTTGTAATCTCAATAACACCGAAGCTCAGAAATCAATGCCACTATCTTGAAGTATTTTGCTGAGCGGATTTTGCAAGAGTATTTTTTGAATGATGTCACTGACGTCACTCGAACTGACATCGTGCGTCATGATGTCTTTTAAACCGTGGTGACTACCCGACCTTACATTTATCAAAAGTCGTCGGAGAATCTTCAGGTCAGGGAACCAGACTACATTATCATAGCATTTGTTCATTTCGGCTCCATTAGAAAGTCCACAGAACTGAATACATGTACATACTTTAAAAGCTGGCATTAACTTAAACTACACGATTTCGGTCCGAGACCAATTTTAAAGGTTGAAATGACTTGTATAGAAATGCCAAATTAATCAACGTTAAATCAAAGTCCAATAAGTAAAATTCCACATTCTATGCAAGTTTAAACAAGAATTGACTCCACATTGACCCTTATACATGTCACAACATTATCGTGCATGTTTTATGTACTGTACACGATGGCCAATAGGCCTACACATCGTATCTACATTTCTATATATGTAATCCTACAGCAGAATAGTACAAATGCTAATACATGAACTGTTTCGCTTTACAATGCTATAACCATTTATGACTGATTACGACGAGAAACGATCAAGGTGAATTTATATCCAAGAGCGATGTGCAAAACATCTATAATTTCAATTTTATTCAGAAGACTTAAATGTGTACAATTCCTTCACACTTTGACACGAGCTTTGCTAAATTTTGGCATACGGCGAACACCCAAAAGAAAATGGCATTTTCAAAGAAACATTCTTCATATCTTTTTTTATTATACATAACAGTGTCAACAGCATTTATGCAATAATAATAGCACTTCCATTTCGTATAAAATGATCTCCTCAATAGGCCAAACGTGACAGCATTAAAAGATTACTTGCATCAAGTACAGTTCAATTTCTTTAATTATTACATCTTACATGAAAAAAGACGCAACTACTGACAAAACAGGAAAAGTTGAAAACCTTTTCAAAGTTAGCCTTTCCCGTGTCGTTCCAATTTCAGGTTTTAAAGCGGACAGCCTGTGTTCGCTGCGATACACTCTAGAACACATACATCATATTTGACTGCAGAACAGTCAAACTTGTATCCAGCTGACGACAGCTGTAGTCTGCTGGGTGAAAGTTCGACTGGTTTTTTTTCTTTACGCCAGGTTGTAACAATAAGTTGAAAGCGCACTTCATTCAATGCGAAGGCAAGACTTTAATAAAGGCTACAGAAGATTAATTCTGGGGTTAGGCCGCAGCCATGACCCGTCACCGTCTGTCAGATTTTTGCCGTCGAAACGAAAACAAGTCGGGCCTAGACCACTTTATAAGCCATAAGAAAAGGTTATATCTAGGGCTTTGTGCGCAACGCCCCCCCCCCCCCCCCCCTACATGAGGTTTTAACTCTTAACCACCTTTTCCTATGCGGAAAGCTCAATCCTCGTCGACAGAGCGTGCACTGAAATTGACTTGGAAACCCAAGGACATTTGGCGAGAACGCACACTTCTGAGCACACACATAGGAGCTGCAATGTGTAATATAATATTTATGAAATGTTTTTTGACTGAACTGAGCTACGAAACTTCAATATTGCGGTCTTATGAAGAAAACCGAGGCATTTCCATTTACATTTTTTTTTTTCAAATATTGCAAATGAATGACCTAATAATAGCGAACTTCTGACCTCAACGACCTCAACTTCTGACGAACATATTCACAGTGCTATAGACGATGTGCCCTCTGACGTCAGGTTTTTACATCTACATAGAGTACCGAAGTCTGACGTCAGTTGCCGCCGCAACTGGTTCCAAACACATGCAGTTTAAAATGTATTCTGGTTCCAAACATTGCATTGATTGACGTCATCGCTTCGGTACTCTATTGAAATGTGCCCGGTGGTATGCGCACGCATTGGGTGCGTTCGATTAGCTTACACCATAAACACGGTTACACTGTGGGGAAGCCACGAAATGAGGCAAATCAAACGATGCGGTGCATTCGCCCAGGCATGCTGGGAAAATTAAGGTCAAGGGTCGTTTGGGGGCGGGAACTTTAAAGAGGGTAAAATGTTAACAGGCTCGCTGTCGTCTGCTCTACCGGGAAAATCTTGACCACGACGACATGATAATTATAAAATTCACAACTTCTAGTCCCCAACTGTTGTTATTTCAGGAAAATACACTGCTTTCCAATTTGACACAATTTGTACATAACTCGCGTCGAATTCGACCGCACCGCCGCCATGTTTACGTTTTCAGCTAGGCGGTGACGTCATTACACCCGGGCAGCCACCAGAGACCCGCTCGCTTGCTGGGGTAGTGGTGGTTGACGCCGGGGCAGACACGACTATCACGTGATGACTAATCGAACGGTCTCGTGTAAGTTTCACTTACACGTGTAAGCTAATCGAATGCACCCACTGTGTTTTGCAGAAAATTTGGTTGAGGAGTGACGTCGCATTATGTGACCTTCCATGCAGTCCTTAACTAAATGTATGCAAAACACGATGCGTGCGCATATCGCAAAGGGCACATGGTCTATACGGTACAGATGGCTAACGAGTCCGTCGCCAGACTAGTCATTATTAGGCGGCAATTTAGACCGTTCACTTGAGTAAAAATCCCGAGACTTGTACGCGCGCTCTTTTTTCCCGAGGATGCGTAGAAATACAATACACCGTAGACTACATTCAAATTGAACGCAACTTTCTGCCACAGACAAATAATGGTCTAGGCCCGTCACAAGAAAAAGTCTCGGAAAACCGTCATTAATGGAACAAACACGGGTGCAAAAGTTCAACCTCTCGACAATGGAGAAAGATTCAGAAAGCGACAGAACAAAACACCAACACGCAAGCAAGCGCGGCTTCGAAACGACTACAGCACACTACAAACGCTGTCGTGTTAAATTAACATCGTGCCCTATCTGTATTGACCATAATGGTGTTAATTTAGCACCGTTTTTTAAGTGCACCAGCAACGACAAAACGGCGACAATAACACTAACAAAACAAGCAAACCATGGAGTGTAGAATAATTTGAGCTTGCAACGGAGAGGCCATTGTACGCAATGCGCGTTTGAAAAGGTCGACACGTTGGACGTGTCGCTCCCATTCTCACACTTTGCGCTCTTGATCTAGAATCATGCACGATGGGTAAGGAGTGGCGCAGTTCTATTTTTATTAATCATATTGAGAAGTTTCAATGTGCCGGAAGTGGATTGTATTATTGCCCTTTGCGCGTTTGGGTCGAGAGCGAGACTACTCTTGTATAACAGCTAAGGGCAAGTTCGAGCGGCGACCATTTGTCAACCACTGATCGATCTTACCTGGTATCCAATATGTATATGTCTTGTACAGATTACCATGGAAAATCGACTAGCAGTTGATGAATAGTCACCACTCAAACTTGGAGGGCATTTCTCAAACCCGGGCTTGGGCTCGGGCTTGGCGACATTATGTGTGTACGACCACGACAGTTCCAATTGATTTCCACTACAGAAGTGATGTTTAACCCTAACTACCCAAGCCTTACAAACTCAAACAGCATGCATTCAATTTTGATCGGTTCAGGACTGTAGCGCCTTGTTGGCACCATTACTTTGTCTAAGAATGTGCCATAGGTAGACTGTAAAGTGTTGGATTTTAATAGGTTGAAGACACTTCCTAGTAAAAATGGATAGGGGTTGGGGTTTAATGGTCTGTAAATCGAAAATAGTTCCGACGACAGGGGCCTAATTTTGTTGGGTTTGTCACATAATACCCCAATTTTTGTTCCAAAATGGCGATCGTGTGCAAAGAACAAATGCCCCATTGTTCGATTCTCGAGCCCGTCGGTGTCGAAATGTAAAGGCCGAAATAATGACATTCTGTATTTATTGATGGTTTGTAATTTTCTCAATATTATACATCGATACAATCTTGTAATAATTTCTCTTGTGTTTTTTTTTTTTTTTTTTTTTACTGTCGTTTTGATATGTACTTTTAGGAATACAGATACTAAAACTACTAGGCCTATATACAACCACCTTAAATGAGTGTTCAAGTTTTGGGAATACTGTTAAGATGTTTGGTCATTTAGTGCAGTTTTAAAATATTGATTGTTGTGAGCATTTCAAACCCTCAATGCTATGCAACAGCACGAAATTGAAGTTTGTATTCATACATGGAAGAAACCGCAAACTCTAACATTCACCGAGTACTCGAAGCACGTTTGTTTGCTTTCAGAGCACTTCGTACGTCACAAAGGTCAGGATCTTTACGGCATAATATAAAGTATTTGTTTTGCAGAATCAAGCTCGAGCCGCGCTGTGTACATATACAAAGTTCGCCCACAATACAAATTTCTTTGCTATTTGGTGATATCTACACTGATAAATATTATAAACGAGGTTCCATCAAGGCCAAGTTTAGTGTCCCTGCCCACTTGAGGCATTTTTTCTTTTCGTAATTTCTCCAAAAACAAACCAATACTATGCAAAAAAGAAGCGAGGAAACTCCTCAGTGAATCTATACTGTTGCTCAAATCACTCTATGTAAACTGGATAGCGCATCGGCTGTAAATTGAAGCCGCAGTCGGCCATATTACCACACCCAAAATGACAGGTTTGCCAACCTGGTCTCCAGGGTCTACTTCCATCCTTGTTCTCCTTGCATAGAGATCAGTGGTAAAATGAGTAATAATATGGCGGCTATTGGCATCTCTTGTTTGTACAGCGCGCAACAGCCTATGGGCTGGATTAAATCCAGTTCATGGCTACTGCTCGTTTCACACGGATCCGGTCCGGATCTACCGGTGATCCAACCGCTGGTTCGCTCCATCCATTAGGCGGGATTTGGCATGTGTGAACCAACAACACATGAATCACTGATCGAGATCCGGAATCAGTCACGAAAAAAAAACCATGACGATAAACATTTTGTTTAATCCTATGTTGCCATCATTATCAGAATTATCGAGGCACGCAGTATCGCCTGAACAATTCGACGGACCCTATCACTTTCCCAGTTTGAATGCGGGGGACCAGTGTATAATTTGCAATTCACGTAGGGACAAAGCATACACCTCACTGATCTTTTAACCACGTTGAGCGTAAAATGTTTGTGACTTGACGCCTGAAAATGTCAGTCATCGCATTATGTGCCGCGCGCAGTGTGCCATCAAGTACACGGCTGCCCAGGTAGGAGCTTGAGTTCGGCATCGGATATGCGGCCTACATAGCACGATGTCAGCCACAAGTAATTTTTTGTCATAACATGACGCAAGTAAGGGTCACACGGGAGGGGGTCTTGTACATTTCCTAGGTGTTAAAAGAATTAGGAGGAATTTCTGAAGAAGGAAGGTCTCAAGAGAGACGAAGGAAGCACAGACGTAAATAGCTAATGCATGGACCAAAAATTAAAGGTAGCGGCAGTATACAACGTTTGCTTTTGCTGTAATTTTCTGAAATGAATGGATTTGGGGGTTAGTATTTCATAGCAAATACTGTAACGCTGACCTGTTTAAAGTTGTGTGTGCATAATGCTGGGAAAACAAAGAGAACAAAAAGCTGTTCTTTTAGTCTTGTCCTCTGACCCTACTTCAGACAAAACAGGGAATGTATCAGGTTGGGGAACTAGACTAGAGAGTGTGGAAAATATCAGTTGTAGTACCTAAGGCAGACCTAGCTTCCGGTCATGTGTTAAATCACAAAGGCTGGGCATGTCTTCCGCAACTCCAAGGACATCGCAGGAGGAAACCGAAAGCCAGAAATTCCGGATGTCAAAGCCATTGTTACATTCTTTATCAGGCCTGGTCACATGGTAATTAGTTGTTCAAATGTCAAAGCAAAAAGCAAATGGGATTGAAATAATGAGATCATGGCAAACGGAATCAAGTCTAAACTTGCCCGACTGACCTTCGGCATACTTCATTCATGTATTGCAGGGTGAATGGTCTCACACGACAGTGCGGACTTGCTGAGCCAAACCATGATTCTAAGACCCATTATGATATTAAACAAGTAGCCTAGAATCCACCCGTCAAGTGTATGTTCGAGCATGGGCTCTAGTTAAGTCTACATTGAAGCTCTTTGTTCTGTTTCGGACTCTTATTAGTTGACGTCAGTCCACATTTTCATTGTTTCGGAATCTAACTTGGAAACCGACTCGACTACAACACTGCTCGTGACTCAAAAATGGACAGCTGCGAACGATCGTCACAAGGTGTATACATCTGGCTACGGCTTAGGCTATATATAGTGACAACAGTAAAACAGTGACAAAAAGCCAAACCCGCGGACAAACGAACAATTCAGACAGACTAACTGGACAAGTATAGCGCAATAGCCTTCCTACACTGTGGATATAGAAACCTGATTAGCTATATGGTTTCTACATTAGCCTTCCAGTACAATGACTTTACATTGAAGAAAAAGGACAACCAAGAATGGCCTCGTCGTGAATTCTAAGAAGGTGGGAGAAATTGGTTGCTTAAACAGATGTTTCCAAAACTCTTCTTTAACCCGTTCGAATGGCGATTCGAATGGTGAAATTTTTTGAAAAGCAGGCCTGCATACATAATGTGGAGCCCTCGAGTCTCATCAGAAAGAGATTGATTTAAAAAAAAAAAAAAAAAAGCGTTGCTTTTATGTGAGATTTAAACTGGCATGACTAACTTCTCAAAATGTCTCTGCCATTAAATGGAGTTTAATACGGTTAAGGTTTTACCCCCTGTAAAACGGTTCGACACGGTCACCGCAATTTGCATGTGTTAGTATGAACAATTGAGCTTGGTATGAACACTTGATTTTTGTCTTGTCGCGAATTAAAATAGATACTTGTGGATGTACATGTACATACACTGAGTTTCTGTATTGTATGTGCGTTTGTAAATACCGGCAATCGTGGACTAGGAACAAAAGGGTTAGGGCACAGACAAAGGGTCCATTGACCAAACGTCCACGATAAAAATTCGTGTAAAAAATATGGGAGGCCTTCCGAAAAAGTTAAAGTACAAACAAAAGAGGGACAATTGGGAGTCCGCGATTGCCGGTTATTTACACACTTTGTGTGTGTAATGGTTTAGGCAATGTACCGAACAAGGGCACCCAGCTAGGACCACTCAGTGGCCACGTGTCATATTTGCAGGTATACAAGAATCTGAACACAGGGCTGGATGCACCGGACGCCACCGCAGTTTGGGCATTAACAATGTTGCACTTTCTTTAAACAGCTGCACCAATACTTCATCGCCAAGACTGCGTTGGCCTTGAGTGCATGAATCACGCGTCTGATTACGTTATTCAGCTCATGAAACCATCCACTCGCATTGAATATTATGATAGTTCGTGAAATTCAAACTAATTCTTTGCACAAGCTTTGTCTTTTGAAAATGAAATCCGCCAGGTCGCCACACTAGTTCCTCAGTTGAGACCGATTGGCAATAATATTGGTTTATATACAACAGCGCCGGAACACTTTTGATAGTCGGGGGCAAAAGTAGCGCCGGTGCCGGCCGGCTGGTGCCATTTTCTGTTTTTCTTTATGCGGAACTGCCAAAAGTGGGGGGGGGGGGGGGGGGAAATTTCCCACAAGTGGAAAAAGTGGAGGGACAATTCCCCAGTCGCCAGTTCCCTGTTCTGCAAATTATATGCGGTTTTTATAATGACCGCCATGTATTCGATGCTAAAGTTTGGAGCAAGTGCGATTTCCTAGATCCTACACAGTGAAAAAATGCACAACCAGAAATGAAATGTCATAATTATAGACACACGAAGCTCGGCTTGCTTGATATTTCCGCTTCTTGAAGAAAAAAAAAGAAAAAAATTGATTCCTATTTCGGAAAAAAAAAATAATAAATATACTTGGCCAGCAAGTGCGCACAAAAATAAACGAACTAAGTGCGTGAACGCATTGCAATCTCATCTGTTTGATCGTTCCGTAACCATGGTCGATAGATTTACAGACAAAAATTGCAATGACAGACGAAGAGCTTTTAGCCGAAACGTGATCGGTACATTTTCACCATTATTATTGTTGCATAGGCCCATTTCGAACGCTTTCACGGATTTTCACATACAACACACAATGACGACCACAGATTTTCATTACATGAAAGAATGATATATTAACATTTCATGCATTTTTGTAAATAATTATAGAAAACTGCTGCAGGCCTGTTGCTTATAACATCTCAGCATTAAGTGCAAAGCTCCGAATTAACATGGTGTCGGCTAAACAGAGACTGTATTCGATCACCTCGCCTGTGCGTTAAAACATCAAGGCCATGTGCTGATAATGCTCTAAGTATCACTGGTCATTTTGTAAACCTGGCCTATGGACACGTGGCTTTATTAATCAGCTTGAATAAAATCTTGATTCTAATTCTCAGCGTCATTTTCAATAACTCGCCACTGAACTCTTCGATCACGTGTGTCATCCAAGGTGGGTGACAGGGCTTTAAGGTTAAGCGTGTACTTTGGTATAATTCTGAGTAACCTTTGGGATAAGTACGAGCAGTGGACGTGCCAATTGGCGTGGGGTCAGTCCACGAGCCCGGACTTACTGCGATGCCATACTTTCGTGGCCTGCAGCCACTGGAGAGATGGGCAGCGGAACGGCCACTCGTACTCGTTGGGCACCACCCCGTCCACTTTGGCCTCCAGGTAGTAGAAGAAAGGGAACCAGATGTGGACGCGGGTTACGTCGCGGTGTAGATGGGCCCTAGTGTTGACAAGAGTGTGGTAGTACAGGAACATGAGGCCGACTACGATCATGGCGATTAAGACGTCCACGGTGTAGTGCTCATGCGCGGCTACGATGAGGAATAGCGAAGCGCCGCCCGTCAGCCAGACCAGTAAATGCAGCAAACGGCACCTACTCGGCGTATCTGGAGAAAAGAAAATGAATGCAATTCTCGTTATATGTTATAACTTGAATTTGAAATAATAATTTGTATTATTATTTCACACAGTAGCGTAAATGTAGGGGGGTCACGGGCACCCACCGCAGCTGACATCCGTGCCTCCGGTTGCCCCCTCCCAATTAAAAATCTTAAAAATGAAAAACAAATACAAGCCGCAATTCATTTACTTTCAATGCCCCTTAAAAAAAAATGTGTGCACGCCCAGGCGCCACACAGAAACCCCATGTTACGCCATTTATTACAAAAGCTATATCATACTCTGTGGTTCTACTCAAAATAACCAATACTTACACTCAGTGAAGAAGAGGCATGCAGTCATGATCGATATTGTGTGACCGCTGTACATGTAGTCCCCACACATTTCTTCCCTCTGGCCCGTCATTGTCATTCCCATGCCTAAAGAGGGCGCAATGGCACGTCCAAGTCTGCTCCAGACGCTGTCAAACATCTGCAACGACACAGCCAAACTCTATGAAAAATATGATTTTAACATCGTGCCAAATAAATATCTGCGCGTGTGAAGTGCAAGTTAGATGCTGGACACAAGCCAACAAAAATTACACGCGTGTCTTTGTATTGTTTGCCCGCTATAATTTCAGGAATAATATTTAATAAAGAGCTCTACGAACCAGGAAAAACTGCAACCGCTTTTGTTAATGTCAAAATGTCTGAAACTTAAATAGGCTAATACGCTTCAGACATTTAATGGCCGAAACGTAAGCAGGGATTATAGATCAGAGGCTTATTGTTTCAGACATTTTAAACCTCCGAATCGTGATATCTGCTTACGTTTAAGAAATAAATGTCCACAGAAAGTAGGCCTATATATCGTTCACGTTTCAGACATTTTAAAACTAAACAAGGCGTTTCAAGCATTCCTCGTTAATGTAAGCGTTTCTGGTGACTTCAGCGTGCTTTCGAGATATTGGGCCATGTACATATTTTTATGAAATCAATTATCAATTTCTGTGGGATTTCACTCTCGCCACAACAAATTGTGATTTTTTTTTTTTCGGTGGCGACGACATGTACTTCCTAGTATCACAATACTATACAATACAGTGACGCATGAATGGGTTTAATTCACGTTATATGCAGGTTTTATCATGGGACAAAAGTTCCTGTGCTGGCTGCGCCTATAAACTGAACAATCGAACCGAGTCATCAGCTCTTGGTGGTGTCCAGCCATACAACCGACGCATACTTACCTTTCAAAGAAGACTTCCTGCTAAAAATTAATTTAATTTTCGCCATGACTTGTTCGTTTAATAAACACTCGGATCTTTATAGGTTCTTTTGTGCAGCAAAAACAAACGATTAGTTGTTTGTAGGTTGGGTTTAAAGCCTCATCAAAAAGGGCAGTCGCGGAACGACACAAACAAGAAAAAGAAAACAACACGATAAAAGCACGAGGGGTAGCGAATCCAATCAGACATTGTGTGTGCATTTATCTGCATACAAGAGCATTCTCGGCTAATGCATTCTTTACGCTCACAATACAAAATACATTCCAAAAATACACTGTCCCAGTGTACACAATTTATAGAAAATGCAATAAACATTAGAGTAGCAGTGCAATTTTACAATTTACAAATTAATATTGTTCATATCAAGCATTTTATACAAGTGCCCCAAGGAATAAACAAGCTGATGCAATTAAACAATTCGCAATGAAGTCAAAATTGGGCGCAAAATTATTGCTCCCGTACATTCAGTTTTATGACATAAGACGAGGTAACGGTGTAGCAGCCAGCTTGGACAAGCATGGGTAGACTATTTGTGCTTAGCGCTGCAGAAATTTAATGACAATCAACCCCTCTAAAATGACCGCTACGCACAATATAAGTAGAGCTTTAAAAGTTATTGTACACATTTATTTTGCTGTAATCTTCAAAAATAAATGGATTTTTGGGGTTAGTATTTTATAGCATGCTAGCAAACACTAACACTGACCTGTTTAGTGCATAGATGCTGGGAAACAGACAACAAATTCTGTTCTAGTAGTCGGGTTCCCTGACCCTACTTCAGACAAAACGGAGCAATTTATAGAGTCGGGGAGGTTATAAGGTCTGGGAACTATATAAGGGTTTTTCGAAACGCTGGCTTCGTCTCGGCTTCGGCTCCGTCTCCGACTTCTGAATAACTAAGAAGCAAACCAAATGGAAATATTCTAAATTTTGGTGCATGTTTCTGCTTCAGGAACATTCATTCGGTTGATTATGAAAGCAAAAATTAGAATACTTACATTTTGTTTGCTTCTATATTTCCGATTGTCGGCCGACAAGCGTTGGAAAACGATATAGATTTCCACTTGTCTTGAAAACGAAAAGTACACCAGGGTCCATGATTTCACAGGTTGCTTGAGACTGCCATTTACTTAGAGTCTAGTTGCAGTCTAGTATTTCGTAATAATTCAGTAGTTTTGTTTTTGGATGTTTGCAAATGTTGTATACTTCCTTTAAATGAAAAAAAAAAAATGAAAAAAAAAAAAAAAAGGTTAAAATATTTTATTTCGGCACGAAAGGCTAAAAGCTGAATACCTTCGTTCCGCAATGTACGTGGTCTCCCGTTACTGGTAGTGACGTCACGACCATGGTCACGCATCGCAAGGTATAGGCTAATCCCACGATGACGAGAAATCTCCTCAAGACGATCAATCTGGGCAAAGGAAATTAAAATAGATTGTGAATAGTCGGCCTTTTTTTTATTAATTGTATCACAATGTATAGCCTAATGAACAACCAAATTGAATGGCCATTACTTTTGGCGGCAGAAATGACAAAGCGAAGTGAAATCATTAATCAGGAAAGTCAAGTCTTGGTCGTTAAAACAACCATTGGCAATATCTAGTTAGTAAATCGCAGCCACTTACAATAATTCATGTATGCATACATTTAAATGTGAAACGGAAACACCTAAAGAGCTCAAAAGAACATCCGCTAATGCATAGAATGGGGGGGGGGGGCACCTGCAGAACAAACAAAGCGGAACAAATTCTATAGAGCACCGCAGGTGCGGGTCTAATTTCTATCTGTCTTGCACTACTGGGAGTGCCAACATTAACTGCTCACACCTTGTTAATATTAAACCTACGGTTATGAGAACCGGTTAGTGCACAAAGCCTGGTAGTTTTTGAGCGAACCTAGTGAGAGTGATAGCGAAATGCTCAGGAGGAATAGAAGCAAAAACACACAGAATCAGGCAGGGACTGAAAACCTATTCCACACGTTCGTCCAGGCGGGATTCGAAGCCAGGCCCGGTGCCTCATCTGGCCAGCTGTTCTTGGTGGACAGGCAAACTTTTTGGACAGGCACTTTTCTGTTTGTAAAAATGTACAGACCCCCCGTTTGTGCAGTAAGTAAAATCTCCCCACCAAATATTGGGTAAAAGAGTAAAGGCCGAGTTTGCAGCAAGGGGTAAATCAGATGAAATTGGTACTAGTGCCAATCTGATGAAGTGGCTGTAGCTACGAATGCTTTATGCCATCATTTTAATTAGTCTTTAAAGTGCTACCTTCAATATCTCAATCCTAGCCAATCTTAATCCCAAGGCAAGGAAAGCACCACTGTGCTAAACACCAAATTCAAATTCAAATTCAAATTCAAATTCAATTTTTTGCCCTTTCCCGACGCAAATTCCATCTTATACTAAATTACTTCATACAGCTATACTAAATTAATTTATAAAGTTTATATAGCTCCACGGTCGGCTCATATAAATCCTGCCACACACAGTGCACACAACGGGGACGGTCAATTTAACATTCTGCATGACAATAACATGTCATTGATTTCACTATCATTTTCATACAAGTATGAGTCATACGTACTGTACATTGACAGCGCATGTAATACTGTCTGGGTCAAAGGTATTACTGGGAGAAGCAGAACTGTTTGACTATTTTCACGTGACTTAGATGATGGATTGAGCTCAAACTTGTACAGGTTTGTTACTTCATGTACAGTATATGGGTGATTTCATGTGGGGCCAATGACATTGTGATATTTGTTTCCCTTGTATTACCAACAGTGAAATATATATATACAAATGATTTGAGTTGCTCAAATTATAGTACTTGAACCTAAATATCTGGTAGAAAAGGATGAAACATCCGACTAATATCCTGACAGTATGGTGTCCTAAATAGTTCACGGTTTCACGTGTAAAAGGGACACCAAAGCTGCGACATTTTAAAAACTGCTGTTGAAATGCATTGTTTGGTTCTCAAATACTACCATGTGCACATATATGTATGAAAAATTGCCCTTCATTATGTTAAAGCATGTTAATACTGCTTAAGAATGGCACCATATTTAAATGATTTAATAACTAGTTGACCGAGACTGACTGTTAGCCCAAATGTTTGACGTGTAAACAGGACCCACTTTTTTGGTGTCCCTTTTACACGTGAAATTTGTGCAATGTTTCTGAGAAATATAAAGATAATTGGGTTCACTGGCAAATCCAAATCTATCACCATTAATTACATGTCCCACTTGATAAGTGTGAAATCATAACAAAGATTGCATGCTTGGAAATTATTAATTTTGGGCCATTTACTAGGTTTCACGTGTAAATGGGACACCAAATGATGTCCCCAATGCGCAATCAGCACCGAATTGTTATTTTTAGTCTAATCAAGTTATTTTCACAATAAACCTTGATGTTTTATCCTGGGTAAGACAAAAAATACATTTAAAAATAAACACACCACATTGAGCATGAATTATCACAAAAATAGCAGAAAACTAATTTGGTGTCCCCTTTACACGTGAAACCGTGAATGGGTTTTGACAAGATATTTTGGCATTTCTGGACTAAATATTGTCTGATTTTGGCTAGTGGCTACAATTAATGAGGAATGTCAATATCTTTAAGTTGCACTGAAAAATATTAATAAATCCCCTGTCAATCAATTTTTCCATTTTGGGTCAAAATGTCACAAGTTGGCACCCTAATTTATGGAATAACCCATATGGCGAATCACGCAAAGTATGAACACTGTCATCAAGTATTTTGTCAGCTCGAACAATGCTATATCATACCTCTAAACGAGGCCGTCAAGAAAACAGTAGCCAAAATATACAGCTATCGGTGGCATTGTATTCAAATTGATGGCAACGCGCAAGTGTTGGTTAGAACATGGAGGAAGGAATATGGTTTGAGTAATGAAGGTTAGGCAATATCGTGCCTGGCCGTGGCCTTCTATGAGAAGTTGTTTTCATAACCAAAGTAATTGTCTTCTATAGAAATTTGTTTCGAAACTCGCCGATCAAGTTTTTTTTACTGCATGCCGCGCCGGTAAACAAAAATTGCACGTAAAAGCACGCCGGTGTTTTACGTGTGGCGATCGATATTATGGACCGTTCGATCGGCATTTTGTTGCATGTCCCTGTTGTATGAGGGTTTTAAGGGCGGGAACAATAAACATCGGTGCACAACACGTTACGTTTGGCAAAAATGCGGCATTTGACACTGCTAACTTTGTGCTAAGCGCCGTAACTTTTCTATTAAAATAGCATCAGAGTCGTATCTGTACGTGCATATATATCTTTTCTAATATCCGAACCGGAAAAATGGTATTCGAATACTCGGTTGACGATCGAATATTCGATATATTCGGGACAGCCCTATTCGGGACAGCCCTCTGTTCCTTTGTCATGCAAAGTCATGCAAAGTCATGCAAACACACTGACACAAAATAAAAGTATTCTGGCTCCAAACATTGCATTGACGTCACTTCGGTGCTCTGTATCCATCACATGAAAATTTGGTTGGTAATGCAGTCTCTACCAAGGAAGACTTTCCATGCTGAGACCCCAGCAAGGTGTTGAGATTGTGGTTGCTAAGCGCGTTGAAGTCAGAACCATACCACCCCACTCCCCCCCCCCCCCCCCCCCTCGACAGGTCTCCAATTGAAAAAAAATTATTAGAGGAAAATATACGGTTTAATTTAGGAAAGGGTTGCGGAAGTCGTCAGTTTTTCGGGGGGTGGGTGTTTACTTGGGGTATTTTTTGGTTTTTTGTTACTTTACGGATTTGGATTTTGATATGATGGAGGGGTGGGGTGGATGTAAGTTAACCCCATTCCCCGCGTAAATAACAAAAATGCTTAAGAAATGTATCGATTTTGTCGGTTACAAGTTCATTTTTAAATACCAGCTTTCATTTGCAACATAGTGTGGGGCTTTCTGTCAGTAAAAATACAACCCGAGTGTACCCCCCCCCCCCCACTTTGGCCTCAAGTTTATAGACATGCATGAAACTGACCGCTCAAAAAATAGACTTCAAAAAGAACGCGTTTAACCACCATTTTATTGCTTGAAACGCTGGTGAATTTTCATTCTGTCACTCGAAAGGTTATAAAAACGGAGTTTTGGGTGGCATAAAACATTGCACACCTTTAAACCGGCTACTGACTCAAATATTTATCACTAGATGTAGTGTGCACCACGAAAGATAATTTCTCTCGGGGAAAATAAGCGGGGCGGCTATATTCAAGGCGAGTATCAAAGGTCATTTATGATAAGTAGTTTCGGCAACAATCCGAAGGCTGCGCTACGAGAGAGATTTGCCAGATACGCGTTTTGTAATCCGGGCATTGCAAATAGGCTAATTTATCAAAAAGAAAATGCCTAGATTTTTTTGGTTTACATTTGACCAGTGAGCCTTTCTGAATTTGTTTTCGTACATTTGCCCAAAAAGTTAACTCCCAAAAAGTTAACTCCCCAAAATGTTACAATGGCGCCATTTAACTTTGTTCTTACCCTAACACGCAAAATAGAACCTTTACATGGTATTGCTTTTCTTTTCTGGTTTGCTACGGTACTTCAGGCGTAGGCCCTTACAAGCAAAAAATAAAAAAAAATTGGCAACGAGCAGGGCGGGGGGGGGGGGTGTTCGACCCCCCAAAACCCCGCTCTGGATCCGCCCCTGATAAGAAAGACCGAGATCTTAGCTGTCATATGACACCCTGTGTGCTGAAAATCACCCCCTGCTTCATACCGAAAAAAAACAGACAAAAATGGGTGCGAATTTCATTTTGAACACTTTAGATCACAGTGCCATGATTTAACGTGTCATCCGTTACCATACCGATTGCAGTGCCAGGTGCAATTTTTTTTATTATCTCAACACTCCAACAATCGGTTGTTAATTCTGATAAAGGGCATGACCAATCTCTGTATAAATATAGGTTTCGTGGTGTGGCGAAACCTTCGACCTTGCGACTTCATGAACCCCCAAAGAAATGGCATGAAACTTTATGGAGAATTGCAATGATGTACTCGATTGAAAACGTGCCATCGGAGATGTTCTTGAACTGTCATTCACATCATTTTAGGTCCCCCGTTTTGTGTCGACCAGAGATGCAAAATACCTCCATCTGCCTAAAATGTTCCCACGTGGTAAAGAAACCATAAATGGTATGTTTCATGGTGCCCTAGCTAAATGCCTCGCGCATGACTGAAACGGGTTCAAAATCAAATTCGCACAACTTTCGCTTTTCCGATATAAAGCTGTGAGCGAATTTCATCACATGTGGTGTCGGGTTAAGATCTCATTATTTCTGACATATCTTTTGGTTTTTATGATTATTCCCCAAATGGAAAAATATTCATCGTTCTCGGTTTTCTTTTTGGGGACACTGTAGAGTGTATACAGTTACTTCAGTAAGTTATATTTTGTCCTAACAACCACTTTTAAAAAAGGTAGTATACAACATTTGCTTTTGCTATAATTTTCAGAAATAAATGGATTGGGGGGGGGGGGGGGGTTGGTATTTTATATCGTGCTATCAAATACTGTAACAGTGACCTGTTTAAAGTTTTGCGTGTATAGATGCTGGGAAAACCGAAAAGATGTAGTCTGGTTCCCTGACGGTACTTCAGACAAATCGGAGCAATGTACAGAGTCAGGGAATTATCAGGTCGGGAATCTAGACTATTTCCAAGATTGTCGGCTGACAATCGTTGAAAAATATATATTTCCACTTTTCTTGAAAACGACAGCACACCAGGTGCCATGATTTTACAGAATGCTTCAGACTGCTATTTACTTACAGTCTAGTACGGTATTTCGTAATAATTCAGTAGTTTGTTTTTATGTTTGCAAAAGCTGTATACTTCCATGATTTAAGGAACCGTGCAGTTTTAATATGACTAACACATGTCGGAACATTCCTTCCTCCACACTGTTCTGTGTAAAAAAAAAACGCCGTGTAGAAAACATTTCAAACAACCATGTGTAATTATTGAACAAGGTTGTGTGATCATATCCAAGTTGTGTTAACCCCTTGCATACGGTTGACACAAATATACGTGCAGATTGAAATTGCCACCTGGCCGGGTGACGTCTATATACGTCAATTTCTGCATTTTCAGTCTATCATTGGGGTAGTGTGTACGTTATGCTTGGCTGCACAAGCCTCTTGTTTCCGTTTCACTTGGCTGCATAACCCGGCCTGGTGCCCCGGCGCCACCCGGTGGCAAGGGGTTTTAATGCTAGGTTGTGTAAATGCATATCAATCGATATTGTCGCCAAAACTGAATTTAAACAACTGTTGTGTAGACTTTGAAGCACGTGATAAGAAATAAACCAATCACGAAGTACGACTAATCAGAAATGAGAATTTGTATTCACAAAAGTCAGGTTAAATTGCCGTGTTTAGTCCAAAAATACACTTTCTTGACCAAATGTTCTATTCAAACAATTAAACAATATAATTTTGATTATTTTTTTTACAAACATAGGTGAAGAATCTTATTACATCTCCTTTAATTTCATATTCAAATATTGAAATTGTTCATGGGAAGCCATGACTATTATGAGGGGGATACGCTGAATTTAAAGCTAAATCACAACATGGTTCACTTTGTAGTCTTAGTAGATTATCGTAGCATTTGTACACTCTACCTTAGTAATGTATAACAAGTTACTTCCGTTTAGACTGGTTCCGAATTCATTCATTTCTGTTAATGACAATACACACGGTAAAAAATTCCCGTAAATTTACTGTGCACTTCCCGAACTTTTTAAGGTTTTGTACCGTTTTTGCTTCAAAAAATTAACCAATTGCTGTGTAAACCATTTACACAACTAATTTGGTAAATTAATTTTACACATTATTGTGTCGAAATACAACACAACTGTTTACAAATTACACAACTACGGTTGTGTAAACTTTACACAAATGTGTAAACTGTTTACACAACAGTTGCTAGGTTCATATAGTAAACAGCGGTTGTGTAAGATTTCCCACAACCGTAATAACAGTGCATAATCAGACGGGTTTCAGTTCATATAACTATTTCCAGCTCCCATTGCAAAATTTATATTGATTAGCTTCAGTATTACGCTTTTATGCTCATGAAAGTTTCAACATCCTGACGTCATCAAGGGCACACAAGCAGCGTCTCTATATAGCTTTGTGTACAAATCCATATTTTTTTCCCCCACATGTTCTGTACAGAACTACACAAAGTTTGTATTCCACAGGAATAAATAATTGCTATAAATGGACACAACAGCTGGCGTGCCACCTGATGTACTATGAAATAAAATTTTCCTAGTTGACAGCCATTTCAAAAGCCATTATAATATTCCCGGCCATTAGGCCCATTATACTTGAAACTGGCATTCATAATGTCAGATGATTCTTGGTGTCGAATCACAAATATTTGTTTTTACAAATATGACAAATTTGGCAAAGTGATTTGCAGGGCAAAAGCCGGGAGGTCTTTCTCCTTTCCATAATCACTATCGTGACAAAAATTGTCATCGGATAAAGTAAACAAATATGTTAAGCGGCATGCCGTTTTCACAAAAAACAAACAAAAAAACAACAAAGAAAAACAAACAAAAAAACACGAAGAAGACCCTTTTAAAATTATGTTTAGATCCAGCCATATTTCCCCGAAACGTGCACCAGATGAACCGCGAGGCATTTCCGTTCTTCCCTTCTATTGCAACGGTGTTTTTGAGAACTTGAGAAAAAAAAGTAGAAGGCCTCGAAAAAGAAAAGCGCGCGGGGATCTATACACATTTTTTGTTTCCTTGTAGGAAGGTTTTGCGCGTTAATTCGCCAGCAAATTTAAACACGAGGACACAACGTCATTTCCCACCGTACTCCCTGCCTATGGTATGAACATGTAGAGGAATATTCCTCCATGGTATGAATCACTTGCTGCGTGAACGTAACCGCATGAGCGAGTTGGCGTTCGGCCGATATATGTGGGATTGTTATTATCTAGGCCGAGGGATGGGTCAACAAACTTTTCAACCGCAGCAAACCTTGTAGTCTTGGTTCCGGGACGTCCTCGGCGGTGCGATGCAGTGCACCGCGCTAAGAACGTCTTGGAACCAAGACTACACACCTTGCCGTCTGGCCATGGGGATATTCTACGTCGGGATCAACAATATTGCGTGGAGTGCCAGTCACTGTATGAATCACCATAGTCGTGAACAGAGAATGAGGGCTTAAGCCTAGGGTATACATGGTGAACCTAAAAAATAAAGTCGAGGAAAAAAAGGTTACTCGTCCAAAATATACGTCATGGATATATCAACTATTGCATCATAAAAGTAGGAGCTATAAATGTCCCAAGGCTACAGTCACGGATGGTCAAGTGCATATAATTTATATAGCTCAAGACATTCCTAGATCTAATATAATCATTTTTAACTGGGAATTTAGCAGCTTATGTTGAATTCCCTTCACATCCCGTATGCATGGAAGATGCGATGACGTCCAAGAGAGCCACACATATGGTGGAAAACGCACCGACATTACGTTCTGGCTCGTGAACGTGAAAAGTTGCATAAACACAGAAACAAAAATGCTGCCTCGAATTGCTCCCTAGAATTGCAAGAAAAGACATTGAAAAAGTGCAGCAAAGTGGACCACTGTCCAAAAATCATAATGCATGGCCTCTTTAATCAATCAATAATTTGAAGAAAAAAAATCATCCAGATTTGACACTTCAACACGATATAGAGTTACCCGAGTTTCGATCTTTCAAAGATGGGTTGTTGACGCAGCCGTTATATATCCGTGGCTTCTAAACCTACATTTATCTACATAAACACGGGCACATGTACAATGTACATGTACATCCACTCCGAACAGGAGCACTTGACCCTCAACGGTCACCGACGTTCCGCTCTGGGGAACTTCTGTGCAGAAAGAACATCTCTTGTTCAAGAAAATTTAATACATTTTCAAATGTAACGACTCTTTTTGGTGTACATTTTTTTTTATGGAAACCCATTACACTTTAGTCTTTCTCTTCAAGTAAAAATCTGTTTTCGCTCGCGAAGGCCGCCTGGCCAAACTGAAATCTCTACAGGGAACTTTAGGCGGCCATGTCTAAATGATTGCTGCAGCTGCATATCTGTTCTCTCAACGATGAAATCCGCGTCCAGTACTACCGGATTTAAGATGGTCGGTCCTCCCTGTGATAGGATGCTTTACATTTTTTTTATTCCTCTGTCATATCCGTACATTTAAGTCGCTGAAAGCATGTGGGGCTTTCCAGGGAACCAGTCTGGTTAACGACACTGCAGTTCGGTGTGTCTTGCGTACGGGGGGGACTTAGAAAAAAATATGGATAGTGGAGAAAAACAAGAGGCTTTATTTGCACTAGTTCAGGCCTTATGAAAGATATCAGTAGCCACTGTATTTACCTGGCGACATTTCGCGACCACGTTATATCTTTCAAGAATGTAAACTTGACATTCTGTTTAAAAATGCCGGCACTTAATACCGTGGGCACTGTTGCAGAAGCAAAAACAAGCCTTCTTATCGTGTGGTTGTCATTGTCAAGGAAGCATGTTTTTGTTTCATTTTATTATTTCAGCATGTCGGCCTATTGATTATGTAGGGCATTATTGCCCCGTGGGCCGTGGTTTTGCTGCATACTAATATTTTGCTCAGGGAATGACATCAAGTTGAAAAACACAAATCAAATTTGCACATTGAAAGAAGTCAATGTGCATTCACCGGAAAGGTAAAAATAGTCTTCATCTGACATAAGGCCATATTTTCTGAAATTAGAGTTCCTTTCCATTAGCACCTTAATAATATTTCGTCTGGCGAGGACAAACTCAACCAAACTGGACACTGCAAGATCAAGATATACAAACCTCATCTGTTTTTGCAACCATCGTGTGAAGGCCGCCGTTTATTCCCTTTAGGGGAAAGGCCAATATCTACGATACTGTTTATAACTATTGTCTGGTTGGGCCGAGTGTGAAAATTCACCATAATGTGTAATATTTATGGAGAAATGAGGACAAACTGAAGCATTGACATGAACTCTAAGACTGGCGCCGCACATATTGCAGCCTGTATACGCTACCAAAACGTTGTAGACCAAGGGTACTATATACTCTGAACTCAATTGTCCGTATATCCAGCACGATATGGGGCAGAGGGGAACCCCCTTTTTGTCCCTATATACTCTCCAGACTATTTTTACCTAACACATCCCCCCTAGACTTCTGAAAAGAATTCCTGAGATTCCGGGAACACAATGACCAACACAAAAGAGGGGGGTTCCCTCTGCCCCATATCGTGCATCATATGATTGTCCGACTTTCCGAACCAAACTGACGTTCCCGAAATTTTCGTCAAATGGCGCATTTTCAACTTCAAGGGATGGCCTGAATGATCTTATCCAACCAGCATAGCAAATAGGACGAACGCTGTTTTGTAGCCTGATCGGTCGCCTCCAAAGCAATGGGTCCCTTTGAAAGAAACCATGCGATGAGATTTTTACGACATGAACACATGCTATATTTCCACGTTTCAATGATTTTCCATTTTTTTTTAAGCATCTCTACGGGGGATTTTCGTTCGGTTATGCTAATAAAAATGTATATTATACGTGAGCCAAAGCATGACGCCATCAAGGGCACAATAGTGTCTCCACAACGATGACTCCACAGCTCTGTGTACAACTAAATCAAGCTTATTCGAGTATAGGCTCAATTAATGTTTGACTTGATTTTCACGTCAAACACCCCATTTGGGATCTATTTGTAGCCAATATTTCTTCAAAACTTTGATGTTGGGTACATTTCTGGGAACCGTTTTCGTAATGCTCTCATGCTATTGAGAAGGAGCACTTCGTATTCGTATAACCAAACAAGACTAGCTCCCTCTTGTATAAACCGATGGCAATTTTGTTTCCAAGAATTGAAAAAAAGGGTGCTTTTATAAAACGTGGTATAATAATGTTTGAAAACTACATTGAACTGGATATCAATTGCATGTGTCCTTTAATCCACACCCCGTGACGGCCCAGAAAATAGCTGCTAAAAATATGACTGCTTGCTAAGCTTTTATGCATTATTGATTGGCTGCAAGCGCCACAACGGTTATACCAACGCTGGTTTCCCTGTCGTTTATTTAATCAAAATGTCGGCTAGAAGCGTGTGACATTTTACTCAAATAGAACACTAAAGGGAACATACGGCGTTGGCTGCAAATTGGCTGTAAAACGCGCTCAAAGTAAAATGATGATTGGAACCTTCACAATGCGCTTATTTCGACGGTTGAAAATCGAAACCAGCCGCTGTATATTTCGGAGAGCCTCGGGTGCAATTTTCCCGAAAATGACAGGTTTCCCATCAGCTATTCAGATGGAAATATTTCTGAGGATGATTGATACAGGAACTCTTTATATTACAAACAGTAAGCCTTCGAATTTAAACTAATTATTTAGTTTTTGATCATTACCAAAGCTTTATGATATACTTTTTAATTATCATAAGATTATATGTTAATTCCATTTGCAACTTTATCTTAACTAAAGGAATATAAAAATGATGCGATACGACGGCAGACAAAAGAGTTAGTTTCAAAAAGCATAGAGCAAAGAAACAGATTCCTTGCTCTGTGGTTTCAGAAATGATCGACTGTAAATGCCATTTGCTACTGTATTGTACAGGAATACCTGGTGAGGTAAGATGGGACTACGTGTATACTGGCACATACCCAATGAGGTGATACATCATGCATGACTGGATACCGTTATGTTTATATCTTTGCACAAACCTAATGGAATTATATAAACTCCTAAAAGAAAGTTCGGAAACTCAAGTTTGACAGACGATTTCTCTCCTGTTTCCAACTCCTTTTCCTTGAATTTGGTATCACTGGAAAGCCCTGTTATTCCTATTTACAATGATGTGTCATTTGTTATGATTAAGCAATTGGGGGTGTGCAGCACAGCCGAATATGGGGGTAGGTGTAAAGTGAAATGTTACAAAATGCATTGCTATCGTCATACAGTCCATTCCCTTTTGCTTGGAGGATAGGAATCTGCAACAGATCCGGATTGATGAATGGGACGCCATCCCACAGCAACGTGTGAGGAGGAGGTGCCAGGCTGTTGTGGCTGCATTCGGATCGTCCACCCGCTACTGAGGCTCTTGACTTAACATTGTTCAATGAAGAAACTGTTCAATGATTAAACCAGAGAAAAAAAGACTTTCCTTACGTCTTGTTTTTTCTAGAGTGTTGCATTGTACTGTGAGAGACTTCTTGTTACTGATGGAGCATTACTGGGTGTTTGAGTGCAGAAAATGATCAATTCTTTTACTCTGTTTGAAACGCAAGCACATTAACAACAGAGTTGCTAATTTATTTTGACAGGCCATGTGGATTTCTAAACTTTTCCCGCACATTTATGGCTTACAACCTTTTTGGTTAGTAAGCAGAGAATCATTCAAGACACACCAATCCTCCAAACAACTCCTAACAGCAAGAGTCAATACACTTTTGGACAATAGCAATACATTTTGTAACATTTCACTTTACACCCACCCCGATATTCAGCTGTGCTGCACATCCCCAAATTGCTTAATCATAACAAATGACACATCATTGTAAAGAAGAATAACAGGGCTTTCCAATGATACCAAATTCAAGGAAAAGGAGTTGGAAACAAGAGAGAAATCGTATGTCAAACTTGAGTTTCGGAACTTTTTTTGAGGAGTTTATAACATATGAAAAACTTGCAGTCATTTGCTCAATGTCCCTCACCACACAGTGCTTCACACGGTAAATTCCCCACAAAAACATGCACTTTTTCCAAACTTTCGCCCGTTTGGGAAGAGTGATGATACATACTTAACCGGCTCGCTCAGATGTTGAAAGTATAAACCATACTCTTTAAGACAATCACACTTTTAATGCACAGAATGGTCGAGGAAATCGGGCTTTTTTTAGTTGAAAAATGTGCATAAACACGACAAATCTTGATTTTTCTATGGAGGTCAACACGTTTTCCGGCAGTTTTTTTTAGGGGTTCGTTCACTAAATCGAACAGCAATTTTTTTATGTTTATCGTACCGAGCCAGCTCGCACGCAGAATAAACTGCACGAACTGCTTTATCCAGCGATATAACAATCGTTTTGATTGGAGGAGGGGATAGAGGGGCTTTTTTCAATCCAATCAATGCACTCCTTTCTTTCCCGACAAACCGCATGGTTGCTCACTGTCGGATCATACCATACATAAAAGGGGTGCTAAAAATCGAGTCAATCAATTAACTACTGTAACAACTGAAACATGTTAAATAAATGTTCGTATTTCTCAGACACTAACTAGAAAGTAGTCAGTGTCAAGATACAGTTATAAACTTGCCTATTTTGTAACATAACACGGGAAGGCTGTTTGCGCCACGATTAGTTATAATCCCTCTAAAGTAATGGATGCGTCCGTTGACCTTGTTCACACAACAACACGGTATTTTCGGTCAAAGTTTTCCATATGTCAGCAAGACAACGACTGTATGGCAGACAATATAATATTGCAGGCTCTGTTTAATTATTGTAAATTACTCATGCTTAAAATATTTCCAAGATGGCGCCATCCATGTCTGTGCTAGGCCTAATTAATGGTTACCAATACAGCTGCGAATTTCATCATATTACCAGCAGTGCTCACACGTGCTCACTGGCTATAATAGCCCATGCGCCGTTACGTTTTAATACAACGGTTTTATGCGGGACTGAAAAGGGAAAACGGCACGTTGTACACAAAGAAATCCATGCATGCAATCCGACGAGGATTTACTCAGGTGTTGTATAAAACAAATAATGAATGTTTCACATTCGTGCAATAGTAAGAATAATTCATTCGGTTTCAGATGGAACGCCCCATTCCACCCGGCTTCGCCTCGTGGAATGGAACATTCTTCAATCTGTCACCTCATGAAATTATTCTTACCATCGCACTCATAAACATTCATTATTTGTATACTGTACAATTAAGCAAGTGCAGCCAGTATAGCCGCCATATTACCACTCCCATATGTTACCACTGATCTCAATCCCTGGGGACGAGGGTGGCAAACCTATATTTTTGGGAGTGATAATATGGCTGCAAGTCGAATCGCCGATGCGCTATCCAGTTTGCATTGAGCAAGTTTGGCGATTTGGGCTATAAAAATTAAATGGATATGGTTGGGAAGCTTTTTTAAAAGTAGAATATAAAGATTCACATAACTAACCCTTCAAATTGCGTGGTTTGTTTAATTTCGTGACAAATAACGGTCCGCCATTTTGTAGAACCAAATGTTTGACTCCACAAAATGGCGGACCGTGTTCACCAGTCGTATTTCCAGTCGCAGCTGGTTGAAGCACGTCTGGGCAATTATTATTACAATAACCGTCTGTTTGTGATATTCAATTACTTTTTTTATCCATTTTGAAGTACTATGGCACGGCGCGCAGCACTGACGATGTGTCGCGAGGTAGAGAATGGTACCTGGCGACCATCTGATAGGTTTACAAGGCCACTGGCTGCGGCGACAGCCTAAAGACTCTTACAGCGTATTTTGCGCATTATTTAGACGGTGGTATTTACTACTGGAAATAAGTCTATGTTTCGCGGGTCAGATGCCAATTTGTTTGTTTTGTAATCACTACTCACTAATTACAACACATACGTGTTTTTTTGCATGAACAACTCTTATAAAAGATAAGGAACATTTCCAAACAGCAACATTTCGTGACATTTGAAGGCAATGTGTCCCTTTAAAGACAAGCAGAAGCCAGCAACCTAGACGCGGGAACAGTACTCCAATAAACTACGGATTTGATTGAAGGGTTCATCCACTGATGAATAGCCTTCACTCTCGCAAAACCAAATAAACATACAGTGGATAAAACTAATCAAAAGATGGAAGCGTCTATTTATAATTGTCAATTTTCATTTTAGCCTTTTCAAAAAGAGATCTAAACAGCACAGGCAAAGCGGCTATACCCTTGGCTGAAATAGATTACAGCAATATAATCTAGACTCGCACAAGACACACACATGCAAAACCATGCATGATTAACTTTTCAATAGGAAGTGGCCGAGGAAAAATGACACCAACATTTATTGCAGGTACAATCTCTTCTCCCCATGACTCCGCAGCACTGATCTCTATATAAACTGGATAGCTCATTGGCCATTGCCCGCTGTACAAGCAACTGAAGCCAGCACCCGCCATAGTACCACTCCCAATTTACCACTGATCGCTATGTAAGGAGAACGAGGATGAAAGGAAACCCTGGGGACAAGGTTGAAAAACCTGTTGTATTGGGAGTGATAACATGGCGGACGGTGGCCTCAACTCGAACAGCCAATGCGCTATCCAGTTTACATAGAGATCAGTGCTCCGCAGCCAGATGTCAATGGCCGTTGGAGGTAGCTTACAACATTTGCTTTTGCTCTATAGTTTTCAGTAATGAATGGATTTTAGGGTTAGTATTTTATAGCAAATACTGTAACACTGACCTGTTTAAAGTTCTGCGTGCACAGATGCTTGGAAAACGGGAACAAAATACTGTTCTTGTAGCCTGGTTTCCCTGACCCTACGCCAGACAAGACGGAGCAATTTATAGACGTCAGGACATTATCAGGTCGGGGAACTAGGCTATATAGCTGGCTTACAACCGTTCACGGATGGTGTAAATTGTCAAACAAAATGTGGACTAACTAAAGTTGGTAAATTGGGGCGGTCTTTGAAAAAAATCTGTCTTTTTTTCCCAACGATGGCTAGCCGACCATTTCTGGAAATTGACAACAAACTCCACTTCTTGAAAATGACGGCACACCAGGTGCCATGATTTCACAGGATACTTGAGACTTATTTACTTACAGTCAAGAACAACATTTGGAAATATTTTACTTTAATAACCACCACCACCACCACCACCACCCCCCCCCCCCCCCACCCCAACCCCCATATACACACCAAAATCCATCAATAACAGCAACATTTTGGGAAATGACTACCCATCTGTGTTCAGAATTGTATAAACACTTGGCACAATCGTTAATTTTGTGACTGTAGTCAGGAAATTTTCGTGGAATATAGATAGGGCACTGTGCTAGATGTTCGTGGTGCAGTGTATGGTCACTCAAGTGTTCACATACAAGTTAATTTATGCCTCCTTTTTTGTCGCGTCGCGTCGCGTCGCGTCGCAGACGGGGCTCTACAAGCGCTTAGCGTTGTTCTTGTGCAAAATTCGTTTAGTCACGTGACAGTTTTCCCTTGACGAAACTCACACACGCAAAGTCTATCAGGCTGTGTGTATGAGTGGGTTAGGCTATACCAGAGAGGACTTGGGACAATGGTCCCCGGGATTAGGGATAACAATGACACCGAGGACTTGGGTCGAGTCCTCGGGAGAATTTCGTGTACAAACCTCATGGGAGCTGTTCGGAACAAGTTAAAGTACAAACAAAGGGAACAAAAGAAGGGTTCCATTCATGGTCCTCATGGGTGCGTTCGAGCGTGTTACTCGCGTTAACACGAGTATACTCTTGAGCACACGAACGGCAGGAGTATGACCCGAGGGTAACCGAGAGTATACTCCTGCACCGGAGGTGTCGTCACGTGATTGTTTCCACTTAACATTTTAAGATGGCGGAAAGTAAACATTTTGGACTTTCAACGAAGTTTTGTTATCGTTTTTCGATTGTTGAACTGACCTTTCGATTATAATCCTAAATATGACACATAGGGGAAAATGTTAAACTATATTCAAATTTGTGTGCACATCCAATGGAAGACTGTTCGCGTAGTTGGCAACGTTCGCGTGAGTGGAACGCAGCTCTTACCTTGACCGTTCGCGCGACGCGGTTCGAGAGTAATGCGCACGCAACATTTTCCTGCACCCGCGAGTATCAAGAGTAACACGCTCGAACGCACCCTATAAGTATAGGAAAACGCACATGACGAAACTGTCACACACGCGCGCAAGTCACCAACGACGCGGCTTCTGCACGAATTCGTGCTTGTTCACATATTTTGCTGCCATAAATCTTGAAATAGCATGTTGTGCCACATGTTTAGACAATAAAATTATATATTGTAATCGAGGTTGATTGGTTATTTTTAAAGATTTCTCTGTTCCTGACGGATTTTGGTGAGGGACATTAAACAAATATTTTCCAACATTTTTTCCTCTATTTTCCCATGCATCTACGCACACAAAACTTTGAACAAGGCAGTGTTCGGCATTTGACAGAAAATACTAACCCCCAAATCCATTCATTCCTGAAAATCATACAGCAAAATCAAATGTTTTATGCTACCTTTAAAAGCTACCTTTAAAAGCTAACTTTTGCCTCGCGGGTACATTTTCTTGACAGCATTTCATGAAATCGTCTGAACTATCAAAGAAAAATTAGACGAGCTTCCGCTCCTGCCAAAGTGAATTGTATTTGACTATCTATCTCACCTGTGCCTGTGGAAGGTTATATTGATCAGATTAACGGCCAGGAGCGCTGTCATGCCAATTTCGCAGGCGAGAAAAGCCCACTCGATCCGGGGCACCAGATCGAACACGACATCGGGTAGGGGAGGGTTGGTGGCCAAGTCCGGCGTCCGATCGTGGGTGTAAGTCATGCTGAAGGCCGACATGAAGGAGACCAGCATGCTGTAAGCCACCACGAGGGCCGTCTTGCGGAATTCGGGCTCGAACTTCGGTGGGTGGGTGTGGTGGTGAACGGCCGATGCCTCGGCGATCTCAATGGCGATCTTTTTGATAGCCCAGTCGGGCATGGCTCCGTTAACCTGGGCTATAGGGTGATCTGGTAGCCCTTCCTTCAGCAAAAATCCATTGGTGTGGTCATGCTGCTGATCGTCGACTTCAACAATAATCGAAGTGTCTTTACAGTTGGCCATTTCTCTGGCATCGGGGTCAAGCTGGTAGATAGTGTGAAGCAAGCTTCTTACGTAGGCTTTATACCAACGCTGAACAATCAGTTCACTCACTTAAATTACATGTACACTGCCATTTGTATGAACGCGACATGCAAAAGTTAACCCCTTGACCCCGGGATTTAGATGAATGGCGCCGGGGCACCAGGTCGGGTTATGCAGCCAAGCAAAACGGAAACAAGTCTGAGAGGCTTGTGCAGCCAAGCATAACGTACACAATACCCCAATAATGGATTGAAAGTGCAGAGATTGACACAAATAGAAGTCAACCGGCCTGGTGACAATTTTCAATCTGCACGTATTTGTGTCAACCGTACGCAATGGTTAAAACTGAGTGAAAGTGGTACATGTACATCGTGCCACATAGACCATGCAGGCTTGTGTTAAAGTTCAATGCATGTTCATGCTCACGCCCGGTGAGGACAAGGTTTCGGTAGATTATGTAAATGAGGTTGTTTGTCATGACGTGTAGCACAGATTGTGCTTTTGTTCAGTTTTGAATGGAATCGGTTGGGTATACACTGAAGATACTTTTTGAAAGTATTAAAATAACCTTTGATTTGTTGCTGGTTGAATTGCCTGACAGCGATAACAGAGTTTGACAACTTTCTCAATAGGTTTTGATGGCAGTAATGTACGCAGGTACCGCAAGTCCAGTAGAGGCCATACCATGCGATCAACTTCAAAGAGAGGGCCCTTAATATGAAATATTTGAACGAGGATCTTATTACTTTTACGGGGAGAAACGCACGGACAACTTGAACGTATACAGATTTATTTGTGTAAATATTCTTGTATTTGTGTAAATATGTTTGTATGTGTGTAGATTACTATCTTCTTGTATGTGTGTAAATATTTATGTTTAATTAAAAATGTATGCAGGGCCCCAATGAAACTGTTCTAAACCGTTTGGGCACACCCTGGGTAAAGAAATGTGATAAATAAATAAAATATAAATAAATAAATAATTCCGACCGAACTTGTTTGGAAGAAAAAGCACACGGATAAAGACACATTGTGGACAAATGCACGCAGAAACATACACGAATCCCGATTTGACGAAAATAGCACCGATCTGCACACCGGGTTTGTAAACGAGGATCTCAATGCTAAATACATGTATGTGAATAACTCACGACGCTTAACCTGCCATTTAAAGGGACACATTGCTTTGGATTTTGCGATTTGGGCTATAAAACTGAAATGGATATGGTTGGGAAGCTTTTTTTAAAGTAGAATATAAAGATTCACATAACTATCCCTTCAAATTGCGTGGTTGTTTGTTTAATTTCGTGACAAATAACGGTCCGCCATTTTGTAGAACCAAATTTTTGACTCCACAAAATGGCGGACTGTGTTCACCAGTCGTATTTCCAGTCGCATCTGGTTGAAGTACGTTCTGTTGATCCATGTTGATGTACTGTGGCACGGCGCGCAGCACTGGCGATATGTGTCGCGAGGTAGAGAATTGTACCTGGCGATCATCTGATAGGTTCACAAGGCCACTGGCTGCGGCGCCAGCCTAAAGACTCTTACAGCGTATTTTGCGCATTATTTAGACGGTGGTAGTTAGTACTGGAAATAAGTCTATGTTTCGCGGGTCAGATGTCAGGGGTCAGCAGCCAATTTTTTGTTTTGTAATCACTACTCACTAATTACAACACATTATACGTGTTTTTTTGCATGAACAACTCTTATCAAAGGTAAGGAACATTCCTAAACAGCAAAATTTCATGACATTTGAAGGCAATGTGTCCCTTTAAGGCGTGATCCATATTCATGCATAAATGAATTTGTTGAATAGCACTGTTTGTTTGGCGCTGAGAGCCTCGCTTTGAACCCGGAAGTGCGCAGACGAGGCTAATTTGAAATTCGTCTATCCATCCGAAATAAACCACGTTATATTTGTTTTACTACAATGTGTATACTCATGCATACATATTCAGCCGTCTCTTTTGTTGTCTAAAATTCAGCGCTGTTGCCCCGCGTGTACGCAATTAATAGTTGGCACATAATTCAGCTCAACATGAATATGTGGTACAGCAATAACAATTGGTTTTCTTTGAAGGCCCTGCATAATATAAAAATTATTATACTGCATTATAAATTCCTACATGCACACAAACAAGAACAGGCGGTGCTCGCCTTCGACCTCTGGTGACCCTGCATACCCAGCAAGATTATGGACCCATGAGTACCCCCCCCCCCCCCCCCCTGTCCCTATACCCTATACACACTCGATACTATTGTTACCTAACACCCCCCCCCCCCCCCCGCCCAGATACCTGAAAGGAATTCCCGAAATTCCGGAAACACAATGACCCTCTGTCCCATATCTAGCTTCAAATGTGACCCTGGTTCGATTCCGTCCAGGTGCACTGTGTGGATTGGGTTTTCATATGAATATCCGACCATGAATATCCGACTCTTTTTCCCTATTATTGGTTAAACCCTCTCACGTGACCGGTGTAGCGTGGAATTTTGTCACCATGAAACATTGTAGTATTGCACATACCTTAAGTGATCGATGAGTCTATTATTGGGAGAGTGGCCGTCACGTGAGAGGGTTTAACCAATATTGGGGAAGAGGAGTCGGATATTCATATGACAACGGCCACTCTCCCAATTATCGATATTATCGATCGCTTAGGCATGCCACGTGCAGTACCATATGGTGACTAAATTTCACGCTACATGTACCTGACTGGGTGGGTTTTCCCCACAAATAATTGTTCTGGAGTTTTCCTCCTACTATACTATTAGTAACTGAAATTTCCTTCGTCGTCTTCTCTCAATTCAATCTGGGCCTCGAGGCAGTGCAAATGCACTGATCATGCTATCCATGATAATGTATAAATAGGAAAAAAAGTACAATAGAAACCACATGAAAGTTAAATAAAATATTTGCGTGCCGATCACCGACTGCAACAACTTCAAACGAATGCTAAATGTCCCATGATGAAATTGTGCAAACGACCAGCGAAAATGAAATAAACATCACAAAAAAGTAAGTTCCCCCTAAATAACTCCTCATAATTTCTAAAGTAACAATTTCTTACAGATTACACCTGGCATAGAATATACCTATGGTTATCGGGGAAATGTGTGAAGATTGGACTGGCATCCATGACTTTATGGTTGACTTTTACTTTTTGTGATGTGTTTATACGCCTCGAAAACACGTTGGAAATATACATACGGGACGAACGAATGGTGGTGTGTTGTTTACACAGCCATATTTGGATCAGGATATACACGATAACGACTTGTATAGGAACTCACATAATTTGACGGGCATACCTGCATTTTGAAGGCAATGACATGCACCTTCGCTTAATTTAATTATAACGCACCGCCCTGGTTCAAAATGGTCGTTAATACGATTCTAATTAACCGTGTTGCACTGTATAGTTCGGGAGTGGCATGCTTTATGGTTGGCGAATATACAAAGACTAGGTGATCTGCGGATCACACGTGTCACTTTTTTTGGTCACTGCATCCAAGTTTCAATTTTTCAAATGAGACAAATGTTACATTTTCAGTCTATTTTACCACTGGACCTGAAATGACCTTTGACATTGATATGTGACCTTTAACACCAAATCACATAAATGTTTGCATGTTGCACGTTTGGCTCAGGTTTGATTGCAGTTGGACTTGAACTTTTCAAATATGACTAATTTTACATGTTAAGCCTATTTTGTAACTTGACCTTAAAATGACCTTTGACCCCAGTATGTGACCTCTCACATCACCACCGTATGACGGTTAATCGTTAACATAATGTATCCATTACCCAAGTTCGATTGCAATTGGACTTTTCAAATCAACTTTTCAAATGATACAAATTTTAC
This sequence comes from Hippasteria phrygiana, assembly GCA_037893225.1. Lineage (NCBI taxonomy): Eukaryota > Metazoa > Echinodermata > Asteroidea > Valvatida > Goniasteridae > Hippasteria > Hippasteria phrygiana. The sequence goes on along the minus strand of JAZGUH010000040.1, from coordinate 2,266,088 downwards.
ATTTGTAGCCTTTGTTTAACACTTGACTTCCAATGACCTTTCACATTATCACGTTTCCACCATGTTGCAGCTTAAGGCTCAAGTTTGATTGCGATTGGACTTCAACTTTTCAAATGAGACCAATTTTAGTTTCAGCCTAATTTATAACTTGACCTCAAATGACCTTTGACCCCAGTATGTGACCTCTCACATCACCATCATATGACAGTTCACACAATGTACATATGACCCAAGTTTGATTGCAATTGGACTTAAACTTTTCATACCGTCATACTAATGACCTCTAATGACCCCTACATGACATTTGACCTCAGCATTCCGAAGAAGAATTGCGTCTTCCCACCCAAGGGTCACTGCATATAAGTTTCATCAAAATCCATGAAAGCATGTAGAACTTTCTCCCAAAGACAGTTTAACCTGAAACTTTAAAGGGACACATTGCTTTGGATTTTGCGATTTGGGCTATAAAACTGAAATGGATATGGTTGGGAAGCTTTTTTAAAAGTAGAATATAAAGATTCACATAACTATCCCTTCAAATTGCGTGGTTTTTGTTTAATTTCGTGACAAATAACGGTCCGCCATTTTGTAGAACCAAATTTTTGACTCCACAAAATGGCGGACCGTGTTCACCAGTCGTATTTCCAGTCGCATCTGGTTGAAGTACGTTCTGTTGATCCATTTTGATGTACTGTGGCACGGCGCGCAGCACTGGCGATATGTGTCGCGAGGTAGAGAATTGTACCTGGCGATCATCTGATAGGTTCACAAGGCCACTGGCTGCGGCGCCAGCCTAAAGACTCTTACAGCGTATTTTGCGCATTATTTAGACGGTGGTATTTAGTACTGGAAATAAGTCTATGTTTCGCGGGTCAGATGTCAGGGGTAAGCGGCCAATTTTTTGTTTTGTAATCACTACTCACTAATTACAACACATTATACGTGTTTTTTTGCATGAACAACTCATATAAAAGATAAGGAACATTTCCAAACAGCAAAATTTCATGACATTTGAAGGCAATGTGTCCCTTTTAACATACAAACGGGGCCCGGCTACGGAGCTACGGTCACACAAAATGTAGGACTGGTGAAGGGCCAGTCACACTGGCCACGATAACGAAGACGATAACGAAAATGGTTAGAATAAACGGCACTGATTGGTGGAGTTGTCGCGCGTGTAATACGCGCGCGTTCCATCCGCAAATAGGGAGCATTTATTCGCATCGTTTTCGTTTTCGTTTAATATCGTGGCCAGTGTGACCGGCCCTCAGTGTCCCCCAAAACATTCGTTCAGGCGACACGAAAATCTGGAAGATGACGGACAGGATTATGCTTCCATTCAGGCATACGATAATAAATCCCACGGACTTCTTGAATACGAAATATGGCGGGAGAGTGAAGGGCGGACTTGTGTGGAAAGGGTCAGGCATAGGCTAGGTCTAATGACTCACTCGTGAGAAGTAGTGTGTCACCGAACCAGTCAATCGTAAATATTTGACCATTTCTATATAGAGGTTTAAAGGTAGTATACAGCATTTGCTTTTGCTGTAATGAATGGATTTGGGGGTTCGTATTTTACAGCAAATACTGTAACACTGACCTGTTTAAGGTTTTGTGTGCATATAGATGCTGGAAAAAATGCTGTTCTTGTAGTCTGGTTCCCTGACCCCACTTCAGACAAAACGGGCAATTTATAGACGTTACGGAATTATCAGGTCGGGGAACTAGACTATTACCAACGATGGTAGGCCGACCATTGCTGAAAATTCATACAAAAATTCCACTTTTCTTGAAAATGACAGCACACCAGGTGCCATGATTTCACAGAATGCTTGAGACTATTATTTACTTACAATCAAGTAAGGTATTTCATAATAATTCATTAGGTTTGTTTTTAATGTGTGCAAATATTGCATATTACCTTTAAAGGGACATTATAAGATTTGTTGTGACACGCCGTAAGAAAAGCGTTTCATCCATGTTCTTATAAACTCAGAGGTGCTTCGTTGCTATTTATGGTTGTTCATTTGTTTAGTCTGTTTGTTTATTTATGAAATCACCCAATACTAGCCACTCTAGATAAAGCGTTACGATCACAGGTGCTGGTAGGGTCGGCGACATTTTGTATTGCCAACCCTGCCACCCTTACGGTTTTCCCGTAATTTGAAATGCGTGTGTTCGGGACAAAGGCCGTTTTTTATGATGCATTGATTATACACGTAGGACTTTGCTGCGGTGAACATACGGTAGTACCCTGTAATATTTTCTGCCATGGGAACTGCCGTGGGTTCTGATGCCCCTATACCAGATACTAACTGTAGCTTCAGTGCCATAAACTCTGGATATTTTATTCAAGAGGATCCCGGTGATTTTTTATGAGGGGAAAAAATGGCGGTATTCTGAATTTGTGTTCAGTAATATTTGATATATACAAGAAAACTGAAACTAAAACGATGCACTGTATATTATAAAGGTAATATACAACATTTGCTTTTACTGTAATTTTCAGAAATGCACGGATGTGGGGGTTAGTATGTTATATAGCAAGTATTACTGAACTGACCTGTTTTAAGTTTCATGTTCATTGATGTTGGGTAAAAAATAAGAACAAAAACGAAACGGAGCAATTTATAGACCGTCGGGGAAACAAAATGTGGACTAACTAAAGTTGGTAAATTGGGAGCAGTACTTGAAAAAGTCACAAAAGTCGGGAGAAGCTTTTTTTTATATTTTTTTATACTTTTTTTGAAAGAATTTTTCAAAATCTCACCTTTTCCGGCACAAAATGAACTAGTTTTATTAAAAATCATTGTCTTTAAATACAGCTACGACTGCACAATCGTGCATTTCGCCATCTCACTTTTAAATAAGCTTACTTTTTGCCTCCCGACTTCCGAGTTACACGACACATGTAGTATTGTTTTCATGGATGGAAAACAATTAAAAATCGACCGACCGACCCTCCATCCCGATTTTTCCCATTAATTTTTTTTGGGGGCCTAATTTTGCATTACACGGTCTATAGACGTAATCTAAAAGCTTGTTTTCATTTGAAAACAAAAAGTTGACGGTTTTCAATTATATTTTTTTCTCTCAAATTTGGTCATGCAAGGGGCTATTGTCAAAACAGCATAATAACTACAAAAGTCACTCCTCTAAAATAACTTCTTTATCCGCTTTTTCAGATTGTTAGATCTTCAGATCAGAATTTCTGGAAGATGACATTTCAGACGGAGATAGATTGGGTCTGGTTCCATCTTTATAAATACAGTAAGCCTTCAGACTAAAACCAATCAATTGTATTTTTGTTGATTACCAAAGCTATATCACTAGGCCTACATACATTTTAATGGATGCAGCGCAATAGCAAGCCGCGTGCAATAAAGTGGTCTTTCGTCGATCATTAATCACCGGGTAGCTTAATTCTCTCGTACTTCGTCGTGTAAAGTTGTAGTCGGACGCGAAGCTGAAAGTACCAGTGCATATTGTCTAACCGTGGAGTAAAGGAAAACATGTGTTTATGACCGCGGCGACCATCATTGGACCTTTGAAGTCGATGTGTGCTCTCTCCTTTTATTTTCCTTCCTCCGTGGAAGCAATTAATCTCACACTAAACAAGCCACCCATCTTTAGATATCGAACTCAAAATGTACATATATCTTGCAAATACAGGTCGAGTTAAAAAAAAACACAAAAACAAACAAACAAACGACAGCACAACCATCTCCCCATAAATCCTGCTTATATTATATTATAAAGTGTACAACATCCAAATCAATAATACTTTTTTATATTTTCGGTAAAAACCATCTTAAAAAAAGCTAATATTGTTGGCGAGTTTGACTTTTCACTGACTAGGATTCTATTTTTGGAATCTGTATACATGTACGACTCGTCACTCAGAAAAGCATGATGGAAATTACTTGTCATCATGTTATCTTCTTGTCAATGTTAAGCCAACAGATAAAATGTCAAAGTTCAAACTGTGGCATAAGCTAGTATTACAAAGATTTCTCATCCAATTTGCCTGAAATTTTCAAATGCTCACGACGTCATTTTAAGAATAATAACATCTGCCGCTCTTCGGCACTTAATTCCAAAGTACCCTCAATCGTCGCATCAGACACTCATATACAGTGCAGCGTGGGCCGTCTAGATTTTCCACAACCCCTCTTTTGTTGTTTGCCGGATTTGCATGTCCCGCGAGCGATAGTCTATAGAACTCTGATGATAGACTGACTGTTATAATCTAGCACTAGGGGCGAGCAGAGTGCGATCATATAATTTATTCCATTGAGACTTAATATTATTATCACGACTCTACATGTACATGTATATGTGTCCAGGTATAAATATATATACTCCCATCATGTAGTGTTCTTGTGCATGTAATTGCCTTAGTGCTTCTGGACGTCATTCCCATACAATATGTATTAAAGATAATGGAAAGTTGAAAACAGTAACTGGATTTAATGGAATAAATATTCTTATATTTGTATAAATATTTTTGTATAAATATTTTTGTATGTGTGTGTTAATATTCATTTTTATTTTAAGATGTACGCCGGGCCCCAGTGGAAACCAGTTTTAAACTGTTTGGGCACACCCTGGGTAAAGAAATGTAATAATTAAATAAATTAAATAAGCTCTACATTCATCATTGCTATCGTATATAACCTACGAATATTAGTAGCGAATTCGGTAATTCAAAATTGTTTTTGCAAAAGACCAGAACCTCACTTCGTTGTAAAATATGGCCCGGTTTTTGTTGATCATACTGTATCGCGTCGTATTTCTATGTTTCTTCCGTGGCCAGTTATATATTTCCGTTTCCAATTTCCTTGAGCCTCCACTTTCATAATGGCGGCCACAGACGCGCACGGGTCAAGCCGTCAGCACCGACGCGAAAAACATGAGCGCAATTCCCACTAGTAGAAGTATTGCTATTCGAAATCCATGATGAGTCACGGCGACCCCCAGGCATATGGTCGGTAGACTAAACAGCAAGTTCCCCCATGTGCCGCAATATCGGTCGCGTGTAACCAGCTGACGTACGTCTGCGGCCGGGCCGCATCGCCCCGGTCGGACGGACAGCTCCGACAACACGCTGTGAATTCTCAAATCATTCCGTGCGTGGTCAGATCAGCATATCCTTGTGCAGAGGCGAGACACCTCTCCTTGACAAAACTCTCTCCTCGATTAAATACTAATCAGAAGTAAAAACCTCGTATAATATTGTAATGAGCCTTCGCACAAAGAATAAGACGCATGCATGTAATTATTATTTTATATTAGAATACGATTGCTTATAATTTGTATGTGCTGCTAGTGCATTTATGTATTAATGCTTGTATTTGTAAATTGTATCGCAGACAAGTGCTTCAACGGAGTATTTTCATTATAGTGTGTGGTTCACTGTGGGTTTTACACAAAACTGCATATTTTACAAGATAAAGCAGGCTATCAGAAAACAATTCAAATTAGTTTGTCGGGGTCCCAACAAATTCTGTATTCGACATAATTCATTTCTATAGTTTTTGAAGTTCAAATTAGGCCACATCTTCATTTCCTTTCGGAACTTTCACCACACTGCCGTCCATGATACTAATTATGTTTAAATTCGAAAAGATTGTTGAATTTCGTGCCAACTCAGCTTCTATACGTCAATTAGATGCCATTTACAGGGTGATTGCAGAATACCAATTATAAACCTCTCATATTATCATTTTCCAAATGCTATCAATTGAAAAACTATGTACCGAGTTAAAAAAAAAAAACACACAACCGTACATAATACGTGGCCCCGGTGGTAATATTTGATTGCTGGCTGGGGAGTAGCATACAACATTATACTTATATAAACAAAATAGGGTTGCACAATTTGGAGGTTTTAAACTCGCTTCTGCAGACCCCCCCCCCCCCCCCCCCCCCATACAGTACCAACAAACAAAATATCAGCCGAATCCATACCAGCAACAACAGTAACAACAACGTCGGCAGTTCCTGAACCACCAAACGGTAATTTGTGGCGCGGTAAGGTATAAAATGCTATATGGATGTAGGCAAGTTATACATTTTTATCATCGTTGTCAATGTTTACGGCTAGAAAGAAAATTATGACAAAAAGTCTGCATTGCACGTTCGCCAATACCACAGGCCTAAAGCCACGTTGATATTTCAACGACTCCGCGGTTATGCAAGTGTGGCAGGGCCAAATTATATTGCTTGTTATTTTTAGAGAGTTGCTCCCCTGCTTATATTTTTAACATGTACTGTGGTTTATTTAGTTGTGTGTCCCCCTGGCCCCAGTAGCAGCATCTTTCCCCTTGACCACAGTTATACTTGTGTACAGAGTTTTAGTTTGCCTTCACTTAGCAGACCGGTGGAGAAGAGTGCACATGTGCCTCTTTCACACTCCTTTGAGTTGTGCGACCTGCCGTAGCCTTGTCTTTCGTCTGCTACAGTGCCCTGGTAAGTTTTATCGTCCAATTGGTGTTCTTTTTATATTGTATAATCTTATTTCGAGTTTCCTTACAGTTTTTGATAGGTTTTATTTGGTTTAAAGCGAGGTTTTATCTTTAGAAAGTTATAGTTTCTTTTTGAGAAAGCTTTGAGATTTTACTTTATCATGGTGGGTCCAGCGCATTCGCATTTTGTATTATTGTGATTTTCTTGCCTTTGTGATTTGAAATAAGGAAAGGAGTACTGTTTTGCCAATGGGATGACTTGAGTTTTCTTTGACTAGTTTTATGTTGAATTATATATATTTTTGTGTACAAGTTATCAATTTCTACTTTATAACTTTTCTTGTTTCTCTTAAGATGGTGTGATTGCCATGGAGAATTTCTTTTTGTGGAGAAAGACTTTATTTTTACCCCTAGAACATGTAGATTGAATGACTTTAGAGTGTATCTCTACCATTGTTTCAAGTAGGAGATCTAGTTTTCCCACAGAGATTTAAGTGTGCAAATTCCTTTCTGAGTGTATCATTTGAATGTTTATTCATGAGTAGATTAGACTTTCTTCAGCCCCATTTTCGTCTGTATTATATGACCACCTGTTTGTAACTTTATTGCTCTTTTCTAGTCTTAGACTTCATGGACTTGAGGAAGTCTACTTTAAGTTAATTGCTTGGCCATGTGCTGCTGTGGTTTCAGAGCCCTAATCCCTTATGTAAACTCATTAGATATTCACAAGAAAGTTCTTTGTTTCCAGTGTATGTATGTTGAGCCTGTATATAGGCAACATGTGTATATCAGATTTAACCTTGGTTTCGATTTATCATGAGCACTTTGTTTTGATGTATTTCTTAATTGTATTCTTTCTTTTCTCTTTTCTTTTGATTCTTATAGGTTTCAATCAGAGTGTACCTAAGGTCCATTATTTGATACTCTGTGTTGGTTTAAGCATACCTTGCTCTTTGGTTTAAGCTGTTTTATTTTTGTTGGTTTAAACTGTTCTATTTTTTTGTTGGTTTAAAGAGTTTTGAATATAAGTTATAATTGTGTCTGGTTTTATTTTCCCAAGGTTTGAGTCACAAGTTCACTTCATTCTTAAATCCTTTTCCTAATAAAATAGTTCGCGACTTGTTCTTTAGATCCTGGTATTGCTTTGTCTTTTTTTGTGTCGAGTAAAGTCCCCATGATGTGTCATTTTTCCAGGTTACACATACAAATCATAATTAGGTCTACGATTGTTTAGTTTTCGATCAAATTCTCCACTTTTTGAAGACACTGGCCAACGAGTATGAAAAAAAACCTAAAACATGAAAATGTACATGTAAACTGATTTTTAGTTACAAGCAAGTTTAGATGTCTCAGGAAAGCTGCGTCCAATCATGGTCCAATCTAAATGGAAGTGACTGCTGACTGGGATGTATGTCACTCGACACGGGTTGACGAACTCAGTGTAGGCTTACATGTACCATGGAGGTACGGGTATATGGCCCTGGGGGCATACGTACAAACCATAATTATGCCAAAAGCTTGCAAACAATGCAACGAAGCATCGCATGCGCAATGTCCCCAAACCAAATAATATGGAAGGGATACGCCACACCCGGAAATAAGTGCCGTCAATTCCCAAACCAAAAAATACTCACTTGAACCACTGAACATGTTACGATAATGCCATTCTATTTTGACATGGGCCACTTCTCAAACGGGCTTTAGCCTTGACTTCGCGTAATTTTACGCCCACAGATGTGTCAAGGTTATTTTATTCAAGTATTTAAGTCAAACGACTTTGGCTTCGTCTCAGGCTTCGAGAAATAGCCCACACAGTCAAGTATATTTTCCTGTTTCCAACAATGATTTAAGTATTGTCCTCAGTCACATCTGTATTTTCTTTTAGTTCGAGAACCTTCATGAAACAATTCACAAGATCAACGTGCTAACAGCAATAAACTACAGTAAGGGCGTCCCATTCTATATTTTTTTCGCCTTGAAGGAGGGTCTGTCGGTCGAGAAAAAAAAATCTGGGGTAAAATAAAATACGCATTGAACGCACATAATATATAAAGGCTTAATGAAATGATGCAAAGTGTTTAATGTATGACTGTCTTGTTCAGAATTAACTTTTCTTTCCATGATTTTTAAACACATGGAAAAAAACATCTTGAGCAACTTCTGGCATAACTGAAAGAAACAAAATATAAACCTTCATTTGCAACTGTAAAAATACAAATGTGCACGAGTGAAACATGATTTAATAATCCAGTTGTGGTATAAATTGAGAATACCTGATTTTTTTCTAAGTTATTAGGTAGGCCTATTTTATGTGTTGAAGAAAAATAAACTGCTTTAATTAAGGACTTGAACAAGTTGAAAGGGTTTCCCCGTAACTTTTTTTTTCACTTGCCGGCCGGACTTGTTAGTTGGACTTTTAAGTAGTCTGCCAGCATTTTCACTGGTCCGCTTTTTTTTCCAATTACTGTTTTTTTTTTTTTTTTTTTTTTTTTTTTTTTTAACTATGAGGTGGTAGAAAAATCTCCACAAAAATGATACTTAAAACTGAGTTACTACAGAGAGCTTATTTTATTTATTTTACTTTTTCTCCACCATAGAGTTAACTTACACAAATCAATGAGTTACTTGACACTATGAATAAGCAGGATGTTAATTTTTGTTAATTATTATTTTTCTTCCAAACAGTCATTCATCAAATGACATAAAAAGGAAATTTAAAAGTTGTCAATCTGTGTCCTATCATTGCCTATTTTGTTATTTATTGGAGACCACCCAAAATTAATATGATTTGAGGCTTTGCATGCATCATTGTGCACGGTGGCAGATAATTAAAGAGAAAGAAGGTTTGACCATGTAAAATGTATCCCTCTTGAATTGTTATGAACTAAGTCCCAAGTACAGACTAATAATCAGAGTCATCGGATGGAATGTTATTGGGAAGTGGGAAGAAAAATAACTAAGTGTTTTCATCAGTGCATATATATGCTGTACAAGAAAGTCAGTGCAAATAGTTTATTTTGCTGGATTTCCTTACATGTAAGTCCACAGAAAACGCTAGGCCCTTCTCGAACTCAAAATTTGCAACAACTGTGCTAAGCCCCTACTATACTACCAGTGTATTTGTATACATTTTTGATACATTTCATGTAAATAATGAACTACTAGTATACATTACACCGCTTTGTAGAAATTGCAGTTAATGTTTATTTCATTCTGACTAGCTCGGTCTTTGTAGAAATTGCGGTTAATGTTTATTTCATTCTGACTCGATACGGTAGTAATATGTAGATAGACTAGCTGTAATCATTTGCGCTGGCTGGCATAATTTTCTGCACGCGTTCATTGGGCTATGCATGCACTGTATGTAGTGAATATATTTGGGGGGGGGGGGGGGGGGTAGCATATTTTAACTGGCCCGCCGGACTTTTTGGAAAGAGTTTTAACTAGTCCGCCGCTGTTTTAACTGGCATTTGGCCAGCGGACCAGTGTTAATAAGGGCGAACCCTGTACAGACCGTACACGTTGGCCCATATGTGGTGTGGACCATGAATGCACTGTCCGTAAGCTTGTCATATTCTGTTCGTGCCGCTGTGAATACGACGTACATGTATATTGCACATTATTTTTCTACACGAAATTGGAAAGATTTCATTTTTAAGAAATTCCAGACAGGGTCGGCGGCATACATTTGTTTTTTATTTCTTCGGTCGGGAGCTAAAAATAGGGTCGGTCGGAAATGAGAACCAACAAAGAAATAACAAGGGACGCCCTAAATAAAATGGCGACAAGACTTGTAAATCCGTCCATCCTCCCTAAACGAAACACACTCATTCGAATATTGTACACGAATTCAACTTGAACTGCTTTGCGCTACGAAGTCACTTGACCTTTAGACCTGACCCAGCACAAACACCAATGTAGGTCACACGAACCTTACACAATGCATGCAATGCAGCCCTAAAAAGTAAACCCTCACATGATTTGGGTGGTCTTGTCTTTCAGTGATGACTGTACACAATTATGGGAAACACACAACCATAGAACGTCAAAGCAAAGACCATTTTTATTAGGATCGAAACTGAGGAAAATTCCACAGGAATGGTGGGAGAGGTTGTGCATGGAGTATAGGACAGGGCAAAATGGCCGTCACTTGCAACACTAGACGCGTGTTGAAATCGTATTGATGATCTAGGCCTACACTCTAAACTTGTCGAAATGCATATTGTAAATAATCCACCATTTTTATGAACTCTGACAAAGACGTCGCAAATTGAGCACTGACATCGTGTTGTGGATTCAGTTCTGTACAGCCTTTTAATGTTTTATATACCCAGCACGATGCCTATACCCTACTAAGTACTATTGTTAGTTGTTACCTAACACTCCCCTCCCCACCCCCCCCCCCCCCCCCCCCCCCGAGAGAGAGATCTGAAAAGAATTCCCGAGATTCCGGGAGCACAATGACCAACACAAAAGAGGGGGGGGGGGAGGGGGTTCCATCTGCCCCATACCGTGCATCATGACAGCCTTGACACCATTACTTTACATGGGGCTATAATAACTTAAATTAATAAGTATGATGTTCCAGCTTGTCAAAAAAAAGTACAAAGAACGTGCCATGTGTTTACGTCCTAGACCCGCAAACGTCATGGCGGTGGAGCGGATTCGGAAAGGTTAAAAAATAGTTAGGGGAAATTCCCATGGTGTGAAAGCGTTCATCCTTGATTTTCGATGGCCCCCAAATCCACGATTTTAACAAAACGATCCTCCATTGTACCGTCATAAACCTTTGTAATTTGAACATGTTGGGGGACCTCTACTTCAGAGTACTGGTGGTGGGGTCACCTTGATTCGGTAGATGCTCCCAACTTTATACATTTCTGGCTACACAATCCTCCAAAGTATGACGGTACACGCCTATAATATTAAAACGGAGGCTCCTACACTGTAAACAAAAGTTGGTCAAAATGGTTCGATATTTTGCCTAATGTTTGGCAACATATTAACAACCAAAAATCTTGGGCAAATTCTTCCCAATAATTGTGGAAAATTAATACCAATGTTGGGTAAATAACAGTTTCCCAATTATGTTTTACCAACGTTTTTACAGTGTATAGCAAATCTTGAATTTGAGGGCATCGGCCCAAATCAAGGCAACCCGCATAATGGGCATCTCACCTGTGCTTGTGGAAAGTAAGGTTGATCACATTGGCCGCAACCAGCAATACCATTCCGATTTCGCAAGCCAGAAAAGCCCACTCCATCCGGGGCACCACATCGAAGACAAGATCGGGTAGGGGCGGGTTAGTGGCAGCGTCCGGCAACCGATCGTGGGTGTATGTAATGGTGAAGGCCGACATGAAGGAGACGAACATGCAGTAGAGAACGGTTAATAATGTCTTAAAAAGTTCGGGCTCGAACCTCGGTGGGTGTGAGTAGTGGTAAGCGGCCGATGCCTCGGCGATCTCAATGGCGATCTTCTTGATGGCCGAGTCAGGCAGAGCTCCGTTGGTCTGAGCCACAGTCGGATGTACTCCATTGGGTAAAGTCCCGTTCAGCAGGAACCCATTGCTGTGTTTGCGTGGATGGTCGTCCATATCAATCACGGTGGAGACGTCGTTACCTATCCCCATTTCTGGCGTGCTGATGGAAGGATCTGTGAAGCCGTCTCTGCTGGCGAAGTAATTTGGAGGGAACTGACGGCATGGCTTTTCCATGGGCGCGATTCAGTTACGGGCTGTGTTTTATTTGGCCGACTAGCAGACTATAGTATCATTGCTGTACGTAGATACGACAGTAGTTCATGTACATGTACGTATACAATGCCAATGAGCGCACGTACACGTGAACATGTACTGGTGTTGCCGTCTCGTATCGTCTTGTCTGTCTGGTATACACAGTGCATGCAGTACGCGTTATACACGCATGTATATACATATGTACATGTACAAATGTACATCACATGTACATGTACACACAACGCCACGTGTGGGCGGTGCAGTCCGTTCAAGTCCAACTCACGTATCACCGGCCATATCAGGAAGAATATAATTATGCGCAAATTACATGTGCGCAGGATGAACATCACATATCATTACCGCAAGCCTCCTCGACCCCCTCGGCCACGGACGTACGTCCGTGTGGCCGGCCGAGGCTTGCTGCGCATGCACTCTGACCCTACCCCAAAGCAAGAAATTGAGTCATGTGACGATAGATGCGGTATTCTTTTTGTTTTTCAATTTTAGCAAAATATTTGAAGCAAAATCATTGAAGCCTTCAAGATAGACTCTGTGCTCGTTTTAGGAAAAATAAATAAAAGAACGCTGTTTTAAAGGTGGTATACAGCATTTGCAAATACATGTATCCAAAAAAATAACATACATTATCAGGTCGGGGAAGTAGACAAGCTGGCTTGCACCAAGTTCATGGATGTGTATAAACCAATCGTCGAACAAAATGTGGACTCCCAAAAGTTGATAAGTTGGGGGCAGTATTTGAAAAGAAAGGTCAAGTTTTTCCAACGATGGTCGGCCGATAATCTTTGAAATTTGATATAAAAATTCCACTTTTCTTAAAAATGACAGCACACCAGGTCAGGTGCCACTTACAGTCAAGTAAGGTATTTCATAATAGTAGTTTTCTGGCCCCACTCGATATTTTATTTATCAATAAAGGGGTAGGTCAATGGTGGTATCTCAACTTGACCTTTAAGCCAAAAAGGTCAAAGGTCCAGTTTACGAACCTTTATGGGTCAAGCTGGCCGAGAGGGGGAAGGACGTAAGTTGGTGGGCCGGGGATGATAGTGTGCATCGAAGCACATGTCCCATAAGCCGTTTCGCGGAGACACCCGGCCGCCATCTTTGCCCGATACCGCCATCTTTAGGGAGCAAGTGCAAAATTCAGGGCATGATCTTTTTGGCGGCGATTTCCACATTCAGGAAATATGAAGCCGAGGTAAAAACTTAACCTTACATTTAAAAACAAGGAAAAAGTCTAGATACCCCGGGGGGCGGCGATCAATGCTTCGTTTTTCCTTACTTGTTCGACGGTAAATATTACTACACTATGGCAAGGGCGGATCCAGGGGGGGCCAAAGGGGGCCATGGCCTCCCCCAAAACCCTTTTTTTTTTTGGGGGGGGGGTATTTTTTTTTTAACTGACGTCGCAAAAAGGCAGCCACTGCGTACACCCACCCACAGAACTCAGCCCAAAATTGTTTTGGCCCATCCCAAAAAAAATTGCAAAATGTTTGGCTCCCCCCCTCCTCCCAAAACAATTGTGTTCTGGATCCGCCCTTGCATTATGGTCGAATTTTTACACTCCGATCTTAGAAATAAGTTAGGTAACTAGCCAAAGAGATTTCATTTGGAGGATTTTAGGGCAATGTGTGTGCCTTTAAAATACAGAAATTGATACCCCATTGGTTCTATTCTCAAGATCTCCACAGTCACTTTGCATAGGAGATGACACATGTGCAGAGCTACCACATTTCTTTAAAAGGTCAATGGTCATTCAGGTCACCGTTAAAGGTGTTAATATACAACATATAAAATACTAACCCCAAGTCCATTCAGTTCTGAAAATTACAGCAAAAGCAAGTTGTACACTACCTTTAACCGTGGAGGAAGGAACACAAACACACAGTCATGTTCACACACGCCTAAAAACAACCTAACCCGTAAAATTGCCTAGTGGAGACCCATTCAGTCCCCTTTTTGTCTCTATTGTTTTCATGTCTCCACAGGGTACCACGGTATATCTCTCCACACACTTCTGCGTGTTTAATACAATTTTTTTTTTTTTCAATTTGTACCATGTGGTTCCCAGCTTGATGCGTGCTCTTGTCAAGAACAGTAACCCCCTAAACCTTGTTTATTTGCACACTTCCTCTTCCCCGCAAATACTCCGGACCGTTTCCATCCAAGGTTATGGGAAATGTTTTCGGGAAAGTTTGTCGACCCTGTCTTGAAAGGACAATTGGGTGGATCAAATCGCTGATAAGCAATGACAAAGTTCAGAAATGTAGTCAAGAGTAGATTCCTTTGCAGAAATATATATACTCCTTGCATATTGCGGCATAGAAATATGGTCAATGAGCAATTGAACTATCAAAAGCTGATCACAAGTTTGGACAAGCCCACGATACACTATACACAGACAGAATGGTGGGCAAAACAAATAGGTGAACCTAAAATGAAAGAGAAATTCAAAACGAACCGCAGTTATGAACCATACAAAAAAGTATACCACTGGCAGAACGGGTGCATGGGATTCAACATGTTGACTGCTGTGATGTGGGATATGACGCATAGCACCTGAAGGCGAAGCCGAGGGTGCTATGCGTCCCTCTCAAACTCCATTCCTCGTGGGGTACAAATAGATTTCTAAAGACTCCCTCGTGGGGTACCATTGTCCTCATTGTTACCACTTCTTCCCGAAGGATGTGGCCTTGGTACACGTATGTTGACGTATATTGAGGGTGATCAGTTTAGTTTTCCATTTTGCTGCATACAGACCTACGTAGTTCATTAATCTCGGATTTGTTATATAGTCTTTTAGCAGCTTTTTAGGGTATGCAAGACGTCTCAGTACTGTGCAAAGCCCCTCAACTCCTCTTGCCACTGTACCGTTTGGCCACGTAATTATGATGAGAACTAGTCGAAGAACATCGGGCTTATCAAATCGGAAAAGTTGTCCGCATTCGTGCTCCGAAAATTGACGAGAGATCGAAGATTCTTTTTTCAAAGACTAAATTAGGAATTGCTGGTTTCAGTAACTCGGATAGAATAATTCATTTATCATCGTTGTCAATAGCACCCAATAACCGCATCTCCGCAGCCATATTGCACTTTTGCAAGTCGCTGTTGCAAGTGACATGCTTGACTGATCACTGTGGATGTCTCAGAGGTTACGAGACATTCCATTGTCTCAGAGGTTTTGTTTTGTCTCAGGGGCTATTTTTGGTATTTTTAATTTATTAACAATGATTGTTCAAAAGGTTACCCATATTCTAGTGATACAAAACCAGTGCCCTCTAACGCCAAACGCATAAGCTCTACTGATATTTTTTAATTAATGGGAAGGGACGGGCATGCATATATATTACTTTTAGGGCATGCATATCAAACATTGGTGATTTTGCATAACCGACCCCGTGAGAAATCACCGTTTTCACGAACGGACACTCACGCGCACGTGCCTGGGTGTCAGTTTGTGAAACCGCGTACTGAGTAAATTTCGCTTTCACGAACTGACACCCAGGTGTGCGCGCGCACATCGGGCACTGACTCGCTGGAGAAGAATTTTCGTTTTCACGAACTGACAGGCAAGCATGTAGCGGAAATACCATTCCAAGAAAAACGCTTTAAAAGCTTTGACAGGAATCTACTCCATCTGTATACTTGTGGGGTTACAGAAACATTGAACTGAAAACCTCTAAAGTCGTGAAATTATGAATGGTTTCAGTTCGTGAAAATGAAAATGTGCCTTTAGCGCGCGCTCTCCTACTTGGGTGTCAGTTCGTCAAACGAAAATTACTCGGTTCTGTAAAATACGCGCGCGTGCGGGCACACACGCGCTAGAGGGTGTCAGTTCGTGGTGTTGGTGACGTAATAATAGCCCGTAAAATTGAACATTTAAAATTTGGCATGCAATTGTGATATTGACACAATTGAAGCAAACTTTCGAAGCCGTAATTAATTTATTAATTAAATCGTATTTTCTGATGAGGACATCGAGAAATTAGACACAAAATGAATAGGAGAAATATACAAAACAGCGGTTATTTCAATCACTTTTCCCCGTAAGAAATTGGCTGTCCGCTTCCAATAGTTATAAGCACTGTTTCGTACAGAATTTGGCCGTATCGTGCATGACTTCACTTCCACACGTACACCCACACATTGTCGGTGCATGCCACGCGCACCTTTGCAAATGCAAGGTCAAACAGTGGGTAGGGAATATGATTGTTACCCAAATATTGCTACAGGAAAGTATTTAAACGGTTAACGAGAAAGGCAAAAACACCAAAGGTACTATACCGGTAAAAACTAAGCGAAAATGATGTTTTGGTACCTATGATTAAACCATGGAGGAAGGAACCCTCCATGATTAAACTGAACTGAAGTAAAAACGCACTGCTACAAATTGCTTGCAAACCGGAATGACATGAATGATCAAAGCATGCAGGAAAGCCATGATCAAAGTTAGAAGGGCATGATAACATTTCATTTCTCGGCTAGAAGGATTGAAAGCTACGCGGGGAGTACTAGTAAACACCTTCCCAAAATTGTTTTGGATATTCTCTTAAAGTAAAACTGTGAAAAATCTCACTCTTTTCCTCACTCTTTCTCTATTGAAAAGAGTGAAAACCACTCCAAAAGAGTGAAATTTCCACTCTGTCGAGGAGCCATATAAGGGACAACTAAAAAGGAGTTGTCCCTTAGCCTATGGCCGGCTCCGCGAAAGAGTTGAAATTTCACTCTTTTGGAGTGGTTTTCACTCCTTTCGAGTGGTTTTTATAAGAGATTCAATCTTTTGGAGAGTGAGTTTTTCACTCTTTTACATTAAGAGAGTACGCCATTGAATGATGACGCCAGTTGTCCAAGAAAGCTTTGGACCGCGTCATTGATTCCAGTCATATAACTGCAACCAAATCCGGGTACACAAATATATTGCATACAGGAAACGTAACCTGATATTATTTCCTCGTTTGGTTGATGACCGTATGCCCCCCTCTGTGGTTACCCATTGTCGTATCCGCTGTTAGGTAGGTTACCCGAAATAAAGGGAAAACCTGTTAAACGAACCATGCAAATAGGAATAATACTTTATGACTTGCAAACAATCAGGCAACTTTCTTGCCAAGTTATGGATTTCCACCTCCTTCGTAGTCTTGGTTCAAGACGACAGTGATCGATAATGGATCGTGTAGCGTCGCCATTCGTTCCATGCAGTGCGCCCTCTGACGGTACGATTAGAATAACTCATGGGCTCGCGCGCGCGAGCCCATGAGTTGGTCTAATCGTACCGTTATCGATCCATTATCGATCACTTTCGTCTTGAACCAAGACTACCTCCTTCGCAGCAAGGGAATAATTTCAACATTTTGGTGTTTATGCTAATGAGGAAATATCCATATTCATGAACAAGACGTGATGTCATCAAAGGCGCAACATCACCCCCCCCCCCCCCCCCCCCCCCCCAAAAAAAAGACAGATTAAAACTCGGCGACCCCCAAACAGTGCAGATGATTTTTAATTTTCGGCCAAACTCACCCCTGACCTCGACCACCGTCACAGCCTAATGAAATTACTCAGTGTACAAAGTCAACTGCCGATGCCCGCACATTATGGTTTCAATTTGATAATAATTTATAATAATAATAATTGTTAAGCTTATATAGCGCTTTCCATCGTATCAACGATCTCAAAGCGCTTTACAATTATTATTACCCCGTTTATGAGGCCCTGGACTACGCGGCAACCGATATCAGCGCTCAATTGGCCTCGACCCTCTCAGGTACCCATTTATACTTCTGGGTGGAGAAAGGAAATTGTAGTTGAGTGTCTTTCTCCAAGGGCACAAACACCATATTTTTGGCAGGGTTCGAACCCACGTACCATCGTACATGATGAGTCGAACACCGTAACCACTAGGCCATGGCATTCTACAATGTATATTCTACAATGATAAATACCGCTATAGCGTATTTATTAAGAGAAATGCAGGTGTAGACTAACATACTGTATAATATACTTCTAATTACCGAAAACTTGCCAGACCAGTTTGAAACTTTAAAGTCACTTTATTACTGAAATTAGTGACAGCAACGTACAATCATTCATGGAATTCACCATACTGTGAATTAGGGCGGAGGTGGCCTTATGACAGTCATGGTGGCTTTATTGAAGTCGTCCATACTTGCAGTTATGACTAATTTAATACACATTCATAAATGCCTCAGCGAGTTTCACTATCCCTATTGGTCGAGAGCCTGTCACGTGGGTGTGTTTAAACGGTTGTTTAAACACGGCTGGAAGTTGTTTAAACACGGCGCGGTTTTAAACATTTTTTCCGGTGTCACACGAAATGTAGAGTCCTACAAAATCTGGTCCATTTAATTGGTTGAACACTCGAGCAACCAGTCACTCTCCTAATAACGCAAGCGCAATACTACCGATGCGTCCGTATTTAGAGTCTATAATTTCACACTACACCGGCACTGCTAGGTTCTGCACCAACCTCGTTACCATGGGTACGATCTTGCGGCGCCATGTTTTCCCACCATGCCTTGCGCGTGGAGGAACGCACACGCGCCCATGGAGTCGAGGATGGTTCTGCACCACCAAAGATCCTATAGCGCCGCGTAGCGGCGCTATACGATCTTTGTGCACCACCACCTGGCAAGCGCGTCGCGCGCGCGTCAATTTCCATATAAGGAAATGTTTACCACTACTCGCGCGTGGCACGAACCATTAAATAGTTGAAGGGGTGTTTTACAAACCAAGGTAAAACAAAATTGAACAAAATCATTGAAAATTTATAATTTTCGGTGGATTTTGCTTAATTATACAAAAAGGCCTTCGGCTCGGGTCATTATCAAGCGCCCAGGCCCCAAGGCGGTTTTAAACGTACGTTTAAAACCGGCCCAGCACATATTTATTCCCTGATTAACTCTCCCCAGCGTGAAATTATTTAAATACATGTAAATTGTTCTCAAAATGAAGTCTGCAGCCTTTTTGTTCTGATGGAGCCGTCTCATCATAGTCATAAATATACTGGTAGCCAGGAACCATACATTAATATTTGAGAACCAGCGTTTGAGAACCAGAGTTTGAGAAACGCCCATAGTATAGCTAGCCCGCGACTGTACACAACGGGAAACTTTTGAGACGCTGGTGGCAGTGTCGCGTGCGGTATTTCCGTCCCGTCGGCGGGAGAGGAAACTATAGAGGGCGCTCTCTCTTCTTCTGCGTCCCGTCCGTCCAGCACCTGATGATGTTACTGAATGTCGACAATAAATTTATATTCCCGGATTCGTTTGGTTGAAATATACGACCAGGCAGTATTATTTTCTTCTGATAAAATACAGGGACTCAACAAAAGTAAAGGAGACTTCTGTGTACAGTTGAACAATCATTTATTAAGACTAACTCCAAAACATTCAGCTCCTATACAGGAAATAGCTTTAACAATAATTGGCCCTGCTAATTCTTATCTCAACCGCCCTCTATAATAACTGAGTTTACTCCGCCAGTTCCCAACTGGATACACGTCAGCTCCTAGCTGAAATTACTCCTCCAGTTCCTAACTGAATACACGTCAGCTCCTAGCTGAAATTACTCCGCCAGTTCCTAACTGGATACACGTCAGCTCCTAGCTGAAATTACTCCTCCTGTGATAGAGCAAGGCCTACGCTGACATCGCAGTGATCTCAGCACTGGTAGCATAGAACCCTGTTTCCCTTATGAAAATGAAGTGAACTCCGCTGGCTACACGGAGTTCCGGAGTAAATCGAGTCAGTGAGTTCCCGCCGGCCGGACCGTTCCTAAAAACCTGAACGACACAGTCGGCTGTTTATGCGGCAACTCATTTTAATAATCATAATTTATGCACAAATTATCTTAAGTAATTCATTTCAATAACGACTTGAATCCGTAACATCATTTATTGTCAACAACATTGCATGAGAATTGGTATGTCAGCAATTACACAGCGATAATGTCAGAAACACAGCGATAATATGCCAAAATAATCAATAAAAATGTTCCTTAAGCCAGTTTAATTTCAGACAAGAAACACTATACACTGCAATCTATCATTGTTTCCTTATCATCGTTCAAAGTCATGGCTAAGAAATGAGAATGAGTGACTCAAATTCCACTAATTAAATAATAATTCATACACTCACCTGAACGACACAGTCGGCTGTTTATGCGGCAACTGTTTCGTTAAGGTGAAACTCAAAGCTTTATACTTGCCGCGCGGCACCATGCTCGGATTTTATTGGTCAAAAGTTGACCTCGCAGCCGCAACTCGCGCTCATCGCAAAACACACTATTTATCAACAAGGAAAACCATATTTTCCATAAACGTTAAGTTGCACTTAAAAATCTTCCATCAAAAATAATTACAAGAACTTATAGTTTATAAAGTCAGCCCTAGCAATCCTCTAAAAAGCTGTAGATGTAAGAATCGGAAGATTATTACGTTGCCCAAATATGGTTACAAGTGACCTCCAATCTAATGAATATTCATAACAATTGCGAGTAATGAAGATGCACAGTATGTATGGTGCAAACAGACTATTTTCAGCGGTGTGACAACATTTCTTTCCATAATAGAGGCAAGTTAGAGAATTTATACAATCATAAGTATTAACATGTAAGACAATTTAATTAAGTGAGACTGACGTGAACCCACCTCACGTCACACTACCTCCTCCCAAGACCAACGCTGTCCTCAGCGTACAAGCCCCCCCAACAAAGAAAGTCTCACTTAATCCTAATAATTTTCATAGAAAACATCTTAAGTTTCAGCAACTTGAAATGACATTATTATTCGATCCGCAACAGTAAAAAAACATCATTAAATTATACATCCGCAACATTAACAATATAGTGATAAATTTATACGTCCGCAACAGTAAGAACAGTTTAAATGTCCAACAATTTGATCCGCAAGAGTTAAAATTGAATAAGTTTTTTTTTATCCGCAACATTTCACTTATGTAATCAAACGGCCATGTAGTACGATCCGCAACAATAAGAATATGTTGAATACGTTATACCTCCGCAACATTAGAACAGTTTAATAGTCTAACAATTTCGATCCGCAACAATAATAAAGTGGTAATTGGCCGCATATTAAATTGCATATTATAATATTAATCCTCCTTCAAAATATACTCTCTCCGAACGACCTCTTTCCTTATTTTTCTCCCCTTATTATAGATGTAGGACGATGTCGTCTCGATCAGTTTTTCTACTCTGTCGCCTAAGAGGCCCTCCACCAGCTGTAGGCTTGTCCTCCTAGTGGGTTGCCTTTCCTGCGGGTTGGACGAGGACGATGACAAGGACGACGAGGACGAGGACGATGATGATGATGGTGTCGGACTGCTAGGGATATTAGAGGGGACACTTATATTCTTTCCCGCCGTTCCCACACCCAGCTGCGGTGTAGCTGTCGGGGTGAGATTCATACTTGACTCAGCTTCCATCAATGAGATGCTCGCCGCGTAGGCTTCATTCTCTCCCGCCTCTACAGCCAACATTTCCTCTACTGCCACTTCCACCTCCAGCAATTCCTCTGACGACCCTCCTGTCCCCTCCGGAGTTTCCACGCTTTCTCTCTCCGCTCTTCCAGATTCCCTCGTACGCTCCGGTGTTCCGTCATTCTCCTTAGGTGTCTCGTCCGTCCGCTGCCTCTTTCTTGATCTCTCCTCCACGCCTTTCTCCGTCATTCTTACAGCTCCTTCGCCTTGCTCTCTCTCCCCGTTCTCACGTCTCGTCTTCTCCCTCCGCTTCTCCGCTACTTTTCCTTCATCTGCCTGTCTCCGGGACTCCCCTCCTTTTCCGTGAAATTTTCTCTGCCGGTCGGTTCGATGATGCCAAATCCACGAACTTTAGTAGATC
This sequence comes from Hippasteria phrygiana, assembly GCA_037893225.1. Lineage (NCBI taxonomy): Eukaryota > Metazoa > Echinodermata > Asteroidea > Valvatida > Goniasteridae > Hippasteria > Hippasteria phrygiana. The sequence goes on along the minus strand of JAZGUH010000040.1, from coordinate 2,243,986 downwards.
TGGCTATCCTTACAGGAACTACTGCCTCATGACACGCTGGTATCACCGTCGTCTTTGACACCACAACTCTTGAGCAGAGCAGTAAATCGTCTTCATCTTTACATGGTATCTGCTCTCCGGCTATTTGTAACTTAAGGCGGTTGAAATCCAAAGTTCCACCTGTTGCTAGTAGGAAATCCATCCCCAAGATTCCCTCACTCTTTATTGTAGCCACAATTATGTCGAGCGACTGACTTTTTCTTCCTATCTGAAGATCCATCGTTGCATGCCCCCATGATTCGATTGGAGTACCGTCAGCCTGTTTCAGACAACTCCCCATTGAGTCCAGCTTTGGTTTCTTTCCCCGAGGAAGCTTTGAGTACGAAGTTGTAGACAACACAGTCTGCGTGGAACCGGTGTCCAGAAGAAATTTAATTTCCACCCCACGGATCACTCCGGTCACAAAAATTCCCCTCAGCCCACTTTCACTGCTAACAGTTTGGTTTGTATTCGCCAACAATTCATCTCCTATGCCTGCTGATTCCTCGGACCGTTTCTCAGTGTCGGCGTTCCCCCGGTCCGTTGAGTTCGCCCAAATTCGTTTCCCTGATTGGCCCTTCCACGAACCCCGCAATCTCTTGCATAATGTCCCCTGCCACCGCAGGCAAAACATGTGATCATCAGTGCGCTCTGTCGACCTTGTTGTTCCGCAATATTACTACTCTGTATCTGTTTTTGGTTCCTTACTTCCCACTTTAATTGGTCCACCATTTTCGTGACATTTGCCAACTTCATGTTCATCTCAGCTAGCTCTTTTGGCATCTTGTTGCTCTCTTCACCTGTATTTCCGGTGACAGCACAAGTAAATTTATGGGATCTTCCCTTCTCCCTGCTTCTCTCCACCTTCAAAAACGATTCAGTATCGAGTGCAGCTCTCACAGCTTGGTCGAGGGTGTTCGGTCGAGCTCGAAAAATTCCGGCCCTGACCTCAGGGTCATCGATTGCATCTGCAAAATGTCCCTTTGCAAGCCGTTCTCGCACTTCACAGGGCAGCTCTGGGTATGCCATCGCCGAAAGGTCTCTTATCGCCTGGCCCAGCTCCTGTAGAGTTTCTCTTGTATCCCTCTTACGTAGCCGTAGTTCCAGAAGGAAATTCTCTGCTTGTTCACCAGGGCCGAATCTCGTCTGGAGTTGGAAAACCAATTCGTCGTATGTTGGATGCTCTTGCAGGGGAAAGTTCCCCAACACCTTCAATGCCGGTCCCTGTAGTCTGGTAGCGAGGTGATATGAAGCATCTTCCCTCGACCATCCGTTTACGATTCTGCAGGCCTCGAAATGTTTCTGATAATCTTTCCACGGAATTCGTCCGTCGAATTTGTCCGGAGTAACTTATGTACGGCCCGCCAGCGAAGAACTCGAACCATGATGTCCGCCCGCTGGTCCACTAGTAAATTGCCGCTTTCCCCTCACATCACCGTAGCCTCGTTCCTGATAATTGTTCTGAAAGGGTAGACCTTGTCGCTCCTCTGGATTCTGTCGATTGTCATCGTGTCTTGCGAAAGTTGCCCGGTTATCACCTCTGCCTCTCTCGGTGTCCCATGGTTGCATTCCTCGCCTCGGTTCGTCCATACCCCTATGTCCGTCTCGTCGGAATTGAATCTCTGGATCATCCTGGCACCAATACAGTTGAGGAGATTGCCAAGACTCATTTCCCGGCCCTTGACCATGACGTATACTGCTCCTTGGGTAAGGCGTAGACCTCCTATCTGATGATCTTACTGCCTCTTGATTAATCTTCAGTGAAAGTTGCTCCTCTTCACCTGGATTGTTAGCGCAGGATGTTGGTGTTTCTCCGCTACCCGCATTTCTGTTGTCCGTCTCGCCTTCCGCATTTAAATTGCCTCGGTCTGGTTCGCCATCCATGTCCTTTGTTTTCTCGGCCATCTCTGGATTTCTCAGAATAAAACAATAACTGCCAAATCCTGTCTACGACGCCAATTGTCGCGTGCGGTATTTCCGTCCCGTCGGCGGGAGAGGAAACTATAGAGGGCGCTCTCTCTTCTTCTGCGTCCCGTCCGTCCAGCACCTGATGATGTTACTGAATGTCGACAATAAATTTATATTCCCGGATTCGTTTGGTTGAAATATACGACCAGGCAGTATTATTTTCTTCTGATAAAATACAGGGACTCAACAAAAGTAAAGGAGACTTCTGTGTACAGTTGAACAATCATTTATTAAGACTAACTCCAAAACATTCAGCTCCTATACAGGAAATAGCTTTAACAATAATTGGCCCTGCTAATTCTTATCTCAACCGCCCTCTATAATAACTGAGTTTACTCCGCCAGTTCCCAACTGGATACACGTCAGCTCCTAGCTGAAATTACTCCTCCAGTTCCTAACTGAATACACGTCAGCTCCTAGCTGAAATTACTCCGCCAGTTCCTAACTGGATACACGTCAGCTCCTAGCTGAAATTACTCCGCCAGTTCCTAACTGGATACACGTCAGCTCCTAGCTGAAATTACTCCTCCTGTGATAGAGCAAGGCCTACGCTGACATCGCAGTGATCTCAGCACTGGTAGCATAGAACCCTGTTTCCCTTATGAAAATGAAGTGAACTCCGCTGGCTACACGGAGTTCCGGAGTAAATCGAGTCAGTGAGTTCCCGCCGGCCGGACCGTTCCTAAAAACCTGAACGACACAGTCGGCTGTTTATGCGGCAACTCATTTTAATAATCATAATTTATGCACAAATTATCTTAAGTAATTCATTTCAATAACGACTTGAATCCGTAACATCATTTATTGTCAACAACATTGCATGAGAATTGGTATGTCAGCAATTACACAGCGATAATGTCAGAAACACAGCGATAATATGCCAAAATAATCAATAAAAATGTTCCTTAAGCCAGTTTAATTTCAGACAAGAAACACTATACACTGCAATCTATCATTGTTTCCTTATCATCGTTCAAAGTCATGGCTAAGAAATGAGAATGAGTGACTCAAATTCCACTAATTAAATAATAATTCATACACTCACCTGAACGACACAATCGGCTGTTTATGCGGCAACTGTTTCGTTAAGGTGAAACTCAAAGCTTTATACTTGCCGCGCGGCACCATGCTCGGATTTTATTGGTCAAAAGTTGACCTCGCAGCCGCAACTCGCGCTCATCGCAAAACACACTATTTATCAACAAGGAAAACCATATTTTCCATAAACGTTAAGTTGCACTTAAAAATCTTCCATCAAAAATAATTACAAGAACTTATAGTTTATAAAGTCAGCCCTAGCAATCCTCTAAAAAGCTGTAGATGTAAGAATCGGAAGATTATTACGTTGCCCAAATATGGTTACAAGTGACCTCCAATCTAATGAATATTCATAACAATTGCGAGTAATGAAGATGCACAGTATGTATGGTGCAAACAGACTATTTTCAGCGGTGTGACAACATTTCTTTCCATAATAGAGGCAAGTTAGAGAATTTATACAATCATAAGTATTAACATGTAAGACAATTTAATTAAGTGAGACTGACGTGAACCCACCTCACGTCACAGCAGCAGACTTACATGTACAGGTACCGTCCATTTCCAAGTTATATAGGCCGTGCCAATTATATTACTTGGCTACGGCAGCGGCTGTGGCCACTTCCCATAGAATCCTGTGTAATTTCAAGCCGCAGCCAAGTCATTCGGACACGTACGGCCTGAGAAAAGCAGTTAAATCTGACATGTACAACACTCCCTTGTGGTTTGTTTGACGAAATACAATACATGTATTTTCTGTTAGTGTTAGAAGTGACAAAGGGGGCCATGTCGGGCCCTCAGTAACTTCTTCAGTCACAAATAGTTTAAGTTGCAGGACCATGTAAACAGGCCGAGGTGTTTTCGCGAGAAGCTAACGATCGGATATTACCACCATAACAATGCACAGTGATTTAATAATATGTGAAACTCGATCAAAAAATAATCGTGCAATAGGCCTACTTAAACATATAATTTCAGGGGCGGATCCAGGAATTTTGGCATGGGGGGGGGGGGGGGGGGGGGGGGGTTCTAATACACTTTCTCACCGTTGGTGGCGCCATTTAACCTCTTTGTTTTGTTCTCACCGATAGGCAAAATATGACCTGTATTTGCAAGGCGTAGGCCCATACAAACAAAAGCAAAAATTGGCAACGAGCAGGGGGGGGGGGGGGTTTCGACCCCCAAACCCCCCCTCCCCCCCTCCCCCCTCCCACCCACCCCCCCCCCCCCCCCCCCCCCCTGGATCCGCGCCTGAATTTCCGCTCTTCAAAATGGTATTTCCTTCTAAATATTTTCTAACAAATTCTAGGCCTATGTCAACGAATTTTTAATTTTTTTTCCTATTTTGGAACTTTAAAAAAGCCTTTCATTCTTCAACCGTTGCTTTCGAGCATCAAAATGCCCACACGTCCGAATTATTGTCCGGGCCGCAAATAATTGTTCACTTTTAATTATTCGATAACTTAACGACTGGGTGAGGTTTTTTTCCGTCTCATTTAAAAGCAATTAGCCTTTTAGAGGTATGGCGGACACAATAGGAGGGCGCTATTTTATTTGGGTATAAATACACAGGTTTTACCCAAATCAAATAGCGCCCTCCTATTGTGTCCGCCATACCTCTAAAAGGCTAATGGAGAAATAGCAAAAGTTGATTGCAAGATGCATGACGCCGCAAGCGCACTGGTGATTTCTCTAGCTTCCATCCATGCATGCATCCGCTCTTTGAAAATGTCCGCATTGCTGAACGGAGAACTGCCGATGGCAACCTCCTCAGTAAATACAACTTCACCCAAGTGACAAAATGTTGTCAGGTTCAAAGCCGATGCTTCTCTAGGGCAAATACATGCAGCTTTTCCTGACTCCCAAAATGATTTTAATGGAAGCAAATATCGACATCCATCCCACTGCAGGTTATCAGTAATTTCTAAATACATGTAAACCTTTAAATCCCTAACCCACCTCAATCCTCCAAAATCCTCCTTGCAGTTTTGGAGGATTGAGGATGAATGGTGTTTCAAGCGGAGGATTTTGGAGGATTGAGGATAAATGGTGTTTAAATCACAGGAGGATTTTGGAGGATTAAAGATGAATGCATTTTTGGGGGCAGGGCAATCGGAGAAATTTGGAGGATTGAGGATGGTCCCTAGCAAAAAGGGTCTAGGGGGTTAGCGTTAGTTGGTTGAATCACCCATTGATCCAGCATCCCTCAAACCATGCCTGGTATTACACTAAACCACACTTTTCCGGAATTTTCTAGTCTTGAAATTCTTGGACCATTCTCAAACGCTGACGGAAACAAAGCCGTAGGCTACTTCGGGGTTTTTCGAAACCCTGGCTTCGTCTCCGCCTTCGTCTCCGCCTTCGTCTCCGATTTCTGAATAACTGAGAAGCAAACCAAATGGAAATATTCGAAATGTTGGTGCATGTTCTGCTTCAGGAACATTCATTCGGTTGATTATGAAAGCAAAAATTTGAATATTTCCATTTGGTTTGCTTTTCAGTTATTCAGAAGTCGGAGACGAAGCCAAGGTTTCGAAAAACCCTTGGAATAAAGTTGACCTAATAGACGATCCGGATTTGACCATAAGCCCCGCCCACCTGAGCAACGGCATGGCGACGCCATTACCTCGGTCCAGCTTTACGTTCAAGTACACAAACTAGTCGACGACGCGACTCGGTGTTCTGCCAAAGGCGGTGGATAAATTCTTTAGCCTTTAGGCGGGGACAAAATTAGCAAGGAGGGGTACGTACATAAAGTCATTTGTGAAGTCATGAAGGATGGTCAAGTTACTGTTATCGAAATGTTATCGAAGCATGAGGAAGAGTGACACGCTACATTGCTTAAATTTGTGTTTCGGAAAGGACGGGCTCGCTGCAGAAAGTAGATGTAGCTGTGTTGCTGGGTAAGTTAGTATTGGAATAAAATAAACCGCGGATGTTACGACGCAATTATACCATTAGTCTAATATTAAAGAAGACTCTTTACGTTTTCTGGTTACCTCATATATATTATACTTCTGTGCTTTCTACTGACCAAAAGAATGACTACTTTTGTATTTGAAATGTTTCATTCCTCCTAGATTTCACCGATTTAATGGTATAATAGCAGTGAATATTATTAACAGGTAACCAATTCGTAAGGCTAGAAAACATTGTATATACCTACCTTCGGTAAGCTCCGCCTACCTCCGAATTTTACCAACTGCCCACTTTTATTGAAAAAATACGGTGCGCGGCCGCACCAAACACATTTGTTTGTGTACACTTTTCACAGCGCATGTGACAAAGTTTGACCATGGAGGAAGCATGGAGGAAGGACTAATCCTTCCTCCATGGAGGAAGGAACACAAAGTTTGTGTTCCTTCCTCCATGGTTTGACCGAGCTTGACCGAGCTAATGGCGGACCACGCCTGTAGCAACTGTTGCTAACAAAAAGTCGTAATCCTATTGGTCAATGCGCACTGTTTGATTGACAGGCCGGATCGGTCCATTCTTGGCCTCCAGAAACTTTAATTCATGGCACGTGGCCAAGTGAAAATATATTTGCATATCAATGGCAGGCACGCGCGCGTAACCGCAACAGGTGTTATGGGCGGGGCAGTCTTCGCATGAAACAGACCAACGGAGTGAAGTGTGAAGTATTAAAGCGTGGTTGTTTTCGTTAAAAAGATACTTTTGCATAATCTGTTTGTTGGGGGAAAATTGAAATTTTCAGTCAGAACACGGACCACTGCTTGAATCAAATTTGCCACAATGATGATTATTAACAATACCATTCAAAAATGGTAGGACCTCACCATTATGTTTTTTATTGAAAAGAGACAATTACGAGAAAGATTTTTGCTCTTTCATCACGTAGTGTAGGAAGCACTGTATGTCCAGTGCTTTCCGTGAGCCTGTATGAAAAAATCACGGGCGTAATACTCTGGTGGGATTCGTACCCACGACCTCCTGCTTGCAAGTGCAGACGTCTTAACCACCCGACCACCGAGCTTGCTTGGGCCAATTCGAATCAAACATCATAATGCACGATATGGGGCAGAGGGACCCCCCCCCCCCCCTCCCCTCCCCTTTTGTGTTGATCATTGTGTTCCCGGAATCTCAGAATTCTTTTCAGATGTCTATAGGGGGGGATGTGTTAGGTAACAATAGTCTGGAGTGTGTATAGGGTATAGGGACAAAAGGGGGTACCCCTCTGCCCCATATCGTGCTGGGTATATCAAACATAACAGACTGAAATGAGACAACTTCAACGCATTCTACCAATGCTCGATTCGTAAATTTGGCTTCCCATGTTGTACCGTAAAATGGGGTGTGATCCCTGGCTATACGGCATTCTGGGTTTATGACTTCTGACCAGCGCCCACCCGAACAAAGATACTGACAATTTGGGAGACCGCCAACATAGGGCAAGATAGCTCAGTTAGTTAAGCGCCGGTACGATGTTCCGGAGGTCGCAGGTTCGAATCCCGCTTCTGCTGGTTTCTTTGTTCACTTTGAAAAAGAAAATTATATTTTTTGTAATTTTAGAATTTATCTTACTTAGTAATTCACATGGGGGAAAAAACACTATGGCCTACCTCATTTTATTTTAATAATTAAACAATCGGCAAACATTTATCATTCTTTTAATTTTGAATTTTTTTTTTATAACTTCGCGTGAAACGGCACTTCTCCACAATGGTTTTACAAAGATTTCCTTAAAGTTGCAAGTCTTAATAACTAGATCCAGTACTTTTTGAAAGTTAAAGATCATATTTCAGCTCTCGTCACATTTGGCAAATCAACCTCAAGCATGTTCCACAGAAAGCACACAAACAACATAGAAACCTGAAAATGAATTAAACTGCTGCAAACTATTAAACAAAAATGACCCGATATGCAGGGTGAACCTAAAAAAACGAAACCGCGAAAAAAAAAGGGTTACCGTACTATTCAAAAAACATAATGTCATGTATATATCAATTATTGCATCATAAAGTTAAGAGCTGCAACCTTTATTATGTTTTCATTTTTGCGCATAGATTTTCAGAACTTTTTTTCTTCAAATTAATTATTAATGTGTATAAATATAAGAGTACAATAAAGTAAAAATATAATCGGAAGATGGAATTTATATAATAGTATAAATGGAATTTATATAATATATATCAATATAATGGCGTATAGATTTGTGAAACAATAATAGAGCAGAGGAAGCTTTTAGGAAAATTCCGCCTCAATATCTGATCTAGGAACACTGAAAATGTTCAAGTACTAAAGTTCAAGTACTATTAAGTACTAAAGACAGTTTCAAATAACAAAATATGCTTTAAATGTACATCTATTAGGGCTGTCCCGAATATTCAAATACATTTTTGTCGGTTTGAATATATATGCACGTACAGATACGACTCTGATGCTATTTTAATAGAAAAGTTATGGCGCTTAGCAGTGTCAAATGCCGAATTTTTTTCAAAGGTACCATTTTTGTGAACGGAAGTTTATTGTTCCTGTCCGGAAAACACTTGACAAAACGCAGGCTGGAGTTTGCTTTCTTGTTATCAGAACGTTACACCTATCCGTCTATAGAGTACCGAAGTCTGACGTCAGTTGGCATGACAACTGGTTTCAAACAAATGTAAATTTCCACTGTTCCTTTGTTAACAGCCAGTCATGCAAACACATAACAAAAGTATTCTGGTTCCAAACATTGCATTGACGTCATCACTTCGGTGCTCTATAATATCGATCGCCGCACGTAAAACACAGGCGTGCTTTGTGTGCAACTTTTTTTTACCGCCGCGTCGCAGTTGCAGCCGACGCGTATCGAATATTTGAATATTCGGTCAAACCCAGTTTTGGATAATCGAATACTAAATTATTCGAAAATGAACAGCCCGAATGTGTATTTTATAATGCAAAAGACTGCTATCCTTGTTCATCAACATTTTTAAAGTCATAAACATCTATGAAAATATTCTCCGTTAACTTAGCATTTTGTTACATTAACTTTTTCGACTAAATTTCAAGTTATCGAAGCATTCCTCAGAGCTGCCAACCTTCTCAAACTCATTTCAGTATTCAGAAAGCAAAAAATCTGTTTTTTGCTCAGAAATTTTGGGATGAAATTGAAACTTTACTGACAAATCAAAACAAAAAATATGAGCTCATCCTATGCGTGCACGCCACGTGCCTGGTGAATTAAAACAAAATTCTCATTTTTCTTTAGTTACAAAGCTAAAGTTGCATCTGTTCGGTTGGGATCACAGTATCGAACCAGTACACGCACGCAGTATAATAGCATAATATGCATGACAAAACATTATTATGGTCGGATTTCACAAAATCGGTATTTATACAACCAAAAATTCATACTGCCGTATTTTTGTGTGAATTTCCGTACGAAATACGGAAAATCCGTACTTGTTGGTAGGTTGCCCGTACACCATGGAAAGACACATTTTTTTGAGGAAGTGTTGGCACTGTAAAGAGCGAATGGTGAGATAAGGTCTGGACGTTTTGAACAGTGTGCTCTGTTCGTCAACAACCAGAAAGCAACTGACACGTCCAAAAACCACCCAGCATCCTCTACTCCACCCCAGAACGACTTCACCGTATCCTTCATCAACCTCAGCTTTTTCCATGTCCAGTAGTCTCCTGAAGACGAACAGAGCACACTGATCGAAACGTCACCAATGAGCTATCACAAAAGAGAGATCGTTCCACGGTGTACCCACAACTCACTTTCCAGCTCAAAACATGCTGCAAGTGTTATTTAGTATATTTACATGTAGTAACAACTACCAACATTTGACAGCGTACTAGCAAATACTGTAACGCTGACCCGTTTACAGTTTTGTGTGCATAGATGCTGGGATAACGGAGAGAAAACATTTCTGACCCTGACCCTGAACAATTTAAAGACGTCAGGTCGGGGAACTAGACTATTTCCAACGATTGTCGGCCAACAATTGTTGGAAAACGATATAAATTTCCACTTTTCTTGAAAACGACAGCACACCAGGTGCCATGATTTCACAGGATGCTTGAGACTGCTATTTAATCAGTCTAGTACGGTATTTGGTAATAAATCAGTAGTTTTGTTTGTTGATGTTTGCGAATGTTGTATACTACTTTTAAAGTTACTTAAGTTCTGAGTTTCACAATTTCAGCTGGCTTCAGAAGTCACACTGCCAAATAGTGAAACTCAACTTCAAATTTAGTACCATTTCAAAACTAGACTCATGACATGTTCTTCATTATAACAAATAACTTATACTCATCTTTAAAAGAAATGACAGCACACCTACATTCACATTGCTCATATTATACACATTTCATATTAAATAATGTAAAATTATAAAGTTATACAATAAATAATTATAAAAATGGACCTGTGGACGTCACATCTTTCAGATGCAGTCAAAAATTCAGACGCAGCTAACTTATTTCTTTTTTAGAAAAACAAAACACTTTGACATTTTTAAAGAAATCTCAAAAAAAGAAGAAGAGAAATTTCAAATATCTCATTAAAAAAAAAAAAAAATTGTTACGCCTTCAAACGAATAATTTAATTTCCTAAAACATCACTGATCTGGAACAACACCTGATACCATTATCTGGAGATGTTTAATTAATCTTGGAATGATCTAGCACAACGTAAGAAAATCTCTTTGATACATTAAGATTTACAACAGATGACCTGTTACGTGCAGCTGCTTTCCACCGCACAAAAAACCTTTCTTTGTAAGAATTGTTTATTTAATATTTTAGTCCATCGCAGGGCTTTTATTTGAAGTCATCTCCACGAATGGAAATTTGGAAAAGCACGGGTAGGGGGTATGAGCGCTGTTTATTACACGTTGTGTATTCATTATTCTCTATATACATGTATACACATATCATACCCGCATTTTAATCCTCTTTCCGTCAATTCGACTGGGAATTTTCACGAGAAATTTACATTTCCGTATTGGCTTCTGGCCTCTTCGTTAAAATTTCCTCTTTTCCGTCTTAATTTTTTTATTAATTTTGTTTTACAACAAATAAATAAAATAAAATAAAATAATGAATAAATAAATCTGGGGGGGGGGGGGGGGGGGGTGATCACCCTCAGTCAAAAAGTGGGGGTCGGGTTGGGGGGGGTGGGTCGGGTTGGGGTGGTGGGGTTGGGGGTGGTGGGGTTGGGGGTGGTGGGGTTGGGGGTGGTGGGGGTGGTGGGGTTGGGGGTGGTGGGGTTGGGGGTGGTTGAGTTGGGGGTAGTGGGGTTGGGGTGGGGGGGGGGTGGTGGGATGTATATCCCTCCACCTCCATCCCACGGAATCTAAGCCCCTTGGTATTCTTTGTTGGCAGGGGAATGCCCCATCATTTTTTTCAATCCTTAGCATTGATAAAATGACTAAAATAAGAAAGACAAAAAAGAATCTCTATTTCTTACTTTACCGTCATTTGTTTAAGAACAATTTATAACATTTTTGTTATATTAACTTTTAGAAAGTTTACAAGTCGATATCAGGTCGATTTCAGAAAGTGCTATGATGCGCCGTAACTCAAGTTGCGACGTGTAGCAATTAGTTTTATGCAAAATGTAAAGCATAGTAGGGACTAGTTCACAAAACATACGACACATTAAATGCATGATAAATACCATGATAACATCAAATATGTCATACGTTAAACAGATCGACTAAGATGCACTGCAGCCCTACGATATGCCATAGGTATACTATGTGCTTTGTGAATCAGGTAGTTTCTACCAAAACTTCCCCATCGGAGAATGAAAACAGGAATCCGCATTATTCGTTCCCGGAGCTCACCCCGTCGACTTTGGAACACTTAATACTTCTGCCCACCCTTTCAATACCCCGCCTGGTCAATAGGTCTAAAACTTGAATAATTTCTCCGGAATATATTGAAGAATTATCCTCTATTTAGATCAGGGTCCAGGACAAGGTGGTTCTCAAACCACGCGTCTCGCCTGCTTAAACGTTAATCATGTTCTCTACACATTTTGACACCTCAATCGGCACAATAGCACAATGACAAATTTTACAATTCCAGCCTCTTTTACAACTTGACCTCACATGACCTTTGACCTGAGTACTTGACCTTTGACATGACCATCATATAAAGGTTACAATAGTGCATGCATGACCCAAGGTTGATTGCAATTGGACTTCCAGTTTTCAAATGAGACAAGTTGGACAATTCCAGCCTATTTTAGAACTTGACCTCAAATGACCTTTGACCTCAAATTACCTTTGACCTCTGACACAAGCATCATATAAAGGTTGCACTATTGAATGCATGACCAAAGTTTGATTGCAACTGGACTTCAGCGTTGCATGAGGTCAATTTTACAATTCCAGCCCATTTTACAACTTGACCTCAGATGACCTTTGACCTCAGTACTTGACCTTTGACACGACCATCATATAAAGGTCGCACTATTGAATGCATGACCCAAGTTTGATTGCAATCGGACTTCAACTTTGCATATAAGACAAATTTTGCAATTCCAGCCCATTTTACAACTTGACCTCATATGACATTTGACCTCATATGACATTTGACCTCATATGACATTTGACCTCATATGACATTTGACCTCATATGACATTTGACCTCGGTACTTGACCTTTGACCTCAGTACTTGACCTTTGACATGACCATCATATAAAGGTCGCACTATTGAATGCATGACCCAAGTTTGATTACAATCGGACGTAAACTTTGCATATAAGACCAATTTGTCAAAAGTTAATTTAACCAAAATGACACATACAGACAGACTACAGACTACGGACTATGGACGGACTACGGACGGACTACGGACAGAAATAGTGATTGCATAGTCTCTTTCTGAACTTTGTTCAGGCAAGACAAAAACCGTAAGGGTGGTACGGTTAGTCATTTCAAAATGTCGCCTGCCCCACTACCTCTGATCGTAACCCTTTACCTAGAGTGGCTTTTAGCCTTGTCTTGGGTGATTTCAATATAAAAAAAACAAAACAGTCTGACTGCAGATACACCATCGTTCAAGTACCTAGGTTTTGGGCAAACGAGGAGTTTATATGGGGAAGAAGGGTCATTTTTCAGCTTAGTGTGCTCGCCCGAATCCCCTGCAATAGAGATTTGGTGCAGATGATCATGAATTCATCCGATAAAAGCCGTTAAGCTCTTGTAAACTTCTCCCCCCCCCCTACAAATAACCCCCAGTTACCAACAGCATCAGTCGGTCATAACCTTCTTCTCAGCACGCCAGAGCCGCCACCAACTCGGCCTCAGGAAGCGCGGCACGCAGAGTGGCCACTCGTACTCGTTGGGCACCACGTCGTCCACCTCCGCCTCAAAGTAGGAGAACATCGGGAACCAGACGCGGGTCCTCTGGTCTCGCTGCTGGTGCAGGACCCGGGTGTTGGCCAGGGTATGGTAGTACATGAAGAGGCGAGAGGTGATGCAGAACGCAATGACCACGTCGATGGAGTAGTGCTCGTGGGCGGCCAGGATGAAGAAGGTGCCGAAGAGGTTTAGGACCCAGGAGCCGGTGTGAAGGAGGGTCATACTGCGTGGGGTGTCTGAGAGGTGCGAGAGCACAAAGGAGTAAGGCGTAGTGAGGACTCAAAGCTAGCAGTGGTACTCAGGCACTGCGGGGAGAGAGGAGGAAGGGCAGCTACGAGCAAGTTAACCCTAACTCCCGACATCATTTTTTCTCCAAGTAACCTTAATCCCCAACATCCTCTGATTTCAAAAGTGTTCATGCTGCGTGTAACCTGAATCCGCCAAAATCCTCTGATGGGGACCATTGCATGAATCCTCCAAAATCCTCTAGGGGTTTTCGTAAACACCCTAATAACCTCAATCCTCCAAAATCCAGCATCAGATTGGGCCTGATAACCTGGATCCTCCAATTTTCCTCCAGAGGCAAAATCCTCTTATGCCCTCAATCCTGAAAAATGCTTCAACTTCCACAGATCCTCCATCCTTCAAATTCCGTTCAGCGGTGCGGAAATGAAGGACAAACTTTATCGCTTGATTTCTACATTAGTGCTGGATCATCTAATAAAACTAAAATTATCTCAGCTCTTAAGAACCCTAACCCACCCTAATCCTCCAAAATCCTCATTGCAGTTTTGGAGGATTTTGGAGGATTGAGGATGAATGGTGTTTTAAGCGGAGGATTTTGGAGGATTGAGGATGAATGGTATTTCAAGAAAAAGAGGATTTTGGAGGATTGAGGATGAATGGTGTTTCAAGCGGAGGATTTTGCAGGATTGAGGATGAATGGATGTTTAAAGCACAGGAGGATTTTGGAGGATTGCGGATGAATGGATGTTTAAAGCACAGGAGGAATTTGGAGGATTGAGGATGAATGCATTTTTTGGGGCAGGGCAATCGGAGGATTTTGGAGGATTGAGGATGGTTCCAAGCAAAAAGGGTCTAGGGGGGTTAGGGTTAATACTGCTCCGATTTTAATAATTCTTTCATCATTTTAAAGCTTGTGATGTGATCTTTCCAATGGTATATAAATCTAATTTTTGTGATGACAGACTGTTCCCTATTGAGAGCGCCACATATGTACATTACAAAGGGAAGGGGCGCAGCTAAAATGGATTATCAAAGCAGATCAAAAATTAGCCATTCTTCCTGCACGTTGAATTCACAAATACAACCTTCTCCAGACACCCCTCCATCAGACCCTTGATCTATCTCTTGATAATACTTACATTCCGTTATGAAGAAGTTAAACATCGTCAAGCATATTGTGTGTCCGCTGAACATGTAGTCCCCGCACGTATGAACTCCTGTGACACTCATGCCCAGACCGCACATTATCTCTAATGCACGCTCCAACTTAGTCCAGTAACTCCCATATACCTGCGGTAAAACAAATATCATTTTTGTAAAATGTATTGAATGCCGAGTTACCGACTTCAATTAGCAGATCTTGAATTTAGTAGTCACACATACATGTACATACACTCAAAAAGGTGAACTTTGCAACAAGAGATTCATTTTTGCATAGCATTAACCCTAACTACCCCAAGCCTTACAAACTCCAACAGCAGGTTGTGTTGAATTTTGATGGGTTCAGGACTGTAGCGCCTTGGCACCATTACTTTACATGGAACTATGATGCCCCAATTTGTCCAAGTCCAAAGAATGTGCCATAGGAATACTGCACAGTGTTGGATTTTGACAGGTTGAGGACACTTCCTAGTAAAAATGCCTAGGGGGTTAGAGTTAACTTAACCTCTTGTGTATGACTGTTATTGATGGGGGGGGGGGGGGGGGGGGCAGGGGGCTGGTATGCCAAGAACAGGCTGTGCAGCCAAGCACATAATGCAAACAATAGGCACCACACTGAATAGAGTGGTCCTGTTTATTGCACTTGGAGCCCCCCTTTCGTGTGAATGAAAGCTTTGTTTGAAAAGCTCCATTTATTCATTACACTCCCTTTCAAGAACATATGAAAGGATTGAATACGTGCAGGAAGGTGCATAAAGACGGCAACCAGCCAGGTGGTCTTTTTCAAACCGCAGCTACATGTAAGGCTGTCGTCCACATTCAAGCGGTGAAACTCCAGCTGTACCTTGCCACTGCATTGCAGATGGAGTCCGGGAACAGACAGCGACGTGACAAACATGGTGATACACCGCAGCAGAAAGCAGGACCCCATAAGAGCAAAGAATCGCCTCAGGAGTATCAACCTGTAAATTGGTGCAATGTTTAGATGATGAAAATGTATCTGCCGATTGATAATCCTAATTGTGCTGCCAAGAGTTTTGCTACAAATCCAACAATTCCCAACAAAATTGAAATGAGAAAGCATGCTAGATACAAGAAAATCCAACAGCAAATTTTGTTGGATTCTGCAGTGTACCACCTACATGTGCACACAAGCATTGGCATTTTGCAGCTACCCTGCTGAATCCAACAAAGTGCAACAGGTATTTGTTTGTATGAACCCTGCCAAATCCAACAAAATCCAACTACACGAAAATTGTATGAGAAGTCTGCTTCCATCCTCCTAAATAGACAAAATACAGTGTAATAATCGGCATTTAAGAATGCTCAAATAGTAAACTATATCACAGCGCTTACAATATTATTACCCCTGCTCATCAGGCCTATTAATCATTCCTGAAACCTTCTCAACTTCCTGGGGAGTATACAGCCCTGGCAGCAAGTTAAGCGCACATGGGCTAATCAAACACATAACCATCACTGCCTTCACAGGTACCCATTTACTCCTGGGTGGAGAGAAGCAACTTGTGACAAAGTGCCTTGCTCAAGGACACAAGCACCATGACCCCCAGCCAGTCTCAAACCCATGATTCCGGTACACTAAGCCACGAGGCCACAGCGCTCCACAGATATTTTTAGCTTCCACTGCGCTAAACACAACAAAATCCAACACACCATGTAATTTGTGTCGACTAAATCCAACAAATGACAAAAGCTTTTTACCAGGGTTGGGGATAACCAGTTCGCGTCGCAAGGATCCAGCAAAAATATCTGTCAGCGACCGGCTCGCAGTGAGCGAGTCCAGGGTGTGCTACCCGGAGATAAAGGCCTGAACCCGTCTGGCACCCAGGCTCGTGAAAAATAATCCCGGCGTGAACTGGTTAATAAAGTTGTGTAGATAGTAACTAAAATAAACTAGTGGTGTATTTGACGAATAAAGTAAAACAAGTTAAAATTTGCAACTTCAAAGTCAACGATGCGTGATTATTGTACAATCTTTACCTGTGTTTGTGCATAACAATAACGATAAACAGCGCTGCCCCTAGCACCATAGCACATGCTTCACAGGCTTCAAAGGCCCATCCTATCCTCGGGACGCTGTCCAAGAAAATGTCCGGCAAAGGAGGAAACTTGTCCATGTCCGGGACACGGTCGTGCGCAATGGTCATCACAAACGCGGTCAAAAGCCCCACCAACGTCGCATACAGAAAACTGAGTATGGTCTTGGTGATTTCGGGCTTGAACTTGGGTTTGTCAACTCTGCGTTCAGACGGGCTGCTCCGCTGGGAGTTTCCAAATTTGAAATCCTCGTCGTCGCTAAAGCTGAAGGCGTGCAGTTGCTGGCTAATGTGGCCTAGCTCAGGCCAGCTGTCATGGCCTTCTGTCATGTCCGTGTCCTCGTGACTGTCATACCCTTTGCGTGTCCCGTTGCGAAACCTGTGCTCCAATTCCAGCTCTCGCTTCTGAAGATGATTTACGAGCCCGGACAACCTCTTGATGTGGGCCAGGATGGGAACGGATATCGGCGGGAGACGCAGGTCCAGATCGTTCAGGAGGAGGAGAACTGCCCCGTCGATCTCGTTCTGCTGGCACAGCAGCTCTGAGTACTGGCCCATGCCGTTTAGGTGTAGAAATTCAGCCACATCGTCCAACGTCCAGTGATGGACACTCTTGTCATTGGGCAAATTGACCATGACTTCCGACCTGTAATTATCAGTAAGAACAGGAAAAGCAATCATTTATGCATTGCTTTTATCATTAACCCTAACCCCCAGCTGTTTTTTCTACGAAACGTCCTGAATCTGCAAAAATCTAACACTGTGCAGTAAACCAATGGCACATTTTTTTGTACTTAAGAGAAGTTGGGACATCATAGCTGGCCCCACATAAAGTAATGGTGCCAAGGCTCTACAATCCTGAACCCATCGAAATGCAACAGAATGTGACATTGGATATTGGTGGGTTTAGGAAGGTTAGAAAGAGGAAAGGAAGTTATTTCAGTTATTTACAGTTGATTTATGTTATGAATTTTTATCAGAATTCACGTTTGTGCATTAGCCATTAATTAACCCTAACCCCCTAGGCCCTTATTGCTAGGAACCATCCTCAATCCTCCAAAATCCTCCTGTGCTTCAATCACCATTCATCCTCAATCCTCCAAAATCCTTTGCTTCAATCACCATTCAATCACCATTCCTCCTCAATCCTCCAAAATCCTCCTGTGCTTCAATCACCATTCCTCCTCAATCCTCCAAAATCCTCTGTGCTTCAATCACCATTCCTCCTCAATCCTCCAAAATCCTCCGGTGCTTCAATCACCATTCCTCCTCAATCCTCCAAAATCCTCCAAAACCACCATGAGGATTTTGGAGGATTGAGGAGGGTTAGGGTTAAGCAACAAATAACCTGCTTTACTGTTGTTACTGACTAGAGGGAGTGACCTGGAAAATAGAACCATCAAGACCTTTCTTTCAAAACATCAGTTTACAACAACAACAACAAAAATGGAAAGATTTTTACTTTAATACCCTCAACCAAAATCGGTAAGGAACAGCAAATCTCGGGAAATAACTACCCATTTGTGTTCATAGTTGTATAAACACTTGGCACAACCTTTGATTTTGAGAATTTTGTTGGGACATTTTAGTGCAACATATAGAGGAAGAAAGTTTGTGTTTTCTGTGTTAGAAGTTCTTTGCACCATGTATAGTCACTTAAAGTGTTCACATACATGTTGATTTCTTCCTCATTTTTACAGATTTTGCTGACATAAATCTTGAAATAACAGGTTGTGCCACATGTTTAGACAGTTGTACTCAAGGAGGGTTGGTTATTTTCAAAGATTTTGCTGTTCTTGACCTATTTTGGTGAGGGGTATTAAAGTAAAATCTTTCCAAATAAATTTACAAAAAGGATGAAAGTCTAAGCTTTTGTTGCCGAATTTGTGCCAGGAAAAAGCCATTGTATTACTTGATGTAAATGGCAGATTAGATTTTTGTCACACGGCCTATATAGGTCTGAAAATTGGGATAATTTCTCTGGAATCTGTTCAGGAATTATCCTCTATTTAGATCTGGGCCCAGAAAAACCGTAAGGGTGCTAGGATTGGCAATTCAAAATGTCGCCAATCCCACCACCTCTGATCGTAACCCTTTACCTAGAGTAGCTTTTAAGCCTTGTGTTGGGTGATTTCAATTTTTTTTAAAGTGCAAGGTGCTTCATGACTGGAAATAGACCTTATCGCAAATACCGCCTGGTTGAGATGTCACAATGGTCAAAAGGACTTGTGGGAAGGAACAAGGAGCAATGTTTGTACCTTTTTCCTTCCCACAATACATTTTAAACATTGTGATGTCTCAACCAGGCGGTAGTTGCGATAAGGTCTATGACATTTTTCCTTTACTAATTAGTGGCTTTGGACTTAAACTTTAAGGGTTTTTTTTTCGAAAAATGTTTGAGAACCTGTCATGTATACGAACCAATCAGTGACGACTGCCAGCAACATTGTTTCAGAATGTTTTGCCGGTACAAAATTGGTTGATAAACATGATGAATAGGCACTACATTTAATAAGTCTAATATATTTGATAACTTTTAAAATGACAAAAAATAACCAAATCTGAATGAAATATTGCAATCTTTCCAAATAAGCTTGGCGATTGTGTAGTGTGGGGCCCTGTTCCCTATAACTTATAAGGAAACAAAAAGCCACTTTTAGGTTAATGGAATTGCCAAACTACTACTAGTTAGCGACATTACAAACCAACAGGTATGCCGTTGATAAAGAACAGGGTTATATTTTTTGAGGAAAATTTTGGGGTAAAGCCTAAAGGGGCGATGAAGATGACAAAACGCAACTCGAAAATAGAAGATGGCAATCACCACAACGCACAGTAAAACCAAAACACGCAAAACCGCATTGATTCGCATGGCAACTGCCGTAAAGCGCGTAAGAAAATTGCATTTTCTACCGGAATAAACTGTTCAAAATTACAAAAAAAAGATGTCAAAAGAATTAAGAGAAATCTGCTTTAGGTTTAAAAAGTCATTTTGGAATGAGAAAAAATACCCTTGACTCTATTTTGATCAAAACTAAAGAGGGGCCCTACACTACACAATCGCCATAAGCTTTTATAGGAACAATAGTTTGTGTGATCAATGTCAGAATTGTGCAATTGTAGGCCTACATTTGACAATGTCATGAAGGTCTGACATGTTTTTGACAAACTTTAACTGCATGACTGCTGTGCCGGATGCCACACATTTTTGCCACAGCAAAATATACAATATAAATAATGAGCATGTACAAATAGAAGGCACGTCTTCAAAACTGAATGCAAGTTTATTACCTCCTTCTTCTTTCTTGCTTCATTTTTATTTTGAAAGCGTGAATATCTCACTCACAAACTTAAATGGAGTCTAGAGAGCTTCTGCATTGCAAATTTGCAGCTGTGCATTACGCAAGTCCGATCGGCAGAGTATGGTAACCATTCCGTTATCAGTATCGTATACACAGTCGACGTCCAGGACCATGACACAACCATTGCCAAATTTTGTGACGTCTTATAAACTAAGGAGGGCGCCCTTATTGTTTACAGAACAAAACTTCCGGGTCTATGATTATGAATGATCACAAAATTAATACACGTACACGTACCTGCAAAGTTAATTTTAGTCATGGTTTCTCCTCACATTTTTGTACCAGTTGTACCTATTTTTGGACTGTGTGTCATCCTGAGTTCTACCAACTGGCCGTGTGAAGCTGCTGGGCCAGAAAATGGAAAGGCTTTCAAAGAAAGTATGAAGGATTTTGCGAGCATTGCGGATAATTTGGCTGGTGGCTTGAAGACTGTGGCTAAAGCGGTCAAGATCATCAGCGGGGACATCGGCGAAGAGGCGGAGGAGTGTACATTCGTCTGTAAAAACGGTCTGTATTAATATTAAAACTAAAATCTTGTTGTAAAGAGTTTACTTCAACATCCCTTACCAAAATCGGTCAGGAACAGAAAAACCTAGGTCCCTAGGAAAATAACCAACCCTTCTTGATTAACCCCCTTGAGTACGGTATTTTACGGGAGACGTTGGGGTGCCGCAGCGGCTCTGGCAGCCAAGCGAACCGCTACAATGTGTTTGTGCAGTCAAGCGTAACATATACACAATAATCCAACAATGGATTGAAACTGCACAAACGGTGGCCAATTGCGTCATCCGGGGGCTCGGACAACTCGACCGTTGGCCGACTCGACTCGAGACAACTCGACCGTTGAGACAACTCGACCGTTCAGACAACTCGACCGTTTTTTGGTCAAATGGGAAGACAAGTCGTCCGTTGGGACAAGTCGTCCATTGAGACAACTCGTCCGTTGAGACAACTCGTCCGTTGAGACAACTCGTCCGTTGAGACAACTCGTCCGTTGAGACAAGTCGACTCGTAGATAGGGGAATTGGTTGTGGAAGGAACGGCACGGGGTGACTTTTGATGGGCAGGCGGGACAGCGCTGTCGTTTTGGACGGGGCTTGGGTACACAGGGGGCCCGGGATGAGGGATTAGAATAACACTTTGATAACAAACTACATTTTGTAATCCACTAGCCTCTACACTGGCCATCATCAACTGAGATGTTTAAGAACACCGGCCTATCACCGCATCGGTGCGGCGATAAATACCGGTGCGGCTGCCCGCCCGCGGCCGTGCACCGTGCATGCCGCGTCGCTCTCGCGGGCCTTGCACGCGCTGGGTCCCGGCGTCGCGCTCGCCGTGCATGCCGTGTCACCGTACACCGACCGGGTCCCCGCGCACGGTAATACCACACATTCTGAACCATTCTGGGCCACGCGCACACGCAAATACCCAAACATTGACGGGCAACCTGTGTTGAAAATACCACGCGCTCCGCTAGCTACATCATGTACAACGCATCGCACGGTCGAGTTGTCTCCATGTCAAAGTCGACTTGTCTCAACGGACGACTTGGTAAACGGTCGAGTTGTCTGAACGGTCGAGTTGTCTGAACGGTCGAGTTGTCTGGTGGCACTTTTTTTTGCGCATATTTGCGTCATCCGTACGCAAGGGGTTAACAACTGTCTAAAAACATGTGGCAAAATGGTTCAAGACTGATCATGTCAGCAAAATCTGTAAAAAAATTGGCAGAAATTAACATGTATGTGAACACCATACTCTGAGCTAGGCCCTAGAACATCTAGGCCTACCACAAGGAAAATAGAAACTTTCTCCCCAATATTGCCGTCTCAAAATTAAACATTGTATAGTCGGACTCCCTATTATCGCGGCAAATCTATTATCGCGGCATCGGAAATTTCTCTTTATTTTGTGTTGCCAAAACTCCTTCGTGTGGCAATTTTTCATTCAGTTCGTCAGGCATTAAAGGAAACATGCTTCTCAAATTGACCGGATCACATTTTATTTCATAAATAAATTCATTTATATCTATTAAATGTGAATTAAAAGCCAAACTGGTTCAAGTGAAGTTTTAGTGTGATTATTGGCCGCTCAAAAATTTACCCCCCCTTTTTGAAATTGGTTGAGACTCAAATTGAGGGCGCTGTTCGTGACGTAGACCGAGGCACCGAAATTCATGGATCGACTCGATAGTCTGGACCCGGCCCGTATACACACACTTGGTCTACACGTGCAATTTTGTAAGTTGCAACAACAACTAACATCAAACTTACCCTGATTTTCTTCCTTTTAGCGAAGGCTCCTCGGGGAATGGGCCGTTTAACTGCTTTCGCCTATGAGCATATTTTTAATGGTCATCCCAAAGGATTTATAAACTTGGTTGCCAAAATACTTTGGAGCCGGATGGGAATTTCCCCTTGTTTTTCACCCTAAAAGGTTTTTTTTCGCGGGTTTTTCGCCCATCCCATAAATCAGCAATAGGCTTCTGGAGAGTTGAAAAGTTAACCGAAAATAGATTTATTTGTGTAAACATTATTGTATTTGTTTAAATATTTTGTATGAATGTGTAAATATTCAGTGTTAACTAATAATATGCAGGGCCCCAATGGAAACCAGTTTTAAACTGTTTGGGTACACCCTGGGTAAAGAAATGTAATAAATAAATAAATAAATACATTTGAAAATACCAGTATCGAAACACCACGGCTCAAAGTGGTCGCTACATAATGCTGAAAAGCTGCTGGGGCCGGACCACTTTGCTCTTGTCACCTTCACTTTCGCCGTCCAAATTCTCCGATATTTCGCATCAGTTGGAAATAAATGAAGGCTTACTCCATCCGTCGTTGTTTTGCTGCACCCAGCAGCCACACACCTTGTCGGCATGGCCGAAAAACACTATATTTTGCTTAGATTTTGGACGAAGAATTTTCGCCGTACAATGTACACACAATGCATACCCGTGATAAATGGGTAATGTGCCTCGATCTACGTCACACACTTATGTTAATGAGGGTCCCACTCAGGGGGCGGAGTAGCTTGGACAAACATTTTCAAAAATTGTTTTCTCCTATTTAATCTGGGAAATAATTGTCTCTGAACACAAAATATAATTGTCAAGATAATACTTTATTGTTTTAAGCAGGAATGATGCAATATAAATCCTAAATCATGTTTCCTTTAAGGCATATATTCCTGCTGAGTTGTATAAAAATGACGATTATAAAATGTTATGTCGGGACTTTTAATGATTTTTAATAAATATTCACGTTTTCCAAAACTTGTAAAATTTGCCTCACTGTGTCTGCTGAAAAGTACCGTCTATATTTTAACATAAATCTTTAATGGTGGTCTGTTCATGGAAGTTCCATTGTCTGGTTCCCATTCTACAGCTGCAAACGCAAAATGATGCCGAAGGACGATATTTCCACTGCGAAATCGTAAAAACTTTTACGGGATCAAAATAAGGACAGTGCGGTAAAAATATAAAATGATCGATGACGCACCGTGAAAACTACAAAGTGAATGGCACCCCAATCGTCAATCCGTAGACTTGTCTCAGTGAATTTTGTCCCCTTCCAGGGGGGGGGGGGGGGGGGGGGGGACAGGGTGTTAAGAAATCATCCTGCAGGCCTAATCATCTTTAATCAAATTGAATTTTACAGGGAAAATATCATACATTATTCAGGGGATGTTTTGGTCAAACATTAACTACGATTAAACTACTCTTGTGACGTCACTCTATTCAGAAAAGTGTCGATTCTTTTTCAAGAATGTACAGTTAAGTTAATTGACTTAATTCATCTCATACCTCAAAGCATTAGTAACAATGGACACGTTTTGTTCCCTTGAAATCTTGACAATAGGTGAAAGGGACGTAGTTTAAGTCGGAGAAACGACTCAAAAGGTGGACATTCTTTGATTGGAATGGGCTCGGTCGCCCATTCCAATCAAAGAATGTCCACTTTATCGTCGTTTCTCCTTAACATAAAAAAGTTGAGATCATTGTATAAATCACTTCCAACATACCGCGATAATACAGAGTCTGTACTCCGCCGAGCAACGACGAGCATGTCTATTTTCACAGGCATTGCATGGGAATAAACCAAACCACCGTTGGATTTTATGATGTCAGTGTAAAAAAGCAAGAGTTATACAAGACAAAAGACAGGACAATTCGGGAAGGTTGGTGAGCAATCTCTATTCCGATCGGGAAACGTGATAAGTACCGCGATAATACAGCGTCCCGTCCTACCATGTTTCTATTCTAAAAATGTATGGATGGTTATTTTTAAAGATTTTGCTGTTCCTAATTCATTTTGATGGACGGTATTAAAGTAAAATCTTTCCAAACAAGCAGTTTGAACATCTTCAGTTGACAAGCTCATTTTTACATTGTATTTCTTGATCCACGTTCATCACATTCAAAGCCTCTAAAAATGTATAATTCACTGATCATTTTTTCTCCGGAAAAATTTTACTTTAATAATACCCCTCACCAAAATGGATCAGAAATTTAAGCAAAATCTAACAAAATAACCAACCCTCCTTGATAACAACTGTCTAAACATGTGGCACAACCAGTTATTTCAAGATTTATGTCAGCAAAATCTGTTTAAAGAAATGAGGCAGAAATCAACATGTGAACAATTTGAGTAACCATACACTGTGCACTATACCAAGAACATCTATGCAACACAGAAAACACAAACTTTCTTCCCCTATATTTCACGAAAATGTCCAAACAAAATTCTCAAAATTTAAAGGTTGTGCCAAATGTTTATACAATTCTGAACACAGATGGATAGTTATTTTCCAAGATTTGCTGTTCCTGACTGATTTTGGTAGGGGGTATTAAAGTAAAATCTTGCCTTTTCTCCCCCCACCCACCCCCCCCCCCCCCCCCCCCCCCCCCGACTATTCCACTGGTCATTGAAAATATATAATTGACTTTCATTTCTTGACTCTGGCCCTTGTTTGTATAGGTGCTATACCAAGGAAGAAAATTGGTTATATCCCCGAAGACAATGGCTGTGGAGCATATGGATTCAAGGTATTGTAACGTTGACCGTTCCTAGGGTCTTCTCACACCTGACAAATTCCACAGGCACTCCTTCTTCTCGTGTTTCTGGGCACTTAGCCTTTATTTCTTGCAACAAATCACAAACACAGCTCAATCCAGTCTCCAGCAAAAGCACATTGCTTGTTACCAAGGCGACACTCTACTGCGCAGGCGCCCTCCGGCAACGGGTCTCCCTGGCCGACCAGCAGGGGCCCCACCGCTACGGCTCCACCGTGGGCCCGTGCTAGCGCCCTCCACCGACCGACCGGCACCGGCGCCACAGTATTCAATTTTAAGGCTTAAAGCCTCAATGTCCGTGCTCTGGCTTAAAATTGGATTTTTGAACACATATACCCTCAATGCAAAAAATATTTTTAGATAGACCTTATCAGAGATACCGCCTGGTTGAGTCCGCACAATGGTCAAAAGGAATTGTGGGAAGGAAAAAGGATCAAACGTTCCTCCTTTTTCCTTCCCACAATCTCTTGTGACCATTGTACAGACTCGACCAGGCGTTATCTCCGATAAGGTCTATTGAATACAGTTTGAACACTTTATGGCAGAAAAAGGAATTTTTTTTTTTACGGAAGTCGCCAAACACAAGGCAAAAAGCCACTCTAGGTAAAGGGCAGAGTTGTAGTCGAGTCCCTGCAAGTCCTTCCACAAGGCCTTTCGCAAGTCCAGTCAGAAGTCCTTTCATAAAGCCGGTCACAAGTAACTGCATGAACAATGACAAACGAATGCCTTTGTCAAAAGCTCATTTGAATAGCTTGTGATTGGGATTAGGACTGGAGGGCTTGTGATGGACTTGTAGGGACTTTAGTAGAGTAGACATTTATTCAACGTTACAAAGTACAACAAATAATTTGATATAAGTACATATGTATCAAACAAGAAATGAATCTAATAGATTTGAATCACCAAAATACATAATTAAACAACGTTAGGTATAGGGTGAAGCAATTAGCTTTTGTTCCATGACCTTATAAGACAGACAACTACAATACACATAACCAATAGAGACAAAACACAATCATAAGTACGAACGAAACAAGCAGGAGTAACATTAGACATACGTGTATATTACATCTTATAAGTAAGAGTTGATAAATTGAGTTTTTAACTTTTTAGCGAATACAGATAACGTTGAGGAAGATTTAATTGGGTCACTCAGACTATTCCAGAAGTTAATGCCCCGGTGGGTAAAGCTATTTTTCAACATTGAAGTTCTGTTATAGGACAGACGTAAAGATTTTTCTTTGAAGCACTTCTAGTACAATATGAATGAATATTCGAGGTTAAAGTGAAAAATGTACTAAAACAACGTGGGAGTAAATTATTCATGTATTTAAACATGAATTTACCTAACTTTAGGTAATAAAGGTCGTTGAACCGTAAGAGTTTCAGGTTGGCAAATAGGGGAATGGTGTGATCACGATAATTGGCATTACATATAATACGAATAGCCCTTTTTTGTAAAATTAGAAGTTTTTCACATTGAGAACAGCAACTGCCCCATGTGAGATTTGCGTAATTTAAATATGGGAGTATCAGGGGCTTGGCCAGGCTTTTCAACGGCCTGACCACAGATTAACCACTCCACCCTAAAATATTTTCCTTCATGCTGCTGGCCTAGTGTGCCCTTACTAGAAATTATAGTGCCCCCACTGAAAAAAATGTTAGTTCCCCCTGTACCCCCGATATATCCAGTGCCCTTTTTCACATCTACCCCCACCCCCCCCCCCCCCCCCCCAAAATGACCTTGCTATACCTATGAAGTTCATTCATGGCCTTATTATGTACGTATTCTCTGTATTCATCCCACCAAGGTGGACCTATCTAAGCTGCCGGCCATGGAGAAGTGCTGTTCGAAGCACGATCGGTGCTACGGCCAGTGCGGTATGGAGAAGGAAGCTTGTGACTTGACATTTTCACTGTGTCTAGAGAATGTCTGTACTCAGTTGCTGCATACAATGGGACTCAACGATGAGGAATCGGAAGGTAAATATGTTTCGTAACTGAAATATGATTTTTTTTTACAGTTGGGGGCCATTTAAACTCTTCAATGTTTTTAAATTTTGATTATATTTTTTTTTGAAATTGTGGGTGCCATAATTTCACAGGATGATTGAGACTACTATTAACTTACAGTCTAGTAAGGTATTTCGTAATAATTCGGTAAAACAATATTGGGGAATTACCAATCGTGTACACTACCTTTAAGATAAAGGGCTGCAACAGAGGTGGTGGGGTTGGCCACATTTTAGGTTGCCAGCCCTACCATCCTTACGGTTTTCCTGGGTCCAGATCTAAATAAGGGAATACAAATGTGCGTTTAAAAGTACATTTAAAACCGCCATGGGCCCTGGAAGTTGATAATGACCCTGAATTTGTACAATTCAGCAAAAACCTCCGAAAATTATACATTTTCTATGATTTTATTCAAAAAATTTACCTTGTTTTGTAAAACACCCCTTTAGCTACAACTAATGGTTCGTTCCTCATGTAAGTAGTGCAAAAAAATGTCCTTATATGGAAATTGACGCGCGCGTTATGCGCGCGTGCAATGTGGCGTGAATGCCGCGTGAATGCCGCGTGATGTGGCGAAGAAGGCAGCAGTGCCGGTGTAGTACAAATTCATGGATTCTAAATACGGACTCATCGGTAGTATTGCACTTGCGTAATTAGGAGAGTGACTGGTTGCGCGAGTGTTCATCCAATAGAAGGGACCAGATTTCCCAGGAGTCGAAATTTCGTGTGACACCAAAAAAAGTTTTTTAAAACCGGTTGGTGTTTTATCAGCCGTTTAAACCACCCACATGACAGGCTCTCGACCAATAGGAACGGATAAACTGTCTTAGGGTGGAGTGGTTAATCTGTGGTCGGGCCAGGCTGTTGAAAAGCCTGGCCAAGCCCCGGGAAAGCCCGGGCCTTCGGGCTTCTATAATTCCCTGATTGTACACAATAAACTGTCTATTAATTCTGGAGTCCAGCCAGCTCAAATTGTTCACCCAGACGTGACTGACAGCTGAGGCATCTTTTGATCCCGCCGTGAATGGGTACAGATTAGTGTGGGAGGGGCTACAACCAGGCCTGGCCTGGCAGAGGCTGGGCTTTATTGATTAGTTGATGCTCTATTGTTAGGTGATTTGTGGCTCACAATAGCAAGAGTAAAAGCCTGAAGGCCCGCGCATGGCTGGGCTTTTCAAAGGCCTGGCCCGACCACAGATTAACCACTCCTCCCTTAGGTATTTATGAATAGAGGATAAATCTTGAATAGATAGCAAATAAATTATCAATTTTCAGACCTGTAAATCCAGGCGGGGTAACTTCCATGTCAGTCAGACCAACTCACCGGATTTTGGATGGCGAGTGTTAATTTATAATCGTACTGTTGCCTTAATAATTCTAACCTTGTTCCCCTCAGGTTGTATGATGACAGTACAGCTGATGTATCTGACTGTTCTAGAGCTGGGTTGCGACGCCTATCTCGATGCTCAAAAGCAGGCCTGTGTTTGCAAATTACACCCCGACGACAACAAGACTAGCCATGATAAGACTAATAAGCACAAGGTGGAACTATGAAAAGCAAAAGATTTGTTAACCCTAACCCCCATCAATGTTTTTTCCTATGGCCCTGCTAAATCCAACAATTTCCAACAAAACTGTTGTCCAAAATGTCATCATTTCAAAACTCCTAATCCAACCATTTCCAACGACTGAAATGAGAAGCCTGCTATAAAATACAACAGAATCCAACAGCAAATTTGGTTGGATTCTGCAGTGTACCACCTACACAACAGCCTTGGCATTTTGCAGCTACCCTGCTGAATCCAACAAAATCCAACTGAAATTTTAGTAGGAATCTGTTTCAACCCTCCTAAATACGACGAAATCCAACAGGTGTATTTAGCTGCTACCCTGCTAAATACAACAATATCCAACACATGCACCATGTAGTTTGTGTTGACTGCTAAATCCAACAAATTACAACAGCTTTTTACCGTTGATGGATTTTGTTGGATTTTGCAGGGTTAGGGTAAAGTAGAATGTCTGAATGTAGTGTACTTTTGTTGTCTTTCACCGTTTTGAGATTCCCTCAATCCAGGGCCCAATTCCATAGCTCTACTAAGTGGACAATTTTCTTCTAACACAGCCGTAGACCATTTCACAGAGTCTGTAATAAAGTCTAGTAAAATTTTAGCTAACTTCAGAAGCAGAATTTGCTAAACAAAAATAGCGATACAACATCCATGCATGTACATGTATTATCACGAATAGAGCGTGTAAAAGTTGACCCCGAGAACGTACGAGAGTTTTGCGAGAAACCGAACTTCCGGGCACCTCGAATAGGAGCTCCAACGTGTAAAAGCGAGTAGTTTTCTTGAAAAAAATTTGTTTTAACGCTGTTCTTTTTACTGAAAGGCAGATAACAACTTTTAGCAAAATATGATTTTTCATTTCAATTTACAAAATGTGAACGATATATCAAATTAGGGAAAAGGAGAACGAAAAAGTCTAGTATGTCATACGTACGTCATTCGCCATTGTTCTGGTGGTTCACGCGTCAGTCTTAATAGCGTAGACCATATGCAGTATAAGGCGGTCGTCGCATATGTTTGTACATCCGCAGCGTGTGCATGCAGTACAGGGGTTTTGGGGGCCGGGCTCTCTCTTCCTGACAACGAGCCAATCACGTTGCAACCTGACGCTCAGGTCAAACATTTTTTCCTACTTTTCTTCAATAATTTAGACAGTCGTGCATGTTTTCATAATATTGTAAAATTATTTTTTAATTTATCATCCATATTTATGGCCGTTTTATGGTTCAGATCTTCGTTAAAACAAAGTATTATGGAAAACAAAATCAACCACACGTAAAAGTCCTATAGCCGGCGGCTCGGAGGTGCCCGGAAGTTCAATCGTGACCTTTATGCGCGAGACTTACACGGTCTATTGGCCATGATATATACCCGAAGGATAGCATTTTTTCCTCTATATGTGAACTGTTCCCACGAAATGGGCATAAAGTAGCAAAAAAATTAACATTAAAATTAACATCAAGATTATGGTATTTCCTGATAATACAGGTTAAAAGCTTTGATCTGATATATTGTGTGTTGTGGTATCTCATTCCTAGCCCCCAAAACAGCCTTCCAAAGTTATTAGAGTGTTGACCCCTTGTTTTGAGAAAATGAAGCTTCAGAGAAGATCAAATTTTTGTGACGGGGATGATGTAAATAAGAACAGAGATGTTTTCTCTTTTGCCCTGTCCCGACGTAATGTATGAAGCACTGTATACTCAGTGCTTTCCGAGAGCCTGTGTGAAAAAATTCACAGGCTTACTTGGGTGGGATTCGAACCCACGACTTCCTGCTCACCAGTGCAGACGTCTAAAATGAAGTTTGTTTTGAGTTTGTGATCTGTGCAAACTTTAACCAGAGTTCAAAAAATGAAATCATCTTTAACAAATATTTCGTGAAGAGATTCAGTTTAAAAGCTTTGGGATATGATAGAATAGAGTTTTGCAAATATATAGTTGTTAAAATCCCAAAATTGACTTTTCAGTGAAAAATTGTTGTTTCTGTTTGTAACCCAGAAAGTGCAACTTTAAGCTCATTTTGTGCTGCCAGGTCACATATAGTCAGTTTACAGTTTGCACACAAATTAGACCCCACTCGGGTTCATGTGTGGATTAGGCTCTGAATTTTGGTGCTGAATATTTTCTCTAATCCTCATGAAAACCGTGTCTTCTTTTTAGGTTATACTAAATAGACATGAGTGACTCAAGTCGGACTTATTTTGTTCAATCTAAATACAGGGTAAACCTAAAAATAAAAAAAATTTAAAAAAAAAACGAGAAAAAAGGGTAACTATTCCAAAAAACTTCACGCTTCTATCTAGCTCCTACTTTATGATGCAATAATTGATATATCCATGACATGTATATTTTTGGAACAGTAACCCTTTTTCTCTCGGTTTATTTTTTTTTAGGTTCACCCTGTATATCCCTATGGATATCTCCATAGCCTTCGCTTCATAGGGATCCCTCATTTGTGACCCGCTCCAGAAAAAGGTGATATAAGTCGCGCTATGCATTTACGTGTAATGGCCCTTTCAACCCAAGAGGGTGAAATTTTCATCAACATTCATTTTTTAGTTTTTTTGTTTTTTGTCTTTCATATCTTAAATATCTAAAGTTTCAGGTTTGGTGCACAACAATGTTGATTTCAGTGAATAAAGTGAATTGTTCCATTGCATTGTATTAGAACTAGCTATTTCAAAGCCTGTTTTCTCTCTTGTGCAATTTGAACTCCATAGAACTAATTCATATGCAAAAATGCGACATCTCCAGAACGGAAAGGGCTTTGGAGCTCTATCATGTACCAAATGAAAGCTTACATTGCAGGCTTTCCAAACAAACATAAAACTCATTTTTCATATTTTGCGACATAATATACCTTTTTCCAGAGCGGGCCACATTTTTGGTTTTGTTTCCTCAGATGTTTTTTTTATATTCAATATAATTGAGATGCACTTAGCAGCAGACATACCGGTCCTTTTTCGTAGTTCCGAGCATGCGCACGACTGGTAAGAACAATGGAACAGGACCAGTATGTCTGCTGCCACGAGCGTCTTAGAAGTCTCCGATTGGTCCTGCTTGGACCTTTACTGATCTTCAAGAGAAAGGGTCGGATCTCACTGACTGAAACATTGAGATAAACCTAAGGAAAGATTTTACTTTAATACCCCACCAAAATTGGTCAGGAACAGCAAAATCTTGGAAAATAATTAACCCTCCTCCTTGATAAATATGTGGCACAATCCGTTATTTGAACTTATTTCAAGATTTATGTCATGAGAATCTGTAAAAATGAGGCAGAAATTAACATATATATGTGAACACTTTGAGTGACCATACACTGTGCCAAGAACATCTAACACAGAAAACACAAACATTCTTCCCATATATTGCACGAACATTCTCAAATTTAACCCCCTTGCCACCGGTTGACACAAATACGTGCAGATTGAAATTGCCACCTGGCCGGTTGACACAAATACAAGCCAATTTTTGCATGTTCAATCCATTATTGGGGTATTGTGTACGTTATGCTTAACTGCACAAGCCTCTTGTTTCCGTTTCGCTTGGCTGCATAACCCGGCCTAGTGCCCCGGCACCACCCGGTGGCAAGGGGTTAAGGTTGTGCCAAGTGTTTATACAATTCTGAACACAGATACATGGTAATTTTCCAGGATTTGCTGTTCCTGATTTTGGTGGGGGGTATTAAGGTAAAATCTTTCCAAACCTAACTGTATTCTCTTTTGAATTTTCAACGAAAACTGGCAGGAGCGGGATTTGAACCTGCGACCTCCGGAATACCGTACCGGCACTCTACCAACTGAGCTATATCTTGCCCTATGTTGGCAGTCTCCCCAAATTGTCAGTATCTTTGTTCAGGGGGTGCAAGTCGGAAGTCATAAACCCATAATGCCGTATGTATTCTCTTTCAATGGTAGCCACAAATCGGACTTACGAAATAGATGGGAAAACTTCATTTTTCATAAACTCCTCAAAAACAGTTCGGAAACTCAAGTTTGACAGGCGATTTCTCTCTTGTTTCCAACTCCTTTCCCTTGAATTTGGTATCATTGGAAAGCCCCGTTATTCTTCTTTACAATGATGTGTCATTTGTTATGATTAAGCAATTGGGGGATGTGCAGCACAGCTGAATATGGGGGTGGGTGTACTCTAAAAATAGCAAGGTACGATGGACCTATGCAGTCATCACGTTACACTGCGTTGACTGTCAGGTGAGGACTGAACAATTTGTGTTATCACAGCATGCATTTCAGTACATACAAGTTGGGATCTTGTCAAATTTTTTCCTGTTTTGCGACAAACTGATAACAATGGTTTCTTTTACGTCCATTCTGTCATTACTTTTCATGGACTATATAGACCATTAAAACAGTACTACTTTGTATGTTTTGAATGTACTATAAATACACAGATATGCATGAATTTTGGATGTATGTGAAAATAACCCACAACAAAGTTGTCTTTTTGTGAATTTATTCCTGATTGTCTCCATGCAAAGTAGGGGTGTGCATCGGAACCGGGTACCCGACCGTTCATATAAGGAACCGGTTCCAGATTATGGAATCGAGTACCCATACAACTTTACCATTATGAAAAAAGGAAAGGTTTTGAATGTTATTTGTTGGACATTTTCAAAAATAAAACCCGACTACATGGCCATGGGAAACTAGCACAGATTTCACGTTTGTGACGCTCAAGAAAATTGACAACAAAGGGATTTACCGGTTGTGGTTTTTGTAGTCAAGGCATGGATAAGAGCCTTGTTGAGACAATAGCAAGCCTCATCCACCATAAATACAACTGTATAAAGCTTCAGGATAGCCGTCTTTTGTGATATGCCGGCGCATGCACGAGCCGGCACACGCAAAAGTGGAGAAGTGATCATGTTTACTATAAAACAGGCATGAGATTTTTCAGACTTTTTGTCTGCAATAAGACTTTGAATTCCAGAGAAAGAAATTTTTACAACTTCCGGGATTGGAAGTTTTGGGTTGGGTTTCTTTAACGGGTACCCGGGTACCCGTATTTTTTTCAATCGTGCACCCGGTTCTTTTACTACCCGTAAATGCACACCCCTAATGCGAAGAGTTTTTTTCACATGATTTTTATGCAATGACAGATAAAGATTTTTTTTTCTGAAAGTTCGCCCCGAACAAGGCTAAAAGCCACTCAAGGTACAGAGCTACAAAAAGAAAAAGTAGGAATTAATATTCCTCTTGAAGCAGGAAAGATCGTATGATGAAGGGAAACATGCACCAGGTAAAGAATTTCATAGTATTTTAAACTATTTCTGTGACGTCACACTATTGAGAAGAGTGTAGATTATTTTCATGAATTTACAGTAAACTCTAGATTCGTAACGAATCTACAGATACCGTGGATTCATAAATTTGTTTGGGTTAAATTTACGATTATCGTACTGTGGAAATGTAAAGGAAAACACATTGAAAAGCGATCATGGTGCGAATCAGTACCATCCTGTAATCTTTCTAATCGCCATTTAAAACGTTGTTTGAACAAAATACACAAAAATGGAACAATATAATAGGAACCAAAACGAATCTACACTTATGCAAAAACATGGTGGGGTAAGACTCATTTGAATAATCCTTTGTTGTTTGGAAAATAGTTTAAGTCAGAGAATAGACTCGGAACTGTAGATTCATGCAAGAATGGACTCGGCTTCGCCTCGTCCATTCTCCTTAACAGAGGATGCGGGAAAATACTATTGGCATAGCTTTTTGTTCTATGTATAAATCTTGAAATAACTAGTTGTCAAAATCGGTCAGTAACAGCAGAATCTGGGAAAATAACCAATCCTTCTTGATAGCAACCTGTGGCACAACCAGTTATTTCAAGATTGATGTCCGAGCAAAATTCGTGGAAAATGAGGCAGACATTAACTGAAATGAACACTTTGAGTGTCCGTACACACAGTCGTACTTTCCCAATATGTGCGAGGACAATGATTTGTGTTTCCTATTGTTCCTTTAATAATAACCCAACCCCATGCGCATACTTAAAAGTGCGAGGACTGAAAGGTTTCTTTGTATTTCCTTTCTCCTCTTGTCCTCGGAGATATATACAGAACCTGTACACTGTGCCAAGAACATCTATAACACAGTAAACACAAATTTTCTTCCTGGCCCTATACAGGGTGGTCCAAAAAAAACAGAACGGCATACTTCCGCCACCCTGAGACTTAAACAACCTATACCAATGCATGGGTAATTTTGTTAAAGAAAAATGATACCTAGATCTCCCGATTCGGTCCAGTAGTTTTTGTTCTAGAACCTATTTTGTGAAACAAAGTCGAGGGTCATTTGGTCCCGAGGTATAACAAGTATGCTATCATCATACTCTTTTTCTGCTTCACAAAATATGCTCTGGAGCAAAAACTACTGGACCGAATCGAGAGGTCTTGGTATCATTTTTCTTCTAAAAAGATTCTCCATCCATCGGTACAGGTGGTTTGACTCTAAACGTAGTGGAAGTGTACCGTTCCATTTTTATTTTACCATACGAAAATTTCCCGACAAAACTTTCAAACTGAAAGGTTGTGCCGTGTGTTTATACAATTCTAAACATGAATGGAGGGTTCATGTCAGATTTTGCTGGGGTATCAAAGTAAAATCTTTCCCAAATCACGGATTCCAATTTCACTCAAGAATGCTCAGTGCTTTCCGAGAGCCTGTGAAAAGAAAATTGCAGGCCAACTCGGGTAACCCACAACCTCCTGCTAATACTAGTGCAGACGTCTTGACCACCGAGCTCGCCTGGTCGGCTGGGCGATTTGAATCCAATATAGCAGTGGATTACCAGAGTTGTATTCGAGTCCCTGCAAGTCCTTTCACAAGTCCTTTCGCAAGCCCAGTCAGAAGCCCTTTCATAAAGCCGGTCACAAAGTAACTGGATGAACAATGACAAAGGAATGCCTTTGTCAAAGCTCATTTGAATAGCTTGTGATTGGGATTAGGACTGGAGGGCTTGTGATGGACTTGCAGGGACTCGAATACAACTAGGGGTGTGCATCGGAACCGAGTACCTGACCGTTCATGTCCGGAACCTGTTCCAGATTATGGAATCGAGTACCCGTACAACTTTACATTATCGCATCGTAACCTCCCAGATAATGAAAAAAGGAAAGGTATTTAATGTCATTTATTGGGAATTTTCAAAATTAAAACCAGACTACATGGGAAACCAGCACAGATTTGTACGTTTATGACGCTCACGAAAGTTGACAAAGGGAATTTAAAGGTCATGGTTTTGTAGTATGGGTATGGATAAACAGCCTGGACAACTTCCGAGATTAGAAGTTTTGGGTTGGGTTTCTTTAACGGGTACCCGGGTACCTGTATTTTTTTCAGTCGGGCACCCGGTTCTTTTACTACCCGTAAATGCACACCCCTATAAATACAACTCTGGTGGATACCACTGCTATATTCCACAAGGAAATAACCTGGCATCCCAGTTGTAATGTCGTAGACATTTCTTTGTATTCAGATTATGTTCAAATCAGTAAATAACACAAAACGAAACTACATTTCAACTTCCAAACCATACAGCCGCCTCGAGGTTACTGCTTGACAAAAGCTGGGGAAAAAATACAACAAAAACTGGCTTTAATTTAAACGGACTACTATTGATGTTTAATATGACATACTCATCACCATTGTAATCACATCATTTTCAGTTCCGGCTTTTTCAACAATGTGCAACAAGTTAGTATATACACTTTGTATTAAAGACAGTTTTCAGCTAGCCTACATGTATCGTACTGCAAAATATAACAAAGCTAACTGCAAGGCCCACTGAATCATTGAGCGAACCCATTTGCCAATGTACTGTCGAATTCTGTGTAATGCGTACAAATAATCAAATTTCTATGCAACCTCTAACACCAGTCCAGAGTTCAAAGGTCAGAGTTCAAGACGGGTTAATATTTGCAATTTCTACATGTATGAACACCATGTAATTACTTCTGAAAGAACTGATATCATTATTCATTTTGCCATTAAATAAAAACTTTCAAAATAAATACCACATTTTTTACATGTTTTTTTTTTATTGGTCAAAAAAGTTTCCAGGACAAAAAAATTAATAATGATTCCCCGGAAGTTGGTAAGTGCTTCATTTTCACCACAAAAAATATTTACAGGGATAAGTCTGTAAATAAAATATGCCTAGTATTAAGGAAATAAAAATATTAAGGACTTGAGTTCTACCTAATAACAGATGCTAGTCATGCTACACACAAATAGATCTAAACTAAACGGCTTCTAAGTGTAAATATGAAATTCCTACCACTATCGGGCATTATACTATATAGACGTACAGACTGCAATTGCTCATGTCTATGCAATGTTAACTTTAATACGAGATTTTTTTTGCCACTGCCTGAGAAACCATATCCATATATACACGTACATCTAATTTAGTCTGGTTACCAGACCTAATGAATCCGACTATTGTGACGATTTGTAGTCGCCAATGTCACACAATGAAAATGGGCGGAATTCCTCCCCCGTTTCAAAAATGCCGGAAATTTTAAAAAAGTCGTCATTATCATTGGCATGTTCACCCCGGTATTTAACAACAAATGTGCATGCCATGTATCCTAGAATTTCTGAAATTTTTAATGAAATCAAAGCTCGCGCCGAAGCAAAATTCACTGCTATACCTACATGTATATTCGCAGTATTTTTACGATGATCAGATATGGCAAGAGTAATTTTTTTAAATATTTTGCCAATGATGACGTAACTAGGACACGATAAAAAAATTATAATTCGGCCGGGCGAAATGGTGGGCCTGGAAATTCTTTTTGGTCGTGTCCTACATACACTTCCGTACGTAACTGACACGTAACCGACATATTTTTGATAAATATGCCTGTATAGATGACAACCGGCCTGGTGGTCTTTTCCAAACTGCGGCTATGGCTGTTAAAAGGATTTATGGGCACTGAAAAATAAGTCCACGAGCTTAGAAATAACTAATAGATACAGCAGTGTAAAAAGATATTTCTGATGATCAGTTCCAACCTCTACAACAGAATCTGAATGAAAATCCCGTCTCTTTGATACATATCTCAAACCAAAAATTAATTTTCATTGATAACGAAATTTAAATAATTAAATAATAACCATGCTCTCTTTTACATGAATATTTTGAAAAATTCAGTAATCGGTAATTATTTGCCGCAAAAGCGATTATTGTGCAACAAACTGAACACGTAGTTTTTCATTTTTAGCAAAATTCACAATTTGCATGCTTACAGTCAATTTGACCGATGCTTAAAATTCAAAATGTCACAGTAGAATTCAACCAATCACAAACTACCAATTCAAACTACAAACAGAACAAAAATGCCCACACAGCAACATAAACACTGAATGTGAACAAACCAATAACCAGAAAATTGTATTAACATCAAAAACAAACATTATACAAAAAAGATGCATGTTTATGAATAAAACATCAATTACCCTTCATCAACTCATACTATAATACACTGTTAGAAAAGGCTGTCTAAAAATAAAAACACCTGTAGTTTAGATGAGTTTATGGCATTTTGTACAACTCACTCTCAAAAACATTTTTAGAGACACATTGATTAGGAGGTGCCCAATCGGGCTACAAAGATCAATAAAAAGTAGAATAATGTACTCGGTCATCCCTTGAAGATGTGCCGTTTGTCTGAAAATCATTCACGAATTGAAAAAATGTCACCCAGTTGCGCCACTGATAATGAATGCGACATCTGTGATGCAAGCTAAGCTACAGGCTGCATACATGCGCACACAAACTCACACTATGGGTTTGTGAAGTACTTGCATCGCCCGCCCATTATCCCTCTGGGGTACTATACGCAAAGACTTGTGGGGTTCCCATTCTGTGAGTACCCCACAAGGCTCTCCTTACAGAAACATCGGGACACTCCACCCGAGGGTACATCAACACACACACAACGTCCCACGGTCCTCCTGGCTACCATGGTAACACCCAGAGCAAATATCTAATAGGGCTGTTCATTTTCGAATAATTTAGTATTCGATTATTCGAAACTGGGTTTGACCGAATATTCGAATATTCGATACTCGCCGATCAAGTTTGTTTATACAACAGCTGCAACCATTTGCCGCACTGGTAAAACAGTTGCACGCAAAGCACGCCAGTGTTTTACGTGCGGCGATCGATATTGTGGCCCGCCCGATTGACCTTTTTATTGTATGCGCCTGTTGTATACGAATCATTACGGCTACGTATTATGGTATAACATTCTGATAACAAAAAAAACAAACCCCAGCCTGCATTTTTGCAGTCATTATTTGATATGTGTGACAGGTTTTTACGGACGGGAACAATAAACCTCCATCCACAAAAATGAGGCATTTTACACTGCCAAGTGACGTAACTTTTCTATTAAAAATAGCATCAGAGTCGTATCTGTACGTGCATATTTGTCGAATATGCAAACCGGCAAAAAGGTATTCGAATATTCGGCACATTTGGGACAGCCTTAATATCTAACAAGTTCCGTGAAACATTTGCTCCTCTGGTTAAGTTTTAATTCTCTAGCAAGAAAGTGCCGTGGTGGACACCTCAATTTCATTTCCCGCCACCTACACATAGACAGCTCCAAACCCCCACTCAAATTCTGCCTTCCATACCGTGTACATTCCTGAAGGCCGACTGGCCTGGCCTTAAGTGTGCCTTGCTAGACAGTGACCCCGACGACGGTGTGAGATGCATGGAATAGAACGATGAGACAAGACCAGAGTCAACCTGCGTGCCGTGATCCACCTCTTTAATGACCTGCGAGGCTGCGGCTGAAAAAAAAACAAAGTCAACTCTTTCAAAGTATCGTCAAACTAACCACAAGGGAAACTGACTAGGTAATTTGAATGAATTTTCGAAGTGAAGAAAGAGAACTGGCAGGAGTGGGATTTGAACCTGCGACCTCCGGAATACCGAACCGGAGCTCTGGCAACTGAGCTCTCTTAATACCCTATGTTGGCCAGGGGTGAGATTTGAGGGAAAAAATGAAAAAAATCCACGAAACATTCCGAGGCATTTAATTTGTATGGCGTTACCGAAAAATAAATAAGAAAACTGCATTTTCTGCCAAAAGATACAGTTCAAAATAAAAAAATAGAAATCATCACAATGAAAAGAAGATTGTTTCATTTTGATTGATTAAAAACAATTTGAGAACTAAAAAAAATCATCCGAAAATCTGGAAGGCGTCTCACCAAATATCCTGAAATCTCATCCCTGGTTGGTGGTCTCCCAAACTGTCAGAGGGGAGAGGGGGGGGGGGGGGGGGGGGGGGGGTGCTAGTCAGAAATCACAAACCCATAATGCCGTATAGCCAAAAATCACGGCCCAATTTTGCAATGCAACCTGGGAAGTGACATTAATTGTGGGGATCACTCAATGAGGATACGACTTTTTGACTGATAATATCAACAAACAAAGTAATGTACTAAGTGCTAAGGTATCATCCAACAGTCATATGGAGGTCAATAGACAAATTTCACATTAGCCCCCATCCGCACACTCCCGGGTTGAAAGCGAGTCTCTCAGTTACTAAACAAACACAGTGCTATTCAACATCACGGCAAATGACGGCATACAGTGCATGGTCAAAATGATCATGCGGCCATCAGTGATGTTACAATGCGGCCATCAGTGATGTTACAATGCGGCCATCAGTGATGTTACAATGCGGCCATCAGTGATGTTACAATGCGGCCATCAGTGATGTTACAATGCGGCCATCAGTGATGTTACAATGCGGCCATCAGTGATGTTACAATGCGGCCATCAGTGATGTTACAATGCGGCCATCAGTGATGTTACAATGCGGCCATCAGTGATGTTACAATGCGGCCATCAGTGATGTTACAATGCGGCCATCAGTGATGTTACAATGCGGCCATCAGTGATGTTACAATGCGGCCATCAGTGATGTTACAATGCGGCCATCAGTGATGTTACAATGCGGCCATCAGTGATGTTACAATGCGGCCATCAGTGATGTTACAATGCGGCCATCAGTGATGTTACAATGCGGCCATCAGTGATGTTACAATGCGGCCATCAGTGATGTTACAATGCGGCCATCAGTGATGTTACAATGCGGCCTACCTTTTCTTTGCAGATCCAGTTCCTCCATTACATTAAGCACGTCTTCTCGGTTTAAGCTTTTCAGAACTGCCATCAATTCTGCAATCGTGCCATCCATGGCCTAGATATTCATGATTTAACAAAAAAAATGAATAAATTACAATGCAATCTTTTCCAATGCAAATCACTCTTACATTACAAAAAATTAAAAAAACCGATGGCGAAAAAGGAAGACAAAAGTACTTGGGAGTCTTTACAATAACTTGTATAATCGTTTGAAGATGACGTTTTGAAATATGATCTAAAATCATTAATTGGAAAAAGTTTTTCCGCCCTTCCTGACATAGCGTATTATGTAGACCAGAACGCCACTATAACATTGCGAGATTGTGAGATTGGGCGATTAAGGGATTAATTCTTTCTGGTAATGAAACCAAGGATTCCTCAAAAGCGCGAAAGCCTGAAGAAACCTGCAGGACGAAATGTTCAGTTTTAGATGGAAAGCCCACGGAATCAGGCAGGGACTGAAAACCCAATCCACATGTCGGCCCTGGTGGGATTCGAACCCGGGTCACAGCAGTAGAAGGCGGGGAAAGTACCACCAGGCCAACCTGACTCCCCGCAGCATATGGGAAACAGACAGACGTACATTATACTGTTTTCACTCGCTCAAGTACTCAGTGATGTATGCGGATATCTCTCTGGGAGTTTCATTTCATGAAATAAAACAAATTTGGAATGATAATGCTAGCCCCACTCTGAATACCTTTCCTACACATTATCATACTACACTCGGCCAAAAAATAAAGTTCCCGCCCTTGTACGTTTTTGAATAACTCAAGAAAACTGTAATCATTTTAAACACTCCAAAAAGTCATAAATGCAGAAAAAGGTTCTGCTTCTCATGATGCCTCATTTATGGCACACGGTGTTTGCTTAAGGGGAGAAAAAAAAGCGAGATTTGTCGAATTGGGTGCAAAAATAAAAGTGGCACTTTTATGATGCAGACTCAATATTGCATTGAAACTGTGTGTACAAACGTTTTCATTAATGTCAACACTAAACATGGTTTATCAAATCTGCTGCTGAAATCGTTTGTGTACTCAACTTAAATACAAAATGCCACTTTTATTTGTCCACCTAATTCAACAAATCTCATTATTTCTCCCCAAAAGTCATGTGCCATTAATAGAAGCAGAACCCTTTTCTGCATTGATGACTTTTTGAAATGTTTAAAATGATTATAGTATTCTCGAGTTATTCAAAAAACTACTATGCGGAAATATTTTTTTTTGGGCCGAGTGTATTTCTTTTAAATTGAAACACCCTACCTCATATTGATCCAGCAGTATGCTCGTGGGGCTGTCAAACTGCTTGAGCTGATTGATCATGTTGCCCAGGCCCAGACGGTCGGCCAGGGACACCCAGTCCTTGTGGGGCTTGACCTCGTCCAAGAGGGACTCCAGCTTCTGACGGACTAGCGAGTCCAGCCGGTTCAGATCGCCCGTGGTCAGGCCGGAGCCCGTCACCGGTCTGTAGGTGGAGCAGTGCTTGGACTGGTAACCCGAGTCACTGGTTCCCCCTCCTGAGGGGGCGGGTTTTGTCTGCGTGTCGGTAGGCGGCATGGATGAATAGCTGGGCACTGTCAAGTGGAGCAGGGTGGGAATGTAGGGTTCCCCTTTCAGGATACTTGCCATCTGCACACAGAACGACGGACAAAATTGTTTGATATTCACTATTTCTGCCAAAAAAGTGCAAATGACGAATTTCACATTAGCCTCGTCTGCGCACTTCCAGGTTGAAAGCAAAGGCTCTCAGTGCCTAACAAACAATGGAAATGACAATGGCAATAATGACAATGACAACAGCAATGGGAATGACAATGGCAACAACAGCAATGGCAACAGCAGTGACAACAATCAAGACAATAACATCAGGAATGACAATGACAACAGCAACGGCAAAGACACTAACAAAAGCAATGGGACTGACAATATCAATAATCAGATAATGACAATGACAACAGCAATGACAATGACAGTAACATCAATGGGATTGACAATGACAATGACGGCCATTTCACTCCAACCCTTACCCTCGTGGACTGGGCCATATTCATGGGCGTCTTGCCACACTGCTCCATTGTCTTCCCCTCCCCTTCCACCTCCGACTGCCCCGCCCCGTACATCTCCTCAAACTCCTCCACGTGCCCGTCTGCCGAGGCCACGCCCACCTCGCCCATGGACTCGTCCGAGGTGTCAAAGTTCTCCACATTGGGGTCGGCGCCGGCGCTGATCAGCACGGCGGCCACAGCCACATAATCCAGGCTGCAGGCCAGGTGGAGGGGCGTGTCCCCAGCAAATGTCTGGCCGTGGATATCTGCGTCGGCGTCGGCGATGAGGAAACTAAGGAAGGAGAAATTCTCCTGTTCCACGGCGTAGTGAAGTGGGGTGCGGCCACTCTTGCCATCCTGTTAAGGAAATTGAACGTCCGATTAGCAGGGGGTCCTTTCAGCAGCAAGCCCAAAAAAATGGAGATGTTCCGTAACTGGATTTCAATAAACAAAAACAGTGACAAAACTTACAGGTATGTTGACGTCCGCCCCATTCTTGACTAGTACCTTCAAGTTCTTCAGATCTTTCTGAATCACTGAGATATGAGAGGCTGTATATCCTGAAAGTAAACGATAAAGATTGATCTTGTCAACAATATCACGACGACATCTACGTTACTAAAAGAATTATCATAGCAAAATAATATTCTTGAATGATTTAACAAATTTTTGTTTTTTGGAAAAATTATTTTTGATTTGTCACACAAATCACAAGAAAACTTGTGGTTTGTTTGACGAATTACAAGTTAAAAAGTCGTACCCACAATGTCGCTTCCCAAGTTGTATCGTTAAATTTGGCGTGATCCCTGGCTGCACGGCATTATGGGTTTATGAGTTCTGACTAGTGCCCCCCGAACAAAGATACTGACAATTTGGGAGACCGTCAACATAG
The DNA here is from genome assembly GCA_037893225.1 of Hippasteria phrygiana. Taxonomy (NCBI): domain Eukaryota; kingdom Metazoa; phylum Echinodermata; class Asteroidea; order Valvatida; family Goniasteridae; genus Hippasteria; species Hippasteria phrygiana. Next base: position 2,200,010 of record JAZGUH010000040.1, on the reverse strand, counting down.
GGCTGACTTAGCCCGAGAAATATCGTTAGATCAATGAAGCGGTATGGTTAACTTATCGACCCCACAGTTTTGAATTAGCCACTCCAGAGCAGACGCTCAGTGGCGCACTGTATTGTGTATCTGAAAAGTCATCGTTAATGTCTGTTCTGCATGTGCCTCACACACTTGTCTGTAAACATCCAGAACCATCAAGCAAAAAAGCGTAGCTTTATCTGCGTCCTTTAAGATTACGAACGCACTGATGACAGTAATAATGTTGTTTATACCACATGAAAATCAGATATGCAAAGAGCCGTGTTAAATTTCAAACTTTTCATAGGTTTGCGCACAAGCCTGGATGTAACCAGGGGCCAATTTCATGGAGGTGCTCAGCACCAAAATGTGCTTAGCAAGAAAAAATCTTGCTTGGTTAACAGCAGCTTACAAGCCAAATTACCATGTGATTTCCATGCCCAGTGAACAACAGCTGAATACCAGTCACAAGAAATATATATCACATGAAAATGTAGTTACTAATAGTGTTTTTAGCAGGAAAGATTTTTCATGCTAAGCAAAATTTTCTGCTTAGCAGCTCCATGAAATTGGCCCCAGCAGGCCTCACTCATCACACATCTTCACTGGCTTTCATGTATATCCAGGTGAAAAAGTAGGAGAATAGTACAATGTAGGATCAAAATTGACAAAAGTAGGACTTTGGAGGACAAAATCCGGAGTAGTTTTGGTTGATATTCACCCGTGTCCACAGCATCACAAGCCTCATTTGACATGTTCTGTACTCACAACACTTGTGCTCCATCCTCAACTAAGCTCTTGGAAGTAAATTTGCAGTACTCCTGCACCCAAGCCATTCATGATGTGATTTTCACATGACAGTGTGTAATTAACACATACAAAAAATATTCAATGAAATTATATTTTTCGGAGTTGCGGGACAAAAAAAGTAGGAAAAAAAAAAAAGAATTTCAAGAAAAAGTAGGAGCAAGGTATTGGAGAAGTCGGAATACTTGAAACCCTCTCTTTACCATCCAAGTTCTTTGTATTCAGCTCAGCCGTGATTGGCTGGATCGTCGGGGCTTTCCTTCCGGGAGGCGGGGCCGGTCCTTGCGCCAGGAGGAAGGTGACTTCGCTCAGACCGTACTGAGCTGCAAGGTGCAGCGGCATGTTGCCAGCGTGGTCCATAATGTTCGGGTCGGCACCGCACCGTAACAGCACCTCCACGACCTCCGTCTGTTTGGTTGCGACAGCAATGTGCAGGGGAGTCTACGGAACAAAACCAAACGTGTAAAAACACAGTTTGAAAATGGGCGCGTCGTCAGATTCAAAGTGAAACGAAATCCGATTTCCTCTGAGGTTCTAAGGGAGTCTTGAAGTTGCTATATAATGGCACAACAATGCACGGTATAAAAATAATAAATATGGGTCAAGAGACCCAAAACATTTTGTTGGATAGTACAGTTTTACAGAAATTTCCAGATTTGGGGGATTTACATCAATTCCAAAAAAATGAAAGCAAAAAATGGTTACAGAAACTAAGCTTAAAGGTAGCGTACATGATTGGTAATCCTCCAATTTCTTTTTACTGAATTATTATGAAAAATACCTTACTAGACTGTAAGTCAATAGCAGTCTCAATCATCCTGTGAAATGATGGCACCAGGTGTGCTGTCGTTGTGAAGTGGAAATTTATATCGTTTTCCAACGATTGCCGGCCGGCAATCGTTGAAAAACTGCCCTCTGTAACAAATGTAGCCTTTAGTCAAGACGCGTGTGGCTACCTGGACGCGTGGCACGCCCCGGACACGCTGGCATATCCGGGGCGCATCACGCGTCCAGGTAGCCACGCGCGCCTCGACTAAAGGCTATCATCCGCCCGACGGTTGAAAACGAACGCCGTTTTTCTCTCGTTTTTTTCGCCATCCAACAACGCAAAACTTTGAACAGGTCAGTGGAACGATATTTCCTATAAAATACTAACCCCCAAATCTGCCCATTTCTGAAAATTGCAATAATGACCAATCATGTACACTACCTTTAATGGGAGACTTTTAAGACGCTGAATGCAGCGGACATACCGTTTTGTTTTGCTAGTTCTGAGCATGCGCACGTAATTCTGAGCATGTGCACGACTAGTAAGAACAATGGAAAGGGACCGGTATGTCTGCTGCCACCACACATCTCAAAAGTCTCCAATTCGGAAGGAATCTTAATGTGTTCTGCTAGTTTTTGCACAACTGAATCTCTAAGTACAGTCAGACTGGATGGTTAAAAAAAAATATAAAAATTATTTTTGTTCCCAAATAAGTTGTAATCAAGTCAATTACAAGTCAATCACAAGTCAGATCAAAAAGCAGACCACAAGTCAGCTTACAAGATAAATGGGATGAACGTGGCAAAGGAATGCTTTTGTTATATAGTGTGTTTGAATAGCTTGTTACATGGCTTGCGACCAGAATTGTGAAGTGACTTGTGGAGTGACTTGTGGAGTGACTTGTGGAGTGACTTGTGGAGTGACTTGTGGAGTGACTTGTGGAGTGACTTGTGGAGTGACTTGTGGAGTGACTTGTGGAGTGACTTGTGGAGTGACTTGTGGAGTGACTTGTGGAGTGACTTGTGGAGTGACTTGTGGAGTGACTTGTGGAGTGACTTGCGGAGTGACTTGTGGAGTGACTTGTGGAGTGACTTGTGGAGTGACTTGTGGAGTGACTTGTGGAGTGACTTGTGGAGTGACTTGTGGAGTGACTTGTGGAGTGACTTGTGGAGTGACTTGTGGAGTGACTTGTGGAGTGACTTGTGGAGTGACTTGCGGAGTGACTTGCGGAGCGACTTGCGAAGCGACTTGCGAAGCGACTTGCGAAGCGACTTGCGAAGCGACTTGCGAAGCGACTTGCGAAGCGACTTGCGAAGCGACTTGCGAAGCGACTTGCGAAGCGACTTGCGAAGCGACTTGTGATTGACTTGATTACAACTCTGCCAAATTGGTCCCTCAGAGAAAGGCTTACAAACATATTTTGTGTATTTTAATGGAATGCCAATTTGTGTTCCCCTGATTTTACCTGATGGAGTTTGTTGAGTTGGTTGAGGATCTTCTGGTCCGGAATGCTGATGATGACATTCAGAAGACCCAGGATGACATCCGACTTCTTGTGAATGATGCCCAGATGAAGGGGACTACGGGTAAAACAGAAACAACGCAGGCTGGGTATTTCAGAAGACACAAGCGGTGAATTTCGTGGCGCTGCCAATCACATATTTTCTACTAATCACTCCTGTATTCGAAGATCTTCACTGGCTTCCAATATCACATACTAAATAACCCTTTCCTGACCAATGTTCCGCACACAAAGCAAACAACAGATATGCTCACCATGTTTCAATCAACTCTAGTGTTTGTGTTTTTGGCTCTCCATACTTCATCCTTATACCAACGGAGAGAGCTTTTGTGTACCTTTCTAATGGTGCTATCAAATTTATGCGAACATTTTGATAAAACTGTATCCATAGTCTTTTGGTATGGAGTGCCATTTGTTCATGTGACAAACAAGTTTCCTGTTTGATAAAGTGGGCGAGAAGAAATATTAACAGCCATAACTTTGCTATGTTAGCAGCTTTGACTTTCATTTTTACACCACATGAAAGAGTAATTGTCATGGAACAAACTTTGCAACATTTTCCGTTTCAACCGACTCTTGAGGGTGAAACCTTTGGTTGTAAATACAACCATTCAGCAAACAGCTGGCTGCTGATACCGCTGTTTCTCTTCGCGGCGCCGCATTCCTTACCTCAAAAACCTACCTGGTGAATGGGAAGCCACGCTGTTCGAATAATTGAACTTGAATAACTACGGTTTCCCCTCAGCCCCGATCTAAATTAATGAATCTTCAAAGGTAGATGGAGAAAGGACCCCCAATTTTCAGACCTAATTATAACCCACGCCATCTAAATCCTCAAACCTACAAAAGGTGAAATAGAAATCAAACAAACTCGACGTACGTGTCACCGTTGTCGTCCTCGACAGCAGTGAGGTGTCTCTGTACAGCGAGTATCATCTTGATATCGGCCGTTCTGGCAAAGTCATGCAGGGCACGGGACGTACGCTCGGCCAGTCGCCAAGCTAACGACTCATAGTCCATGGGAATGTCGTCTGTAATGTGATCCAAAGAAAACTGCATTTTAATTGCATTTACGGGTAGTACGGGAATCGGGTACCAGACTAAAAAGAAAAAGCATGGGTACCCGGGTACCCGTTAAAAGAAAGCCAATCTCAAAAATTCAATCTCAGAAGTTGCTGTAAAGGTCCGCACGTTAATACTACCGTATCGGTGCATCAATGCAGCAAGATGCAATGTGTACAGTCAGCTCTATATCTATAGCCTTACTGTGCAAATTGCATTTTCACAAATGTCATTAACATTAATCCGTTTTGTTTTTCCACGTACGCTGGTTTTCATTTTGAAAATTCCCCACAGATGACATTCAAAAACTTTCTGTTTCATTGTCTAAGAAATGACTAAGTAATATGTTCATTTGGTGACGGGTACTCGATTCCATAATCTGGAACCGGTTCCCGACATGTCGGGTACTCGGGTACTCGGGTACCCGGTTCGGATGCACAGCCCTAGTAATTATTAACATGTACGAAAAAACATTTTCAAGCGCGTCATTGCATTGCATTATTGCATCATTGCGTATACATATAGGGCGTGCAAGTACAGTGCTTCCACGAACACTGTATATGTGACCCGCTCTGCAAAAAGGGCACATAAGTCGCTGTATGCTTTTACGAGTTATGGGCCGTTCAATGTGAAGAGGGTGAACAATTCTTCAAACAAGTGATTTTGAAGGGAGGGAATTTTTTGCATCTTTGATACCTATATTATTTCATAACCAAAATCTTTGTAAAAATTTTGTAAATAAAATTGGAAAAAGAATGTGTTTTTGTCGAGTGCTTCCATCTATTGCTTTGCTTGTTTTTTTTCTTTAAATGGCTTGTTTCTCCTTAAGTCATTTCAAGAAATTCCAGAAAACAAACATGCAAATTTCCAAATATCTCGTGATTGCAAAATGCTACAGGCCTCAGACATATACCATATGAAAGCTTATAAAATGGCCTTTCCAGCTATATATAAAACACTATTTTCAAATTTTGCAGCATATGTGCCCTTTTTGCAGAGCGGGTCACATATATGAGCATTAACGTCTTCAACGTCCCGGCGTCCCATTTTACGAAATTATTTTGTATTCCGATTTGCCTGACCTGGGAAACTACCATAATATGGTCTTGTGAGGGAAAAGGAGGCACTTCAAGCTGCAAAATTTTTAAAATACTGGAAACTGATGACCTGAACACTAAATTGACCTCAACTTCTGATCTATCGTTCACGTTGCTATCGGGTAAAGACAGGCTAGAGTCCATCATCACTCGACTACTACAAGATGTTCACATAAAGTGATAAAAAAGCGATGATGAAATTGCGAGACTTCCACACTCTATAATAAACTCCATAATCATTGAGAATGCACAGTTCTAGATATTTTTTTGACTTGCCAGAGAAATGTATGTTATGGAAATCCCGTTCGGATTCGGAATCAGGTTCGGATTACTGTTCAAACAGGAGTGAGATTCGAGGAAATTTAAAAAATCCACGAAACATTCAAAGGCATTTGATTTGTATGGCTTTGCTGAAAACTGCATCCGAAAACTGCATTTTCTACTAAAAGATACGGCTCAAAACAACAAAAAATACAGTCGTTAGAGCGAAAGGAAGACCGTTTCACGTTGCAGAGGTAATTTTTGGAATGATAAAAACAATTCAAGAACACAAAAACCTTCCGGAAATCTGGAAGAAATCTTATAAAAAAAATTAAAAACCTGTTTAAAGACCCTCCAAAATAGCATCAAATCTCTTGAGGTTAAATTTATATTGAATGACTTAAAAACGGATACATACATGTATTAAGCCTTATTCGTACAAACGGCCACAGCCAGACAGACAGACCAACCGACCGACCAACCAACCAACCTACCAGTCTGCACAGAGCTGTCTGTTACGCTCTTCGCTCTTTCCACAATGTCGAAGGTTGTCTTTTTCAGGAACGCCGCCGTCTTGTCTTCAACTGCAGTAGCCTTCTCATCATCGTCCGCTGCTTCAGACAAAAAAATGGCAAAAATTGAATACTCCCATACACGTTGCCTCAATTTGGTTCCACACAAAGATTCGTTTTCAGAATTAACCAAAATAACCAGCATTTGTTCAAAAAAGCATGCCAACATGTCGCCTTTGCAGACGACCGGAATAACTGCTTCCTTTCCACCTATAATCTTTCACAAAATCGAAATGTGAATCGATACCTTCTATCCCTGTGATTTCTGTCTTTTCTTGTCTTTTGTAACCCACACCTTGAGTGGCCTTTTTGCCTTGTGTTAGACTATACCCATAACAAATTGTTTTTTTTAAAGTACCGTGGAACACTGCTATACCAAACACCGCTATACCGGACATTCGGCTATACCGAACACCATTTTTGGTTCCCAAATTTTGTGTACAAAACTTTTGTTGAAAAAAAAGGCAACGGATTAAAAAAATGTACCGGGTATTTGGGCTGTTAGTAATTCCCAAGCCGTACGTATAGTCCGTGTACTAGCCCAACCTAGGCCTGGGAACGATGACTGTTCATGACAGCGATGGAACGGAGGACGCTGATGAGGACCGATTTTTTGATAAAAAGTTACTTAAAATTAAATTAAAAAGTGGGAGAGAATATTACATTTCCAGGCGGAAAAATTGGGGGAAATACGTAGTACAATTGAATAATACCTTCAATTACAATCAAAAGTGGGCGCACTTCAAAAACGACGCAAGATGGCGCTATTTAAAAGAACGGTCGGCATGTTAAAGAATGGGCACGCGGACCGGCGGCTGAAAATCGCTATACCGAACGATCGATATACCAACAAAATCTGTGGATGCCACGATGTTCGTTATAGCGGTGTTCTACTGTCCACATAGTCAAAGTAGCAGCCTGGCAGGAATCGAACCAGGGCCGCTTGAGGTGGAGGGCAAGGTGAGGACCACGACATCAAACTGGTGCCCGACTCCTCCCAATCATCATGACTGCACTTACCAATGGCGCAAGAGTCAACCTCCAGGTCGCTGTCTACCTCCTCGTCCTCCATGGCCAAAGAATCCACCATTGGCACGATGGCCGGTTGGCTGTCCTGCACAGCCTCCGTGGTGGGAGACGCTAGCACAACGACACGCTTGCTGTCCTTGCTGATGCCACGGCTCTGCATGACCAGGTTCTGCTGCTGCTGTTGCTGCTGTTGCTGCTGCTGTCGCAGTTGCTGTTGTTGTTGTTGCTGGAACTGTTTCATGATTCTCAGATGTTGCTGGTCTAAAAAAAGCCAAGAGAACAAAATATAAAATACCTTTGAACCCCATATTCTTGGGAGTCCTTAATTCTCCCTAATCCGCCGCTGTACAGTAATTAAATGGCTATGAAACTTACAAGGAACATCAAGCATTGTCAAGTACAGAAGCCCATTATTTGGTTGGAGAAGAGTTGGGCTCATCCTTACAATCACTCTCTCGCCAGAGATCTATTGCTACTCTTAGTCTGTTCTACAGATATTTTCATGGTAAATGTTTCACCGGCTTGCCCGGCTTGCCCGGCTTGGTTCCTCCAGTTTGAGCGTGAAACTCGGCTTTCCGCCTGTTCCCACCAATACACTCTAGATGCACCTACATGTAGAACGAAAAGCTATGCCAATAGCTTTTTCCCTCGATCTGCATCTCTATGGAATTCTTTGCCTGGTGCATGTTTCCCTACATCACACGATCTTTCCCGCTTCAAGAGTAATACTAATTCCCACCTCTTCATCTTTCATTCTTTGGCCTTTTGTAGCCATGTACCTCAAATGGCTTTTAGCCTTGTTTAGAGCGACCATAAAAAAGAATACCTAAAAACCCTAAGTTTGTATCAGTTCCCAGTATGAGCGAAAATTAAAACAAGTACACAAACAAAAACAAACAAGTAGGGCTGTCCTAAATATATACCGAATATTCGATATTCGATCATCAAGCGAATATTCGAATACCATTTTGCCAGTTTAAATATTCAAAAAGATATTATATGCACGTACAGATATGACTCTGATGCTATTCCAATAGAAAAGTTACAGTGTCAAATGCTGCATTTTCTTAATCGCAATTTTTTGTGGACGGAGGTTTATTGTTCCTGTCCGTAAAACCCTTGATACAACGGTCCATAATATCAATCGCCATACGTAAAACACCGGCGTGCTTTTACGTGCAATGTTTTTTTTTACCGGTGTGGCATGCACTGAAAAACTTGATCGGCGAGTATCGAATATTCGAATATTCGGTCAAACCCAGTTTCGAATATTCAAATAGCAAATTATTCAAAAATGAACAGCCCTACAAACAAGTAAACAAATGTCAGGAACATTACAAAAAGGAATTAGACCATATGTGACCCGCTCTGGAAAAAAGTATATTATGTCGCAAAATATGAAAAATGAGTGTTATGTATGATTGGAAAGCCCGCAATGTAAGCTTTCATTTGGTACATGATATAGCTCTAAAGCCGTTTCCGTTCTGGAGATATCGTGTTTTTGCATGTTAATTAGTCATATGGAGTTCAAATTGCACAACAGAGAAAACAGGCTTTGAAATAGCTAGTTCTAATACAATGCAATGGAACAATGCACTCTAAAAAGGTAATTTTTTCACTTTATTCACTGAAATCAACATTGTTGTGCACCAAACCTGAAACTTTAGATATTTAAGATGTCATTAAAGAAAAAAACAAAAATGAATTTTGACGAAAAATTTAACCCTCTCAAAGTTGAAAGGGCCATTACACCTTAATGCATAGCGCGACTTATATCACCTTTTTCTGGAGCGGTTCACATATATTTGCCTACCTCTGTCCATATTCCCCGGGTGGCTGACTGCTGACCCCTGTAGGTCATTCACAGGTCCCCCGCCTCCGCCCCCAAAGTTCAAGTTTATGGGCGTGTCCGCTGAGAAGGGATAGCCCCCGCCCCCGCCCCCGCCTCCTCCCCCTCCTCCTCCTCTGGTGCCTCCGAACCCGCCTTTGCCCCCGCCGTAGCAGTGGTCTTGGAATGACGGCAGTTGCTTTTTCCTCTTCCTCAAGATGCTTTCTTTATCTGTGGTGGGGGGTGCATTTACCAAACATACATGTATCACATAGGCAAAAAAACAAATTGGAATTGCAGGGTTCGTCAAAAAATGTCATGACTTATCCATGATTTTCCAGGACAAAATTGGGGGTTTCCGATGCCTTCGAGAAAACCAGGGGCGAGACTGCCCAAAAATGAAAATTCCATGAAATCCACAAACAAATCCACAAACAAATCCACAATAAATCCACGAAAAATCCACGAAAAATCCACGAAAAATCCACGATAAATCCACGATAAATCCACGAAAAATCCACGAAAAATTCCACGAGTACCCCATACCCCATATGGTTTGTATTTGCCTAAAGGCACCCTTTTGAAATATCCGTTCCTATTGGTCTATATCCACTTTTACAGGTAAAAACACCTTTAGGACAACACCTCAGGAATTCCAGATTGCAAAAGAGATTCTTTAAACATTTTGAAAAACATTTTTGAAAAACAAATCCTGAATTCAGGAAAAATCTTGACAAATTTCACCCCGAAGTTCAAATTATTTGGATTTGTATATTTCAGGTAAATCCAGTCAGTTAGCAGTTTGCGGCGGTTTCAATCATTTTCAGGTTTTCCCATGACAAATTCTGACGCTGTGTTACACATCTTAAAGATGATGTTGATTGCTGAAAGAAGTCAGCGTCATTTCATAGTTTTATGTAGATTACGTGTTGTAAAATAAAACAGCCAATTATTTCTGCCATGAAATAACAAAAGAAATGACTTTTGAGAGCTATTTTTATCAAGTCCCCTTTAGCTTGTGGGGCCATTTGTTTAAACGTCGTCACTGCGGGCAGCAAACAAATCTGACGTCATAAGATGAACTCCCCTTTTGTGTCTAGCACTAGACTTCCTGATTTCGATCAAATTTACTGTACTTGTATTACTGATGAGTAATGAAGACATGTCAATTTTTGGCCCGATCTGCCTTTCCAAAAAACGAACAAATTTTGCTTAAAACACTACCCTTTTAGTAAAAATACATCACAAACCCTTTCATTTTTCACCGAATATACACAAATTTGATATCAAAATAATGAGAATGACATGCTCAAATTTTGAAGACCCCCAGGAAGCTATAAACGGATTCTAATAGAGAATGACACACACCATCAAACAGTTTTTATTTCATTGATTTTCAAAATGGGGTCAAAGGGCAAGGTGGTGTGTCAAAGGTCATGGCGACCTACTTTTGACAAAACTAAATTTTGACAACATCGTTGATTGGAGCATGTCATTCTCATTATTTTGATACCAAATTTGCATATATTCGGTGAAAACTGACAGAGTTGTGATGTATTTTTACTAAACGGGTGGCGTTTTATTATAAAGCTAAATTTGTCCGTTTTTTTGTAATCTCCGCCCTGACCACATGGAAAGGAGGATCGAGCCAAAAATTAGCATGTCTTCATTACTCATCAGTACTTTACAAATACAGCAAATTTTATCCAAATCGGAAGACCTAAGTTCAAAAGGTGAGTTGGTCAGACAAGGAATGACCCATAACAGTAATTTTTTGTTCACCATTACAAAGCTTACACTTTATATTTTATTATGGAATGGAAATCTCGATTTTGAAAATTTCCAACTTGCTTTCTGATTTCGCTTGCTGGTGACACACAATTGATATACACAATACGTTCGTCATAAACTCTAAGAAGAAATATCATCACGTATCACTTTATTAATTTCCTTGTTTTGTTCATTATATTACAGTTGGAATTCAGTATAATACAATTTCTATCACATTCTCAAAAAAAAAAAAAAAAAACAATTAAATAAATAAAAAAAAAAAAAACAATTAAAAAAAAAATAATAAAAAAAAATAAATAAATAAATATATAAATAAATAAATCAACCACATACAAAAATCACTTCATGCAGAAACTCCCTATACTTTCCAGAATATCCTAATAATGTCAAGTCCCAAAAAGCAAACTACAAGATGCTGATCACATGCTTATTAACTCCGCAACCAAAACTGCCATGCTTCCCCGATGGCTTGGGGATTTTTCCCGGGATTTCCCAAAAATCCCAACCCGGAATTTCCCCATACGCCCACAACAACAGAGAGTCATTCCTGGTGGATTCAGTAGGATACTCACCAGTGAGCTGGGGGTGATAGGTGAACGGTTTAGGATCGCTCACTTCCCGGTCGGACCGCCTCTGCAGCTGAACCTGAACATAGACTGGTTTCTGAATGTAGCAGTCCTTATATCTGGGGGTCTTGAAGACGATGGCAAACTACGCAGGGGGGGACAACGTTGCGTATTAAATAACAGATGTTCCAACATTCACTAAATTGGACTAAAAAAAACGGTGGCATTAGGTAATCATTTTGTGCTTTGCTGCAATGAATACTGCTATCAGTCTTACACGTTTCATTGATGGCAGGCTGATTGATGGGCTTACTCAAATAAGCACTTCATATAGTATTAACTATATCATGCATTTCATGCATGTCTTCAAAACCCCGTTCTCGGGTAACCCGTGAACAGTGTTCTCTGGTTGCCGATTACGAATGCCAAAGTGCCGTGTAGAGTGCATCTGGGCGAAAATTCAAAATGGCTGCGGCCGTATTAACCCTTGCTCTATGAGTGTTGTTTATTGCAAGTCAGTGGTACATGTACATGCCAATGCACTCCAGCTGCAGTGCATTGGAGGATTCTTTGCTTTACCAGACAATTGATTTCAAAGCTCCTACTGGAGTGCATTGGAGGGCACTTGGGGGGTTGATGGTCATTGTTGTTGCTCACTTGACCAGCAAGTCTTAATGGAATTGCCATTGTATTTATTATTACAATGTAGTAACTTGTTATAATGTTAAATATCAATTTCAATTATTATAACATTATATAACATAACATTTTATACAACACCTGAATAAATCCCCGCCATCCGATTGGTGGAGAGTCGATCACGTGCATTGAATTATTCGACCCATCACACGACGCGAACCCGCCCCGCCCAATACGTTCTATCACATGGGTCTATCACATGGTGCGCGCGCATTGATGATAGAACCAAAACACTTTTCTAATTTCACGGTCACTAGGTGGCGCTACAACAGCGCTGTCATTCACACAACATGGCCGCCAAGTTACCCGAACTGCCGCGGTTTGTTCTCCTAACAGACGACGAAATATTGGAACTTGTAAGCAATGCTGACGCTCCAAATACAAAGATACAAATCAAATATGCAGTGAAACGATTAGATGAATTTGCTAGACACGCAGGAACAACAATTGAAGCTTTAACTAATTCGGAACTCGAAAAATTTTTGTCCCGGTTTTATGCGGGACTGAGAAAGGAAAACGGCACGTACACAAAGAAATCCATGCATGCAATCCGCATTTTTAACTTTTCTGGACTAGTACAGTTTGTAAACTTCCATAAATTGGATATGAAAGTGCATTAATTGGTTACTGAAAGTTCTGAATTTGTGAAACAGCTTTTTAACAATTCTGAACAGTTTAATCTTCAACACTTCGGAACGGATATTTTTAGATGACATTCTGCATCTGAAGTGAATAATTCTTCTGAACTTGTTGAAAAACAGTGAAAATTTTTAACTGTTTGAGACTTTTCGAGACAGTAATTGGTTACTGGAAGTTCTGAATTTGTGAAACAGTTTTTTACAATTCTGAACAGTTTTTAACTTGAATCAAATGCATTGAAAGTGTTCCCCCAGCTATCAGTGTTACTACATGTTTCTTACATTTATGTAAGCACCAGTTTACAAGTTACCAATCAGATGACGAGAATTTATTCAGGCGTTGTATAAAACAAATAATGAATGTTTCACATTCGTGTGATGGAAAGAATAATTTCATTCGGTGACAGATGGCATGTTCTATTCCACTCGGCTTCGCCTCGTGGAATAGAACATGCCATCTGTCACCTCATGAAATTATTCTTACCATCACACTCATAAACATTCATTATTTGTATAACTTTGTATAACATTACATAACATTACATAACATTACATAACATTACTTAACATTACATAACATCAACCTGGTGTTCCAAAAGTACAGAGTGTTTTACTTCACAGCCTATTAGACATACCCTCCATCTCACTCCAGAGGATTATGGCATGTGGCTTTGCTTATCAGTGTAATACACTGTTTATTTACAGCATGACCAAGTTATCCTCCAGTTTCCTTTGGCATTCCTTGGAGTTTACAATTGACTCCCCATTGAAATAATGTGACAGTTATTGGAGGACCATGCAATAAACATAGGCATTTTTTTTGGGGGGGGCCAATATTAAAGTGCACTGGAGTATAAACAAGAGCAAGGGTTAATACTCTGAATGAAAACAAAGGCAAATTTACGATCTTACGAAAATAATTGAAATCCCGGAACAGCAACAAAAATTTGCAAATACAATCCCACTCCTATGATCACGTACAATTTTATTTTCTAAATATCATTTATACTGTTCCTGGGCTGAATGAGCGCTTCCAATCTCACAAAAATAATCACCAGTTCCAGGAGGGCCTAACTCCGCCATCTTTGTTCTTCATCTACTCCCAAATATAGTGGGGGAGTGAAAAATCCTGTTCGCGAAAACCGTTCGCGTGTTGGTTCTCGTCTTTCGAAACTCTGTTTACGTGTTCATTCAACACGAGAACAGGGTTTCGAATACGCCCCATGATGACACGTAAACAAAAGTCCATAGAAAGGCAAAAAATTGTTTTCCTGATCAACTCCAAATTCTGCCACAGTATTTCAACTACCATTATTTACGCTATATGTTTTCCCCACAATAACTATTTTTTAAAGGTCATACAACTGACCCGCCCTTCCCATATACATGTGCAGCCCTCTACCTGCACATTTCTGCTAATCTGTCTGTACACTGATGCCAATGGAACCAAACAAGTGCCTCTTATGCAAACTGACGCACACTTTCCCTCTCCTCAGCATATCCTACTTTAGTACTTCACTCTCGACTGATGATCACCAACAGACCTAAAACCTCAGAATGCACCTCCAATGCAACCTCACTATTAATGTTCACGCTGACCTCTTCTCCTCCCCTCAGCATATCCCACCTTCTTTCTCTACCGACGATCATCAACAGACTCAAAACCTATTAATGTACATGTACCTCCCATGCAACCTCACTATTAAAGGTCACGCTGACCTCTTCTCCTCCCCTCAGCATATCCTCCTTCTTTCTCTACCGACGATCATCAACTTACCCAAAACCTATTAATGTACATGTACCTCCCATGCAACCTCACTATTAATGTTCACGCTGACCTCTTCCCCTCCCCTCAGCATATCCCACCTCTTTCTCTACTGACGATCATCAACAGACTCAAAACCTATTAATGTACATATACCTCCAGAGCAACCTCACTATTTGCTGCTATTTGAATGAACCCCTTCCCGACCCTCAGCATGACCTCCTGTAACTATCAACCTCACTGCTGCTGTTCAAACTGACCCCTTCCCCTTCGCACATCGTTCTTCACTCTCAACTCACGATCAACAGACTCAAAACTTCTCAATGCACCACTCATGCAACCTTCCTGCTTTGATCAAAAGGTTCAAACCTCATAACCCTAACCCCCTAGACCTTTTTGCTAGGAACCATCTTCCAAAATCCTCCTGCCCCAACAAATGCATCCATCCTCAATCCTCTAAAATCCTCCAAATTTGTGTATTTATGTTAAAAATGAAAGGTACCCAAAATCCTCCTGTTTCTCAAACACCATTCACCCTCAATCCTCTCAAATCCTCCCGTTTCTCAAACACCATTCACCCTCAATCCTCTCAAATCCTCCCGTTTATCAAACACCATTCACCCTCAATCCTCTCAAATCCTCCCGTTTATCAAACACCATTCACCCTCAATCCTCTAAAAATCCTCCTGCGCTTGAAACACCATTCATCCTCAATCCTCCAAAATTATCTTTTTCTTAAAATACCTTTCATTCTCAATCCTTCAAAATCCTCCAAAACTGCAAGGAGGATTTGGGAGGATTTGAGGTGGGTTAGGGTTAATGCACCTCCCATGCAACCTCACTGTTTCTGTTCATATAGATCTCTTCTCCTTCTCTCTCCAAAATCTTCCTTCTAATAAAAGTTACCTGTCTGTGGACATCCGTGGGGCCAAACTCTCCATGCGCCTCCCATATCACCTCCCCGTTGCTGTTCAACTCAAAGAACCTGACCCCGACGTCGTCCTTCTGGACCTTATCGCAGAGGAGGTAGACCTCTTCATTTCCCGTGACGCAGCCAGAGCTCCTGTCCATCCGGCAGATTTTGAGAGTAGTGGCCCCAGGTGCCTCTGTTAACGGAGAAATTGGAAGTACGGTAACCCTCAAACTCAGCCCCAAATTCAGCCTCGTGGTTTGGTTAGGTTTATCAGTGGTATTATACAACATTTGCTTTTGCTGTAATTTTCAGAAACGAATGGATTTGGGGGGTTAGCATTTTATAGCTAATACTGTAACAGTCACCTGTTTAAAGTTGTGTGTGCATAGATGCTGGGAAAACAGAAAAAACAGGACAAAAATGCTGTTCTTGTAGTCTGGTTCCCTGACCCTACTTCAGACAAAACGGAGCAATTTATAGACGTTTGGCAATTATCGGGTCGAGGAACTAGACTATTTCCAACGATGGTCGGCCGACAATCGCTGGAAATTGATACAAAAATTCAACTTTTCTTGACAATGACAGCACACCAGGTGCCATGATGTCACAGGAAGCTTGAGACTATTATTAACTTACAGACAAGTAAGGCATTTCATAACAATTTGGTAGTTTGGTTTTGTTTATGTTTGCAAATGTTGTATATTCCCTTTCACAGGACCCTTAAATACACCATGCCTTTTTTGGTTAACGTTAGTGACGACCAATAAACCGAGTGTTCAGAAAAACAGGAACCAAAGTTCTGAGTTGTTCTTTGTGTCTCTTGGTAGGCCTCACCACCATTTGTGACCCGCTCCAGAAAAAGGTGATATAAGTCGCGCTATGCATTTACGTGTAATGGCCCTTTCAACATTGAGAGGGTGACATTTTTCGTCAAAATTCATTTTTTGTTTTTTGTCTTTAATGACATCTTAAATATCTAAAGTTTAAGGTTTGGTGCACAACAATGTTGATTTCAGTAAATAAAGTGAAAAAAATAACCTTTTTAGAGTGCATTGTTCCATTGCATTGTATTAGAACTAGCTATTTCTAAGCCTGTTTTCTCTGTTGTGTAATTTGAACTCCATAGAACTAATTAATATGCAAACACGCGATATCCCCAGAACGGAAATGGCTTTGGAGCTCTATCATATACCAAATGAAAGCTTACATTGCGGGCTTCCCAAACATACATAAAACTCATTTTTCATATATTGCGACATAATATACCTTTTTCCAGAGCGGGTCACATTTTGTGTCGTGGCAGTTTTGGTCAATAGGCTTTGAAGCTGTGAGGGAATGAAAGTGACGTGATGACCGTCTATAAATGTAACATTAGTGCCGGTGGAATTGCCCAGAATCAAATACTCACTGCTGTCGTAGATGGGTACCGATATGACGGGGGCCAGCGCCTGGATGAAATGGCCCGAGCTGTCCGGCAGGTAGGCCTGGAAGCACAGCCGCACCACCGACAGGTCCATCTCCTTGGCAATCTCCTTGGCCTTCTTCATCAGTTGCTCCTCGGTGTCCAGGATGCTCTGCGAGCCCGGGATGCAGCCCTTGTTGCTGAGCACGGTGCGGAAGAGTTTCTGCTGCTCCCTCAGTCGTTCCTTGAGCACCTTCTCCACGTTCTTGCGGGTGACGTGTAGGATGCCCAGGTTTGGGAAACTGGACCAAAAATAACAAAAGAGGTTTGCTGAATGCAGGTTGGCTACCACAAGGGAGGTAAAGGCCAATTCCTCCAAAGTCGATGTCACAAACTTCACGCAACGGGGGGAGATGAGTTGATCTCATCGACAGTGGAAGTTACCCTGCCTGGGTCTATACAGTAGGTGGGTCTGTCCACACTAAAGGGACCATTTAGCATCAAAAGATAATAATAATAATAATAATAATGAACATTTATAAGGCGCCGGTATCCGCCAAGCAAGACGCTCATGGCGCACAATACAATGACATTTAAATTAAATTAAATTTAAATTAAATTAAATATGATTAACAGAAATCAGTAACAGAAATAATGAATACCAACTCATTAAACACAAAATCGTGTGGTAAACATGTGGGTTTTAAGAGAAGATTTAAATACAGACAATGATGATGACTGACGAATTTCAAGGGATAGCAATGGGAGTAAGACATGGAAGAGGGACATCAAATCAAGCATTTTGCCCAAATGTTTTTCTGATGCTTTCCTGAGCTGTTAGTGATCACACTGACATAAGAAAATAGGATAACACTCAGGATATATAAGAAATTAGAGGGTCATCTTCAAGACATTATGTTTGTAACATGGACGGAATTTTTTTAATTATTGACTGGAAAAAGAAAAGAGGAATTTAGTAACATTCCAAAATGTTGGTCAGTTTACATCTCTAACAATGTCAGGATTGTTATCAGTGGGAATTATGACAAATTTTGAGGTTGTGATATAAATTATGTTCAAACATGGACGGACATTTTGTGACAAATGTCCATCTAGAAATTGTACACGTTTGATGTTACAAACATAATATCTTGAAGATGATTCCAGGTCTAACTTCTTGAATACTCCGTTAGATGTTGATTATTTTGCTAAAACAATCTTGTTGATGGGTACTGAATGTATTGTGACAAAAATTAATGGAAAATTATTGTATATAATAACTACAATCTGAAATTCTCCTCCCATGTCACACCAAATGGGGTCATTAGTGTGGATAGACCCAGGTCTGAAAATTAAGATAATTTCTTTGGTATCTACTGAAGATTTATCCTCTATTTAGATCTGGACCCAGGAAAACCGTAAGGGTGGTAGGGCTGGCAACCTAAAATGTGGCCAACCCCACCACCTCTGCTGTAGCCCTTTAGCTAGAGTGGCTTTTAGCCTTGTGTTTGGCAACTTCCATAAAAAAATTAAAAATATTTAAAAAACAACAAATTAAACTGGGAAAATTTGGAACGTTCAAGTGGCCAATGCACTCTATTCTTCAACACTGGGAACAGTCTGGAAAAAGCCATACATGTATGATCAGACATACATGTCTGATCATGTTGGCAATTTTGCAAACATTATTGTACGTGTGTGCCCCACAATATGGCTGTCATGAGGTCATATTTGATACGGTCCACTAACCCCATACTTTGAGTGGCTCACAACCTTGTAAAAAAAAAAGAATAAGCAACTTTTAGCCACTTGGATTCTGCAGAGCTGCCAAGCAAATGGTGTAACGTGTCAGACACCTCACCTTGCAGTCATGTCCGTCGGGCCGACTTGTACTGTGCACGCTCCGTCATTACAGTGTTTACCCACAATGCTGTGCGCATGGGGCCTGGGTACGTCTTCACTAGTAACCAGTGTGACGACAATTCTTGCCGACCCGGTAAAGTTGACAATCTATTGGCAATAAACACATACAAGTCGTCAAACAATCCACAAGGGAAACTGACTAGGTAAATTTTGAAAAATTTTCAAAGGGAACAAAGAAACTGGCAGGAGCGGGATTCGAACCTGCGACCTCCCGAACACCGTACCGGTGCTCTACCAACTGAGCTATCTTGCCCTATGTTGGCGGTCTCCCAAATTGTCAGTATCTTTGTTCGGGTGGGCGCTAGTCAGAAGTCATCAACCCAGAATGCCGTGTAGCCATAGGATCACACCCAATTTTACAATACAACCTGGGAAGCGACATTGTGGGGATCACTCAATGAGGATACGACTTTTTAACTTATAATTCGTCAAACAATCCACAAGGAAACTGACTAGGTAAATTTTGAATACATTTTCAAAGTGAACAAAGAAACTGGCAGGAGCGGGATTCGAACCTGCGACCTCCGGAACACCGTACCGGTGCTCTACCAACTGAGCTATCTTGCCCTATGTTGGCGGTCTCCCAAATTGTCGGTAAAAAGCAAAATGCTTCAAGGATAGAATGGTTATTACTAGGCCTGTGACTTTTTTAAACATCTAAAACCAATATCGTGACAGCATGCAAGGTGGCATTGTGGAGGCGGGCATATTGTTACTCAAGTGTGCATGGGCGGGGCTTAAGAGATCGGTATATGGGGGGGGGGGAGGGTTGAGAAATTTCTTCATTAATTTTCATACAAGTAAACCAGAGCAAAGGCAACTTTTTTCTGCTGGCTAGAAAAGTTTTGCGAGAAAGCAATTCTACAAATCAACAAAATTAGCTGGCCTAACGTTTCAAACTTAACCCCTTGGGCACGCTATTTTACGGGAGACGGGAGACGTCGAGGTGTTGCAGCAGTTCTGGCAGCCAAATCGAACCGCTACAATGTGTTTGTGCAGTCAAGCATGACATAAACAATAATCCAACAATGGATTGAAACTGCACAAACGGCGGACAATGGCGTCATCCGGCCTGGTGGCACTTTTGTTTTTGACGCCATATGGCATCATCCGTATGCAAGGGGTTAAGCAAGTTCTTTCTCAAAGGCAAATGACAGAGTACAAGAAACAAACATGTAGGGAACACACACATGCAAGAGGGGGTGGGTGGAGAAACACAAAAGAGAGATTAGGGACCTAAGGAGAGTGGCAGTGGGTGAACATCAAAGGGAGTACAGAGAGGGGATGGGACAGCAAGGAACAAAGGAGTGTGGTTATAGGGTAAGGATGAAAGGGGGGGGGGGGGTTTGACATGGGAAGGATAAAGCTAAAAAAGCAATTCTGGGAAGTTTTGGGATGATTGTAACATTATTATTTTTATATAGGGCTGTCCCGAATTTACCGAATATTTGATCGTCAACCGATTATTTGAATACCTTTTTGCCGGTTCGAGTTTTCAAGAAAAATATACATGCACTCTGATGCTATTTTAATAGAAAAGTCACAGTGCTGAGGAGCATCAAATGCCACATTTTTGTTGATGGTAAATTGTGGACGGAGGTTTATAATTCCTGTCCGTAAAACCCTTGACATTTATAAAATAATTACTGCAAAAACACAGGCTGGAGTTTGGTTTCTTGTTATCAGAATGTTATACCTACCCGTAACGATCTTGATACAACAGGCGCATGCAAAACAAATGTCGATTGCGCGGGCCATGATATCGATCGCCGCACGTTAAACACCGGCGTGCTTTGCGTGCAACTTTTTACCAGGGCGGCACGCAGTTGCAGCAGACGCGTGAAAAACTTGATGGGCGAGTATTGAATATTTTAATATTCGGCCAAACCCAGTTTCGCATAATTCAATACTAAATTATTCCAAAATGCCATGGACTGTCCCTCATATCGAGGAAGACTAATTTCCAGATACCAGGTTGTCACGTCGTTGATGAGATCTCATGTGTGAAATCAGGCCAATCTGTGCACGACAGAGACGGCCACAGATTGTACACACATGTGAGTCATGTGGGACACGGTTAGAGTTATCCAATTGAGAGGCTCGTGCGTCATGCCGCCGTAGACATCGTTCCTCTGCTGCAGCTGCCCTCGCCGACTCAGCTGACACTTGCCCGGCCGCTATGGCAGCTCGCCAGGCTCTGCGGCGAGCACTTCCCAGTTCCTGAAAGGTTTACAGTCTAAGTTGGCTGCAAACCAGATGACGTTTCACCACATCCAAGTAGCGAAGTTTCGGCCTTCCAACTGGGCGTGGGCTGTCTTGCAGTTCGCCATACAAGTAGATCAGACAGTGAAAATCCGCGATCGCGGAATCACGGACGGAATCGCGGAATCAAGTGTCAAAAACAGAATTTAAGATTTTGAACGAAAAAAAAAACGGAAAACGCATTTCAAAATAAGATTGAATGAGAATCATATTAAATTCAATTACATGTAAGTATTATAAAAATGTACTGATAAGCTTTCTTAAATAACAGAAGAATCATGTTAAAATGACGAAACAGCATACCGTTAATCACGCAACAAAAAATCCAGCCGATGTACATGACAGTGTACACAGTATAGGCCTACCACGCGTACACTGATTATTTAGAATTTGGGCTAGTCACGCACTTGGGGCCTGACCCGATTTCATCCGATTCCGCCGGTATGCTGTGGCAGAATGAATACCTTGATGTGGGAACAGGCACAATTACCAGCGGTCGGATTCGTGGCCCAAATCATGCCAAGCCGACAGAGGGTGAAACCTCCTGTTACTGGATGTGATTTACGTGCGCGTGCGTGCACATGCTACTCTTGTGAACATTTCACACTGCGAAGATTTTATTTCATCTCTCTAATGCCCTGCTGTGCTCGTCAAAATTGAAAACTGCCCGTCCAAAATCATTCAGAATCAGTCGGATAGTCAGGTTTATATATGTTCTTTATTAACTGTTCACTTCTAGAAATTTCATTTTTGGGAGGGACGTAATGATTGGGTGACTACATATAAAGACAACTCAGTACATGTAGGCCCCCAAAGCCTCAGGCCTATTCGGGGACGCTTTCAGGTTAGTGATTTTACCAATTTTGAATACGTACCGTTTACTCATCGGGGAGGTAATTCTATTCAAAAGGCTTCAAATTCCCGAAAAACGAAAACAAAACAGAATTTACAAAATTGCAGAACGGAAAAGGCAAAATTTTCGAACGGATTTTCACTGTCTCTATACAAGACAGACTTTGGAAGGCGGCCCTTAAAATGAACAGCCCTATTATCATATGCATGTATTTATTTTATTTTAAAATTTGTTTTAGCGGGGGACCCTCGAGACTACTCACCTCGACTGATGGGTACGTCCGCTTGCCTTTCTGGTTGTTCTGTCCGGGAAGTCCGCCGTGGGATGGTCCTTCACAATCATACCGAAATCGGAATCCACGCTGTACAGATTAGAACAAACGGAGAAAGTCTTCAAAAATGTGACTATTTAAAATGGGGAATTAGTGCATCAGTGGTAGAAATCGTGTTCTTCTAAGGGATCAGTCAGAAGTCGCATTCCTTTGTTTTGAGCTACAGGCAAAAATCCATTGAGGGTCAACATTTTTTATTTTCGTTATATTGCCTAAAATGCTAGTTTATGTAAAATCAAATCATACTGTGTTTTCGCTTTTTTGTTTTTATTATAGTACAATAAAATGTATTAAAAAAGAGATTTTTAGTAAGGTAACTCACCGATAATCACCGGTATTTATGTTTAGTTTTCTTCATAAGATTCGTTATTTTACGATTCGTGTACATCGCCATTTTGAATGCAATCATAACAAACTTGGTATCAATTTAAAGCTAGTGTTCTAAACTCTTTATTGATTGGCTGATCTGACCGATATTTCCACAAATAAACCACTGAGAGACACTTTTAGGAGATACCAAGGCTACCCCCCCTAATCGTGAGCCGTTCAGCGGTGCGGAAATGAAGGACAAACTTCAATATTGCTGGATCATCTCATAAAACTAAAATTAAACTTTTTAATACTGCTATCCGATTTTAATAATTCTTTCATAATTTTAAAGCTTATGATGTGTTCTTTCCAATAAATTTGGAAATAAATGTTTGTGATGAGAGACTGTTCTCTATTGAGAGCGCCACAATTGCGGGTGGGGGCAGGGTTCAAAATTCGCACTGGACCGCTGGACTGAGGTCTCAGGGGTGAGATTGGCCGGAAAAAAAATTAAATAAAACACGAAATCTGCAGTGTTTGGGCATCGCCGTGGACCCCAATTTGCCTAGAGGCACCCCTTAAAATACCTGTTTCTATTCGTCTATATCTAATTTTACAGGTAAACACCTTTAGGGTAACACCTCAGGAATTCCAGATATTAAAAGAGATTCTGAAATTAAAAGCAAAACTCCCTGACAAAAAAATCCTGAAATCAGGAAAATCCTAACAAATCGCACCCTTGTGGTCCAGTGGTTTCCCTGACCAACAAATCCGGTGGTCCTGTAATTTTATGTATCTTTTTTAAAAGTAAATTTGTTGCCCAAACCTCACCAAAAAACTCCCATTGCATAAGAGTTTCACATCAATTCAAGTAAACTTAATTCAAGTAAAAGTTAATTCTTAAAAGTTAATGTACTTCTTCATCCCGACTGTTTATTAATTGTTTTTTCAGGTCTAGTACATGTACCGGTATGTAGATTTCTAATGCTACATGTACTAGCCCTATTAAGGTTTAGCACTTTTTTGTCCCTAATTATTTTTTTTAGGGGGGGGGGGGGGGTCTCCTTTTACACTAAGTTCTATTTGGCACACCAGTCATGATGCTGGCATCTCGGAAAATAAAAGTTCCGTGGTAAATGACTGGTAAATGAACTGTCTACAAAATGTACATAAACTTCTATCATGTTGGAAAAACACAAATAAAACCACACAATTACTCAGTTTATTGCAATCTTAACCCCTTGAGTACGGTATTTTTCGGGAGACGTCGGGGTGCCGCGGCGGCTCTGGCAGCCAAGCGAACTGCTACAATGTGTTTGTGCAGTCAAGCGTAACCTATACACAATAATCCAAAATGGATTGAAACTGCACAAACAGCGGCCAATGGCGTCATCCGGCCTGGTGGCACTGTTTAATCCAACAATGGATTGAAACTGCACAAACAGCGGCCAATTGTGTCATCCGGCCTGGTGGCACTGTTTTTTTGCGCCACATTTCGTCATCCTTACGCAAGGGATTAATTATATTCAGGTACATGTAACATGTACAATGTGATGAAAATTTAGAAACTGCAAAAACCGCAGGGAACTTCAGTCAGTTTAAAGGACTTGGCAACACGGTGATATTCAAATAGTAATTTGATCGGTCAGTCAGGCTGTTCAGATGGCCATTTTATTAATATTATTAGCCCAAGGCTACAAGGAATGTTCCGGACGATCCAACAGAAGGCCTGTACATTGTAAACATACATGTAGTAAGGCTGTCTATAGGCGTAGAGCTATTTCCAACCAAGTAACATCTAATACTGTGGCTAATACTGAATATGGACGGAGGAGTTACACTGTATTTCGTTACCAGTAACACCGACTATTATAATGTATTACTATCACAACCCTACATGTAGTGTATGTGATGTGTTTTGTCAAAATCAGACTCTTCTGGCATGGGAACACAGTCGAAAATGAGTTTTTACATATTATTAAGGTATCATGCATTTTTCTCTTTACAATGGTGGTTCAATTTTTGAAAGTTATGCCATTTTTGAACTTCACAATGTCAAAAAGTAGAAAACAGAAATATTGGCTATAAAAGTAATTTAGGGGTTTACAATGTACATTTCAGACCTTTAAAAGTGCAAGTTTAAAACCAGCAAAAATGCTACACATTAGAATTGCAGTCTGAAATGTTTACGGTATATTAAATACCTCTAGGATTACACAAAATTGCAAAAAGCTAACAATCGAAAAAATTCACCCCCACTTCGGGTTCTGTATATATCGGAGGACAAGAGGAGAAAGGAAATACAAAGAAACCTTTCAGTCCTCGCAAGTCAAGTCTTTGGTTGAAATAGGTCCTCGCAAGTAGAAATACGTGCTTAATTAGTCTATGGGGTTGGGTTATATTAAAGGAACAATAGGAAACACAAAGCATTGTCCTCGCAAGTATTGGGAAAGTACGACTACATGTAACTGTACATGTACATGTACATGTACATGTACACGTACAGTGTACACGTACCTTGAACAAGTTTTTTTCTTAGTCTTGCATCTGAAAACAAGTACATTTCTGTACACCTGCTGCACATGTACCTCTATCAATATAGGTTAGGGTTGAGGGTTAGGGTTGAGGTGTGGGTCAAAGCATGGGGTCAGCTTGGAGTTGCATTGTACATATGCAGGGTTACTTTTGCATACAGTGAAGGTTATGTAGAAAGTAAACGGAGTTGCAGGTGACACCATGTGAAAATATTCTCTTCTGGGAAGGTTATGTTATTCTGAAGTGGACTTCAAATACATAAAAATATAGGGTAATAAATAGATTAGGGGGAATTCGGGCAAAGTGGTTTGCCAAAAAAAAAAAATTTAGACAAAACATTTAACCGTCCCACATATTACAAGAACAGTGGAACGCTGCTACAGCGAACATCGCGGGATCCACAGATTTTGTTCGGTTTAGCGATCGTTCGGTAGAGCGATTTTCAGCCACCAGTCTGCGTACATTCTTTTAAATAGTGTAGGGCTGTTCATTTTCGAACAATTTAGTATTTTAATATTCAAAATTGGGTTTGACCGAATATTTGAATATTCGATACTCGCCGATCAAGCTTTTCAGTGCATGCCGCACCGGTAAAAAAAACATTGCACGTAAAAGCACGCCGGTGTTCTACGTATGGCGATTGATATTATGGACCGTTCAAAAGGCATTTTTTTGCATGCCCCTGTTGTATCAAGGGTTTTACGGACGGGAACAATAAACCTCCATCCACAAAAAGTTACGATTAACAAAAATGCGGCATTTGACACTGCTAAGCACCGTAACTTTTCTATTAAGAAAGCATCAGAGTCGTATCTGTACGTGCATATATCTTTTCGAATATTCGAACTGGCAAAAAGGTATTCGAATATTCACTTGACGATCAAATATCGAATATTCGGTATATTCGGGACAGCCCTAAAATAGTGCCATCTTGCGTCGTATTTGAAATGCGCCCTCGTTTGATTGTAATTGAACATATGCCAGCTATTTACATATTCAATCTTGCTAAGCTTACCGAATTCTAAAGCAGCAGTTGGCTTTTCCCTTCTATTCCTTGGGGAAATAATAGCCGCCTTCCACTCTTCAACATAAACCTGCGGCCGTTTGGGAATTACAGACAGCCCAAATACCCGGTACATTTGTTTTTTAATCCGTTGCCTTTTTTTCAACAACAATGTTCGGTAAGTTTTGTACAAAATTTGAGAGCCAAGGATGGTGTTCGGTATAGCCGGGTGTTCGGTATAGCCGAATGTTCGGTATAGCCGAATGTTCGGTATAGCCGAATGTTCGGTATAGCGGTGCTTATTATAGCGGCGTTCCACTGTACATGTAATGTACATTTTGTATAGCAAATCCAGAACTGTATACTTAATAGAAAATTAAGAATAGAATTAAGTGATTGAAAATATCACACTTTTTTGCATTCCTTCAAACTCAAACCTACACATAAATTAAACACCGCCAGTTTTCTTTGTTCACTTTGAAAATGTATTCAAATTTATTCAGTTTCCCTTGTGGATTGTTTGACGAATTATAAGTTAAAAAGTCGTATCCTCATTGAGTGATCTCCACAATGTCGCTTTCTGGGTTGTATCATAAAATTGGGTGTGATCCCATGGCTATACGGCATTCTGGGTTTATGACTTCCGACTAGCGCCCACCCGAACAAAGATACTGACAATTTGGGAGACCGCCAACATAGGGCAAGATAGCTCAGTTGGTAGAGCGTCAGTACGGAACCCGGAGGTCGCAGGTTCGAATCCCTCTCCTGCCAGTTTTCTTTGTTCTCTTTAAAAATGTAAATTAAACACCGATAATTTTATATTTATCAACCTGAAACTAAGCTGAATAGATGCTAAAAGTTTCTGAAGTTTGTTTCTACCGTGCTTTCTTGTTTCAACGTTTGAAAAAGAAAAGCCCCTTACTTTTCAGAATACATTTTATGCTGAATAAAATGGATGAAATTCCTCTTTTCAAATATCACACCTACACACATACAATGTACATATGTGCATTGTACTCATGGTCTACAAATGTATTACAACTTAAGTTTTGAAGTTACACAAACAACTACAGACATGGTACATCCCGTCTACTAGAAAAACAAACATGTTTAGTGTTATGCTTTTTTCCACACAAAAAAAAAAGAAAGGAAGGAGACCCCTTAATATTTGTGTTTGTAATGGCTGCCAAGCTTTTTGTCCAAAATGTCTTCCACATTTTTTTTGTCAATATGATTACCAACGATGATGAAGTCCGGCAAATCTCTTTCGTTTACATTTTCATTTATCTATTTTTTTTTTTAATTTAATAAAATAAAACAAAGAAGACAAGCATTTAAAAAAGGAAACAGTTGGGGACGCTAAACGTGTTTATTTTTTGGGGGATTGGCCTTATTGTTAAGATCCCGGATCTTCATGTACTTGATTTGATTTTCATTGCCCACTGCACTATATTTGAACAGCCAGTTTTCGCTCCGGAGTTCCTGTTAAACACACACAACCACTGCACACAAAAGCAGTGCTGGCCTCCTGGTGTGTACTCTTTTATACATGCAGAAAAGGAAGTGAAATGTACATGTACATGTATGAAGGCCAATGAGGCAATGCATTTATCTGCATGTACAATGTACCATGCATACATGTACGAGGCACTTGTCATGCTTGTATGGGTTGTTGTGGTAGGGTGGGTAAATAGGGCTGTCCCGAATATACCGAATATTCGATCGTCAAGCGAATATTCGAATACCATTTTGCCAATTCAAATATTCGAAAAGATATGCACATATGTGACCCGCTCTGCAAAAAGGGCACATAATTAGTCGCTGTATGGTTTTACGAGTTATGGGCCGTTCAATGTGAAGAGGGTGAACAATTCTTCAAACAAGTGATTTTGAAGGGAGAGAATTTTTTGCATCTTTGATACCTATATTATTCTATTTTATAACCAAAATCTTTGATTTCAGTGAATAAAGTTGGAAAAAGAATGTGTTTTTGTCGAGTGCTTCCACTTATTGCTTTGCTTCTTTTTTTTTTAATGGCTTGTTTCTCCTCAAGTCATTTCAAGAAATTCCTGAAAACAAACATGCGACCTCAGACATATACCATATGAAAGCTTATAAAATGGCCTTTCCATCTATATATAAAACACTATTTTCAAAGTTTGCAACATAAGTGCCCTTTTTGCAGAGCGGGTCACATATACAGATACGACTCTATGATGCTATTTTAATAGAAAATTTACGGTGCTTAGCAGTGTCAAATGCCGCATTTTTGCCAATCGTAACTTTTAGTGGACTGAGGTTTACTGTTCCCGTCCGTAAAACCCTTGATACAACAGGGGCATGCCGAAAAAATGCCGTTTAAACGGTCCATAATACGTAAAACACCGGCGTGCTTTTACGTGCAATGTTATTTTTTACCGGTGCGGCATGCACTGAAAAACTTGATCGGTGAGTATCAAATATTTCAATATTCGGTCAAACCCAGTTTTGAATATTCGAATACTAAATTATATGAAAATGAACAGCCCTAGTCGGTAAGAATAAAAATATCTGGCACAGGTTTGGTGGGGGGGGGGGGGGGGGGGGGGGGTGGGACCACATAGATGTAGGTGTTGTATACCAGACAGAACCCTCCAACCTGCACTGAAATGTAAAGCCTGCTAAATACAACAAAATCCAACAGCACATTTGGTTGGATTCTGCAGTGTACCACCTACACACCAGCCTTGGCATTTTAGAGAGCTACCCTGCTGAATCCAACAAAATACAAATGTACTAAAACATACATGTACTAATGCTGGTTCTTTTTTTTTTTTACTTTTTTTTTGCAAAATGCAAACTTGACTAAAGCTATTCACCTGTGTGTTGCACAAGCACTACAGTACCTGAATTAAGATTTTGAGCACTGCAAGGATGGGTAGAAATATTTTTTTTATTTTTGTTTGCTGTAATTTTGGCAACATCCTGTGAAGTAGAGCACAATGAATAAACACCCGCAATGGATTTTTCAGCCCCCACCCATCCATACACATGCATGTCATAGTCATCACAACATTCTGCTTTTAATATCGGAAAGGATTTTCAACCCGTTTCAATAGAATTCCATGTGTCTGGCTGGTATCAATTCCAGTTTCATTCCAATCTGTAACAGGATGTGCATTTAAATAGTCAATCAGACAGTTCAATCACCCAAAGTGGGTTCAGTTTTCAGTCCGAGGCTAATTTCTACCAGTGTTGTAGTTTTGATATCATAGTACCAGTACAAATGTATTGAAGACCGAGGCACATGAGTGAAGTCCAGTCATTTAAATGATAAATGTGACCCGCTCTACAAAAAAGGCATTACATTGTATGTTGTGAAAACACACAGGGCTGTTCTATTGTGAAGAGGGCGAAAAAATCTTCATATCAGTATTTTTTTGGTTTTGGGTTTGTTGGATTCTATTATCTACATTTTCATAATTTATTTTCAGAAACATTAATATTGATGAGTAAAGATAACAAAAACAAATGTTGCTAAAAATTATTTCTATCTCATTTCTTTGCACTTGTGTAAGGGTACATAAACGTACTTCCGTTAAATTGGAAAATATGAGTATGGAAATGTCAAGATATCTCGAGAACACAAAATGCCAGGGGCGGCCACATCAAACCTCACAGCAAATTAAAGCTTAGGATGTGACAAATTCAACTATATATTCAAGTATATTTATAACAAATTTTTCAAATTTGGCGACATAATTCCCATTTTTGTTGAGCCGGTCACGAATGATTCTCTGTACTCTGCGTACCGGCCATCTAGAGGTTAATGTCTTTGTTACTCTTAGGCAAGCATGCATAGACCTTTGTTGCTTTCATTGCTATAGAATCTGAATGTAGGCATTTTCCATGGTATTTTTTGCTCATGGTCTTGGGCTGTAAATTATAGCTACATAGTTTGAAAAGGCATGGCTCCAGCATTCAGAATCTGTAAAAATATTTGAAATAGCCCTAGGGGTTCTCGAGAAACATCAATTTTAATGACGGACAATTTGCTTCATTTTTTACTCAGAGGTCAAAGGTTATCCTATGATTTTTTTTCTTTATAATGGCCACGGCACCAAGTAAATCACATCACAAGATATTTTCTCCATATCTCCATAACGGTTTATTTGTTTTCATCTATATTTGGCAGGCGTGTTATGTATGCATTCTTCCAATAATCTCTATAATTTCAGACGTTCATAATTAATTTCAATGTCAATTTACATAATTAATTAGCCCTAAAAAAGGCACAAAATTCAGCTTTTCAGGGATTTAATTATCTTTCTTTGACACATTCTGACTCACTGGCATCCTAGAATCGGTAGATGACAATGTAGGCAGTTTCTGAACATAATTTTTTGAGATTTACATACATAATTTGCATAATCAATTAAATTTTGCATAATGAATTATTACCATTTCGAAATAATTTCAGTTTCACCGGAGATACTGTGTTGAAGACACTCATTCTGGGGAAATACATTTTTGCCAAACCTATTTTCAACACCTACGAAAACTCCAACTTATCAGTAATTGTTTGCTTTAAAATTAAAATTTAAAAAAATAAATTTTAAAAATAAATTTTAAACAAAATTAATACAAAAAAGGCACATGTATACATGTAGTTTCCGCTGCGGGCGTGAGCCCGCTTACAAGAACAAAACAAAAGTCGTCTGTCTTAAAAAACGGCTAGGCCTAATCCTTCAGAAGACCCACCTTGCGAGGGGAAATAAATAAGTTTAAACTTTAAACAAGTTTAAATTTTAATAAGAAAAACGTTACCATGTAGATTTAAATCTACTCCAAATTTAGGGCCATTAATTATTTTATTGATTGAAACATTGTTTTATTATAAATATCCACCTTACATGCCATGTTATGGCCACCAAGAGCGCATACAAATTTACGAGTGCAATTCTCATCTTTTATGAACAGTATATAAATTCATGACATCTTTAAGGCCATGACAATCAGCCGTGAAAGGCAATTATGAATTTATTATGATGGTGTATGCGGCAAAATTGGGTAAATAAAAAGTAAAGCAGGTTCCAGTTTGTGCGAAAATATCGATATTAGTCTGGTACCCAAGCGCGCCCCCCAGCAGTACCTGCGTGTAGCAAGCTACACAGCACCAGTCTGAACCACGCTCGCGTATCCAGTTTGCAGATTATCGGTCAAAAAGTCGTTCAACAAAAGTGTATTTCCTGAAGCCATTTCAAAACCAATATCCTCCAAATTGAGTTATTTACAATAACAATACATGTATATTTACTACTAACTAATACCAAGACGGATCTCAAACGATGCCCATTTTCAAGGTGAAATTTGAGCGTGAAATTTTCTTTGGAGCGTCACTTTCCAACTGCAGGGCCAATTTTCAAGCAGGACGCAGCAGAACAAAGAATGAATCTCGGTCATTCGGAAAAATCCGAACAGGGGCCGATATGGTATTAAACAGTGCCAGGATTGGACACGACAAATCGAAGTGCCTTCCGATTGTTACCGAGCGAAGTGCAACAAAGGCCGTCCACAGCCGATCGAGCAGATTTGGCCCACGCAGCGGCGGGAGACCGTGTCAAATTTTAAGTCATAACTCAAAAACTATTCATCTGTTTGGATCTATTTTTCGTTGATAGTGACATGAGATATTCATCAGGTCCGTCGTCAAATTTCAGTGTTTTAGCATATTTCGTTATAGAGTGATAATTTAATAAATTTCCTCACTACACTTTTTTTCGATGCACTCTGTGTGTGTGTGTGGGGCCGTTGGACGATTTTCTAGCCCTAGAAGGACGCTATGATATAGCGTCCTAGCGCCCAAGTATGCAAAACAGTCCTATGCTAGAAACCGAAGATCAAAAATCACACTTTACCTGCCTAAATATTCTTGGCATCATTTTATTCAAACAGTTCAACAGCCCATCTCCCTGTACGGATAGAAATATTCCTCCAAGAATGTCAAGAACAGGAGATATTTGCAGCGCAAAATCGTCTCCACGCGACGCTGACTTCTCAAACACGAGGAGTAGTACTCACATTTAGAACGTTCATCAACAGAGGGCGCAATTTACAGTCGCCGCGTGCACGGCCGAAATTGCGCCCTCTGTTGTTGATGAACGTTCAAGACGTGCGGACAAGGTATTACTCCTCGTGTTTGTGAAGTCAGCGTCGCGTGGAGACGATTTTGCGCTGCAAATATCTCCTGTTCTTGACATTCTTGGAGGAATATTTCTATCCGTACAGGGAGATGGGCTGTTGAACTGTTTGAATACAATGATGCCAAGAATATTTATGCAGGTAAAGTGTGATTTTTGATCTTCGGTTTCTAGCATAGGACTGTTTTGCATACTTGGGCGCTAGGACGCTATATCATAGCGTCCTTCTAGGGCTAGACGATTTTCATGACGTCATAATTAAGTGCCTACTGAATGGCAAAAAAAGCTTGGAGATTAATTTTAGGGCTATGATTTCAGGAAAAAAGGTGTTTGAAATCCAAGTTGGAGTAAGGATACCCAAATACACTGCCCCAGATGTTTGAGACATATTTACAATTCATACATACAATTTTCAAAGTGAACAAAGAAAACTGGCAGTAGTGAAATTTCGAACCTGCAACCTCCGGAATACCACACCTGCAACCTCCGGAATACCGCATCGGCGCTCTACCAACTGAGCTATCTTGCCCTATGTTGGCAGTCTCCCAAATTGTCAGTGTCTTTGTTCGGGGGCACTATAGTCAGAGGTCACAGACCCATAATGCCATATAGCTAGAGATCTACTTTATAAGCTGAAGTTAAAACTACTCAAAAATGTCACTCTAGTGAGACATTTTGAACTACTCGGATGCCATTTTTGTTTTAATTGTTTTGCCAAATGATGTCATGAACTGGCCCAGCCGTCAACGACTTGCTGCCTTGCATCAGAGCTGCCAACCTTTTCAAACCTCATTTCTGCTTAGAAAAATCCACATTTTTCATGAAAATCCGTACTGGTTGTTTGGCAGCTCTGTCGCATGCTGTCAGGCATTCATCGTGATTAAAAGGAAACCGAGCTGAAGTTGACCATGCCATACCTGTTTGGGCTGTTCCAGGATGCGGAGATGAGGCGCCGACAGATCATTCAGCGTCTGCTGACTCATCCCCGTCATGACCTCCAGCTGGTGCAGGTCACTGGACAGTCCCCCCAGGTTCATCTGTGGCCCCGTGCCATTGCTGCTCAGGAAGGCCTGCTGGTACATATCGTTGGGAATCTCCACGGACTGCAAGGAGTCCGATCGCTCCTCGTCTGACATCGTTGGGTCGGGCACGGTCTAGATCTCCTTGAAGGATAGGTTGATCTATTTCGAAATTCTGAAAAATAATGGAACAGTTTATTGCCGTGTTTGAAGCCTTGTTTTCTCACGCAAAGGCAATTATAGGGGTGTGCATTTACGGGTAGTAAAAGAACCGGGTACCCGATTGAAAAAAATACGGGTACCCGGGTACCCGTTAAAGAAACCCAATCCAAAACTTCCAATCCTGGAAGTTGTAATAATGTCTTTCTCTGAGATTGAAAAGTCTGATTTCAGAAAAAAGTCTCAAAAATCTCATGCCTGTCTATAGTAAACCTGATCACTACTCCGCCATTACATGTACGTGTTCCGGCACGTGCATGTGCCGGCATATCACAGAAGCTTTATACAGTTGTATTTATAGTGGCATGAGGCATGCTATTACACATGTATGTCTCGTCAAGGCTCTTTATCCATACCCAGACTACAAAAACCACAACCGGTAAATTCCCTTTATTGTCTATATTCGTGAGCGTCATAACATGAAATCTGTGCTGGTTTCCCATGTAGGCCTAGTCGTGTTTTAATTTTGAAAATTCCCGACAAATAACATTTGAAACCTTTCCTTTTTCATTTTCTGGGAAGTTACTATGCTATAATGTAAAGTTGTACGGGTACTCGATTCCATTATCTGGAACCGGTTCCTGACATGAATGGTCGGGTACTCGGGTACCCGGTTCTGATGCACACCCCTAGGCAATTATATTCAATTTTCTGAGTGAACAAAGAAAACTGGCAGGAGTGGGATATGAACCTGCAACCTCCAGATTACCATGCCGGTGTTGCGTGAATATCACATGCATTGAAGCCAACATAACCGATAATTTCAAGCAGATTTTGTGCCTTTCAGAGGGCCCTAATTCAAATCCAGAACATTTCAGCAATTTGTGATAAATGTACACGTATACAAACAGGAATTTTAATGAGCACAGCATTTTATTCTTTCATAAAAAAAATGCTACATTGTACGTACAATGTATGTAGAATTTTGGGCTTTTCCGCTGCGACTTATTCTCCGAATTGCATGCACATGTATTATATTTACTTGTATAATTTCCTTGTTTTATGATGGCTTCAAGTCA
Source organism: Hippasteria phrygiana (assembly GCA_037893225.1). Taxonomy (NCBI): domain Eukaryota; kingdom Metazoa; phylum Echinodermata; class Asteroidea; order Valvatida; family Goniasteridae; genus Hippasteria; species Hippasteria phrygiana. The sequence continues at coordinate 2,165,625 of JAZGUH010000040.1, read as the reverse complement.
TGGTCAAAACTACACATACACGTAGATGTACATTGTATAGGCCTATGTGATGTGATCAAGCAAAATCAGTTGGAACTCGGCAATCCTTGTTTTGAGATATGGGCCAAAATAATGTTGGTAGGGGGGGAAAAATCAAAATTGACTTTACAAAAACAGAAGGGAAAAACATTCTTCGTTCACAACTTTGTTGTGACATGTATTATAAGTGTGCTAAATATGACTCAATTAAAGTACTGTAACTTTAACCTTGATTTTCCCAGTTTCTTTCTTTTTAATGTGCCGGTGTTCAAATATTTGTAACTTTTTAACCAAAGGTCGTATTTACATGGGGTTTTCACTAATATGGAGCTTGAAGTAATAGCCTAAAATTGACCAGGGGCCTACTTCAGACTGATTTTGCTTGATCGCATTGTTATGACTTGTTTCTGACACTTGGCTTTCTATGACAAATGAAATGAATGTATGCACAGATCGATATTTGTAAATCTTACTTCCCTGAAACACCAATTTAATAATATTTAACAGACCGGGCCATGCCCAGTATGAAGTACTACATATAGTTTGCAATACTAAAATTAATTTACGACCTACAGTTTAATTGTTCGTTTTGGTAAAACGCCTGTACACAAGGCAATATAGTCATCCAATGTGGCGCACTTTAACATTTTGCCCGACTTTCGTCAGATACGTGTACATGTAGTTTTGTTAATGATTTTCAAACTCATTCAGTTGAATTAGGGGTGTGCATTTACCGGTAGTAAAAGAACGGGGTACCCGATTAAAACAAAATACGGGTACCCGGGTACCCGTTAAAGAAACCCAACCTAAAACTTTCAATCACGGAAGTTGTAATACTGTCTTTCTCTGAGATTCAAAAAGTCTGATTTCAGACAAAAGTCTGAAAAATCTCATGCCTGTCCAGTAAACATGATGACTTTTCCGCCTTTGCGTGTGCCGGCATGTGCATGCGCCGGCATACCACAAAAGACGGTTGTCCGGAAGCTTTGTGTAATGAGAAATGATGTCTCGTCGAGGCTCTTATCCATGTATACCTATAGACTACAAAAACCACAACCGGTAAATTCCCTTTATTGTCAACTTTCATGAGCGTCATAAATGTGAAACTGGTGCTGGTTTTCCATGTAGTCTGGTTTTTAATTGGGAAAATTCCCGACAAATAACATTCAAAACCTTTCCTTTTTCATTGTCTATGCGATAATGTGAAGTTGTACGGACACTCGATGTGCTCAAAATCCACGTGGTACTAACAAAATGAATTTGCCGCTGTGTGGCTGGTCTAGGTAGAAGGCATGAAGGTGCACAAAGTTAAGTTTTCTCGTCAATTACAGCCGCGTTTGAAATTAAGACTAATCAATTGACGAGCATCGCGAACTGCCGATTTAGGTAATCTTTGGGACCCATAAAAACAAAGAGCACATCCTCCAGATCGACATGAAAGTTTGCACAAATGTTATACATTCCCTGCCCGGCAACCAGAAATGTATATTTTCACATGTAACACCTGCAATTACAAACCCTCAATACTTACGTTTCAAGAAATACAAAAATCCCCACAAAAAGCAAATAAAGCAAAAAAGGAATCACACCAATTCTTGGCCAAATAGAAATTCTACTCTTAACCATCAAGGACGCCAATATAAGAGCATTTTCATTGAGCTTTCATTGAGCTGTGCATGCGCGGCTGATGACATCACACACATTTCCCACGCGCTATCCTAACTAAGCGTACGCATACTGTTCAAATGTTCAAAATAATGTTCGAACAATTTCCAAAAGCCATGATCACTGGCACTGTCCAAATTGTTTACGAACATTTCCAATGTTGCCAAACATGCCAAATGTCCACTCTTGCCCGGACTGATTTTTGTTCAATACTAACTATGCACAGACAGAGTTGGGGCATAAATGTACTTACATTAATGTAGCAATTAAATGATGGCGGCCAAACTATTCCAGATAGTTCCAATTGAGCATACTGTTTCAAGCGATGCTAACTTTACAATGGTTGCAACTTGCATGCATGTGGCGACACATACATGTCATCATTCATTTTCATGAATCATACTTCGGAACAGCATGGAGGTATATGAGCATTCATACGTTGGTTGCTGTGCTAAAAACTGCTGTCTTGCTTTCGGATGAAAAAACTCCCCTTGCCTCTTACTTTATGAAAAGACGTACTTTACACAACATCACTTAATCATTAACTATTTACCCAAAACATGCAATTTGAACGTTGCGTGGAAATTTCCCAAATACCGAAAGCATCTTCGTGATGTTGCAACCGTTATTCTATTTTTAGTTTCTGGGAGAAACCCGCGTTACATATAGGGGATTCCCCGAATTTCACGGGTACCCGACCTCACTGGAAAGCCAATGCCCATAAAACGAATACCAACTGAACATGAACCGGATAGAGCTTTTGGTGATCAATGTATACTCGTAACATGTGTTAGTTAGCTAGCTAGCTAGCTTATATGCAATAACGGTACATTCCCCTGATCTGAAAGAGCAAATTTTCACAATGTGATGGACTTGCATGGACTTGTATTGTAGGGACTTGTGATGGACTCGACTGCATCCCTGTAATGCCTGCAACACGCTCACGTCACCAGTTCTAAACACCATTTCCAAGGATTTTAACCCAACCGTGAAATTTTCAAAATTGTACTCACAAAAAAATTTAAATTAAAGGGGAAAAATGGAAACAGTTTATCGTCCCCACCCGCTTCCTTTTTCAAAGCCGCAACTTCTTTCGTTTCCCTTTTTGGCCTTTTTCTCCAAATAATCCATGAAAAAAAAAATGCAACAAAAAGAGAGAGGAAATATCTCACAGTAAATATATTGCATGTGTTTGGAATTTGGTTGACTACTATCGGCGGAAGCCACCTTGAAAAACAAAATAGGGCAAAGGGTTGAAAATTATCCGTATATTTTGGAATTTTTTAATGGAAGTTGGCCGAAAATACAAGGCCAAGAGCCACTCTAGGTAAAGAGCTGCAACAGAGGTGGTGGGGTTGGCCACATTTCAGGTTGCCAGCCCCACCACCCTTACCGTTTTCCTAGCTCTAAATAAAGGTGAATCTCCAATAGATACCAAAGAAATGAATATAGAGCTTGTGCAAAATAAAATGGCGTCACTGCCTACAGATTGGCACGTGTTTTTTGCAATTTTGGGAGTCAAATTTGCATGACGCGCATCGGCCTCCCCGCGCGCCCGTATTTCGAACGAATTTCGAGCAGCACATACATCATTGTACGCATTGATCTCCATTATTATTGTCAATAATAATGGAGATCAATGATTGTACGGGTGTTTAGAACATGTTTACACCGTCCGTGCGACGGCATACGCAGTCGTGTAATTTGAATGCAATTTGAGTCCCAAAAATTAATGGCTGCATGCACAAAACTCTACAGGCGGGGTAATTACTTCCACTGTGGTGAGATCAGCTCACCCCGCCTTCAAACACTCGATCGTATTCGTAAGAAGCATTAATCTTTAAAGGTATGATATACATCAGTGCTGGAGGACTCGAGTCCGGACTCGGACTCGAGTCCGGACTCGAGTCCCGATTTTCAAGGACTCGGACTCGGACAGTCAGGACTCGGACTCGGACTCGGACTTGGACTCGGACTCGGACTCGGACAATAAGGACTCAACTAGCTCGAGGACTCGGCCTGAGTCCGGCCTTTTTTTCTTTTCTTGTAGGGGCCTACGCCTAAAGTTGAAAACCAGAAACCCTACATGGCTTAGGCCGTGTCCGAAACGGGCTTCCAGAGCTACAGCTACGGCTATTGTCAGCATTTCTGCACGTAGTTGTAATGGGCGCACACCTAGACAATAGCCGTAGACAAGAGTTTCGGACGCGGCCTTAAACCCTACATGCCTTGGGTAAGAACAAAACAAAGAGGTTAATTAAATGGCGCCACCAATTGTGAGAAGGTGTGTCGGCTCTTTCTCGCGCTCGTGGAACACGGAATAATGTAGTGTGTCCGTGTCCCATATTCAACGAGGTCGAAGGTGTGTGTTTTACGCACGCGCTCGACGCAGCTAGCTTCGACCAATAGGGTGTTTACAACTTGCCAAAATGCGCACGCGACTCAAATTAAAGAACGCGGGCAACCTGCACGCGAGCGCGGCACCACTGTAAAAATGGCGTTGTGCTGCGCTCGCGTGCTGATTTCAAAATTCACAAGACTGTGTGTATGTGCATGCCTGTATGGCAGAAAACGTGTGTGGCGTCGAAGTGGAGAACAGCATGCTGAGTGTTGTGTGCAACCTTTGACATCCTTCGGTGGCGGAAGCATCATGGTACATGGTCTGGGCTGGGATAAGTCTTGTCAACAAAACAACACTTGTTCAGCAGATCAATGGCAATTTGAATGCCCAACGATATGTTGACGATATCCTACGTCCATATGTTGCACCGTATGCCGCAGCCATGGTGATGGATTCGTCTTTATAGGGAGAGAGGTGAACGCCTTCTTGGCTCATGATGAGGGGATCCAGAAAATGGTTTGGCCGGCAAATTCATCGATCATCTTTGGGACCTGCTGAAACGATGTGCATGCCCGTATCCAAGCAGAAAGCACTCTGGAGGACTTGTCGCGATTACTGCAGGAAGAATGGATGGCTAATCCCTCTCGGCAGCGGGTGACCAAACTCATCAACGCCATGAGAAGATGTCTGGAGGTCATTGCCAAGCGTGGTGGATACACACGTTATTGAACATTAATATTAATCTGCTTCTCAGTCATCTGCAGTAATAAAGTCACTTTTGTGAATTTTGAAAATGGGTCATTTTGTCTTCAATTTGTGCTCAGTCAACCATGAATAAAAAGGATGCCTTCAATTTTCACGCAACAGTTGCCTAACACCAACAGAAATATTTTTTAATACGTCACACAATCCACAAGGGAAACTGACTAGGTAAATTTGAATACATTTTCAATGTGAACAAAGAAACTGGCACGAGCGGGATTCGAACCTGCGACCTCCGGGTTACCGTACCGGCGCTCTACCAACTGAGCTATCTTGCCCTATGTTGGCGGTTTCCCAAATTGTCAGTATCTTTGTTCGAGTGGGCGCTAGTCAGAAGTCATAAACCCAGAATGCCGTGTAGCCAGGGATCACACCCAATTTTACGATACAACCTGGGAAGCGACATTGTGGAGATCACTCAATGAGGATACGACTTTTTAATTTATAATACGTCACACAATCCACAAGGGAAACTGACTAGGTAAATTTGAATACATTTTCAATGTGAACAAAGAAACTGGCACGAGCGGGATTCGAACCTGCGACCTCCGGGTTACCGTACCGGCGCTCTACCAACTGAGCTAGTGGGCGCTATTCAAATTTACCTAGTCAGTTTCCCTTGTGGATTGTGTGACGTATTATAAATTAAAAAGTCGTATCCTCATTGAGTGATCTCCACAATGTCGCTTCCCAGGTTGTATCGTAAAATTGGGTGTGATCCCTGGCTACACGGCATTCTGGGTTTATGACTTCTGACTAGCGCCCACTCGAACAAAGATACTGACAATTTGGGAAACCGCCAACATAGGGCAAGATAGCTCAGTTGGTAGAGCGCCGGTACGGTAACCCGGAGGTCGCAGGTTCGAATCCCGCTCGTGCCAGTTTCTTTGTTCACATTGAAAATGTATTCAAATTTACCTAGTCAGTTTCCCTTGTGGATTGTGTGACGTATTATAAATTAAAAAGTCGTATCCTCATTGAGTGATCTCCACAATGTCGCTTCCCAGGTTGTATCGTAAAATTGGGTGTGATCCCTGGCTACACGGCATTCTGGGTTTATGACTTCTGACTAGCGCCCACTCGAACAAAGATACTGACAATTTGGGAAACCGCCAACATAGGGCAAGATAGCTCAGTTGGTAGAGCGCCGGTACGGTAACCCGGAGGTCGCAGGTTCGAATCCCGCTCGTGCCAGTTTCTTTGTTCACATTGAAAAAGAAATATTTTTTACTAGATGTGATCTTTGAAAAGTTCTTACTTAAGAAACTGAGGGGTCATTTAGGGGAGGGGACTTACTTTTTGTGTTGTGTTTAGTTTAATTTCGAGAAAATGTCGTTTCGTGCTTTGGAGGGCAAAGGATTAGTAACCACAATCTGAAATCGTACCCGAAATTGCGCATAATTATGTTCCGTTTTTGTGCAGCCCGCCGATCGATCGGGAAGCGTGGTATACCGCCCTCATTGTCCTTCGAAGAATTTAGCGTGGTGTCCCGCGCGCTCGGAGCGTCAGCCGGCGTGGTGTGGTTGAACCAATACTTCATTCACTTCATGTTTTTCACTTTACTGAGCCCGAGGTTTTCTTGTTCAGCCTCTGAATAGTTTTGTCACAAACATAAACACCAACAGATAAAAACCGTTGGCAAGTTTCAGTATTCTGTGTGAGAAAAAATAATTTTATAGAGGCACGTTGTTCTTTTTTGCTTAAAATTTGATCAATTATTAAAGCCCCCTCTGAAAAATCACGAACTGTGCCCGCCGCTACTGAGTAATTTTGACTAATTACGCAGTTGATGACAAAAGTGAAACTTACTATGCATATAGTCAGAAAATAATCACTAACTGACTTTTGTCATCAAGTGCATAATAATATTAATGAATCAACTATTTAATAGGGGCGGGGCATAGTTTATGATTTAAAAGTGTGTGACTTTAATCAACTTCTAAACAGAGAAAGAAAGAGAACAGATGTCTCCACAAACGGAATGTTCCTACAGAATACTTTAATTTGTCCATCTTGTTTTCGTTTCCGTGTTTTACTTTTGTGCGAAAACTGTTACGGTAGTATAACAGGAACATTTTGATCCTTATGAGAATGATAACCGTGACGTGGAGAGTAATCACTGTGTGACAACGAGCATATGACTGCCAATGAGAGATGGGACACGGCGGAAGCGGATCCGGGGGGTGGGGGGTCGACCCCCCCCCCCGCCCCCCCCCCCCCCCCCCCCGTGCTCGTTGCCATGTGTTTTGCTTTGAAGAGCCTACGCCTAAAGTACCGTGGCAAACCAGAAAAGAAAAGCAAAAACATTGTAAAGGTCTTTTTTTGCGTGTACAGGTATAAGAACAAAACAGAGTTTAAATGGCGTCACCAAGATCATTATTTGAGATACTTGTTTAGTTTTGAAATGTAAGCCAGTCAATTTTCTCGATGGTCGAACCAACCATATGTCGAGGTCTGGACTGTTCCCACCCACTTCAGCATTCAGATTGCCAGGAAAGTTATCATAAGTGGTAAATGAACTCAATTGCGATGATAAAATAACTGATGTCAATCATAATTTGTTGCAAAAAAATAGAATGTTTGACAAGGTGACTCAATTTGTATGTGTGGGTGTTTGAGGTGTATACTGCGCCTATTATTTGCTTCCCCCACCCCCCCGGACTGCCCCACTCAAGATGTGGGGATTGTCACTTTTGAAACAAAATCCCCACCCCTGGGGCACACAATTTTACTGACAATCCCCGACATACATGGGCGGGGCATGCACCCCCACCTCATGGTTTTAACTTCTGATGATGGGGAAACGATGGCAAAATGAGTGACCAAAATCCCCACCCTGGGTTTGAAAAACGTGACCAAACCCCCACATAAGACCTGGGGCAGCCTGGGAGGAGGGGTGGGGAAGCAATTGATAGGCGCGTAACAAAGACACGGAACAAAAAAATGACGTGAGAGGGGAAAGGGCGTCCTCAATTGGCAAGCTGTCCTTAATAGTTTGAAATCGTGTACAAACCCGTACCCAATGAGGAGTACAAACGCAAGAAACCATGAAAAACCTGGGTGGTTCGGGGGGGGGGGGGGGGGCATAATGCTGAGAGAACTGTCATTCCGTCCTGTTCAGCATGAAACATCATAAGAGGTTTGGCAGCTAGAGCTGCAGGTGAGTGACAGTAAAATAAGTTGTTTACAACTGGTTTCCGAATGCGGTTTGTCACTCATGGATTCATGGTTACATAGCCATCGAAATTCTGCAATTTGAAGTGGGCCCTACCGCTGCCTACGTGGCTTATCAGTTTGCGTGCGAACACTGGCTCTCTTTCTAAAGATAATATGTTTATAAGAATGAAACACATAATTGGTTTTTCAGTCGAGTTTGCATCACCAGCGAAGAGATCTTCTGCAGTCTAGTATAGCTTGCATTCAGCAAAGATGGGGCCTGCACATTTGAAAATGTTCGTGTTTTTTGCACTGTGTTTCGCTGTAGCGTTTTCCCAATCCAAGACTATGGGTAGGGCTGACAATCCTGACCAATTCGCGTGCCAGTCGCAAGTCACTATTAAGCCACCGGCTTGCAAAATGGTATCTTCAGGGCTGAAGGATATGGCTCTCCGTCTGGATCAGCTTCAAGAAGCCGTATCCGATATCGCTTCTGACGTTGATGAAATTCAAAGTAAGTTCGTGCTTGCAGAATTTTTAAAGGCACATACTATCTTGGATGCGCCGAATTGGGTTTCATGGGTTTTTGTTCTAAAATTAGTGTGGTTGAAAAAGAAAATCTTTAAAAATCGTGGAACGGACACCGCGCGATTCAGCTTTTATTTATTTCAACAGTGGTACATCCAAAACCTAAAACAAAAATTGCTTTTCAAAAATACTTTTTTTGCGAAAAAAAGCAATTGTATAAAAATTAATCACTTTGGAAGAAATGTTTTGATTTCGAAATGTTTTACAGATTTCAAACGAGGGATGTTTTGTTTTTACCTGGTTTAGCTCCACTGTGCAACAAAAGAAATCACAGCTTTGTTCATACATAAACTAAAGCATATTCCAGAAGTTTAATATAATAACCACACGATACACCTTGCAGATAAGAAGAGAATATGAGTTTAATTTAGTTACCGTATACCTCAAATCTCTGTCGTCCGTCTTTGGCCATGAATGGTATGCTGCGTTAACATTTACCACCAGAAATGCGTCCGCTGGCCAAAAGCTACCGGTATGGTTTGTTTTCCCTGTAATTGCATCAGATTATTATTATTATTATTATTATTTTATTTGGCCAAAATCTTGGAAAAGTTATGAAAGAACGGAAAGTTCAAACAGACACAATTTTCTGAGATTTCCGGACTCGCCTGAGATATAGTTGTAAAGGTAGATTAATGGACAAGACAAAGCAGGCAATGTGACTACTCTTGGATAGGGTCATGTTCCACTTCCACACATACTACTGACATAAAGTTACAATGGAGCTGGGTCAGGGGTCATATGAATATGCATACACTAGTCTCATTACATCCCCCCCTTTGAGAACAAAATCAAAAATTGAAATAGAGGGATGAAGGTAGATTTCGTAGCAATATTGGATACAATTGTTCTGTTTCTATAACAAAGAACTAATCACTTACACTTGTTACATGTACCTAATTTACTGACCCGAGTAGGAAACTGTTCAACTTATATTTGTAACAAGAACAATTTGTTTTCCTTTATAACTCAAATAGCAACTCCTCTTCTTCTTTTTTTTAACTAAAATTTTAAGCTACTTTGCTCAATTTTGTACTTCTGTGTATACTTTCTGATGAAAAAGAATGAAATACAATTGTAATGAGTGAACATTTGTCTGTTGTCTCTTAGTCTGATTTGAAACAGTCCTATTTCTCAATCAGTCTTTCTGGCTTCTTCACCATTCGTCCACTGCGTGTACGGTATGGCTCAACAGCGGGTAAGCTGGTGATAGATTTGTCACTGCTGTGATGTTTCTCAACAGGAGACTTGCCCCTAGTCATCCGTAGTATAGACTTGGGGCCTTGTGGATTGTGTGAGGGGGTTTGCACACTTACAACCGGTGGGTTAGCAAAGCGGAGTGTCTTTCGCGTTGGTTCAGTGTCTCGAATTTGTACTCTGTTACGGCGTACGATTTGCCTATTCGGCGTCTGAACTGTAAATGATCGCGGCTCTGGACAGACATCTTTGACAACTGCAGGCGTCCATTTTCCAGTGTGATGATCCTGGACTGTCACATGCTGTCCAGGTACTAGCGTTGACAGTTTGCGAATGCCAGTACGGTCATGGTACTTCTTTTGTTTGTCTTGCTTTTGGGCCAACCTGTTGAACACCTCATCTTTGTCGTGTCTGTCATGACGAATCTTTGATGGAAGGTTGTCCTTGAGCCTGCGGTTATAGAGCAGTTCTGCAGGTGAAGGTAGAGCACTGTCTATCGGAGTTGTACGGAGGCATAAGAGTGCAAGGTAGGGATCCATGTTGGACTGCTTAGCCTTTGTCAAGGTCGATTTCACAGTCTGTATCATCCGCTCGATGAAACCGTTACTCCTTGGATATCGTGGACTCGATGTGACATGATCGAATCCCCAGTCTTGGGAGAACTTGCGATATTCTCGGCTGTCATATTGCGGACCGTTGTCGCTGACGACTTTGGTGGGAATGCCTTGCTCACTGAAGATTTGTTTTGTGAGTGATACCACTGCTGCACTCGAACATGGACCACTCACGCGCCGCACAAAAGTAGCCTTGGAATAATAGTCCGCAACAATGAGGTAGTCGCCATTGTCAAAATGGAACAAATCCGTTCCAACAGTCTGCCAAGGCCGTTGCGGTATCTCATGAGGTAGAAGCGGCTCGTGAGATTGCTTGCGCTGATGTGTTTGGCACACAATGCATTTGCAAACCAACCGTTCAATGTCCTTGTTGATACCTGGCCAATACACGCATGCCTTGGCTCGCAGTTGGCACTTGTTGACACCCTGGTGCCCAGCGTGTATTTTATTGAGCACGTCTCGCTGCATGGTGTCGGGAATGATGATTCTGTCTCCCTTGACGACTAGGCCATTGTCAACGGACAGTTCATCTCTACATGACCAGTAGTGACGTAGGCACTTAGGCAGATCCTTGGGCTCGTCTGGCCAGCCGTTCAAGATTATCTCAGCCAATGGTCGTAGAGATGGGTCACCAGCTGTTTCTAGTTTCAGCTGAGTGAGTTGGGCTTGAGAAAATTGTATGGCATATATGGTCGTATCAAACTCGATCTGTGGGCCATACGCAGGGTTGAGACGAGACATGGCATCGGCGATCAACAGTTCGCGTCCTGGTTTGTATACTATCATGAAGTCGTAGGGCTGCAAATGCAACATCATACGCTGGAGTCTGGGGGGTGTGTTAGCGAGACTTTTGTGTTGTATGTTCTCCAAGGGCTTGTGGTCCGACTCCACAACAAACTTTGATCCGTAGAGGTAAGTGTGGAATCGTGTACAACCAAAAACCACTGCCAGCAGCTCGCGTTCAATGTTCGCATATCGTTTTTCAGTTTCTGTCAGGGCTTTGCTCGCATATGCCACAGGTTTGTTGTTTTGCAGGAGTGCTGCTCCGAGTCCCTTTAAAGACGCGTCGACCTGTAGCACTGTAGGTTGTCGAGGGTCGAAGTGGGTGAGTGTACACTCTGTACTGATCAACGATTTCACAATCTCGAATGCTTTCTGGTGCGATCCTGTCCACTGCCACTCACTGTCCTTGCGTAGGAGTGCGCGTATGGTGTCCGTGTGCTCAGCGAGTCTGGGGATAAACGGCCCAAGGTATTGCACCAGGCCCAAGAACTGCTGTAGTTCGCTGACGTTCTGTGGAGCAGGAAGTGCCTGTATGTCTTGGACCTTCTCTGGGTCGGGGTGAACACCAGAGGCGTCGTAGAGGCAACCAAAAAACTTAATGCAAGGTGTTCTAACTTCGCACTTGCTGAGATTGAAGATCAGACCGTATTTGCGAGCGACTTGCATGAGGTTGTGCAAGTGTTTGTCGTGTTCATCTACTGTTGTGCCAAAGACTGCAATATCATCTGCGATCCCTAGCGTACCAGGGCACTGCTCCAGGATCATGTCCATTTTCTCTTGGAAGATGTCCTGGGAGACTTTCAGCCCGAAGGGAAGACGACAGAAACGATATCGCCCAAATGGCGAGTTAAAGGTTGTCAAGAAACTGGACTCCTCATCTAGCACGATGCTCCAGTACCCATGCCGTGCATCCAGTTTGCTGAACACTATTGCGCCACTGAACTGATGTGTGATTTCTTCCAGCGTCGGCGTCTTGTGATATGTCCGTTTGGAGGCCTTGTTCAGTGCCTGCGGATCAAGGCACACACGGAGACTGCCGTTGGCCTTTCTGCTGAATGCCAATGCCGAAACCCAATCCGTGGGCTCTGTGACCTTGGAGATGACATTCAGGCTTTCCATTTTTTCCAGCTCAGTTTTGAGTTCCTCCTTGATCTGGATGGGGTACTTGCGTGGAGGCTGTACAACCGGACATGCATCTTCCCGTAGCGTAATGTGGTATTTACCGGGGAATTTGCCAATCCCGGTGAAGCGATCAGGGTACATCCGTTGGAGATCATCCTTCGTCGCTATCGGCTCAATAGGCACGCATCGTGTTCGGGATGTGTGACTGACACTCACGGAACTGTCATCATGTCGTGATGTTTTGAGTATCACACAGTTGAGCGTAACAAGGTGGAGAGCTCGCGAGGTTGGAAGTCCGAGGATTGCGGGACCCTCAGTGTCGGCGACGAAGAACTCTGCGTCAAGCCGGTCTGTCTCTCCGTAGCTGCACGATATTGTAACACAGCCATACTGTTGTATGCGGGTTCCATTGTAGGCCGTGAGAAATGTATTCTTTGGTATCGTGGAGCCTGGCTGAGGGTACCCATCTGCGTCAAGTGACCGTTGAAACATACGACGAAATGTGCGTAGGGGTAGTATATTGCCCTGCGCACCGGTGTCAACCTTGACCTTGAGCGTATGTGATCCAGGACGATGTTTCAGTCCGATGTCGAGCGTCGCGAAGAGTTCATCGCGTGTGTCAGACGCATGCTCAATGTCAATGATGTCGAAAGCTATATTCTCAAACTGGTCCTGGACAGTAGACATCTCGTATTCAACAGTGTCTACCTCGTTGGATTGACGCGATTTGGAGCGCGCAGACTGACGACCGCGTTTAGGCGAATACGATCCCCTGGCACGTGAACGTGACCTCCGAGTGTCTCGGGACTTAGACCTGGCGCCTGCTGTACTGAGGCACATGTGTTGCCAGTGCCCCTGCTTACCGCAACTGTTGCATTTTGTGCCATAAGCAGGGCACCGGTCGCGGGGTCGATATGGGTGGCGCCCACCACAGTTTTTACACTGTCCGCGTGTCTTGACAGTATCCACTTTCGCCTTACCAATGTGATTTAGTTGAGCCATGTGCATGACACTTGCTTCATGCGTTCGGCAAATGTCCAAGGCATCCTTGATCGTCAGTTTGTCATCCTTCTGCAGCAGTTTCTTTTGCACGTCGGAATATTTCACGCCCGATATAAGAACCTCGATGATCCTCTCATTGAGCGCAGTTTCATTTGCGAACTGGCATTTCATGGCTTTTGCTTTGCATCGCGTGTAGAACTCATCAATGCTCTCATTGTCCATCTGAACAAATCGTTGAAATTCCAACCGATGTATGCGGAAATTTTCCTGGGGTTCAATCTGGCTGGAAAATTTGTCCCAGATGCTTTGTGGATTTCTGAGGTCTTCGCCCGTCAGCCCCCATGTATTGAACATGCGAAGTCCCTCTTTGCCAGTCCACAAAATGATGTAATTGTGCTGGTCTTCAGCAGCGATCTTCTTAACTGTGAACCACATTGATGCAGTTTGTTTAAAATCTTTGTATGCTTGGGGCCTATCTGCACTGTCCCAGTCCATTTTGGGGTGCGGTATTGACTCGGCCATGCTGCTTACCTCACTGGTTTAAGCGTATCCAAAGTAAGAATGAAGTCGAGCCGAAGCAGGATTCTGCGATGTACATGTGGGGGTCAAAGGTCAGCGCCGGATCACACCACACGCACGGCGAGTGCACGCGACGAACGTTGTGTATGCGCGATACCGGGCATGCACGTACCGTATGCTGCTGGCACGGGAGCACGAAAACGTGGAACTGTAGCGGTTTGTCATCGCCCAAAAATGTCCTCCGAAGCACAATCGAACAAATTTCGATGTCCTGGGTTGTCTAAAGTTATCACTTATACCGCTGCCACCATGAGATATAGTTGTAAAGGTAGATTAATGGACAAGACAAAGCAGGCAATGTGACTACTCTTGGATAGGGTCATGTTCCACTTCCACACATACTACTGACATAAAGTTACAATGGAGCTGGGTCAGGGGTCATATGAATATGCATACACTAGTCTCATTACATCGCCGTCTCTTTCGATACGTGATTATTGTGTTGGATTGCCCAGTTTGTACCCAAAATAAAATAGTGTGTGTTATTCACATGTGTGGTTGTTGACAAATGATATGAATGTCCACAGAGAGACCCCCGAAGGACTGTGCGGATGCTTTAGCGAATGGAGCAAAGACTAGCGGCATGTACACGATTCAGCCAGATGCAGGTTCCAAATACACACTCAAGGTGTACTGTGATATGAACACGGACGGCGGTGGTTGGACGGTAGGTTGTATCACAAGTTTTGGTCCTAAAATTTGGACTGTCCCCCATTTTTCCCCTATAGGGCACACACCGCTCATTACAGTCGTCGAAGACATTAAAGATGCATATTAATCATCTTTGCAGACTGAAACGATTGAATTGCAACGTCGGCGGAACAGTGGGGGGCATTGCTCCCAATTCCGCACAAGAAAAACATAGAAAAGGCGCCCCCCCCCCTCCCCACACACACACACAAACACACAGAAGTGTGTAAACACCTTCAATCGCGGACCTCCTATTGTCCCTCTTTTGTTTGTACTTTAACTTTTTTGGAAGGCCTCCCATATGTTTTGTACACGATTTTCAATCGTGGACCTTGACACAATAATTCATCCTGTAATAATCTCACACAGGGGGGTTAAATCTTGAGATCAGAGAAAGCTGAAATCCTGGTACATAGGCCCTATGCTTGGGTAAAAGCCTGACAATAAAGGCTATTTTGCTTAGGCCCCTAAGCACAAAAACCTTGCTTAGTTATACATGTACCAACCCAAACTCCTTATTGCTAAGCACACAACAGCTAAATACCGGTCACCAGTATTATCAGATGAAGTTTTGGCTGGTAACCCGATTTTATTAAGCATGGTTTTTGTGCTTAAGCAGCTCTATGAAATTGACCCCTGTTGATATCACCTTTATATGGTGGGCCTGAAGGGACATCACACATCGCAAATTTCTTTGCAGATATTTGCGATGTCGCATATTTTATCGAACATTTCTTTGCAGATATTTGCGACGTCGCACATTTTATCGCAAATTTCTTGGAAGATTTCTTTGTAGATATTTGCGACATCGCACATTTTATCGCAAATTTCTTTGGACAATTCTTTGCAGATAGTCGCGATATCGAAGATTTTATCGCAAATTTCTGTGCATATGTTTGCGATGTCGCACATTTCACCGTAAATTTCTTTGGACAATTCTTTGCAGATATTTGCGATGTCGCACATTTTATCGCAAATTTCTTTGCAAATTTTGTTGCATATTTTGCATATTTGTAACGGGCTTTTTGTTTACGAGCCTGGCTAAAGCTAGCAGCGAATTCGGCTGGGGATTAAGCCGCGGATTCAACATTAGGCATGTTAGGAGCTAATCTCATCCTTCCAAAGGATTTATTCTACAAATGAAAACTTTCCTACTAAAAGCACTGCGTCGCGCGTTAAACACATCGACTGCAGTCCTAATTTCCATATTCCATATTATGTGGGATATGTAAATTACACAATTCTAGGGGTTAAGATCGCGCAAGGCATGGTGGGAAAAACATGGCGCAGCAAGATCGTACCCATGGTAACGAGGTTGGTCAAGACGTTCTTTGCGCGCGATTTGGCCTTGACGTACGTGTGTGTAGCTAGAGGGCGCTGTCGGCTGGCCGTGCGCGCTATACGTCGCACCGCTAGGGACGTCTTGGAACCAAGACTACGCCAACCATCGTGAAATGATAGCAATTATTCCAATTGTACAACATACAAACATCTGCGCAAGCCCCGAGGAGGCGAGGACACACCAAGTCAACACCTACATGGGATTCTGTTCTGACCCTTTTTTTTTTTTTTACATTAATACACACAATTTGAAGGTGTTCCAGCGGCGCACAGACGGCTCTGTTGATTTCTACCGTGACTGGGGGAGCTATCGCCGTGGGTTCGGTGATGTAAACGGCGAGTTCTGGCTCGGCAATGACAACCTGCACCGACTCACCTCAGACGGCGACTACGAACTGCGGATTGAATACACGGAAATGACCGGAAACTCCTTGTACGCAGTCTACAAGTCTTTCCGTGTAGCAGATGAACTGGATGATTACAGGTTGACAGTGGGCGAATACTCATCAGAAAACGCTTGTAAGACACAAATTTAAGTGTTGGAATTAATGATAATGGTTTTGTAATGTCGTTTGGCGTCGTGTGTTCTATTGTGCGATAAATAAGATTGGGGGTTGGGATCTAGCCCGCAGCTCTTTGCCTTTTTTCTACGCTTAAAAACAATTACAAATCAGAAATCCTGAAACATATTTTGCGTGTATATGGATAAGAACAAAATCGGGTTAACTGGCGCCACCTACGTCGAGAAAGAGTCCACCCCGCTTGTAAAATACTTGTTTGCAGGCGAACAAAATTCGGGGGTCAAATTTCTGACAAATGTACGACAAAATTATTCTCTCCGCGAAAACTCACGGACCCACCCTCATAAATCCGATTTCACGCGCAAAGGTAACTATAAATCTGGTACAGGCAATTAAGCTGATTTAAAAAAACGCAAATGTCCTCATTTTGTATCATCAATTTCCTAGAGCGTCAAAACTTCGTTGCATTTTACAGATGACTTCGAACATTTGTTTAGAGTGTGTTTTCTGTTGAATAGGCCTACACCATAAACTGTAAACTTCCTTACTTCTCTTCCAGTTGACACTATGACCTTTCACAACAACATGAGATTCTCAACCAAAGACCGAGACAACGATATTTGGAGCGAGGGCGATTGTGCTGAAACACGGAAGGGCGCATGGTGGTACAATCACTGTTACTACATCAACCTTAACGGCTGTTACACGTATGAATTCATGGCGAAAAATGAGAACGGTGATTGGCCTAAATTACAAAGTTCAGAGATGAAATTAAGGTCGGTGATTTAAAGTTTACCCGACAGTCAGCAAAAAGAGAAAAGAACAGACACGACTTTCGCATCATTATGACACCAAGGGAATCCCACTCTTATCACCAAGCGCTTTATGCTTGATTATATTGTATTATCATTAAACAACACATTCATCTTGAAATTAAAGAGTAGATCGAATACACACATTTGAAATCGGATTGTTACAATTGTATCTGATGTTCAAATCGACAAAGAGATAAACTGTCGATGTCGGTCACCTTCCAACTGTTCAATATTGGGTTTTGGCTGCTTCAAATCTGATATAGCGGCGGGTACCGCAGCCAAACTATTCATAAGTTGGAATTTGCGTCGGGTTACATCATCCCGACGCAAATTCCAACTTATTAATAGTTTGGCTGCGGTACCCGCCGCTATATCAGATTTGAACCAGCCACCCGACTCCGACAAGCTCGGAGGTCGAGTGGTAAGACATCTGCACTAGAAAGCAGGAGGTCGTGGGTTCGAGTCCCACCCGTGTGATTTTTTCCAAATAGTCTCTCGGGACAACACTGAGTATACAGTGTTTATCAAATACGTCGGTGAAGGGCAAAACCCAATATTAAATGTACATCATCCCGACGCAAATTCCAACTTATGAATACTTCCAACTGTGAGCATCGACTTCGAATATCCCAAATCGTAGTTGCTATTGTGTTGAATATTTTCCTGAACCATTCATAATAACGGTACACTGTGCATATCCGTGGCTAAATTAAAACATGGATTGAACGGAAGTC
Source organism: Hippasteria phrygiana (assembly GCA_037893225.1). Lineage (NCBI taxonomy): Eukaryota > Metazoa > Echinodermata > Asteroidea > Valvatida > Goniasteridae > Hippasteria > Hippasteria phrygiana. Next base: position 2,147,697 of record JAZGUH010000040.1, on the reverse strand, counting down.
AGATATATCACTTCGTTCTTGAATCAGTTCCCAGAACGGTCAGTTTAAGTCCACGCGGCATGTTGCCCAATCAAATCATAATGTAGTTCAGCTTGAACAGAACATAATTTTATGAATTCGGACTTTGTGTTCTTGATTCGATTTTGATTACAAACACTTGTGGATAACTTTAAAAAATATGACGCCATATACGCTACAGTACAACTGACAGAATAATAAGAGGATAAACGTGTGATGATCGTGGCTCTGCTAACCACAGCTTTCCGCGCTTACGATCACCATTTTGCGCAAACAGAAAGAATTCTGCGCCTAACCCTGTAAGCACAGAATCCTTAGTTACGGGATGTACGCATGCTCAGGAGCAAAAATTCCCCGCTAACGTGTGAAATACGCTTGCGTAAGCACATAATTTTCTGCTACGGGATTTTTCGCTAACGGTAAGCAGAGCCATGAAATTGGGCCCCGGTCTTTACCACGTCAATAATAACCGAGGAGGGGCGTGACCACTGTTAATGGACCGAGCCGGAGGCGAGGTCCAATAACAGCGGTCACGACCCTTCGAGATTATTATTGACTGGTAAAGACCGGGTCATCACATTTTTATCCCCATTCTAAATGCCTTCTTACGAAAAATGCAAAAACCTCCCGTAAAAAGGACAAAATGCGAAGCTTTTTCACCCTACTTTTTCTCCCATTTGCTCAGTACAAAACACGGCCTTGTGAGCGCATGAAGGCGCTCCGCGCGCGCCTGTCTTTCGCGTGCGCGTACGCACACTCACGAGATACAGCGTTTCATACGCGTGCATTAGCGTTGTCTTACATTACTAAGTTTAGTACATCTTGTGCGCGCACCTACCACGCTCTCCCTGTTGCGTATATCGGCTGAGAACAGCTGTATGACGCGCAGTGTTGAAACAACTTCCAGCCGTGATTAAACACACCCACGTGACAGGCTCTAGACCAATAGGGATAGTGAAACTCGCTGAGGCATTTATGAATAAACAATACGATAATTTCTCATTAAATTCTGCTTCACAATTATTGCCACAATGGCTGGCTGTTATGCCTGAAGTAGATTGTATAGTGATACTGGTGATGTGATTATGAGAAACCAAACGGGCTTATATCTTTTAATTAATAACAATGTCACGGATGGATTAATAAAACTCTTGTCTCTAATACCAATAAACATCAAGTGTTCTTGGTAATTGTTTTGTTTTTCCATGTTCTCCATTGTCTTATAATATTTCAGCATGCTAGGACGTACCGGTACACTATGTTTTTTAATGCAAATCGCCCATCACAAGCCCGAACGGGCACTCGAGGTGTGGGCTACAGTGGAAAGTGTGAAAGAACCAGCCCCTCACACTGAAACAAGACAAGATAATCTGATCTCTTCACATTATGAATAGGGTCGGGATAGGTAACTAGTCTGTTGGTAATTTCATAAAAGTAAAGATAAACTGGCGGATCCGGAACACTTTTTGGGGTTTTTTTGTGGGGGGGGAGAAATGTTTTTGTTTGAAAAATAATATTTTCGTCTGTTGTTAAGACATTTGAAATTAGTTTCCGGTGAATAAACTAGAATGAAATAAGTGACAGGAAAACTCAACAATTTCATTAGCAATATGAATTTTAAAGGGACACATTGCCTTCAAATGTCATGAAATGTTGCTGTTTGGAAATGTTCCTTATCTTTTATATGAGTTGTTCATGCAAAAACACACGTATAATGTGTTGTAATTAGTGAGTAGTGATTACAAAACAAAAAATTTGCCTCTGACCCCTGACATCTGACCCGCGAATCAGACTTATTTCCAATAGTAAATACCACCGTCTACTGAATAATGCGCAAAATACGCTGTAAGAGTCTTTAGGCTGGCGCCGCAGCCAGTGGCCTTGTAAACCTATCAGATGATCGCCAGGTACCATTCTCTACCTCGCGACACTTATCACCAGTGCTGCGGACGAGTACCGTCCGTGTCCCGCGACGAGACAGTCCCGATATCCCTACCATATATCACCCAAGACGTGGGGCAGGCTTCGCTTCACCCGGCCAGGCTACACAAGCTCCTTACAAGGCTTGCGGCTTGACCATAATGGAATAACAAGTTTATTCCAACATGTATTTGTATTTATTAACTATAGGTTTTCCCGGCCAATTTCAACAAAATTTAATTCAATTTAATACCCGGCTCATTCTATTTCGTTTGAAAATAAATGCTCCGTTGAATCAGCATTCAACAGTCAAAAGGAGTAGGCCTAATTCCATTTCAGCAGTTAGCATTCACTGGCCAAATAAGATCATTCAAATTCATGAGATCGCAAAGATCATTCAGTTTCGTAAAAGCCAGCAGCAAGAGGCTGGTCAACCATTCAATTTCATCAATTGGCACACTGTTTTCAAATGTTTACATTCAAATTCGTTTTAATGGTATGTGCTTTCTGATTCGTATTTTAGTTTGACGTGGTCCGAACAAGCAGAAATAGAGAAGAAAACATAAAGACCAGTGCAGACTATCACAAGGCTATAGCAAAAGATTTTGTTTTCATTTCAAACTTATCACCATAACTTTTTAAACTTTCCTTACAGTCTTATAGATACAGGGTACAGGCTTTAACTTTAATCATGGGGTAACAAAGCAAAAGGAACAATTATTGCAATTAAGACCAAACACATGCATATGACGTAAATGAAATACAAACAAAACGGAAACGCATCTAACAAAGAAAAACCCAAGTGCCAGTAAAAGAGCTATTGCCAGCTTCCTCGAATAAACAAGCCATAACTCATGTTTAATTTGAACGCACAGAATTTGAAATTCATTGCCCATAAACGAAAAAGAAAACAAAAACTAGCAACAAATTCATGTGCGCTTCGATAAGTCTTAATTTGATTTCATGAATTGTAGATAGGTAGTAGAAATTCAACTGAAGATTGGTGAAAATGTAGTCTTGAATGCCTATAAACGAAATAGAATGACTAAAACGAACCTGAATGAAAAGAACGAAATAATGTGTGCACAAACACGAAATTGAATGCAATAGTACGGTAGCTAAAAAGAAACCCTGGTTTGATTGAATTAGGGGAAATGCGTGAATTTTAATGCATGTTAATGATATTGAATTAATTTGTGATGAAATTGGCCGGGAAAACCTATATTAAAAAAAAGTAATTGAATATCACAAACAGACGGTTATTGTAATAATAATTGCCCAGATGTACTTCAACCAGCTGCGACTGGAAATACGACTGGTGAACACGGTCCGCCATTTTGTGGAGTCAAAAATTTGGTTCTACAAAATGGCGGACCGTTATTTGTCACGAAATTAAACAAAAACCATACAACTTGAAGGGATAGTTATGTAAATCTTTATATTCTACTTAAAAAAAAAAAGCTTCCCAACCATATCATTTTATAGCCATTTTAAATCCAAAGCAATGTGTTCCTTTAATATAACATTTACAAATCGAATACTTGGATTATAGGCCACATAATGAAACAAAAGTAAAAAAGAGTTACAGCGCCCTACAGGAAAATCTTAATTGAAGAAATATCATGATATCAATCAAAGTGTATCTAGTTTCATTACCCTTGTTTTCATTTAATAAAACACAAAAAAACACCAAAATCATTACCTTTATAAAATTACCAACAGACCCGGGACCCAATGACGTCACACTGTTTACACCTGTGTATTTACATAGGAGTACGACCGCTCCTTTTTCCTCAGTCTGTGAATCACGTGTGTAAACAAAGCGTGACGTCTGCCGGCCCATTGCACCACATCTTAGGAACTGTATGCACAAATAATCTAAGTTTTTATCCCCCAACAAATCAATGTACTTAAATTTTTTGATTACAGAATAAACAATCTACAGAAAAATTAGTCCAATATTAAAATAGAATCTGACGATGTTATCAATTGGTAACATAAAGCTAACCTACAGACTGCTAAAAATGTTTTTCGACTTTTTTTCAGAGGGAAATTTCTCGGAATTGGTGAAATGAATCACATTATTTCAGATAAAATGTTTTTTTTACTTTATTGATTAGTGTGTAACACCTCACGATTTCAGCAGCAGATTTGATAAACCATGTTTAGTGTTGACATTGATGAAAACGTTTGTACACACAGTTTATTAATGCAATATTGAGTTTGCAATTCGACAAATCTCATCTTTTTTTAAACACATCTTTTTAACACATCAAAGTTGTCGTATTGCCCGCATATGGCTTCTGTGTGGAGCAGGTATCTGCCAAGCCATTCCGTACAACGGCAAAGGACGAGCAGACAAGAAACAGACGGTAAGATATAACATATAAGACCATGTTTGCTATATGTGTTTGTTCGTTGTTGGTTACTCCGATAATGTTTATTGTCTGCCTGGATATTCGAGTTTTACGGCATATGCTTTTTTCATGGAGGTAGGAATTCCCTGCTTTTACACAGTAGATTTCCAGCCATCACCCGAAAACGAATGCGCCAAAACAAACAAGCACACGTATTACGCATCTCCTTAAAGGACTGTAAAATAATTTGTATACCATATAACATAATTTATGTTAATTAAAACACCTAGTTTGGGTTTCTCCAACCGTCCAAAAAGGCTTCTATTCTCAGTTGCTTTTAATGCATACAAACAGACGCCCGAATTATTGTCGGGTCGCAAATAATTCGAGACTGGCAAAGTAATTACTCGATAACTATAAGCATTGGTGGAATTTTTCGTTCGAAGTCTAATTAAAAAATATATAACTTTCTTTTCAGATTTCTAGGGGGATGTGTTAGATAACAATAGTCTGGAGAGTGTATAGGGTATAGGCACAAAAGGGGGGTACCCCTGTAACCCCTCTGCCCCATATCGTGCTGGGTATATTAGGTCCGGTAGCGGCCAATATTACGTGACGAAAACTGTCAGAATTCTGACTTGTTTTCGGTAACATTCGGCTGTTTACGTTCATGTTCGCAATAACAAAATATCTACCAGACCCGTTACAGATCCTAAAATTTGAATTCTCAATTATATATAAAAACTGAAATATCAATGCCACACTCTTGCAGTATTTTTCCGACTGGATTTTGCAAGAATATTAAATTTGAAAGATGCCACTGACGTCACTCGGACTAACTGTACGCCATGATCTATTTTAAACCGTGGTAGCTACCTGACCTAAGATTTAGATGTCAGGGAATCTTCAGGTCAGGGAACCAGACTCTAGGTCAATAGGCCCTACAAGGCCAAGAGCCATTCTAGGTATCATACAAGAGAGGTGGTGGGGTTGGCCGCATTTCAGGTTGCCAGCCCCTACCACCCTTACGGTTTGGGTCCAGATCTAAATAAAGGTAAATCTCCAATAGATACCAAAGAAATTTATAGAGCTTGTGCAAATGACGTCACTGCCTACAGATTGGCACGTGTATTACCATTTTGGGAGTCAAATTTGCACCACGCGCATCGCCCACCCCGCGCCGCGAGCCCGTATTTCAACGGAACGAATTTCGAGCAGCACATACGCGTGTTTAAAACCATAGATATTATACAAATATTTACTGCTTCAAGTGGTGTAGTAAAACTAGCCTCCCGAGGTGATCCATGGAGCATTCTATTTTCCCGAGGCGAAGCCGAGGGAAAATAGAATGCTCCATGGATCACTGAGGGAGGCTATACTTTTACCACACCACGAGATAAAGCAGTAAATATTTGTTTTATAACACCTCACCCACAGATTCTGCTTGATTTTAAAATGTTAACATTATTTAAATCTAAATACAATTAAAAATGGACTTCTATTTCAATACAAAATTAGTGGAAAATTTATCTGCTCTTTTCAAAACCACCCCTTCACGAAATGTTTGAACCCAGCTCTGCAGCGCTGGCACTTCGGAACAATACGCGTTACGCGCAACGCTCAACGCGCACACCCGCATGCATCTGCACACAAATACCGCGCCATGGTATAGTACTTTGGTTGCTATGGGATAGTACTTTTGGCCATGCACAGGAAGATAGCAAAAATAGAAAAATGCCATGTGACTCGCTCTCGGCCAATCAAGACACAGAATCTGTGGATGAGGTTTTATAAATAGATATATCTATGGTTTAAAACATGTTTACACCGCGTACATACTGCGCGACGGCGTATACGCAATCGTGTAAATCACCCCCGCCTTAAAACACTCGTAAGCATTAGTCTTTAAAGGTATGATATACATGTAGTATTTGGTACAACCGACGATAAAGGTACAAAGAGGTGTTTATACATTGTATACGTGAAATAACAGAGCTGTGAAGGTTAAAGGTCAATCCGCCATTCGAGTCACACGAAAATAGTTAAGTCCACTTTGTTTTAATCGGAATTTGTGCACATTCACATACATGATCTCTACATATTGGACTGGTCATGGTGTAGTCACGAGCGCTCCGACCAACGACGGAACAAGCAAATTATTAATTCATTTTAGACTGGGTTTAATAAAGAAACTAGTGTGTAAAGGAATCGATTTTCCTTATTTCGTGGTTTTGAAATACATGATTTAGAAACTTTATCAAACGTGTGAACTTGATCCTTCTCATGGTTTAGAATAAGCCGTAACTATGAATTTCGAACGACCGATAGAGGGCGGCGGTAAAGGGTTTCGGGGCCGATTTCACAAAACTGGACCGACTATAGTGCCGACGATCCGAGCGTCGACGACTGGAAAAACGAATGAATTTTTAACTCCCATATTTCCCAACGATCGATAGAGGGTGGTACATACATTTTGCGGTCGACCGACGACGGAACAAGCAGTTGAATTTTCCAATGGTTAATTTTGCCTGCCTGCCTGCCTGCCTGCCGTCTATCTGTTTGTTTAAACATGGAGGAAAGTATTTCCCAACGATCGCAATGAAGGCAGTGTATGTAATAATGATAATAATAATGGTATTTATTAAGCGCAAATTTTATGTAACATATTCAAATGCGCTGCACAACAATAAACTGGGCATAAAACTGGTAATAAATACAATACATTAAAATCACCAAATACATTAAAAATTACAAATCAGGCTCAGAAATACATCATTAAAATAATATTACATACGAGTAAAATTCATTGTGTTCCAAAAATATATTACTTACAGTAAATAGAAATACAATAAAGCCCATTACAAATCAAAAGCATTTGGAAAAAAATATAAGTTTTCGGCAGCGTCTTAAAACGGCTTAAACTGGTGGCATTCCTCACATAAGCTAGTAACTTATTCCACAGCGAAGGGGCAGCATAATGAAAAGCCTGATCACCTAAGTTAGTTCTGCTACGAGTGATTGGGTGTTTAAGAAGAATGCAGTTGTTTTTATCAAAGCTACGAAGACCATAACGGGGCAGAGGTCGAACGGTGATAAGCTGGGATAAATATTCAGGACACTCACCGTGTACAATTTTAAAAACAAGCAGCAAGATTATTAAAAATAATTCTAGACTTAATTGGAAGCCAGTGAAAATCGATAAAAACAGGTGTGATATGACAGTACTTGTACATTTTGCACACAAGCCTGGCACAAGTATTTTGAACCCGCTGAAGACGGTCTAAATACACAGATGGTATCTCATAGAGCAAACTATTACAGTAATCCAGCTTGGAAGTAATTAATGCATGGACAAGTATTTCAGTACCAGCACGTGTTCAAAACTTCCTAATGGATCTAATATTATGTAGATAATAAAATGCTGAACAACACGTTCTAATAATATGATCTTTCATAGATAAGTTAACATCAAACCACGCTCCCAAGTTTCGGGCAACAGTCACAGAGTTGACTACTGATCCCCCATCCTGTATCCCATCTATCTTGACCTTTGCCAATTGCTGACGAGTGCCAATAATCAGAAATTCAGGTTTGCTATCATTTAAATGTATCACACGTTACCCAACACTTTTGTCCTCAAGTGCATATTTAATCAAACTATTTAGTAGGGGTGGGGCATAGTACTTTATGATTTATAAGTGTGTGACTCATTTAATTAACTTTTAAAAAGAGAAAGAGAGAGAACAGATGCCTCACAAACAGAATGTTCCTACAGAATACTTTAATTTGTCAAACTTGTTTTCGTTTCCGTTTTTTACTTTTGTGCGAAAACTGTTACGGTAGTATAACAGGAAACTTTTGATCCGACTGTACGACCACGCGACGGAACCGCAAATCATTGCGAATGTGTACACGCGCAATCAATTTATATGCGATAAACCCCATCGGAGTCTAATAACTCAAGACTCCAAATTCAAAATTCTAATCCAGAAGTTCTGTGGGATTTTGTTTTGTCATTTTTTAAAAAGAATTTCTACGCGTAAATTAGAACAGAGATTTTCCCTTTTGCCCTATCCCGGCGGGATTCGAACCCACGACTTCCTGCTTACCAGTGCAGACGTCTTAAGCCACTCGGCCACCGAGCTTGCAGGTTATTGTGAGGCCTGCGCTCACTGTGTGGCCTCTACTGACTGTGACCTCTGCCCACTCTGAGGGTTTCTCACAATATGTGGCCTCATCCGTTGATATTGTGGCTTTTCTCACTGTGGCCCGCGCTCAATGTGTGGCCTCAGCTCACCACGTGGCCTCAACTCACTGTGAAACTTTTGCTCACCGAGTGGCCTCCGCTTACTGAGTGTAGAGTGCATATGACTGCCAATGAGAGATGGGACACTGTAGGGGCGGATCCGGGGGGTGGGGGTCGACCACCCTCCCCTGCTTGTACCGTAGCAAACCAGAAAAGAAAAGAAAAACCTTGTAAAGGTCTTATTTTGCGTGTACGGACAAAACAAAGAGGTTAAATGGCGCCACCAAGATCATTATTTGAGACACTTGTTTAGTTTTGAAATGTAAGCCAGTCAATTTTCTCGATGGTCGAACCAACCATAAAATGTCGATCGAGGTCTGGACTGTTCCCACCCACTTCAGCATTCAGATTGCCAGGAAAGTTATGAACTCAATTGCGATGATAAAATAACTGATGTCAATCATAATTTGTTGCAAAAAATTAAAATGTTTGATTAGGCGACTCCATTTTTATGTGTGGGTGTTTGAGGTGTATAATGCGCCTATCAATTGCTTCCCCCACCCCTGCCCCCTGGCTTCCCCACCCAAGATGTGGGGATTGTCACTTTTGAAGTGACAAAATTCCCACCCCTGGGGCTAAATTTAAGTGACAATCCCCGACATACATGGGTGGGGTGGGGCACCCCCCCCCCTCCCCCACCTCATGGTTTTAACTTCTGATGATGGGGAAACAATGGCAAAATGAGTGTCCAAAATCCCCACCGTGGGGCTTGACAAATAGGGGTGGGGAAACAATTGATAGGCGCATAACAAAGACACGGAACCCAAAAAGAATGACATGACAGGGGAAAGGGCGTCCTCAATTGGCAAGCTGTCCTTAGTTTGAAATCGTGTACAAACCCGTACCCAATGAGAGAGTGCAAAAAAAGTGCAAAAAAATTACAAACGAAAGAAACCATGAAAAACCTGGGTGGTTCGGGGGGGGGGGGGGCATAATGCTGACAGAACTGTCATTCCGTCCTGTTCAGCATGAAACATCATAAGAGGTTTGGCAGCTGGAGCTGCAGGTGAGTGACAGTAAAATAAGTTGTTTATAACTGGTTTTCGAATGCGGTTTGTCAATCATGGATTCATGGTTACATAGCCATCGAAATTCTGCAATTTGAAGTGGGCCCTACCGCTGCCTACGTGGCTTATCAGTTTGCGTGCGAACTCTGGCTCTCTTTCTAAAGATACTATGTTTATTATAAGAATGAAACACAGAATTGGCTTTTCAGTCGAGTTTGCATCACCAGCGAAGAGATCTTCTGCAGTCTAGTACTAGTAACTTGCATTCAGCAAAGATGGGGCCTGCACATTTGAAAATGTTCGTGCTTTTTGCACTGTGTTTCGCCGTAGCGTTTTCCCAATCCAAGACTATGGGTAGGGCCGACAATCCTGACCAATTCGTGTGCCAGTCGCAAGTCACTATTCAGCCACCGGCTTGCAAAATGGTATCTTCCGAGCTGGAGGATATGGCTCGCCGGATGGATCAGCTTCAACAAGCCGTATCCGATCTCGCTTCTGACGTTGATGAAATCCAAAGTAAATTCGTATTTGCAGAATTGTTAAAGGCACATTATACTATCTTGGATGCGCCGAATTGGGTTTCATGGGTTTTTGTTCTGAAATTAGTATGGTTGAAAAAAAATCTTTAAAAATCGTGGAACGGACACCGCACGATTCAGCTTTTATTTATTTCAACAGTGGTACATCTAAAACCTACAACAAACAAAAATCACAACTTGTATTACCCACTTGCTTTTCAAAAATACTTTTTGTCTGGCGAAAAAAAAGCAATTGTAGTCACTTTGGAAGAAATGTTTTGATTTCGAAATGTTTTACAGATTTCAAACGAGGGATGTTTTGTTTTTACCTGGTTTAGCTCCACTGTGCAAAACAAGAAATCACAGCTTTGTTCATACATAAACTAAAGCATATTCCAGAAGTTTAATATAATAATCACACGATACACCTTGCAGATAAGAAGAGAATATGAGTTTAATTTAGTTACCGTATACCTCAAATTTCTGTCGTCCGTCTTTGGCCATGAATGGTTCAGACAGACACAATTTTCTGAGATTTTCGGACTCGCCGTCTCTTTCGATACGTGATTATTGTGTTGAATTGCCCAGTTTGTACAAAAAATCTAATACTATGTGTTATTCACATGTGAGGTTGTTAACAAATGATATGAATTTCCACAGAGAGACCCCCGAAGGACTGTGCGGATGCTTTAGCGAATGGAGCAAAGACTAGCGGCGTGTACACTATTCAGCCAGATGCAGGTTCCAGCTACACACTCAAGGTGTACTGTGATATGGACACGGACGGCGGTGGTTGGACGGTAGGTTGTATCACAAGTTTTTGATCCTAAAATTTAGACTGGCCCCCCATTTTTCCCCCAGGGCACACACCGCCCATTACAGTCGTCGAAGACATTAAAGATGCATATTAATCATCTTTGCAGACTGAAACGATTGAATTGCAACGTCGGCGGAACAGTGGGAGGGGGGGGGGGGCATTGCTCCCAGTTCCGCACAAGAAAAACATAGGAAAGGCCGGCCGGCACCGGCGCCCCCCCCCCCCCCCCCCCCCCCACCCACCCACACACACACCCAGTCATGTAAACGGGTGCAATCGTGGACCTGCCATTGTTCCTCTTTTGTTTATACTCTAACTTTTTCGGAAGGCCTCCCATTGGTTTTGTACACGATTTTCAATCGTGGACGTTAGGTCAAACGTGGACCCCTTTGTCTACGCTCGAATTATTTTGTCCTAGGCCCACGATTGCCGGCATATACAAACTCACACACACACACACACACACCCCGTCATGTAAACGGGTACGTGCACTGTATATATCTCCGAGGACAAGAGGAGAAAGGAAACACAAAGAAACCTTTCAGTCCTCGAACGTAGAGTCTTTTGTTGAAATCGGTCCTCGAACGTAAGGATACGTGCTTAGTCTATGGGGTTTGGTTATATCAAGGGAACAAAAGGAAACACAAAGCTTTGTCCTCGGACGTATTAGGGAAGTACGACTGTGTGTGCAATCGTGGACCTCCCATTGTTCCTCTTTTGTTTATACTCTAACTTTTTCGGAAGGCCTCCCATTGGTTTTGTACACGATTTTCAATCGTGGACGTTAGGTCAAACGTGGACCCCTTTGTCTACGCTCGAATTATTTTGTCCTAGGTCCACGATTGCCGGCATATACAAACTCACCCACACACGCACACACACAGTGTGTAAATACGGGCAATCGCGGACTCCCTATTGTCCCTCTTTTGTTTGGCATCCCATATGTTTTGTACACGATTTCTAATCGTGGACGTTCGGTCAATCGTGGACCCTTTGTCTACGCCCTGACCCTTTTGTCCCTAGTCCACGATTGCCGGTACATGTATTTACATACTCACACACACTTTCAAAAGTGCTCCGCTGCTATTGTTGAATAGTCGTTGTTTTTCCTTAAAAACTGGGCCTTTTTCATACCAAGATATCGTTCATTTTTGACAAAGTCCAGGGTTTAAACTCCATGTGTCTGTTTATACCTCAGTCATTAATCAATCCCAACTGTTCCTTGCTGGTGGTGGGCGTTCATTCTGTAATAATCTCACACGGGGGGGGGGGGGGGGGGTTAAACCTTGAGATCAGAGAAAGCTGAAATCCTGGTACATGCGTGGGTAAAAATCTGACAATAAAGGCTATTTTGCTTAGGCCCCTAAGCACAAAAACTTTGCTTAGTTATACATGTACCAGCCCAAACTCCATGTGATTGTTATTGCTAAGCACACAACAGCTAAATACCGGTCACCAGCATTATATATATCACATGGAGTTTTGGCTGTAACCCGATTTTATTAAGCATGGTTTTTGTGCTTAAGCAGTACTATGAAATTGACCCCTATTGATCACCTTGATATCGTCACAGTTTTCACGAACAGACGAATTTTGCCTTTCCGCACTAAACTAAAGTTACAAGAAAATCAGGTTTTAAGCTGCTCACTTTTTAAATTGAAGATATTACCTGCGTTCATACCACATGTTGATTCAGTGTTGACACTATGTTAAAGTTCAGTTCTCGGTCTTTCACAAGTAATTGGCAGCTAAGCGATAAGTCAATTAATTACAGAGTTATTAATTGATTAATAAGTTTGTCTGTTCGTGAAAACTCAGAAGCGAGAAATGGCCCGTTTTGCCCCACAGAGTGTCAATTGTCTCTTCGTGAAAACCCAAAATCCATTTTCTGGCAATTTTGTCCTTCACAGCCCTATTGTAACATAGAGTTCTGAATTGGCTCTTCGTGAAAACCCAAAATCCATTTTCTGGCAATTTTGCCCTTCTCAGCCATAGCGTATATATAGCCGAGAAGAGCAAAATTGCCAGAAAATGGATTTTGGGTTTTCACGAAGAGCCAATTCGGAACTCCGTGTTAATACAATAGGGCTGTGAAGGGCAAAATTGCCAGAAAATGCATTTTAGGTTTTCACGAAGAGACGAATTTGAACTCCGTGTTAATACAGTATGGCTGTTAAGGGCAAAATTGCCAGAAAATGGATTTTGGGTTTTCACGAAGAGACGAATTTGAACTCCGTGTTAATACAATGGGGCTGTGAAGGGCAAAATTGCCAGAAAATGGATTTTGGGTTTTCACGAAGAGACAATTGACACTCTGTGGGGCAAAACGGGCCATTTCTCGCTTCTGAGTTTTCACGAACAGACAAATTTATTAATCAATTAATAACTCTGTAATTAATTGACTTATCGCTTAGCTGCCAATTACTTGTGAAAGACCGAGAACTGAACTTTAACATAGTGTCAACACTGAATCAACATGTGGTATGAACGCAGGTACTATCTTCAATTTAAAAAGTGAGCAGCTTAAAACCTGATTTTCTTGTAACTTTAGTTTAGTGCGGAGAGGCAAAATTCGTCTGTTCGTGAAAACTGTGACGATATGGTGGGCCTGAAGGGACATCACACATCGCAAATTTCTTTGCAGATATTTGCGATGTCGCATATTTTATCGCAAATTTCTTTGCAGATATTTGCGACGTCGCACATTTTATCGCAAATTTCTTAGCAAATATTTGCGATGTCGCACATTTTATCGCAAATTTCTTGGAAGATTTATTTGTAGATATTTGCGACGTCGCACATTTTATCGCAAATTTCTTTGGCAATTCTTTGCAGATAATTGCGATGTCACACATTTTATCGCAAATTTCTTTTCAATTTTTTTGTATATTTTGCATATTTTGTACCGAGCTGTTTTTGACGAGCCTGGCTAAAGCTAGCCGCAAATTTGGCCGCGGATTCGGCCGCGGATTCAGCCGCGGTTTCAGTAGACTTGAAATCAAGTCGGTAATTGGTCGGCTTTAGTCCGCCTGCGCCGCCGTGTATTATAACATATGGGAACGTTCTGTGCAACCTCGGCCCCAAGATGCGTGTGCGTGCGTCGACTGCCAATTAGGGCTGGGCAAGTCAACACCTGCATGGGATTCTGTTCTGACCCTGGTTCTTTTTGACATTAATACACACAATTTGAAGGTGTTCCAGCGGCGCACAGACGGCTCTGTTGATTTCTACCGTGACTGGGGGAGCTATCGCCGTGGTTTCGGTGATGTAAACGGCGAGTTCTGGCTCGGCAATGACAACCTGCACCGACTCACCTCAGACGGCGACTACGAACTGCGGATTGAATACACGGAACTGACGTCCGGAAACTCCTTGTACGCAGTCTACAAGTCTTTCCGTGTAGCAGATGAACTGGATGATTACAGGTTGACAGTGGGAGACTACTCATCAGAAACCGCTTGTGAGACACAAATTTAATTGTTGGAATTAATGATATGGTTTTGTTTATGTCATTTGGCGTTGTGTGTTCTGTTGTGCGATAAATAAGATTGAGGGTTGGGATCTACGCGGAACAGCTACACATCAGAAATTCTGAAACCTAATTTGTGTACATGGGTAAGAACAAAATCGGGTTAAATGGCGCCACCTACGTCGAGAAAGTCCACCCCGCTTGTAAAATGCTCTGGCGCGTTCGATTACCTTCCCCGAGCTTTACTCGCGCTTGCCCTAAGTGCGATGTCGGACATGCGCAGTGGAGCGGAATAAACGAACGGTTTCGCGCAAACTCTGGGAAATTTATAAGAACTTTGACACATTGCGACGTACAAAAATTTATTATTCACGGGCGAAATGTGCGAAATCGTGGATCTTTCAGAAGTAAGACGGAGAAAGCTGACGATGCTTGCCCTAGTTTTGATGGAAGGTAACCTTGTTTACAGAGATTATACTTCGGTGCATTGAGGTCGATTTCCTTTTTATGACGCACAAGTTTGGCCGGCGTGCAAAGCCTACCACGCTTTGAGAATAACGCTTAGTGCGTTGTGCTACTGCAGATGTAGCAGTGCACTGTGGGATACTTCCCGAAGTAACCGGCTCGACGGGTCGCTCACTTGGGCCTGGCGCGAGTAAGCACGAATGATGACGTCAAACATAAACGAACGGTGTCGCGCCAGCGCGAGTACGCTCGGGAAAGGTATCGAACGCGCTGCTTGTTTACAGGCGAACAAAATTTAGGGGTCAATTTTTTGGACAAAGGTACAAAAAAAATCATTCTTTCCGCAAGAACTCATGGACCCACACTCGTACTCACAAATCCGATTTCACGCGCAAAGGTAACTAAATCTTGGAACTGGCAACCTCGTTACCATGGGTACGATCTTGCTGCGCCATGTTTCTTCCCAGCATGCCTTGCGCGATCTTAACCCTGGAATTGTGTAATTTACATATCCCACTATGGGTGCGTTCGATTAGCTTACATTGGGTCAGTGAAACTTACACGAGACCATTCGATTAGTCATCACGTGATACTCTTGCCTATCACGGTGTCAACCACCTCTACCCCAGCGAGCGAGCAGGTCGCTTTTTGCTCGGAATTGCAATCATGAATATTCATGATTAAGATTACACTTTAAAACAAGGTCACACCACCGCGGCGAAGCCACAAAATGAGGTTTATCGAAGCGGTGTGTTCGCCTGTGCATTCTGGGAAAATTAAGGTCAAAGGTCGTTTGGGGCGGGAACTAGCCGGTGATGTCATGACACCCTAGCAGCCACCAGAGACCCGCTTGCTTGCTGGGGTAGTGGTTGTTGACACCGGGGCAGACACGAGTACCGGTACCACGTGATTACAGGCCATATCACTGTGTTTAACGCGCGACGCAGTGCTTTTATAGGAAGGTTTTCATTTGTAGAATCAATCCTTTCGGATGCATCTCCTGCAGAGCGGCGGCAAACACTGCCATTGTGAATGAACTGCTTTCTTGAACCGGATAAAAATGAGTAATTTACTAGCGATTGGAACAATTTTGATTTCCGGCCTTGACTCGAATCTATAATATGCGTACCTTTTCTATCTCAAAATACATTTATTTCCTGACCAGAAAAAATCCATATCGATTATCGTAGCCACCAAGACTAGTGGCCTCGTCTTGATAATGGAAAAAAAAGTGCTCGGACTCGTTTTATTTTAGTCTGGTTCCCTGACGTCTAAATCACTGATCTCTATGTAAACTGGATAGCGCATCGGCTGTACAAGTTGAAGCCGCTATCCACCATATTACCACTCCCAAAACGACAGGTTTCACAACCTTATCCCCAGGGTCTACTTTCAATCTTGTTCTCCTTACACAGAGATCAGTGGTAAAATGGGAGTGGTAATATGGCGGCTACTGGCTTCACCTGCTTGAACAGCACACAATGGCCAATGAGCTATCCAGTTTATATAGAGATCACCGTTGTCTAAATCTTAGGTCAGGCAGCTACCACGTTTTAAAATAGATCATGACGTACATAGTCCGAGTGACGTCAGTGGCATCATTCAAATTTACTGTTCTTGCAAAGAGTGTGGCATTGATTTTTTAGTTTTTATATGTAATTGAGAATTCAAATTCCAGGATCTGTAACGGGCCTAACAGACATTTTGTTATTGCGAACATCAACGTTAACAGTTCGGAAACTAGTTAACTAGTTCGGAAATTTTCAGAAAATGTCAGAATTCTGCCACTTTTCGTCACGTGACATTGGCGGCTACCCATCCTCGACTCCATGGGCGCGTGTGCGTTCCTTCAAGGCATGGTGGGAAAACATGGCGCCGCAAGATCGTACCCATGGTAACGATCTTGGCGGCTACCGGACCTAATATTCATCAGAAATAGTCAGAATATTTTAGTCTGGGAACCAGACTATTTTTCTAAAATTATTTTTTGTTTGCTGATGTGACGTGAAAACAGGATATTAACGCGGGCGCGAGCGCACAACATGGCGTTCAACATTCGGATTACGCGCGCGGTTCACTTTCAGTACATAAATATTCATTTCGAATAGCAGCGTCGTTTACGTATTCCTCACGTGGAACAGGCAATTACGCTGATTAAAGGGACACATTGCTTTGGATTTTGCGATTTGGGCTATAAAACTGAAATGGATATGGTTGGGAAGCTAGAATATAAAGATTCACATAACTATCCCTTCAAACTGCGTGGTTTTTGTTTAATTTCGTGACAAATAACGGGCCGCCATTTTGAATAACCAAATTTTTGACTCCACAAAATGGCGGACCGTGTTCACCAGTCGTATTTCCAGTCGCAGCTGGTTGAAGAACGTTCTGTTGATCCATTTTGATGCACTGTTGCACGGCGCGCAGCACTGGCGATATGTGTCGCGAGGTAGAGAATGGTAGGGCCTACCTGGCGATCATCTGATAGGTTTACAAGGCCACTGGCTGCGGCGCCAGCCTAAAGACTCTTACAGCGTATTTTGCGCATTATTTAGACGGTGGTATTTACTACTGGAAATAAGTCTATGTTTTGCGGGTCAGATGTCAGGGGTCAGAGGCCAATTTTTTGTTTTGTAATCACTACTCTCTAATTACAACACATCATACGTGTTTTTTTGCATGAACAACTCTTATAAAAGATAAGGAACATTTCCAAACAGCATAATTTCATGACATTTGAAGGCAATGTGTCCCTTTAAAAACCAGCACGAATTCGTGCAGGAGTCGCGTCGTCCACCGATGAATCAGTAATAAAGCAAGCATAGTAAATGTTGTAGCGCCCTCTTCTGTTGAAAACTGTCACGTGACGAAAAGTGCACAACATTAAGAATAACGCTAAGCGCTTATAGAGCCTCGTCTCGCGACGCGGCTAAAAACGCAAATGTCCTAATTTTGTATCATATCAATTTCCTATAGAGCGTCAAAACTTACTTGTATTTTACAGATGACTTCGAAAATTTGTTAAGAGTGTGTTTTCTGTACTTCTTTTCCAGTTGACACTATGACCTATCACAACAACATGAGATTCTCAACCAAAGACCGAGACAACGATGCTACGAGCAAGCGCGATTGTGCTGAAAAATGGAAGGGCGCATGGTGGTATGATTTCTGTTACCATATCAACCTTAACGGCAATTACAAGGATGATTTCAAGGCGAAAAATGAGAAGAGTGAATGGCCTAAATTAAAAAGTTCAGAGATGAAATTTAGGTCGGTGAATTAAAGTTTACCCGACAGTCAGCAAAAAGAGAAAATAACAGACACGACTTTCGCATCATTCATTACACCACTGTCATAATATTGTATTATCATTAAACAACACATTAATCTTGCAATTAAAGAGTAGATCGAATACTCACATTTGAAATCGGATTGTTATTAAAATTTTATCTGATGTTCAAATCAACAAAGAGATAAACTGTCGATGTCGGCCACTTTCCAACTGTTGGGAGCATCGACTTCGAATATCACAAATCGTATAGTTGCTATTGTGTTGAATATTTTCCTGAACCATTCATAATTACGGCACACTGTGCATATTCGTGGCTAAATAGAAACAGGGATTGAACGGAAGTCAGATATATCACTTCGTTCTTGAATCAGTTCCCAGAACGGTCAGTTAAGTCCATGCTGCATGTTGCCCAATCAAATCATAATGTAGTTTGGCTTGAACAAAACACCACAATTTTATGAATTCGGACCTTGTGTTCTTGATTCGATTTTGATTACAAACACTTGGGGATAACAATAAAAGAATATGACGCCATTATACGCTACAGTGCAACTGATAGAATAATCAACAACACGATAATTTCTCATTAAATTCTGCTTCACAATTATTGCCACAATGGCTGGCTGTTATGCAGTAGATTGTATAGTGATATTGGTGATGTGATCATGAGAAACCAAACGGGCTTACATCGTTTAATTACTAACAATGTAATGGATGGATTAATAAAACTGATATTGTCTCTTACCAATAAACATCAAGTGTTCTTGGTTATTATTTTGTTTTACCACATTCTCCAATATCTTATAGTATTTCTGCAATAATATTTCCGTCTGTTGTTAAGACAGCTGAAATAAGTTTCAGGTGAATAAACTATATTGAAATAAGTGACAGGAAAACTCAACAATTTCATTAGCAATATGAATTTTAATATTACATTTATACAAATCGAATACTTGGATTATACATAATGAAACGAAAGTAAAAAATAAAGTTACAGCCCTACAGGAAAATCTTAATTAAAGAAATATCATGATATCAATCAAAGTGTATCTAGTTTCATTACCCTTGTTTTCATTTAATAAAACACAAAACAAAACCAAAATCATTACCGTTATGAAATTACCAACAGACCCTGGACCCAATGACGTCACAATGTTTACACCTGTGTGTTTACATAGGAGTACGTGTGCTCCTTGTTCCTCAATCTGTGAATTACGTGTGTAAACAAAGCGTGACGTCTGCCGGCCCATTGCACCACATCTTCAATAACTGATGTATATAGGAACAGAAGTATGCACAGATAATCTAAGTTGTTATCCCCCAACAAATCAATGTACTTTCATTTTTGATTACAGAATAAACAATCTACAGAAAAATTAGTCCAATATTAAAATAAAATCTGACGATGTTATCATAAAACATAAACCTAACCTACAGACTGCTAAAAAATGTTTTCGACGTTAGAAAAGAGAACTAAAGTGTGGTTAAAAAAAACCTGCACACTTTGTTCAGAGGGAAATTTCTCGGAAATGGTCAAATGAATCACATTATTTCAGATACAAAATTTTGTTTTACTTTATTGATTTTGTGTAACACCTCACGATTTCAGCAGCAGATTTGATAAACCATGTTTAGTGCGGACATTAATGAAAACGTTTGTACACACAGTTTCAATGCAATTATTGAGTCTGCAATTCGACAGATCTCATTTTTTCTCCCCTTAAGCAAACGTCGTGTACCATAAATGACGCATCATTAGAAGCAGAACCCTTTTCTGCATTTATGTCTTTTGAAGTGTTTAAAATGATTACAGTATTCTTGAGTTATTCAAAAAAGAACAAGGCGGAACTTTTTTTTTTTGGCTGAGTATATTAAAGGTCAATACACGTGATGCTTTTTCACCGTGATGGTCTTCACAGTAGCTTGACACCGTACCGGTGTGTACTTTCATCGTTGTTTCGTTTTTCGAACATTCAATATCAAATTCGCTTCCTATAATTTCCCTTTACTTGGAATCTGATGACATCACCGTTGATAGGAAGCGAGACATCACGATATTGCGGACGCAGCAAGCCCATTCCGTCCGTTCGTTGTTCCGCTCTGGAAGGAAAACAAAAACTTAGGCAATCAAAACATTGGTCTAGAAAGCCCGGATGAAGGTTTCTTGTATAAATTCACCTAGGTGTCCTTGCCCTCGCTCGGGAATCTTTTCAACACATCTAGGGTTTGTAAAATCAAAGGAAAAGGTTGTTGGTTGTAAACGTATAAATACTCAGCGCATATCAGTCTGTTAATTTGTGTCTCAGCACAGGATAAGTGTACTGAAGTGCGTGGCTGGCCTATATATTAGACCTACGTGTACAATTTGAATGAGTGAGTTGGAGTGGTAGGCCCTAGTTTTGGTGAAGTTTTGTGCTATACCAAGTTGTACCAAGAACACAACATATTCTCCGGAGGCCATAATTTATTAATTAACATTAGTCAGAAATTGTTATTTTGTGCGCCATAATGCCTTGTTTTGGCGGGAAAAGTTGTCGTATTGCCTGCATATGGCTTCTGTGCGGTGCAGGTATCTGCCAAGCCATTCCCTACAACGGCAAAGGACGAGCAGACAAGAAACAGACGGTAAGATATAATATATAAGACCATGTTTGCTATATGTGTTTGCTCGTTTTTGGTTACTCTGCCTGGATATTCAAGGTTTACGGTATAGGAATTCCGTGCTTTTACACAGTAGATTTTATAGCCATCACCCGAAGTAACAAAACAAATGCGCCAAAACAAACAAGGACACGTATTACGCTTCTCCTAAAGGACTGTAAAATAATTGTAAACAATATAACATATTTTACGTTAACCAAAACACCTTCTAGTTTGGGTTTCTCCAACCGTCCAAAAAGGCTTTTATTCTCAGTTGCTTTTAATGCATACAAATAGGCCTATACGCCGGCTTACTGTCGGGTCGCAAATAATTCGATACTGGCAAAGTAATTACTCGATAACTATAAGCATGGGTGGAATTTTTCGTTCGATGTCCCATTTAAAAGTAAATAACTTTCTCAATACTAAAAAAACAATTTTTCGGAGTGGAATTTGAAAATAGCACGGACAGTACATTTTAATATGATGAGGGTGGTTTTCATACATGGTGTCACTTCCAACAGCCCCCTTGCTATTTTACTCTTTTTCAGACCGAATTCGTAGAATCTGGTGACTTTCCTCTGAAACAGCACAAGACACGCAGCAGCAACGAACGGGACTGGTTGGCTTCGACGCCCATGATTACCGACACATCGGTGCACAGGACGGGCGGAGGTCAGTTGCAATCACTCGCTCACTCCTCGCCCCAAAATCACATCACCGTCAGCTAATCAAATTGGGTTTCCGAACTCCTGCAGTCGTGAACTTGAAAGACTATATGACTTGAACTTATAACAAGTGTAAGAACGATAAAGTAGCATTTTTTTTCCCAGAGGTTTCCTGGGCCGAAACATGTTTGTAAATGACCTGAATGGGCACTACCTTTTATCGCGATTCCTGTTTCTGACAGCTTTTGCATTTTGCACGCCAACAACTGAAATACTTTACAGCACTTCCCAATTGACATATCGCGGTCGAATCGCGTCAACGCAGCTTGTGAATTATTGTCCAATCACATCAATTATAATTCCACGTGGAACGCGCAAAATCTGAGACAAACAAAAATTACCACACAAAATGCCCACAGGGGCGTGGTTAAACGGCGTAAACGGCGATAGGTCAATTCTTTTAAACTAGGACGCAAAGCTAATTATGAATAATTTATTCAAACTGAAGAAGTGAAATAAATTCCGTAAGATGGTTGACAGTCTATGCAAAGTGATAAATCCATGTTTTGGGGGGATTTTTGCGGCCAGATGAAACAAATCCAGTGAAATCGTAGCCTTGGTCAAGGCTGTTCGACTGAGTCTGCATCGGCCGTTGCAAAGTGGCCTCGCGCGCTTTGCACTCGCACGTACGGGTCCGGGTACGTACACACGTACGTACACGTATACGAAGCGCAAACAGCGACCTCACGCGGCTATATGCTGCAATATGCAAATCTTTCGCGCACGGATGTTCCAAGGCGTCGGACGAGCACAGACCGATTTGCATATTATTCACGTTGCCGCGTGAGGTCGCGGTTCGCGATTTTTCTATTTTTGCAATGTGAAAAGAACTCGCCGTAACCCAGGCGGTCGAGGCTCGCTCATGTCATCACGGCCGCAAGCGTCGAACGCCTTGACCAAGGCTAGCGAAATCGTGGAATGGATTAAATCAAAAATGTTAAAAAGCCAACAGGTATTGTAATTTAATTCATTTTTGGCAGCGCGGTTTTCTGGCCACAACTTCAGAGCCGTAGACAGTTACTAGTGACTTTGGCCCAAAGATGGCCGCTCATTATGTGTACAGTCGAGGATTCGGCTATTACAATAATTATCCATGTGACGCATAATCCGCCATGTTTGGTCCAACGTAAGGAGCCCTTCATGTCACAACTCGCTCCGCCAGTGGCTCTGGCCATAAGTTTGTTACAGCGCCCTCTCCTGGTAGTAAACCAGATCAGTTGTGCTGCCGACTTTTAATTTCATTGTATTAGAAAAATGAAAATAATATCCACGTACAAAATTAACAATAGAGCGTGTAAGTAGACCTCGAGAACGTACGAGAGTATACGAGAAACCGAACTTCCGGGCACCTCGAATAGGAGCTTCAACGTGTAAAGCGAGTAGTTTTCTTGAAATAATTTGTTTTGACGTTCTTATACTGAAAGGTAGATAAAAACTTTTAGCAAAATATTATTTTTCATTTTAATTTACAAAATGTGAACGATATATCAAATTGGGGAAAAGGAGAACAAAAAAGTCTACTACGTCATACGTACGTCATTCGCTATTGTTCTGGTGATGCACGCGCCAATCTTAATAGCGTAGACCACGTGCAGTATAAGGCGGCAACACGTTGCAAACCTGACGCTCAGGTCAAACATTTTTTCCTACTTTTCTTCAATATTTAGACAGTCATGCATGTTTTCATATATTGTAAAATTAATTTTGAATTTATCATCCATATTTATGGCCGTTTCATGGTTCAGATCTTCGAAAAAAACAAAGTATTACAGAAAACAAAATCAACCACACGTAAAAGTCCTACAGCCGGCGGCTCGGAGGTGCCCGAAAGTTCAATCGTGACCTTTATGCGCGAGACTTACACGGTCTATGTAAACCAGATAAGTCAGGAAAGTAAAAATGTGAGCGTGATATTTCAACACTTACTAACAAAATCTCTTTCTCCTTCAAGGTCCCTATGTCATTCACACGATTATTTACATTGCAAAAACTAGTTCGAAATCAATACCGTGTGTCATCTGTATTGAACGATTCGTTCAATTTAGATAACCAATAATCTAATGCAACCGTTATTTTAGTGTAAAATAAATGCTGAAGAAAGAAAACGCCAACTGCGAGAGTGTTCTTTGAATTAAAATGTCTTTTGAAAAAGAAAAAAATAGAGGTTTGCACAGAAGTTTGCACAGAGGTTTTCCATCGATCTTTTGTCACAGGACAGTGCGGGACTACGAAGATTGTCGGCGGTCATGTTAGCGAGGACCACTGGCCGTGGCAGGCGGAGCTTTACGTCAAAAAGACGGGTCGCCACCTCTGCGGTGGCACGCTGGTAGGAAGTGAGCACGTTCTGACTGCGGCACACTGCTTCGACACGTAAGTTATAACAAATTCATCACTTAGGGATCACAGTCAAACAATTTTGCTTACAACTTAATGCTTTCCTTATACCAAGCAGATCTATATATTTCTAAAAATTATGTAGGCCCCTAAACAATTAATTGCCCAACTCTTATTTATAATACTATAAATTATCGTCTAACCAATACTCCTAAAAAACAAAATACTCAGTGTCGTTAAAGTCGTTTTAATTTGTTGGATTCTTTTTCCAGATATGATTGGAACGAAGTCATGGTCCGCCTAGGCAGCCCTAACCGTGTCCTCCGGGAGTCAAGTGTGCAGACGTATCCCATCTCCTGCTTGCACGTGCACAAAAGGTACAGGGGCAGCGGGAACTACGACTACGACATCGCTCTGCTCAAACTGAAAACGGCTGCAACGGAGGCTACCCAACGAGGGGTTGTGTTTAACGAGCACGTGGGTACGGCTTGTTTGCCTCGTCGAGAGGAAATCGGCTCGGACGCAAACTGCGTGGTAACCGGCTGGGGATATACAAGTAAGCTTACACTTTTTTTCATTGTTACCCATTTTATCAATACCCAACGGTGGACCAATGATTTAAGTCACACACTTATAGGGGGAGGTACTCTAATCTTGCAAACTCCGTGGACCTATGAACAAAATATGTTCATGCACACGATGCAGGAACATGCAGTGAACGTTATGTTGACTTGCCCACGTCCACACAACATTTCCCCTCTCTAAAAAAACAGGTTTTGAAGTATTTTGGGGTTAGGGTTCTGTCGCAAAATGAAGGGGAACACTCAAGGGGAACACTCAAGGAGAGCACGATAAAAAAAATCGGGTTGAAAGAGCGTTCACAGTGCAAGTAAAAAAATTCTCCGTTTTTCAAAAGAATGTCCACACAAGGTATATGTATTTAAAGGTTAGCATGTGTGAGTTGGGATAATGTCTTTGGTATCTATTGAAGATTTATCCTCTATTTAGATCTGGACCCAGGAAAACCATAAGGGTGGTAGGGCTGGCAACCTAAAATCTGGCTAACCCCACCACCTCAAGTTGTTTCCAAAAAGGTTTCTAATGCTGAAGCTATTAACTATAAACCACGAATGTCTAAAATGCTTTTGTTAATTTCAAAATGTCTGAAATGTTTCAGAAATGTAATGTCCGAAACGTCGGCAGGAATTACAAATCCTTCTGCATTTCCGTAGATTTCAGGAGTCTCCTGCTTGGCAGACTGCCTTCCCAGCTAAGAGAAGCAAGAGTGCCCCTCATCGGTGCCAAAACGTGCCGCGACGCATACGGTACCACCCTCACCAAAAGAATGGTATGTGCCGGCCACATGCAGGGCGAGCGACGAGCGGACACGTGCAAGGGCGACAGCGGGGGTCCGCTTGTTTGCCAATCAGAAGACGGGATGTGGAAGCTGTGGGGAGTGACGTCATGGGGCGGGAACTACTTTTGCAGCCACTCACCGACCGATCCTGCGCCGGGAGTTTATACGAGAGTCGACAAGTTTCTGAACTGGATTGACAAGAAGATGTCAAAAGAACGAAGTGCTGTATAGATCTGCCCCTTATTTACTATTTATCGACTTTTAGAATATTTATTACTTATTTGAAATACTGATGATAACAGTACTCCATTTTACAATATATTTATTAAGACATTTAAACAGGCCGTCCACGCATGTCGGTTCACGCACGCATGCAATTTTATTTGAACGGTAATTGTAAATTGTCGCTTATATATTCTGAAATAATTTTGTTGGCGAATGGGCCATAACTTTAGACTAGTGTTCTTTTGAAGCGCTCTGCAACGATTCTTCCGATTGGTTTAAGGATATTACGTCACGAAATGAACGTTCCAAGCAAGTAATGAAAGACTGAAGAGGGCAGGAATCTTGTTCACGGGCCAAACCACCACAGCTTGTCTATAGAGTACCGAAGTCTGACGTCAGTTGCCGGGGCAATGGTTCTACACACATGCAGTTTAGAATGTATTCTGGTTCCAAACATTGCATTGATTGACGTCATCACTTCGGTACTCTATTACTGAAGGACAACATCAGTGCCTTAAAGGCGCCCGATTGGGCTACAAAAAAAATGCAATGGTTGGAAAGTTCATTCCGAAGGTAAATATAACAATGTACACGACCATCCCTTGAAAATGCGCCGTTTGTCTGAAAATCATTGACGAAAATAAATTTGGGGACGCCAGTTTGGTTCGGAAAAGTCAGACCGTTGGAATTCAGCCTGGTGCCCTTGGTCTATAACGCTATCGGGCGCGTACAGGCTGTGTGCGGTACCATTCTGAAAGTTCGAATTCCAGTGCTTCGGGTTTTTGGTAAATATTACAACTTATGGTAGAATGTTTACACTCGCACCGTGAAAATAGGCATTCGGAGACTTTTGAGACGCTGGTGGCATTAGACATACCGGTCCTTTTCTATTGTTCTCCGAATAGTCGTGCGCATGCTTAGAACTACGCGCGCATGCTCGGAACTAGCAACAAGCACATGTGTAGTGTGAATTTCAGTCACTATGAAATACGGGTTCATCGGTAGTATTGCACATGCCTAAGTGAAAAGAGTGGCCGCTGTTAAACCGTTTAACCAATACAAGGGAAAAGTAGACCGATTTTCACAGGAGTCTGCTTTTCATAATGACACCGGTGTGTCTGCTGCCGCCAGCGTCTCAAACGTCTCCGGTTGCTACAACTTACAGTCACATGGAAATAAAAGTCTAACATATTCATGCCATAAAAACCTCCAGTGCACGGTCCCTTTAATAAGGAATCAAACTCCTGCATGGGGATAAGAATAATGTTATCATTGGCAATCTTCCTTCCTACATTAAAAACCCGTCTTTCTTGTTTTAGGAACGCAAAAATTACTAACAATCGCACGACACACAAAACAAACTCGTTTAGATTCGCACATTTTGCGCCGTAACAGCAAGGATGACAGATCACCTCTTCTCGTCTTCTTCAATTCTCCCGGCTCGAAGGGAAAACAGGTTTAAGAAAATCCCGCAGGGGCAGATTGGCCAATTGATAGATGCCCTCAATTTTCGTCTGCGCGAGATTTTCGAGATATCGCCCGCTCTCGTGAAAACAAAGCAATTACACGGCATCTTATGCAACGATCGCTATCGCACGAACGAGGCTTTGATCTAGGAGCGCGCCAGATCTGAACCAGCGGCCGAGTGGAAATTGCTCCGTCCGGTGGGAATCCGGAGCTGATTCACTCTGGTCCTTGGAACAGGGAGATGCTGAAGACAAACCGTAACTTGATTTATGGTTACTCTTTTAGAGTAGTTCCTGATGTGTAGAAATAGTCAGGGCGGAACCAGGAATTCATAAATATTTACATTGGGTCTATAAGCTTTGAAAATTGGGATAATTTCTCTGAAATCTGTTGAACAAATAGCCTCTATTTAGGTCTGGGCTTAGGAAAACTAATGGTGGTAGGGTTGGCAATTCAAAATGTCGCCAAGGGCGGATCCAGAACACAATTGGGGGGGGGGGGGGCCAAAAATAATTTTCCCGAAAAAGGGGTAAACAAAAAAACGTGCACAAATCACAGATAAAACGGAGGATTTTGCTTCCCTTTCTTTTACTTTGTTTTACTTTGTATGTGGGTGTACGCAATGGCTGCCTTTTTGCCGCCGTTGCAAAGCTATAGACTAATCCAGCGACCGAGCATTTACTGCAGTGGCACCGCGCCCACGTGCGTGTCATACGCAGGCGCTTGATACAGCTTCGACCAGGATGTGGTGATTTAATAAAACTTGCCGAAATGCGCACGTGAATCAAATTATAGAACGCGGGCAACCTGCACGCGAGCGTGGCCCCACCGCAAAAAAAATGGCTTCTAATTTTGTTCGGCGAATTCCCGTATGTGTTAACCCTTTACCTATAATTAGCCTTGTATTGGTTGATTTCAATTTTTAAAAATGAGGGGTGGACGTTTCTCCGGCTGCATAATTATTTTACAAGCGGTGGGAGGCCGGGGTGGGAATGTGGGTCGGAGTGCGGGCTTCTTTCTTGACATTGGTGACGCCATTTAACTGCCTATTTTTTTTACCTGTGGACGCAGAATAATAATAAGACTCACACAGAGTTTCTGGTTTGCAACAGTAGGCGTAGAAGAAATAGGGGGAAACCACACTTCTCTTTAAGGATTAGTAAATTCACAAGGTACGTCTTCGAAATGTTTCTCTAGTTGTACCCTCTACCCTGAAAAGCCCCAAATATTTTTTTCATACAAAATATACCAAATTTGGCTGTCCGTGTACTCACGTTTTTGGTATTGCAGAACTTTAGGTTCACATAAATTTGGAGAAAAAAATGAAATACATGGATCTGAAAAATAATGAAGATTCTAATTTAACCGAGACTTAGGGCAGGGAAAAAATCATGGTGTGTGGCCTGCCCACAAAAAAAATACCCCTTTTCTGGCTTGAACGTCATCATGGTAAAGAATTACTTGCCACGCCACCACATAATGTGCGTTGCTGCCGACTAAACTCAAAATATAATAAGCGTGAATGGGCCTCGCAAGCGATGTTTTTGCCGCCGATGACGTCACATTCAGAAAGGGGTATTTGTTTGTAGCTTAATCACGCCCCGTATTTGTTTTTTGTCCCAAGTCTCTTCTAAATCACTCCAATACATCAAAAATCGATTTATTCCTGTGAACGGAGCTTATTACTGAAATAATTATTTGTACTTCAAAAAGATGAACACAGTTGTTCTCAAGCAAAGAGGATTCAAGACCAAACTTCAAAGGGACGCTGCCTAACAAAGAATTATTCACACCCTGAACTGTATTCAACAAGGACTGAATAGGGACTATGGCTTTTTATCAAGGTATAAGGATTAACTCTGAGTCATCACCAGTCATTGTTTGAACTCTTCTCCAAGACAGTATATTAACTCTAACTGCTCTTCATTGCTCCAAAATATTAATTTTAGTTTAGTCTTTAAAGTGCTACCTTCAATATTT
Organism: Hippasteria phrygiana; assembly: GCA_037893225.1. Classification (NCBI taxonomy): domain Eukaryota; kingdom Metazoa; phylum Echinodermata; class Asteroidea; order Valvatida; family Goniasteridae; genus Hippasteria; species Hippasteria phrygiana. Next base: position 2,118,797 of record JAZGUH010000040.1, on the reverse strand, counting down.
ATCTTCAAAAAGATGAAAAGCAAAAACTGGGCTGCCAAGCGAATTCCCCAAAATATATTTTGAAAAGGGTTACCTGCATGGACTTTCTTAACACCCCCACCCCCCCCCCCCACACCCCTTGCAAAATCACTAAAATTCGAATCTTTAAGACGCCAATTGCAAGTAGTTTGTTTCAGACTGGCATTTTCAATCAGGTAATCGGTGAGCAATTACCCCCGTCGTGCGCCACTAATCTTGCCTGACGGAGGCTCGGCTGGCCGGGGAGAGACAGGCGTGACCCAACACCCTAATTGACCAGTCATGCCTCGTTAGCCGCCCCGGTCGGTCCTCACTCGTCGGACGAACGGCTCATGTCACGGTTAAGATTATGCACTAGATTGTCAAGATTATGCCCCCGAAAAAAAACGTAGTTGGGGAAGGTGGCCGAAGATTGGAAGGTTGGGTGGGGAATCAAACTGGTGCTGTTAGATAATTGACTACCCGTGTAAGGACAGGACATCTGACAAACTCTATTACGGTCAAAACGTTGTGAAATTGGCAAGCGAATTAAGATCTGATGGAAAGTGCCCGTCACTTTGCCACGTCATTTTTCTTCTCCCAAACGGACTCATGTTGAATTCCCTTTTCTGTAGAAAGGCCTCTTTACAAATCCTCAACCGCATGCTTTTATAATTATGAACCTGTTTCACAGCAAAACTTACTATTAAAAGAAACACTCACGATATTTAAGTTCAAGATGTGAAGAAAATCCCTAGTGTTGAACTTCATCGGGACATTTATGGGTCAAAAAGCAGAAAAGTCATCTTTCTCAGCCGAACCAGAAATCTACTTGAATATTGATATTCACCAAAGAAAAATACCAAAGACAAAAAGCTTGTCAACCATATAATCTACATCGACGTAATGCTTCTTGTGCATGCCTATAAAGCGAAATACCAATGACAAGTGGGGCTCCGTGGAGTTCTCGAGCTAGTCAACACGTATTTAATCAACGTAATAAGCTTATTTGCTTGGCCAATTCAAAATCATTATTAGGCGTTGGACAGTGTATCTCGAACTCCTGGAAGTACTTGGGCCGGCTAAAATATTTACATGTATGTTGGTCCCCTGCAGATTGCCAGGGCCTCAACAAGCATCACGTCAAAAAAGCGAGCTTGAAAACCAATGCATTGGACAAGGCTAGTTGGTGACCGACTGTTGTAAGTTAAAATCCCACCGCTGACACCATTTAATGGCGCCTGTCATTACTATGTAAAAACGCAACTGTGCCAATTGAACTAATTCATTTTTATCACAATCGACGCATTACTCTTGTCTTTCTTCAGTTTACAATACATGTAATTGACGTTTCATCATAATTCCTGCTCCACCGGTGTTCCATTGTTTTCCCACAGGCCCAATAACGTTATACGTGATACGCGTATATCAAAATGCGCTACAATTACACAGTGACGGCGCCAGACTGTACAATTGGGGGAGGGGGAAGTGGGGGGAAGACAAATGTATAACTGTAACAAATGTATAAAAACGTTTACCGCTGACTAATTCAAAATAAACATTAACGGCTGTGTGTGGAGAGTGCTTTGTCTGCCTGAGTTTGCTATAATGCTATGAGCCAACTGTGTGCACAGAACAAAAATTTTACTCTCTAGGCCTATACTTTCAACTAGGCCTATAGTTCTTATTCTGAACAACGAAGGAAATAAAGATAATTAATATCTATCATTCAGACAACGTGTGGGAGGGGGAAAATGGGGGAGGGCCATCAGAGAAAAACTTGGGAATTCCCCCTTGGGAATTCCCCCTTGCCCCCCCCCCCCCCCCCCCCTTCCCTTGGGCCCCCCCCCCCCCCCCCGATAGCATTACTTAATGTACCATTGAGTCCAAAGATTTCCGCACACCCCGTTTAGTGCATGGAGGATACATACATCTCCTTTTGGTGTAACGACACTTGTCCTTTCACGAAACCATCAAGCACGATCGAAATTACGCACAATAATGAGAAAATAACAATCCTCCTCGGTCGGACGAGGTCTCTGTAATTACCGCACTATCGATTCTTCCAACAATTAACGAACGGTTTACAAAGAATCATGCGTGTTCAATTATTCTGTCTCTGCCAACGGGAAATTTAACGGAGTTGGAAAGAGAATGGGCAACTAGATACTGTAAGGACGCTGGTGTCTGTTGTTTACAGGCATAACGCGTGCCGCTTGTTCAAGTACCGCTGCGGGTCTTACAGTAATCACTTGAAAATAAGAAGTTCCAGTCAAATCGATTTGGTGAGCTCAAATTAAAGTGCTGAAGTGATCAGGCAGAGATTAAAGGCGCAAAGGTTGTCTTTCTGTTGCATTTAAAGGTAGTATACATTTGCAAACATAAAAACAACAAAACTACTGAATTATTACGAAATACCGTACTAGACTAAGTAAAAGCATCCTGTGAAATCATGGCACCTGGTGTGCTGTCGTTTTTAGTGCATACCCTTATGTCACAATATCTAGTCGAGTGGGTTTTTCGGATAGATTCTTGCCAAACAGTTTTTGTCTACTTAGTACATCATAAAATTATCAAAAATTGTTGTTGGCATTTTTTTGGCGGCCATCTTGGTATAATGGCGGCCATCTTGAAATCTGATGTCAAAAAGCTCTATTTTGCTCAATAATTTGCTTTTCTTTTCCATATTTCTTTGTGAAAATAATTTGTGTGTGCTCTGACAACTCTTTAATATATTAAATCAACAACTCATAACCCAAGAAAGTTAGAAAATATATCACATTGAACAACCAGCCTATATTAAATCAAGATCAAGTGCTGAAATATATTTTTTAAAAACACGTGGCAGCCATTTTGAGCTTGGTAGCCATCTTGAAGCATATTTTAATCAATGTAATGTGCATATTTGACTGAGATCATTGATCATAACAAAGTAATGAGGTAAAGAAATATAAAATATTTAGACAAATCTGATTTTTGGATGTTAAAACTACTAACATTTGCCGCCATTTTTAATTTGGCAGCCATCTTGGTAATGATAAGGCAGCCATTTTGAATTCAGGAACCACCTTGGGTTATGAGTTGTTGATTTAATATATTAAAGAGTTGTCAGAGCACACACAAAATTATTTTCACAAAGAAATATGGAAAAGAAAAGCAAATTATTGAGCAAAATAGAGCGTTTTTACATCAGATTTCAAGATGGCCGCCAAAAAATGCCAACAACAATTTTTGACAATTTTATGATGTACTAAGTAGAAAAAAACTGTTTGGCAAGAATCTATCCGAAAAGCCCACTCAATTACACAAGGGTATGCACTATTTCAAGAAAAGTGGAAATTTATATTGTTTTCCAACATCGTTGGAAATAGTCTAAAGTTCCCCGACCTGATAATTCCCGGACTCTATAAATTGCTCCGTTTTGCCTGGATTAGGGTCACGTAACCAGACTATAGTATACAAGAACAGATTTCTTTTCTCTGTTTTCCCAGAATCTATGCACACAAAACTTTAAACAGGTCAGTGTTTCAGTATTTGCTAGCACGCTACAAAATACTAACCCCCAAATCCATGCATCTATTTCTGAAAATTACAGCAAAAGCAAATAGTGCATACTACCTTTAAGAAAAGGAAAATTGCGTTTTGTGTTTGAATTTGCCGGTGTCATATGAATATCCGATTCCATGAATATCCGACTCCTCTTCCCTATTATTGGTTAAACCCTCTCACCTCACTGGCCACTCTCCCAATAATCGATTCATCGATCACTTAAGGCATGTGCAATACTACAATATTTCATCGTGAAATTTCACGCTACACCGGCTGTAAGAATACGCTCTAAAATTAATTCATTCAAACGAACGATGACGCGTTGTCTTCTTGAGAAAATGCTGATTTCAACAAGCCGAATTAAAAGGAGATGGCGAACACATGTTAGATTCAGCCCTCAATTTTAAGCTTGTATATAGATATTCTTAAATGTTGTCATTGTGTAAATTCCGTAAATCCACATCGAAAATCGGGAATCGGGTAGGCTTAATGATGTGTTTTTTTGACAACCTTAAAATATAGTTTTTTGAACAGCGGGGGAGGGGTGTAAATAGGAGCATCAGGAATTTGGGCCGCTGTTCAAAAAGTTCAGCCTATATCCGAGCTGTATACAGAGCTGGATAACGGGCTTCTAAAATTTGGAGACAAAGTGGCTTCTAAAATTTGGAAACAAAATGGCTGTAAGTACAATGCGTTCTTGCTCGGATGACTGTTTGAGAAGCAATGAGTAAAAATTGCGTGCAATCTGTTTGAAATGTAATTAGTAATGCGTGCAATCTGTGCTTAAATCCTTACTGTATACTTCTCCAATGACGGAAATTGAAATAAATTGTAAACACCATGAATTGCACTTTATCACAGTAATCCCGACATATTTTCTTGTCCGAATAACAATCCTCTGTAATTTCCATGCTGTTTGCAATGCAATAGTGTGTAGCCATTATATACTGCGTGGCTCACAAGCCTATTTTGCCCGTGTACATACTCAAAATAGCCAATAACGACTGTGTAACCCTACTCTTGGAACAGCGTACAGAATCGGCGCTTTAAAAATCCATCTCATCTTCGGGATCCCAACGATAACATCGTTTTCCCTCGCAAATTGGAATCCCTCTAAAATTTCGCCGACATTTCTCATTTCATAATGTCAGAGCAATTTTCCCGCGGAGCCATCAGCAGATCCAATTGGGTCAAACCACGGCGAGTAGATTGCACTCCATGCCTGCTAATGACCCCCCCCCCCCCTTGATGAAACTTGATTTCGGGACAAGAGTGGAGGGGGAAATCTTCAAATCCTCTCCCGTAATTACGTCTAAATGCTGTGAGATCGTCAGTTGCAAAATCGTCTCTCATCATTGGTTCTCGGTACATAAATACCTGCTGCTGATAGAAAATTGAGTTCCCATTTTGAACAACAAATCGCACGGCCCAATTAGATATACTGCCTTATAGTCATTTCGCGGCAGCCGCTTTTGTCAGCTTTGCTTACGAGCAACACTTTTACCAATTCGCTGCTGCATGATTGTCGCAAGATCTTTTACAATCAGCCCAAATTTTCAAGAAAGTTGTTTACTTCTGCATCAGCCCAAATTTTCAAGAAAGTTTCTTATTTCTACATATATGTGAACATCCATATAACCAACACTAATATATAAGTACAAAACGCAGGGCAAATACGTCTTCGTTGTCATGATAACCTTATATACAGAAATCACGGATGCAGTAAAGTAGAAATGCCCAAGAAAAACCTGATATACGGTACTAGTAAAATCTTCCAACAAACTGCCAGCAAATTGCCCAGACAGCTCTCATTTTTCGTTATTTCAAGAAACCGGCAGTTGCTAGAGTGCCACTCGCGGTCAGAGTGAAATACATTGTAATAATTATTCCACGGAATTGATGATCACAATTTTTGTGACCCGATTTCGCGAAATAGGACCACAGGCGCCAGGCATGATTTGCAAGTAAATCCTCTGAATGCAATTTCTCTATACTGTTTCAGGACCGGCAACAGAAGTGACATCATGTGTAGTTCACCATTAGAAAACACGTTTCTGCCGTATGCAGTGTTTTATGCAAGTTCGCCCCGAACAATGCTAAAAGCTACTCGAGGTACGGAGTTATACAAAGAATCAAAGATACAAGAGGTAGTGGAATTAATATTCCTCTTGAAGCAGGAAAGATCGTATACGATGAGGGGAAACATGCACCAGGCAAAGAACTTCATAGAGACACAGAGCGAGGGGAAACAAAAACTATTGGCATAGCTTTTTTGTTCTGCATCTATTATACATACTAAACCACAACTTCGATTGTTCGAAGTTGAAAGCGTTAAAAATCATACACTTTATATTTTAAAGGGGGAGTTGATTTGGTCTCACTCACGGTTGAAGCTACCCGCCTGGGGCATTATAGGTCTGAACATTCCAATGATTCTCTGGCATCTGCTGAAGTTTGATCCTCTATTTTGAACTGGGCCCATGGACGTAGGGTTGGCAACCCATAATGTGGCTATCCCTATTCGAAGAACCTAGAGTCACCTGTCCATTCTCGCCACCTCTGTTCTGTACGTGCCTCACAATAGGTATCGAAACACTTGAATCAGACCCCATCATTTGAAAATTATAGCTGCGTACTAATAAAAAAAAATGAATGGTCCCTTTGAATTCCCAGTTTTGTCCCGAGCATTTTGACACCTCACATGTTATGATCTGACATCAATTACCGGAGTAATGATCACTATTTTGAATGATCAACGGTCGAATTTTAAAGTGACAGTTATTTAAGCCTATTCAGCAGAGTACTGCCTCAGTTATTCTTCGCGGAGAGCCAATGCTGTAACTCCTTTCAAAAGCGCGCCATTTTCGTGTGACGCGGTCCACATTAAGTGTCATTTTTGAAATTCGACTTGTGAACATTCAAACATCCATAACTCTGGCAATTGCTCGGGACCAGTGGCTTAGCCAAGGGGGGGGGGGGGGGCAGAGGGGGGGGGACTGCCCCCCCCCCCCCCCCCCCCCCCCCCTGTGGGAACTCTTGCCCCCCCCCCCCCTCTGGAAAATTGGGATATACGTTACTATATGCGTTACTATAGCGAATTTTCCCCTTGAAAATAGCCATGCCCCCCGTTTTCCCCCCCTCTAGGAAGAGCCTGGCTACGCCACTGCTCGGGACAAAACTGGTAATTCAAAGGGACCATTCGTTTTTATTACACAGTTATATTTTTCAAATTATGGGGTCTGATTCAAGTGTTTTTATACTTTTTGTGAGGTGTTTACATTGTGTCAACCGTCGAATCAGTCCACTGTCGAATTTTAGTTATTTGCGGGTCAGAACGAGACAATTTGTGTCCCGCATAGGCAGGTAACCATAACCTATGCTCCATCAGTAACAAAAGGACGCCCGACTGTGACCCACAGGAACGCGACCACGAACCAACGCCAAATAAGATTCCCAGAAATTTGCGGAAATGCATTCGGTTACAAATACCAAGACAAATATAAGGACGCTTACAACTCCGACTCTTGCATAGCCTTCACAGTGCTTAACCGACCGTAAATAATGTTCACGCGAAGATGGAATTGTTCGTTGTTTAGGTTACATCTCTGGTATCGATATTTCCAAGGATGCATAACAGTCACAACGGGTATCGTTTTGCCTCCTTTTATTGATAACATCGCCATTCTGCCCTGCTATTCTCATCGTCGTCGCTCCGTCTGTGCGCTTGAGTTGGCTGCTCGGCCGGGCTGTAAATTCCAGACTAAAGATCTCAATCTATAGGCAAGAGCATCACAAGTGTCTCCTGTTGAGAAACGCGGGAACAGCATTCGCGCTGGCGGCTCAAGTCGCAATTTCCGAGAGTGCCGAATGAAACCAAAAAAATGGCGTTGGCCCTTGATGACAGACAGTCAGGACCGAATTCAGGGGAAATGTAAGTCATTTTCACGCATATGGGTCATTCTATATCAGACCAACACACCTTTTAACCTTAGGTCTTCCGATTTTGATAAAAATTGCTGTGCCTGTAGGTATTGATGAGTATTGAAGACATGCCAATTTTTGGCTTGATCCGACTTTCTATGTGGTCAGGGCGGAGATTACAAAAAATGGGCAATTTAGCCTTAAAACACTTGCCTTTTAGTAAAAATACATCACAACCCTGTCAGTTTTCACCGAATATATGCAAATTTGGTATCAAAATACTGAGAATTACATGCTCTAACCAACGCTGTTGTCAAAAGTAGGTCACCATGACCTTTGATACACCACCTTGACCTTTGACCCCATTTTTAAAATAGAGTATCATTCAGTAAAATCAATGAAATACAAACTGTTGAAAATTTTGTGACTGTTTTTTAACAGTTGGTAGGCTATAAAAGAGTCAATACATTACCACAACTCACATGTACTCTTCTGTTTCAACAAATTACAAACATTATTTTTGGTTTGTAGAGAGTGCAAAGCCACACAAGGCAGTACTTTTTCTTAATTTGAGGAGGCTGTCTCGTGCGTATTTTACAAACAGAATTGAGTCTGTGATAATGGAGTGCTAACTTTGGTATTGACTAGACAAAACATGACACATGATGAAGGCGCCAAAATTATGCATAACAATACTCTCTGCATATTATACACATGCAGCGGCGGATCCAGGATTTTTTGCAGGGGGGGGGGGTGTTCTTAAATAAAATTCGTACATTTGCCAAACAAATTGACTCCCAAAATGTTTCGCCTGCACAAGAGGGGGGGGGGGACACTTTCTTAACTTTGGGGGCGCCATTTAATCTGTTTGTTCTTACTCGTAAACGCAAAATAGGACGTTTGCAGGGCTTCGCTTTTCTTTTCTGGTTTGCTACTTTGGGCGTAGGCCCTTACAAGCAAAAAGAGGCAACGCCCTCTGCACATGACATGCAAAAGTCAACTACAGTTTGATAGGTTGCTAACCCATGTTATAGTTTCTGTTTTTTGCTACCCAAATAGGCCCAGTTAGGGGCATTAAACAGCTTCATGCTTTCTACCCGCACTCAGTCCAGCGATAACACATACTGATGAAACACGAAGTTTCAAAGGAACAAAATTCCAAGTCTGTAAGGGTCATGAAAGAAATCTAAGGTACGGTAATACAGTCTTGAATGTGCAAGGAAACTTGTGACATTGGGTAATTTATATAATTATTATAATAGGCCCCCTATTTGGATTTTACTTTAATACCCCCTACCCAAATCGGTAAGAAACAGCGAAATCTTGCAAATAACCATCCATTTGTGCTTAGAAATAAACACTTGGCACAACCGTTAATTTGTGACTTTAGTCAGGAAGTTTTTGTGCAGTAGGCCTATACGGAAAAGGTTGTGGTTTCTGTGTTAGATGTTCTTGGCACAGTGTGTGTTCACTCAAAGTATTCACATGGTATATTTCTGCGTTGTCTTTTTTATGGATTTTGCAGACATAAATCTTGAAATAAGGCGAAATAAAAAAAACATGTTTAGCGTCCCCGACCGCTTCCTTTTTGGGGGCCGCCTGGAATGTTAACATTTTCACCAGTGAAAAATGAGGTGAAAAAACCCCCAAAATGTCAAACGATCTATCGGGAAAAATACAAGCTTACTTAAAATCACTGTAAACATGCTCAATTCTGTTGTCCAACATGTCTCTTTAATTTTTGTGTCTTACAAGAGTTAAAAACCTACTGTTGTCTGAAATTTATAAAAGAATAGCGGGTCATCTTGAAAAAAACCCAAAAAAATCTCCTCCTTCCTTAAAGAAAACCCGGACGCTAAACATGTGCCACATGTTTAGAAAGTTGTTACAATGGAAGGTTGATTGTTTTTGCTGTTCCTGAACCATTTTGGTGGGGGTATTTAAGTAAAATCTTTCCCAGACCATCTGCTGTTACATTGAAATATTGCAAACTGCAATTTATAAAGTAAATATATAAATTCAGCCAACAGCACACAAACCTAATATAATCTGACTTGATTTTCTACCTTTAATTGGTGAAAAACAGAGTCGGTAAACTTTAGTAGCTCTGAACATGAGAAATTTCCCGAAACATCAATAGTCGACAATTCTACTTTAATCAGTTTAACCAATAAGGTGTGAAGTGACCCTTTTCCGATAGTATGCAGAACTAGTTCTGGGCCAGACTTTGATAGATATTTGTTGACAAACTCAAATTTTGAAATCTTAACTTTTACTGAGTTAAGAACATGACCATACACATCTTGGTTATGTTGGTCAATCTCTCCCATCGGATGTCATTCATATGTAAATGACATGAGGGGGCAGAACTTGTTTTAACCTGTGTAGCTTGAACCCGAGTAGTGATCACATTATAAGCACCTTTAAAGAGCATAAAATGGAAAGTACGTGTACGTTGTAGCTGCACAAAAAAGTCATAAAGTTGTCAAATTTGGAGACTCCCAGAGAAACATAAAAGGAAAATTCTCAGGAGACAGCCTGAGCCTCAAATTTAAAAAATGTATTGATTTATGTGGCTTTGCACTCTTTACAAAATTAACCAAGAATAATCATGTTAGTAATTTTTTGAAACAGAAGAGTACATGTGAGTTGTGGTGAGGTGACTTCCAATATACATGTATGTACAGGCTATAAATTGACTCATTTATAACCTACTATTAAAAAATGGTCATAACATTTTCAATTTTGAAGACCCCAGGAAGATTTAAACAGATTCTAATAGAGAATGATATTCTATCGGTCAGTTTCTATTTCATTGATTTTCTGAATGATACCTTATTTTTAAAACGGGGTCAAAGGTCAAGGTGGTGTATCAAAAGTCAAGGGACCTTCCTTAAACACAACTTAATTTTGACAACATCGTTGATTAGAGCATGTAATTCTCATTATTTTGATACCAAATTTGCATATACATGTATTCGGTGAAAATTGACAGGGTTGTGATGTATTTTTACTAAAAGGCTAGTGTTTTAAGGCTAAATTGCCCATTTTTGTAATCTCCGCCCCTGACCACATAGAAAGGCGGATCGGGATCATTACTCATCAGTACCTACAAGCACAGCAATTTTTATAAAAATCGGAAGACATAAGGTCTAAAGGTGCGTTGGTCTGACATGGAATGACCCATATGTCACCTGGGTAGTGCTATGCACGGCTCCTATTATGCCAAATACCAAATGTTTTTACTGTACACTACAAAAAAGTGTGGTGTTAAATTGACACCATGTTGTATCTACTGAACTGCTCGTCCAATATAGATACAATGTAAAAATGTTGGGTAAAAACGTTGGGCATTACTATTTTAAACCCAAATTTCCCAGCTTTAGGCCCCAAGTAAGAAATTGCCCAAAAGGTTGAGCGTGTTGACTATTGTACCAACGTTGAGTATTCCGTTTGCCCAAGTTTGTAACAGTGTACCACGAGGTGTAAATATAACACCGCAGTTCTTCATTGTATAGGCTTGCAATGTTGTATCCATAATACAAAGGAAATGCGTGGATATTTATTTCGAGCCTCAGCAGATTCTGCATGCAGTGTAAATAAAAATCTGACGCAAATCCAGGTTTGAAGAAACGGTGCACACACTCAACCCCATCCCAATCCACTCACACGTGTGCAAATAATTTTGCAGTCTCTATTGACTTTCGCGCTTTACGAACACGCGTGCAGCATTCCCAATCTAGAATCCATACCCTTCCCCAATTAACTTTGTTTATGGGAAATAGACCCCGTTTTATTTATGTACACAATACACTGTTTTGAAAGTGCAATTGGCAGTTTTAATAAATATAATTATATATTATAGTCGTTTTCTATGTTTAAATGTCTTTGTAGGCCTAAATATTGTACAATTTCACGTACTTCAGCCTTAATAGGCTGCAATATGATTTTTAATGAAAGCAATAAACAAATACACCAACCTTGTTTCAGGACGAATTTGATCGTGTTGTGTTTTTTATACAACGCATCCTCTTTGGGGGATTAAGACAATATTCCGGCAGAACGTACTGAAGAGGACACAGCCTGATCACCAAGTGCCAGGTGCCGAGTAAAGGAAAGTGGATCAGAGATGACAGACACTGGCCAAAGTGCTTTCTTTCTTCTTTTTTTCCTAAAAAAATTACAAAGAACTATACAAGGGTCCACTCAATCACCATGAAAAATATATATATATATATTTTTATTTTTATTGAATTGCTGATTTGTTACTATACCAGATAAGTTATGTCATTTCCATTGAGACATTCTTCCACAGTAACAAAAGTAACCGCTCCTAACCATGGGCGTCGCCAGGATTTTTTTCTAGAGGGGGGCAAGGCACTTGCCAGAAAGCAGCAAGAAGCGAGAAGGCCTAATGTATATAGCCGCATTTTAGGCCCCTTTCAGCAGGTTTCGAGTGTTTCAAATATACATTCAAATTGAATACAACATCGACTTCGACCCTCTTCTTATTTTTTTTAATTTTTTTTTTCATCCTTTTTAATTGTCCGGGGGGAAGTCCCCCCCCCCCCCTGCCACGCCCATGCTCCTAATTCCTACATAATCTTCGCGCGTAGTACATTATAAAACAACATTTTAGGAACAGCAAAAAGTAAAAAAAGCTGAAGCCGTGTTTAATGCTGCAAATCCTCCGCGAAATCTTTAAACAGGGGGGAAAATTCAAAGTCGACCTCCACCCACGAATAGGTAAATATAAATGAGAGACCGGGAGAACATCAAATTAATATAAATTCAGAAGAAAGTATGGAATTCCACACTTAAATTTCATGTAGGTGACCACCATTTTACCGCAAGGTATTATTTCCAGTTTCATAATGTCAGTAGTGGAACGCCGCTATAACGAACATCGCGGGATCCACAGATTTTGTTCGGTATAGCGATCGTTCGGTAAAGCGATTTTCAGCCGCCGGTTAATCAAAATGTGCCGGCCATTGAATCATGTGAATTACATGTTCATACTTTCTAAGCTTACCAAATTCTAAAGCAACAGTTGACTTTTCCCGTCTATTCCTTGAGGAAATAATAGCCACCTGTCACTCTTCAACATAAAGCTGCGGCCGTTCTGAATTGCAAACAGCCCAAATACCCGTTACATTTTTTAATCCGCTGCCTTTTTTCAACAACAATGTTCGGTTGTAACAACATTTCGGAGCCAAGGTTGGTGTTCGGTATAGCCGAATGTTCGGTATAGCGGTGTTCGGTATAGCGGTGTTCGGTATAGCGGCGTTCCACGGTACATGTATTAGAGCTTTTTCTTTCTTTGGACGGCGCCAGATGGGCAGACAAAACTAGTAGGCCTAAGCGGTTTTTAGTACAGGTTGTTGACTTATGACAACGAAAATGTCATCTTCCGAAACTCATTTCGCCTAATGTGTGCGAATATAAATGAGACTTCAATGGTTTAATTGCATTTAAAACAGGTTTTCAGGAATCAAGCACGATTTGTGGTGTTGCGGCCTGCAAGTCTCTGGGTTAGTTCGAACTTGTATCATCCCTGGATCATTCCGGAACCAGCCTATACTCAACTATTTGTACGGTTAAAGCATTACAGTAATAACTAATCTGTGCCATGGAGTCCGGAACGCGACCAAGATGGCGGCGGCATCATGAAGCGGAATAGGCCTACTTTGCCTTTTCCTTGGCTCCAAAGCAAAGTACACCAGAGACGTAATGCTAGTTAATACTTAAACCAGTTGAATGGCATCAATGCAGAGGCGGCAAAAACCTTTTTAACCACGTGTTAACAATCTAATGCTTCATGATTGAACAAAAATATTTCATTTCTATTTTTTTGCTTTGCGAAACGGAAGGAGGTTAGCATTTCACTCCTTGACTCCTTGTGTTGAGCCAATAAATACTAAAGAAACTGCTTCGGTGAAACAAAATGTTGAGTTCTCTCTTCATGGGCGGCGATCCCGGGAGGACGGGGGACACGTCCCCCTCAATATTTTTTTGGGAGATTACGGCTATGGCAGTGTCCCCCCTCCCCCCCCCCCCACCCAATAATTTCCTCTTGTCATATACATTTTTACACAAAGATCGGCACACATTTTCAAAAAGTTCCCAGGATACACAAGAGACACCGAGTACAAAACGCTTAACAATTATTCTTCGTTGTGTGCTTTTTCCTCCGACCCCCCCCCCCCCCCCCCACCAACCTTGACGAGAAATCGCCGCAGCGGACCACAGTACACCGAGTGTCTGGGTGCACCACACTAAATAGGCCAAAATGGCTGCGCCAAACCGATTAGCATAAATTGTAAACCCACAACTTTTTGAATAATACATTTTTGGGAGTCATGCAATTGATAGATTGTGTAATTATGATCAGCTATCGTAACCTGGGGTTCTGTGCTTCAACTTTCGTGAAGACTTGATAAATTTTGGCTTTAAAATTTGTCTTATTTGGCTTGTGAAGTGGAGGGATGCTTTATGAAAAATGGCAGCTGGCCGGTTTGGAAAAAAACACATTTGGGGTGGGGGGGGGTTACTCTCTGGGGACAAATAGCTAAAAAATCAACGGCTGACCTGCCAAAAAATTGAAAAGAATTTGACATATTAATAATCAAACTATAATTTTCAGAGAGACTCCTGGATAAGGATTTTTTCACTGTGAAGTTGATGGATTTTACACTAAGGTCAATGGGAGTGTATTTAGTGTGGTGCACCCTATGGGCTCCGTGCGCCAACAAAAGAGGGCGCTGTCCACATAGCAACCGCACTTCCGTGGGGAGTACGTCACTGGTATTACGCACTGCGCTCCTCGTTCATTTGATACTCGTATACCAGTGGGATTGCTTTGTCTGTTTGCCGACTCTCGATAATTGAGTTTTCAATAAGAATATCACAGCGGGAACCAGACACTTAAATTGAAGTCAGGTAAGATGGCGTCGATATTGACCCCCCAACTCGCCTTTTCTTTCCGCTGAGGGGGTAGTTGTGCACGGAGCTCATAGCCTACAATTGGCATTAAAACAACAGCGCCCTCAAATTCCCGTAAAGGAAATCATAAATAGTGAAAACGGACACTTTTAATAGCCCTAAGCACACATGATGCCGCACAGTGCTTACCACGTTTGTCAAGTGGGGGACATGCCGACATTATTACCACGTCATGCACAGTACAACTCGCACAGCTACCCATTTCTACTCCTGGGTGGAGAGAAACAATAAGCCAGTTCGGTATTTCAACTGCGCATGTGCACAATGACATTTTATCCCGAATGACCCGCGTGACCTAACGCGCGCGTGTGAACGCAAAAGGTGGTCGCACAACGCGCACGTGTTAAATTCGATCAGAATGGGCGTTCGCGTTAAACATGGCGTGGCATTACCTCAGCAACTTTATCCCGAATAACATTTGACCTTTTGAAATACCGAACTGGCTTATTATGGTAAAGTATCTTGCTCAAGGTCACAAGTGCCATGACCAACACAACTTACCGTCTATAGGGGTTTGAGATTTCCAAGATTTTCCTTGTAAGATGCGCCACTATTTGTACGGTCTGGGTTCATGTTAATGTATGAAACATTTAAAATCGAATCAAGTGCCACTGTTGACTGTTGGAACCCAATCAAACATTTTATTTCAGACGCACTTATTCCGAATATATCTGACTCCAGAATAACTTTTTTGTTAACTCCAAAACGTGAACCCTACAACTAATTTCATGCCAGATACCGTTCCATACATTACAACTAAAATAAAAGGGATAATGGTAGTTATTAGGATTTCTTTTATTTATTATTTTTTTTGGGGGGGGGGGCAGCTCAAGTATCTTGAGTTCCCCACCCCGTCCCCCTGCGGTATGCCACTCCGAGTATTTTCAGGAGAAAATAGGAACAAAATTCTAGTCATTCGAAAGATACGCCTCCTTTAAAAAAATCGCAAGAGAAATTCCTCATTTTACAGTTTAACTCAAAACTCGCCATTATTGCACTATTCAGTATAAGTTACAGGCCTATCGTACGTGCCCCTCGCTACCTGCTGACCGTATTACTGTTATCACGCCACTCGTTCCCGGCAAGGCACTAATGGATTTGTCCACGCCCATCCAAGCACAAAATCGCCGTGACACTATTACACGCTGCTGGCTATACACGCATCGCAGGTGCCGGTGACAGTCACTCAATGCAGTGGACAGGATATACCGCGCGTGGTATACATCCCTGTCAGTCACATCATCAAGATTATCCACCTCTGCCTTGTCCTCATTATCACCATCATCACCGTAGTTGCTTGTTGCTTGGAGACCCGCTAACATCCTCCTCTGGTCCACCGGGTATGGACTCCGCACGCCCACCACTGACTTACAGCATAGTCCCCGCCTCCACGTTGTCCTCACGCGCACGCCGAATCGAGGACGGGTTCAGTAAACACCACCGCCGCTAGCGTAGCTCTCAACCACGCACATGGTCTCCGCGTTGGTGGTGGGTATATAAGCCGGCCGGCAATGGGTGCCGTTACGCATACGCCCCAGTTGCTAGAATCCTCTCAGACCTTCTCACTTCTCAGATTTTCTCGGGTTCCTGGTTGAAGTTGGCAACATCTGGCAACATACGGTGAGACATTACGGCATCATGACGTGGGGCCCCATAGGCCTCCTACCACGCAGATCTCTGCCGTGCGGACTAGTGATGGTGATGTGCATCTGCTGTGCCGGCCGCGTTTCGGGCCGGCGGGGCGGCCAAGGTGGTGACGCCCAGGCCCTGCGACAGAATCCCCTGTCGCCCATGGAAGCTGAGCAGTCCTCGGGATACACCCAGGTCAGTCGTTGATCATCATTCATAAGATCTGTCGTTCTCACATTTGTTCTCACCTCTCCTCGGTGCTATCCTCTGGGCATAAACCAGGGGAGACTGGTATACTTGCCAGTTTCTCTCAATGGCACCCCTGCTTTATCATAGGGAGTGCACACTTACGGGGTAATATGGACATGGGGTTATGGAGAATTTTACCATTTCCCATTAAGGCCCAAAAAAAAGTAGTCGGTCTCTGGTCAGACCAAAGTTCTGAGGCCAGCGATGCGGTTTTTTTTTTAAAGCTTGGATTGTACAGACAAGGTGGGTACTATTTTTGCGTCCTGGTATGCCTTGGTGTCCTCCATTATTTGCCTTGGTGCCCTCCACCATTTGCCTTGGTGCCCCTCATTTGCCTAGATGCTCTCCCATGCCTTGGTGTCCTCCATGTGCCTTGGTGCCCTCCACATCTGCTTGGTGCCCCTCATTTGCCTACATGTAGGTGCCCTCCTCGTTTGCCTAGGTACCCTAAATGCTTTCCTTCACATTTTCCATGCAGCCAAGGCAACTTTTATGACTTGGACTTTGCCTCCAAAATGTTTTAAGAGACCATAAAAGGCAATGTGGTTTTAATCGCTAGCTGGGACCAGAGGCATTTTAAAATTAATTTTAACATGTATTTACGAGGTTGAGCTGCCCATGAAAATTTGAGGCGGTGCGGCAATAGCTGTTGAAAATTTAAAGAAAAAAAGGTTGACGCGCATGATCAAAATCGACGCGCGCGCTGACCAGAGACCGAACATATATTTTGTTTGGCCTTACCATGCCATAGGCCAATGTAGTTCAAGTCACTCGTATGACATCTTTAGCAAATCCTTTCATTAACATCAGGAGGGAAAATACTTATCTAGACCTGCTGAAATTCATTTAAAACAAAATCATGACGCTCCATCTTCCATACACTGTAAAAACACTATTGTATTACTACCGAGGACACAATGATAAAGAATCAACATTGAAATCATTGTTGTCCTCTGAGGGAGGTCTTTTGTTGAACACGGTCCTCGCAGGTACATATGTACAGGCTATCCATTACGTCCGAGGACTTGGGACAATAGGGGATTAGTTATAACAATACAACTGAGGACCTGAGCCCAAGTCCTCGGTAGTGTTCATGCACAAACCTAATGGGACTTGTAGAGAAAAAGTACAAACAATGGGGGAAAAAATGGAACAATAGCAGGTCCTCAGTAGACAAAACTGTGTGTACTTTGTCTATAAGAGAATGTTAAAGTAAAAGGACAATAGAGAAGACAAAGCCTTGTCTTCAGTAGTACAGTGTGTCCCACAAAAAAGGAAACCCATCTTTTCAGGTAAATTACCCAACAACCAACAATTTTATTCCCCATAATGGTATGTTCAGGTGAAAGATCATATTGTCTTCTTTCATATGATATGAAATTATGATGGTAGCATCATGCATGACTGATCAGAGACAATTTGAAGTTGCTATTTCAAATTTTGTTTTGTTCGGGATAAGTGGGGCATTTATGTACACATCATGACTCAAGGAATAAGGAGGTCTGTGACGAGTGGCCACCCAGATCCCCAGACCTCACTTCGTGCAACTTCTTCTTGTGGGGTTATCTCAAAAGTAAGGTCTACACCTCTCTCCGCCTCGAGACATTCATGACCTGCGTGACAGAATCATCACAGAGGTTGAGGCAGTGCGGCAGCAAAGAGACGTGATCCGACGTGCAGTGTGGGCAATGAGAACCAGGGCACAGGCTTGTGTGGACAGGGATGGTGGGAATGTTGAATTACATTGAACTTTGGACAACTACGTTTCCGGAGAAATTTATTCCCATGTAAGAAATGGAATAAAAGAAGTGTTACATTTTTTTATTGATTTTCGTCACAGACCTCCTTATTCCTTGAGTCATGATGTGTACATAAATGCCCCACTTATCCCGAACAAAACCATATCTGACATAGCAACTTCAAACTGTCTCTGATCAGTCATGCATGATGCTACCATCATAATTTCATATCATATGAAAGAAGACAAGATGATCTTTCACCTGAACATACCATTATGGGGAATAAAATATTTGGTTGTTGGGTAATTTACCTGAAAAGGTGGGTTTCCCTTTTTTGTGGGACACCCTGTATAGCAAAACACGACTGTGGCACATCACACACGCGTGTATAAAAAAGTGACCAGCTGACGCGCATTAGGTGAACGCACCGAACGCACCGAATACCGAACGCACTCGTCGAGTGATTCGCCAACCCGATTCTCACTGTTGCATCTTGTATCTCGTGCATTCGAGACTTCCTGTTTGTGGCAGATGCGTATCTAGCGTATACGAGGCACATGAGGTGCATTTAACTTTGCACGAAGCAGAAGAGTCTTCGTGTTGCTACCAACAGTTCCTTCTCTATCGCGACTGCGCGCAGCCTGCGATACATAACGCACAGATCTTTGCAGCACAAGGGCGGATCCAGGGGGGCCAAAGGGGGCCATGCCCCCCCCCCCCCAAAAAAAACAGCCACTGCGTACACCCACCCACAAAACTCAGCCGAAAATTGTTTTGGCCCCTCCCAAAAAAATTGAAAAACTAAATATTTTGGCTCCCAAAAAAATTGTGTTCTGGATCCGCCCTTGTTGCAGCACATACCCACTGGATCGCAAATTTAACTTCAAAGATTTTCCCAAAAGTCGTTCATGATCCCCCAATCGCAATTTCTTTTAGTGTAAAGAATACACCAATAATGACAATTCCTTAGGCTGATAATTCCCAAACCCAATACTGACTTTTTGTCGTTTGCAAATCTAAGAAAAAGTTTGGTACGCATACACCACAACTGAATTTGAGAGAAATAGAAAAAAAAAAACACGTGTGCACCCTATACCCATTGTATCTGATACACAGAATAAATACGGCTCGTATCGAAAAAAAGAAATCCCCTCTCCTACCCTATACAGAATGCCCGTCTCTGCAAAACTTGTTTGACGGTTTGTGAAGATTATTTCAAAAGGCATCACACGTCGACCTCAATTCTTTACGGTTACCAGAGCGAAACCACTTTTGGTACCGGTATTTTAAATAGATAGCATGCTTGCTATGAGTACAGGCAAGAATAATAGTACAAATAACTCTATATGATGCGCGATATGGGGCAGAGGGAACCCCCCCCCCCTCTTTTGTGTTGGTTATTGTGTTCCCGGAATCTCAGGAATTCTTTTCAGAAGTCTAGGGGGGATGTGTTAGGTAAAAATAGTCTGGAGAGTGTATAGGGTATAGGGACAAAAAGGGGGGTACCCCTTTGCCCCATATCGTGCTGGGTATAAATAACCCATACGGTATCGTGTATATTCACAAGATATATTTCCACAAAGCGGTCCAACGAATGTTTGGGGACATTTTCACAGTATTTCTCGCAAGAATTTTAAACGCAGATTGGTAGCCACAACTTCACTGATCGCGTGACGCCAACAAAATGCGAGTAGTTCTATACTTGGCTGAATGTCATTATACAAATAATGAATATTTCGAGTGCGATGGTAAGAATAATTTCTTGAGGTGACAGATGCAAAATTCCATCTGTCAATTAAATTATTCTTTCCATTGCACGAACGTGAAACATTCATTATTACTATTTTGTTTTATCATGGAGGAAGGAATATTCCTTCCTCCATGGTTTTACACAACACCTGAATAAATCCTCGTCATATAGCTGGTTAGAGCTCGACCGATGATGTGAATTTCACCGTTGAATAGAACTTCTTTACCGTTGAACAGAACTTCTTTTTTTGCGGCGTGGCCGTGCCATGCTTTGGGACGAATAATTCAATTCACGTGATCAACGATCCACCAATCGGATGGCGGGGATTTATTCAGGCGTTGTATAAAACTGAATGTATTTTTAATGATGGCAGTCTATAGTCTAACTGCATAACATACGACGCTCCACCACAGAATCTGCAAGTTACACCATTTAATTAACATCAGTTGGTTACGAAAAAGAAATTATTCTAATTATTGTTTGTGTATTGGAAGTCGCCCAATACAAGGCTAGAGGGTTACATACAGAGGTGGTGGGGTTGGCTACATTTTCTCTAAAACCACCCTTACGGTCAGCTCTAAATAGAAGATCATTCAACAGTACAGATTTCCAGAGAAATTATCCCAATTTTCAGACCATAGACTAACTTCAACCGTGAGCGAGACCAACCCATCTCCCCTCTTTATTACCGTACTCAGTAAGTATACAAAAATCACGATGGACGGGAAATAGTCGTAGACTAGTCATAGACTAATATCGCTCAAAGAAACCACGGCGGTAGGACACACAGTTAAAGCACCACAGCTCGCCTTTAACGCGTGTCCCCGTTCCAAAATACTAAGTTCAAGTGCTGGGAAATTGAAACTCATATTATACAGACACCAATTCATAAACCGTCTCTCGAGTAAACAAAACAATCCTTGTTTTCAAGGAGACACGGCGTTGGGTCTCTTTTTGCAAAAAAGCCGCTTACACTGACGTCGCAGAGCCATGTTTGCTAAACCTATAGTCAAAGTGAAAGCAGGAGACGGGGGGGGGGGGGAGCTCTTGTTATTATTAAACACAATTTCATTCAAATGGCCATCCAATCTGTATAATAGCTGAAACGGAGTCGCCCACAATAAACCGAATCGTTAAATCACCGCAGGTTTCCGCGGTGCAAAAGGCGAAAACCTCGGTGCAAAAAGGCTAATGTTGGTTACGCCTAATGAAAAATGAAATGTAAATACGGTTGGAGCGCGCGGTAAACACAATCAGATTTGATTTCTGTGAAAAGTGTTCCCGCCAATTTATTGGGCCGAATAAATCACGGAGGAGTTATGCCACCGTCACGGACCAAGGAAGGTGACGTTTTATGCCGGCTTAAATCTCAGCAGAATCTTGGGGTTTTTTTCTCAGTGGAAAACATCCAACGAAAAAGTACAATAATATTTGTTTCCCATGTCGTATCTGATTATCACGAGCAAATGTTTCCGTTCGACGTAAATCAGCATTTTGGCTTTTTATGGGGGGGGGGGGGGGGGGGGGGCGGTGGGGGTAGAAAACGTGACAAACATTTTGAGAGTTGTATTAGTTGCAGTAAAAAGTAACTTTTTAATTGTCATATTTTGTAATAAAAAAAGCCAAAATCCCGATTTCCAATTTTGCCAAAGTGTTTCCAATGTTGTTCGATCATTTCAGAAACCTTTGAAAAGCGGAAATTGCACGGTTTCAATTTTAAAACGCAATGGACAAAAGAAAATAACTTACGTTTCCGGCGCAGTTAAAACGCAACTTATTCCGAGTGACCTTGGTATATGTGCGCGGAACATCAGAAATAATTACAACTGTTAACGAAGCGGGGCAAATTATATATAATCCTACCATTCCTGATACATACACATAACACTCCACAAAAGAAATTCCAACTGCATGCACAATAGATTGCTAAAATCTGGTACAAGCGCTTCACCAGATTCTATAGTTAGTCATCGCGTGGTGAATTTTATAGGATGAAAATATTTTCCCCTGAAATCACTCACTACCGGTACTGAGTCACTTGTCAAACCAACACTTCTAGTTTCCAAACAAGCTATGCCTATAAATGGCAGACAGTCGTTCGTCTGCTAGTTTGTGGGCATAAATAGCTCCAGTGTTTTCCCTTCGTGCTATTTTGCCGCTCTTAAAGATCTTACAATTCTATTTTGGTAAATCGCACGCCTATTCTAAGCTAAAGTAGTCATTTTGGAAACTGGATATCAAAAGATCATGGGCGGCGATCCCGGGGTGGGGGACTTCCCCCCCCCCCCCCCCCCCCCCCCAAAAAAAAATAATACTATTTTTTTGTGGGAAGGGACGCCTATGGCAGTGTCCCCCAATAATTTTCCCCCGTCATTTACATTTTATGAGTCATTGGCTTTTACATGCAGTATGCCCTATACACCTGAATACACAAAGATCAGCACACCTTTTTTTCAACAAAATTCCCATGATACACAAGAGACAATAATTGTTGTTCACGTTGTGTGCTTGTTCCTCCGTCCCCAACCTTGACGAGAAATCGCCGCCGCTGCAAAATATCACGACAAGCATCTTTATGCTTCCGTGTCTCCGAAATGGATATGAATGGTCCATTTGTTGACAAAAAAGTTCAAGATCATCCGCTAAATCGCTTCGTGACCGACTATAGACAGGCAACGAAGCGATCACATGGCTTTATAAAAGCCGGTAGGTGCACAAGACACGATTATTTACAGTATAGACGCTCGCTCGCTGGTTTGGTCAGTGTATCGCCAAGGCGTCTGCGATCCCTCTTGCAATTTTACCATAGAAACATCGATGCGAAATTGATGGCTGCAATTACTCCGATGCCGTCAGGAACGGATACAATTCGTGCAGTAAATATTGTATACTGAACTGTGATGGTAAATTCTGGATACAAGTTTAATCACCATTAAGTCACAACGCTATGTTTAATTAACACCGAATGTGGTTTTGTCACGTCATACCACTCGACCACCGAGCTTGACGGGGTCGGCTGGCTGGTTGGTTGGTTCGAATCTGGTATAGCGGCGGGTATCTGGTACCGCAGCCAAACAATTCAAATAATTTCGAATATATTTGACTCTAGAATGACACATCAATGTGAAAATATTACAGATTCTGAAGTAATTTTCTTGTTTTGCTAAAACTACGGTGACAAACTCTTAACATAGGGCTGTCCCGAATATACCGAATATTCTAATATTCGATCGTCAACCGAATATTCGAATACCATTTTGCCGGTTCGAATACTCAAAAAGATATATATGCACGTATAGATACGACTCTGATGCTATTTTAATAGAAAAGTTACGGCGCTTAGCAGTGTCAAATGCCGCATTTTTGCCAATCGTAATTTTTTTGTGGACGGTGGTTTATTAAAATGCCGATCGAACGGTCCATAATATCGATCGCCACACGTAAAACACCGGTGTGCTTTTACGTACAATTTGTTTTACTGGCGCGGCATGCAGTGAAAAACTTGATGGGCGAGTATCAAATATTCGGTCAAATCCAGTTTCGAATATTCGAATACTAAATTATTCGAATACTAAATTATTCGAATACTAAATTATTCGAATACTAAATTATTCGAATACTAAATTATTCGAATACTAAATCATTCGAAAATGAACAGCCCTATAACATATGGTCTCTGTTGAAAAGTTCATAACCCACCAGGGGCCAGACAGAGCTGCTAATAAGCACAACAAATTGCTTAGCACCAAAAAGTCTTGCTTAGTTAAAACAGGTAACCAGCCAAAAGGCCATGGGATTTTCATGCTAAGCAAACATCAGCTGAATACCAGCCACAAGCGATACACTTCACATCAACATTTGGTTGGTAATCCTGCATTTACCAAGGAAGACTTTTCATGCTAAGCATTTTTTGTGTGCTGAGCATCGCCGTGAAATTGGCCCCAGTGCCCGATTTCACGAAGCGCTACCAGTAGTATTTACTAAGCAACTAGTGACGTAATACAAATCACTCTGATGATTGTCCAAGCCCTTAACAATAAGCCAGTTCGGTATCTCAACTGCACATGTGCACAATGACAGTTATCCCGAATGACCCGTGATCTAACGCGCAAGGTGGTCCCACAACGCGCACGCGTTAAATTCAATCAGAATGGGCGTTCGCGTAACATCGGGTGACATTACGTCAGCAATTTTATCCCGAATAACCGTTGACCTTCGAGATACCGAACTGGCTTAGGCCTATACGATGAGATTAGTTATGTAAAATCGGTTGCAGCAACATATTGTTTTTGGATAGTTTTGTGTTTATTGTATTTTTACATAACGTTTCCAACTTAAGCAAGTTCTGTCTTTAAGGTACCTTTGGGAAAGAACTTGCTGAAGTTCGAAACGTTAGGCCAGCTAATTTTGTTGATTTGTATATTTCAGCTCAATTCAGTCAGTTAGCAGTTTGCAACAGTTTAATTCATTTCCGTATTTTTACAGACATACACTCACTGCAAAAACTGTAGCGTTAAATTAAAACCATTTGATGTTTATATTAGGCGAATGGTTCAATATTGATACCACGTGGTGTTAATTTGACACCGTGGTTTTATTCATCCCGTAATGGAAAACAAATACGGTTGCTGAAGGGATTAGGTTTGGATGACAGCAAACCGCCTGGAACACACGAGCCCGCGGCTGGGTCTTTGTCAAAACCCAACCAGTGCAAGTCCCTCATTGCACCCGGTACTGCCTCCGTAAAACCACACTCAAAAGTGTATCATTTGTCAGCCACAGGCGTTTGACTTCTGTCAATTTCTATCGTGATTTCCCGCGAGAAATCCAGCAGTCACTCAATTTGCCATTTTTGAATTACCGCGGGAGAAAGGGACGGTTCCCCGCCATCAATATTCATCAACATCTTATACTTGGATCGCTCGCATCCAGGTCCCGAAATTCTACACCGGTGCAATAAAACATGAATTCTTTTCTATAATTGATGACAAAGCCCTGAAAAAAATTGGGGAAGTGGTGAAATTGAATATATTCCAGGTGTAGGATGAGTTCATATTGGCTGTTTTGGCCTCGTGGGTTGTTGATTCAGTAGTCGTTATCGTCACGGCGCATGGATCTGGCATTCGCGGGTTATCCCATTTCGCATAGACGTCGGTGTTTAGAGTAACTCGATCGATCTGCAAAGTTAACCTGCCGGCCTCGGCGAGAGAGATTATATTTACGGGGGTCGCAAACACAATTAGCCCCCGTGCATCACGACGCACAATCAGCCACTTTTGCGTGAGTATATGCATAGTCCACATTTTTCCCTGCGAGACTTTATAGGATATTTCTGCATTCCTCGTATGAGGCAGACCTACCAAAATCTAGGCGTAGATGGCAAGCTGTACCGGTTTTACGCCGGGGAAATGTCAATTTCAGGCAATCCATTTCTATTTACCGCCCAAACCGTAGCCAGTTTCGGCAAACTTTCCCGGTATATTGCCTGGCCAGTGACGTATGGAAAATAAGCTGTTTGTACCATTTTCTAATAGTAAAGTGTGCCCGTCTACTGCCGGTAGCCGACAAACTGTACCGGTGAAGTATCACCAGGCCCGTTTCGGTACCAGACAAGATGTTACGGTAAATGTTACCGTAATATGTACTGGTAAAATTGCCTGGCAAGTGCCGTTTGCAGACAAGCTGTGCCTATAAATGAGCAGGCAAGTTCTGGTATCAGACAAGTTGTTCGGTAAAGTAGAAGGCCAGTTCCGGTATCAGGCAAGATGTACCGGTAAAGTACCAGGTCAATTTCTGTATCAGACAGTCTGTTCGGTAAAGTATGGGTCCTGTTAGCGTACCAGTGAAGACATACCGGTCATGTGTCTGGCAAGTGCAGGTATCAGAAAAGCCTTACCTGTATAGCAGGCAAGTTCTGGTATTACACAATATGTTCGGTAAAGTACCAGGTCAATTTTGGCATCAGACAAATTGTGCTGGTCAAGTACCAGGTCAGTTATTGAGTTAGACAATCTGGTACCGGTAATGTATTAGGCAAGTTCCGGTATCAGGCAAGATGTACCGGTAACGTACCAGACCAATTCTGGTATCAGACAATGTCTTCAATAAAGTACCAGACTATAGTTCCAATTTCAGATTAACTGTCTCGCAAAGTACCAGGCCATTTCTGGTGTAAGTATCAAGCCAGTGCCGGTGAAGTGTCAGATAAGTTCTGGTATCAGAAAAACTGTACCGGTAGAGTACCAGGCCAGTTGCTGTGTCAGACAACCTGTTCGGCAAGACGGCAAAGTACAGGGAAAGTTCCGGGGATCTGACAAATGTACCGGTGAAGTGCCTGGCCAGTTCCGGTATATGACAATCTGTTCGGTAAAGTTCTTGAAAAGTGCCGGTATCAGACAAGCTGTTCCGGTAAAGTACCGGTACCTGGCCAGTTCCAGTTTCAGACATTGTACCAAGTCACCACTGCTTAGAATGTCAATCATTCAGCCCATGTATGGGGCTAAACTTTGTCGCAAAGGGGACTTGAAGAACCTGAAACTGGTCGATTTCAAATGAGAAAAATAGGAAATAAACTGGATTTGCAAAGAAATTTGCGAAATAGCTCTAGTGGAAGCTGTTCCAAATACGAGTTGCCGAACGTCTGCAATTCATAACATGATGCATTCACATAGCAATCAACAATCAACTAAATGTCCCAAGACGGTTTAAGTACAATCTAAAAACTGTGTTTAGCAATTTATTAAACACAATCTTGCTATCGGTTTGTAAACATATTTAGAAGCTAAACATTACATGCCCAATTCATAAACATCAATGTTTAATGGCTAAACATTATCCGTCAATACGCTGAACATGTTCAGTATGTAAACGTGTTTACAAACTGATGGCAAGAAAGTGTATAGTAGAAAAGCGTTTAATTGCTAAACACTGTTTTTGCAGTGCATGTATCTCATCCACTCACCGTAACTAATCATGCAAAATCTAATGTGGGATGACGCGTATTATTCTATATGCTTGATCTATATGGCTTGATCTATATAGGCCTAAGCAAGCTTATCAGCAAAATACTACATAGGCACCACTGGAAGTCAACAAAGAGACCGAAAAAGCGCACTTCTACCGCAAATCATGAATGAAAATAGTGCAGAAAGCTATTTAAAGCTAATTCCGCGGATTTACGTCCGCGTTTCGCGGTATCTGCTGCTTAAGGATTCCGGAGGTCATAAATCCACGTTTATAATTTAAAATTGTTGACTGCTGTGATGTGGGATAATGACGTTTTTAACACCCGAGGGACGCATATATAGCATCCGAGGCGAAGCCGAGGGTGCTATGCGTCCCCGAGGGTGTTAAAAATGTCATTATCCCACATCAGAGCAGTCAACAATTGTTTTGTTATATCGCTAAACCAATTTTTTTTTTCAGTTCAACTTGCCTTTATAGATACGATTTGAAGCTTTGCATGGTGGGTGCGATATGAGAGAGACTGGGAGAGACTCACACTCCTGAGGACGGACAGAGCAAACTGTCCGAAACGTCGAGTTACACACTCATCCCGGTTCTTTTCAGAACCACACTTCTTCCTAGAAGAGATTTATCACAGTCTCTCTCATTTCAACTTGCCTTGCTTGGTGGAAATGTACTCAAACAAATCCGCGATCAAAACAGCTGATCGTCTGCTAGTGCGCTATTCCCACTATAGTTTACTGTCGTTAACAGTGTAGCGTGGATACCAATGATACAGCTCAATAGCTAGCTGGCTGATGTGTGATATCATGCTTGGAGTGTGCAATGCGTATATAGACCGGGCACGTGATCGTTATACAGTATCCAAGACGGGGATATAACAACATATTTTATTCACCTCAATGACGACGCAGATTTTCAACCACAGTTTGCTAAATTAAAGGTGCGGTGACAACACCGACTATCGATTGAGAATAATGGATCTACTAAACACCTCACCAAAAGTATCGAAACACTTGAATCAGACCCCCATCATTTGAAAAATATAACTGTAATAAAAATGATTGGTCCCTTTGAATTCCCAGTTTTGTCCCGAGCATTTTGACACCTCACATGTTATGATCTGACATCAATTACCGGAGTAATGATCATTTGAATGTTCAAAGGTCGAATTTCAAAAATGACACTTAATGTGGCGCTTTTGAAAGGAGGTACAGCATTGGCTCTCCGCGAATGATCATTACTCTGGTAATTGATGTCAGATCTTAACATTTGAGGTGTCAAAATCCTCGGGACAAAACTGGGAATTCAAAGGGACCATTCATTTTTATTATGCAACTATAATTTTCAAATGATGGGGTCTGATTCAAATGTTTTGATACTTTTTGTGAGGTGTTTTTATAACTTATACGCATACATGTATAGTAGCAAGTCTTTCCTTCTGTTGTTATCTTGTTGCACTATTTTAGATATCAAGTAATTTCAAGATAATTTCAAGATAATTTCAAGACAAGAAAACAATTTTTTTTTAATCTCAAATGTGTCTCGGTGCAATCTTTAAACTTAATTTGCTGACTGGCTAAGCAAGGGAAACATTCGGTTGACATTGTAAAACAAGGATGTTTCAAGTTTATGTTCAACAAATCTATAGTAGGCATACACTCTAAAAAGTCCCGGGTCAGAATTTTGACCCGGTCTCCGGGTCAGATTTTTTTGACCCATTCCGGGTCAACACAACCCGGAAAAGGGTCATCGTGTTTGACCCGGTGCCGGGTCAGACTTCGTTAACCCTTTTCCGGGTTAAATTTGACCCGGAGATGCCGGGTCAACCATAGTTAACCCGTTTCCGGGTTAATTTTGACCCGGAGGAGCCGAGTCATTTTATGCCCAGTCGTCGTTAACCCGTTTCCGGGTTAAATTTGACCCGGATTGAGATACTGGGTCAATCATAGTTAACCTGTTTTCAGGTTAATTTTGAACAGGAGGTGCTGCTTGGGTCATTTCATGCCAGGTCATCCGGATAAATTGACCCGGATATGCCAGGTTATAGGCATCATTAACCCGTCAAGTTCCGGGTTATGCCGGATCACACCAAGATGATGTTTGCCTGGTCAAATTTTGTAAACTGTACATTATGTCAAAATTAGCCTAGGGTACCGTGTTAGCAGTCGCAATGGAAAGATTTTACTTTAATACCCTCAACCAAAATCGGTCAAGAACAGCAAAATCTTGTCTAAACATGTGGCACAACCTGTTATTTCAAGATTTATTACAGCAAAATCTGTAAAAAATGAGGAAGAAATCAACATGTATGTGCACACTTTGGAGTGACTATACATGGTGCCAACTGCCAAGAACTTCTAACACAGAAAACACAAACTTTCTTCCCCTATAGTGCACTAAAATGTCCCAACAAAATTCTCAAAATTAAAGGTTGTGCCAAGTGTTTATACAATTATGAACACAAATGGATGGTTATTTTCCAAGATTTGCTGTTTCTAACCGATTTTGGTGGGGGGTATTAAAGTAAAATCTTTCCCTACTCTTAAATTAATATAGCTTGATGGTATCATGCATAGTGCCGGCAGTCTTAAAAAAAAAACTTGTATAAAATTATTTTTTTATACTAAGTTATTTAATAACGCATGTACCATGTACCATTCCGCACTCAATCTACTTGCGATACAACCTCGTATCCCATTACGTCGAGCAGTATGCATCTTGGAAGCGGTACTGGGGATGGGGATACATAACTGGTCCCCATGCAGCGAGTTAGTAGTCATGAAATAACATGGAAGGGTACCAGTGGAGCTTGCAGCATGTAACTTGAATGATTGGACGAGGTTGATCATGTGACCTCACTGTGCAGTGCCATGCCGGTATGCCACGTTTTACGTTTCGTATCGTGCGCGCGACTTTTGTACCAACATTTGACTTTGAAACTTCGATGCTGGCAAGAACCGTCAAAGGATCACCCGATGATGTCCGAATTCTTTGAACGCTACTTGGAAAAAGTTGAAGGTAAGATAGCGTCAGTATGTTAGTTTTGTCAAACATATCACTTTTGATACTTTACATACGATGAAGCTGTTTTAAATCAACCATTTTCATGACCATGCCGCGGCGTACTAAACTCGCTGTGATCTCTACACTGACTACAGTACAGTCATGCCAAAGTCTTAACTGTGATGTATGAAGGTATAAACATTCTCCACTCGAATACATTTTATAAGTATAACTTACAAAGGGTGCATGAGGGCTAAACGTAATACATAATGGTGCACGATTTGTCATTTGTTTTGTGTGTGACACTGACAGCCCGATTATCATGACACAAAAAACCCGCAAATGTGTAGCATGCACTGGTTCCCTGCTTTGACTGCGTAAAGAGAAAAGGAGTTTATGGGAAGCAACGAAATCTGCAAATAGCCTGGCCCCGAATTTTGTGTGTAATGTTTATCAGTTACGGGTGGTCTAGGTACCATTTACAGTCCCCAAAACGTGTGTGATGCAGTTTTCGCTCACGTTTGGCTGTATTTTTATCGGTTTTCTTCCCTGTTTTTTTAACATTCTGTGGACAGTATAGTTGAAGTGAAGTCATTTAGGATTGTAACGTTAGTATCACAACGCCAACATTTTAACGTTTATAAATTCTGTGCTATAATTATAAAAAACTTGAACATTTCAAGTTCAACATTGTCAATGTAAAACCTTCTGAATTTGTTGAAATTTGTCTTATTTCTACAGAAAATATGGAGGACAAGGATTCATTCATGCTTCTTGATCTGTGTGCAGACTAGAGTCGCTTAGAGCTGATACCACATGTAGGTCCCCTTGTGATGTTTCCAGCCTGAAGACTTTCAAAGAAGATGAGGTACATGTAATGGTGTACCTTTCCTATTTATTTGACTTTGTGGATTTGAATCTTTTATGCTGGTAAACATTAACTGGCAACAGTATTTGAACATTCCAACAGGTTGTAACAGGAGGTAATGTCGTCTTTTTTGATCGGTGTGTACATGTAATTTAATCAACCAGCAGAATTGGCCAGCAAATCCTGCAATATAAAACCAGTATTGCACAACATCCTCGCCAAGCTGGAGTTATTTTTATATAACAAATTTGCATTTGTACATGTATTTTTCACTCAAACGTTTTTTTTTCTAGGCTAAACATAGTCTCTTTGTGATAATTATGGTACAAAAATGTATCGTGCATCTAATCGCTCTCAATATTTTTTAAACAATGCTCAAAGCTGATGTCATTGGTAATTTTGGAGTGTAATACAGAATCTTTGTGCTTCATGTAAAATCAAGTTCATTGGAAGTATTGTTTTATCCACAATTGGCTCATATGGCACTGAAAAATTCAATACTCATGCATGCCATGTAATGAAGGTTGAGTTGCATTTGTTGCATATGGAATGTACAAACACATGAAAAGTAGCACTAACATTAGTTTCCTAATTCTTTTGCAGAGGGTGATTGCAAAAACCTGGCAGTGTTTGTTTTGCCCTGCATATTGCCAACTGATGTGAAAGGGAAGAACACCAGGAGCAATGGGGATGACGCCATCAAGTCATTTATAGACCGTCAACTGGTAAGAATCTTTAACTTTTATTTGATAGCTGCACATAGAAATATTTATGTATTACCGGTAAGTATAGAACACCAGATGGTTAAGCATCTGCACTAAAAATCAAGTAGGTATGATCTAAAATACCAACCGCATGTGTTATTCACAAACGTTTAGACAAACCGAATGTACAGTGCTCATCAGGCATGCAACTTTTCCTCGGATCAGCTGATTTCCTTGTTTTTCACGTCACACTTATGCCATTGCAAATTGAAAAACACTGTATAAAGTCTTGTAAAGATTGGAATTTCCTGGGTTTTTTTAAATTCCAAGTTGCATGCCTGTGCTCATTGAACAACGGCGCCAAAACACTTTTCAAACTTGAGGGGGGTCAAAATTAGCGCCGGTGCCGGCTGGCTGCTACTATTTTCTGTTTTTATTTATACGGAACTGCCCAGAAGGGGGGGGGGGTGCAAATTTCCCCCTCGGACCCCGGTTCCGCCGCTGTTGTCATTGAATAATAGAAAAGGGGGAAAAGACCTTAGTTGTGATGGACTGTTTCACCGTGCTACATGTACATGTACTTGCCATGCAGTTCTCCTATGGTCCCTGGCATACTAAAGACACCTTCAATATATGTAATTAAATTAATGCCATCCTATCTAACGTTTCACATTTTGAACCGCCTAGTGTTAGTTGGCCTGCCATATAGATTTAACATGTTTAAAGAGCAACTCCAACGATTTCCAACTTCTCTTAGGTTTCGATATGAAACAGATACTTGTGAATGTTCTTATTTTTGATGCCGGTTTTTGTTTTAAAAAAACATTTTTTGTTGCCTTTCTTTACGCGAGTCTATCCCAGTTTCGTGAAAAGGAGTGTGACGTCAAAGCTCATTTACATCTAATTAATATGCATTTCTGACGTATTACCAGTGAGCATGCAACAATGCGACACGTACACATGCAAAATAACAATAACATCGCGTGCGGCTTTCTACGGTACCACATGTTTTTTTCATTTCTCAACTGCGCCACCAGAAAATGGTAACAATTTCTCTCAAAATAACACAAAATTGAGACGCAAAACAAACATGATTTTGTATTGAATAAGTAATTTATTATATATTGAACACTAACATTTAATTCTATTTTAAAAACCGTTGGAGTTGCTCTTTAAAGATCTAAAGATGACTTTTGCAAGATGAAATTAATAATATGAAATAGAAAAGTTTATGGCTCAGGAAAGATGAAGATTGTGTTCAATTGTGTGCTTTTTTTATGCGTACAGGTCTACATAACAATTGTTATCTTTCTTTGTTTGTACTCTGACTATAGATTGGTAGAAACATCCCCGAGTACCTGGATACTCCGACATTGAAACAGCCCTTTATACTTGAGCCAGAACAGACGCTTATCATCGTAGAGCAACATGCAATCTCCCACATATGGATGATGATCAAGGCACTAGATGTATGTTGAAATGCTTTTTTATGTACTGGATATCTCCTCCCCTTGGCAGCCATTCAGAAAGCTGTGTATGGTCTTGGAGAGGGGAAAGGGAGACAAATCGATCTCTGCGTGTGTTCGGTCACTCAGAACATTTTTTAGCTCCCAAAAACGTGAAAACCAGTGATTATATCAGTGATTATATCAAGTACCTAGAGGTAGGGGAGGGGCTAAGAGGATTCACCCAACACTTCCCGCAGAATGGCCCTCTCTGGTTGATAATCACCGATTTTCAATCACTTACAAACATTGCAATGTCATCAGTGAACTCTGTCTATGGATGTGCATTCAATTTCATGTTTAATTAAAAGGACGATAAAATATATAAACATTGTCATTAAATTTTGGCAAATCTTGACCACATCTGAGATTCAAAAATGTGGAGACAATTGCCTATGAGAGCCATAATTTGTTTTGGATGTTGTACAAAAATGTCTTCATTACACCAATGATGTGAGTGGCACATCAACCCAAACATGTAAGGTAAAACTTGAGAGATTTTGCGGCAAATGATTTGTAGCCTATAAAATACCACAAGCATGTCGGTGATGATCTATTCCCAGTGTCAAAAGTTCAGGTTAAATTTCATTAACATGCTGGATATGCCGCTTGATTAGAGCTCATGATAGAGAAGTAATTAGGAGTACATGTTCATGTACAAATAACATGTACACTCCATTGATATTGGGGCAATATGAGTAAGTTTATTTGACAACTTGCCTATTAAACAGTGTTTACCTAATTTGTTTTCTTCAATATTAATATTTTCATTATTTTTGAACTCTTGCCAATTTGGTTCAGACCCGCATTACCGCAGAAATATCCAGATCGAATCAAAAGATATATTTCACTCTTGATTTCAGTCACATTTTAAATTGCCGTTTCTCGGTTTGCCAAAATATAATTTTTTTCACTCACATGTAAATATACCCCATGAATGTGGGTAAGCCCAAATACATTTTATAGTGCAGCTTTTATTCTCATATTTTAATTCGTGCATTTAGTGAATGCTGTAATTTTTTATCTTGTTTTGGGGTTAATATTTTATGTCTTTTTTATATTGTGCCATACTGTTTAAAGATATACTATTTCTGCTCTTCCAAAAATAAATCTTTGAACGAATTTTCTAAAAGTGTTCTTTAACAAATACATAAACTTTTTGGTATTTTGAGCATCTCAAACTATGAGTCTACATAAGCTGCATGAGCGTAAATGGTCCATCCATCTGCAGTGGGAAATTTATGGTGTCCCACAATACATTCATTGACAGATTTTTTTCTCTGATGGCTCATCTGAAATCTAATAACTTTTGCAATGCTCCAAAATAGCAGTTCAGCAACATTTTGTGAAATTTAGGTAAGAGAACAAGGAATATACCTTTAAATCTGCAAAGGCTTGCAATAGCACCACGTGAAACTAGTTCTCAATCAGTTGATTACTACTGCATGTTGAGCACTAGTTTCACAAGGTTTTCTGCAAACTTTACCAGATAATTTCTTACTATAAAACTTTACTACGTGTACAATGTAATTAAAGCCTCAAATCCAAAGACGTTTGACCTAGATGATTAAAATGAGATGTTTAACTGGCAAATATCAAATGTTTCTTTCTTTTTTATTTTCTAGTTTCTCTTCTTACCTTGTTAACAAGGCTCTCCAACTTGCGAGTCGGTAATGTTACCACGATTTAAGTCGGGTCCATACCAGTGTGACAAGCCTGGAACCTAAGAGTTAGTCATAATGATCTAAATACAATCCAGCTCTCCGGGTCAATCCAACCCGGCACTCCGGGTCAATACTCTCCGGGTCAATCCAACCCGGCACTCCGGGTCTATCCAACCCCGAGCCGGGTCAGGCCCCCTGGGACCCAGATTCCGGGTCAGTTTCAACCCGGAATGGGTTAAATCTGACCCGGAATGGCTGATTTTTGACCCGGATAATTCAAGGTGACAAATCTTTGACCCGGATCTCATGAATTCAACCTACCTTCCGGGTCAATGTGTGCATAACCCGGGTCCCGGGTCAGAAATTATTGACCCGGAAACCCAGATTCCGGGTCATAAAACTTTTGACCCGGAATCCCGGGTCAGTATTATTTGACCCGGAAACCATTTTTCCGGGTCGTTCAAAAGCGACCCTTTTCCGGGTCAGGCCAACCCGGAATGGGTCAGGCCCCCTGGGACCCGGAATCCGGGTCAGATCTGATCCTTTCCGGGTCAAATCTGACCCGGGTGTTTTTAGAGTGTATATACTATAGAACTGTGTGAGACATCACTGCTGTACATATGGAAATCCGTATACGAGCAGATGCGTTTCCATTAAACACACAACATCTTACAGAACGGCCATTTTGGTGCAAGTGGCAAGAGCATCCATATATACTACTCAAAACAATTTAAGGATCCAACTTAATTATTATTTTGTTTAACCCCTCCAGTCAATTTGACTTTGAAACACCTGACTGAGCAATTGCATCATCTCACATTCTGTGGTGCTTAACCAAGCATGGACATGCGCTGCAGTGTACAATGAGTCAAATCAACTTCAGTACACACCTGACTGAGATTTTCAAAGGCAAATGTCTGATCCTTTAATTTTGTTGAGTAGTATATATAGGCCTATATACATTTGGTTTGCGTTTTGTGACTGCAATAATGGTTCTATATATAGAACCATTAATTGCAGTCACAAAACGCAAACCAAATGGACACTTTAATGCAGAAAAATCTCGTGATGAGTTTGGATGTAAAAATCTAGAATCTAATTAAGTTTGCCCGTTTCTATTGGTATAAGCGCAACAAAAACCTCGGCACCGCGTTGCGAAATTTGAGTGCTTTTCAGTGCCACCCAAACCTGATTATGTGTACTTAAGGGACACAATCGACGGACATCCACTTCAGATATGTGTTTTTCCCCCTCCAAGTTTGTTTCGATAAAATGACACATGACAACAATTGCTGCTGGCAGACGGCCAGATCCCCGTGAAAGCAGCTCATTGAAATGCGTCTCCCTGTGTGATATCATCGCCCGGAAAAAGCGCCGATTCCCCCCGGTGGAAGGACTTCTTTCCTCCCGCCATTCACTCGCATGCAGCTTCGCGTCGGCCTCCGTATATATTGCAACCCGGGGAATTCGCTTTAGAAAAATCACCTTCTGAGCACAATGAACGCGAAGAGCAGCAGCCGCAGACTCGCCAAGGTGACCTGGTCCCACGAAACGGGCGGAAAATAGCAAAAGTTGAAAATTGAGATCGTACTTCTTCATAAAAGTACTAGCTACAAGCTTTAATTTAATGTAATGTGTATTGCTATACAGCTTACCCTAGAACCTGATATAAGCATAAGTTACAGTGTTGGCATCTGGTTTTGAGAAAATTAAGTTATTAAAACCATGCACACAGTAATCTGATTTGTTTTTTAAGAAATCACCCCAAAACAATATTCAGCGGTTGAATTCAGGTTTAAACTTTGGGATGTGATAGAAAAGAGCTTTTCAGGTGTAAAAATGTTAAAAACCCCAAAATTGACTTTCCAGTGGGAAAGAAATGGTTAGTGCTACTTTCTGCTCATTCTGTTGCAACACATCGCATAAATATGATTGCTCCAATAACTCGTATATGATACCCAACACCATGCCTCCAAATAATTATTACCGTCATGTCCATGAATACGAGAAGCTAACCAGGTGATCCCGTACTCGCGTTACGGCGGTCGGGGTATAATTGTAGTTATGGCCATTTACTGATGATTATTCCTAGGGCCAGAACCCTGCATTTCCACAGACGCAATTTCCGATGTAAATGTTGGTGTGGAATATCACTTGCATATTATGCGTGGCCGTTTCACCACTTACGGATGCCTACGTTTAGTCGCGGTATATAGGCCATTGGTATAGGCTGAGGGTTGATCCTGCATGGCCGAGTTTTAAAATACGTGATTTAACAGCTCAAGATGTCAGGTATTGCAGTTTTTGAGCTGGTGAGCCAAAAGCCCATTCATAAAGGTCGGTTTCAAATTGTAAATCGTGTTCAATTCAACTGTATAGCTGCGAGTAATGATTATAAATAAAGCAATCTTAATTGATTTGCATTGAACTCGCATGCATTTGTGGCTCAACCCCTTTGACCCCCAGCTAAAACAAACATTTTTATTAATCCTATAAACTCCCTGGGATCTGTGGA
Source organism: Hippasteria phrygiana (assembly GCA_037893225.1). Taxonomy (NCBI): domain Eukaryota; kingdom Metazoa; phylum Echinodermata; class Asteroidea; order Valvatida; family Goniasteridae; genus Hippasteria; species Hippasteria phrygiana. Next base: position 2,081,733 of record JAZGUH010000040.1, on the reverse strand, counting down.
AAATCATATTAAAATTGGAGGATTTGGGACTAATAAATACAAATTCCATGGAATCAGCCACCAATCCATAGAAGCTTCGTAAGGATAGCACCCCGCGCAGCGACTGCGTGGTACCCGTACCGCCAGCGCGCTCTTTCCGATCCGCCTAACAAACACTTCAGGTATACCTCATCGCGTAAAGCCACAACTACCGTAAGTAAACAAAGTTTGGTTGTTAATATGAAAATGTTATTAAATAAACACATTAATTCTGGCATAACCGTACGAACCAGCAGGCCACTTTACTTTGGTTGTAACGATGTGTGTTAGCGGTCCATAGATGTTCCGCTTCTGCAGGTTAAGCAAACTCGAACATTTAGGCGCAGGCTCAGTCCAGGAAGCTGGTTCTTGGCAGGGCCGAAGACGCGAGTCTATCCAGGCCTTAGCGAGCCTAATTGATTCAGAAGGGGGAACGGAAGCCCTCTGCAAATACTTATTCCGCGAGAAAACAAGGAGGCAAATGGACGGTTGGAGTGCCCGGGCTGTTTATTAAGTCAAACAGACGGTCCCGTCCGTAGCGGTTGAAACATCGAGTGTTTACGTTCGGCGCGGAATGTTTTTAACCAGAGGTAACTAGCGTAGTATTAGCAAAGGAATGGGGAAATGGGTTTACGCACCCTTCTGCAAGTGGGGGGTGAGTTGATGGTCTCACCAACGGTGGAAGTTACCCCGCCTGGGTCTGAAAATTGGGATAATTCCTTTGGTATCAAGGGTATTGAAGCTTTATCCTCTATTTAGATCTGGACCCAGCTAGCTAGCAACCTAACATGTTGCCAACCCAACCACCGCGAAACATAGAACAGACAAAGAATTCCATAGAAATATAGAACCAGAGGGAAAGCTATTGACATAACTTTTTGTTCTACAGGGTGAACCTTACTAAAAATACATGTCATTATATCAATTATTGTATCATAAAGTAGGAGCTATTCAACCTTTCTTTTAATACCTATGTCGCAAGGCTACAGTCGCGGATGGCTGAGTATCATTGTCCTCAAAACCATAGACAGAATTCGGAAATGGACAAGTCAGGTGTTACTATAGCTTTGAACTTGCATAGGCAATGGATGTCTGCTGGAAAACGGGAAAATGACCCAAAAAATCCACAATTTCTTCATTGTGATCAGTTTGTTAAGTCGATTTTACTGGTGAATTTTGATCAGGAAAGTTCGCTCTGAGCGCATCTTGGGTTGCCTGCCAACGTTTTGACGACAAAAACCTTCGGCAGTGAAACCACATCGGCCTGTGGTCAGTTCTCGTCTTGTAAACTGCCTCGTCGTACTAAGCGCGGCAGATTCAAAACCCCACGTGCTCCGTCGCATGGATGCGACTTTGAACCATGTATTCTCGCGGTGACGTGAATCCGCGATGCTGCGTAATGCAGTCAACAGCCGGACTCGAGGGCTTTTAGTAGAAACACTCGGGAAAGTTGGCCCATCGTCCAATTCATGGAACTGTGTATACAATGGTGCTTATTATGCCTTATGCATTTATCGAGCGCGAATACAGATTGGGGAAATACCTGGCCTGATATTAAAGGTATTATACAACATTTGCAAACATGAAAAACAAAAACCACGGAATTAGTATGAAATACCTTACTTGACTGTAGGCCTAACTTTTAAGGGTGAAATTATGGCACCTGTTGTGCTGTCATATTCAAGAAAAGTGGAATTTTTGTATCAACCTCCAGCGATGGTCACCAATCCACCACGCTCCCTTCGTACATACCATGCGTACAATCTGGACAAAATTAAGAGCACTGGAGTATATCGAGATTCTTTTTAAAACACCGGTTCGCTCGGCGTGGTGCACGTTGCCAACAGACGACGAAAATTAACTCTCAGCTGAATTACGTTGTCTCGAATTGCATTTCAAAATGCTCGACGTGAAATCTCCACTTTCATTTTTTGCTATCAAAAGAAAATCTGGAAAGCTCTCAACGAAAATTCCCACTCCGCTGATAAATTATGCAGGGGTTGTTTTTTTCTCTCGCTCTTCGTGAACGTGGCACCGGGGTTCGAGAGCGCGGTATACACTCGGCCGAGTCGAATTACATCGCGCACCGAAGTTCTGACCGTGAGAGAGCGGTAGAATTCCCCAAAGTGCGGTGCTCGCCCGTTGGACGTTTGGCTTCGACCTTGCGCGGTCGCTGTATTTGCGAGCACTCCAATCCCTATCCTTCGCCTGTGATGTAAACGGCTGCAACAATGACGCATCTTCGCCTTATATCTGCATTATTAATCACATTCATTTAGATTTTTGAGGTTAATATAGCAACGATATAGAAGATATTTGATGGACCGTGATTTGACAGAGGGAACCACCGGAGAGGCTCACGATCTTTAGGGGGACTTAAACAAAGATCCAACTCGCCTTGAAAGACTTGAAATTTACCCCAATGACATGTAACATAAAACGTAACATTAACAGCCAGGTCAAATTTCATGGAGCCGCTAAGCACAAAAATTTGCTTAGCATGAAAAGTCTTCCTTGATAAAATATGATTACAAACCAAATTTCAATGTGATGTATATTGCCTGTCACTGGTGTTCAGCTGTTTGCTTAATAGCCCGAACATCCCATGGCCTTTTGGCTGGTAACCTGCTTTAACTAAGCAAGACTTTTTTGGTGCTAAGCACATTTTTGTGATCAGTGAAAAATGGTAGGTTTGGTTGTTCCACCAGTCATCCGTTTTTAATACCGCCGTTCTGGATGCCACGATACCTCCAACCTCAGAATCATTCCCGATTGCTGGTACTCGAAATCTACCCATTCCTATCTGTTCTCGCATTTAAAAGGAATTAAACAGGGAAACATATCTCAATATTTCCCTATAATGAGGCAAGAACTCACGCTTTGTGTTTGTTTCACGCTTCTTGAAGTTTTTCTTAGAGGGTTCGTGGAGTCGCAAGTTTTTGCAAAACCACGAAACTTTGACGATGTTTAAAACTGTATCATTACTGAGCGGGTGCTCTTGATCAGTACCAACAAATGATTTTTCAGTATTAACATAATGAAAACTGGTTCCCAGCACTGAATTGGTACCGGTAAGACTACGGATGACACGCTATTAAGACGGGTGATCAGAAAACTGTTCAAAACAAAATTCGCACCATTTCTATTTTCAAAGTGCTTTTTCGGGATGAAGCCGTTAGCGAATTTCATCACATGTTGGTTTACCCTGTCTGCCTTGGTATTTTTTCTTGTGTCTGTTTGTTTAATCTTTAGATTTTTTTCTGATTGCTTGGTCGTTTGTACGTTTGCTGCTTGCGTGTTTGTCCGTTAAACGTTTGTTCATTTGGTATTTCTGTTTTGTTTTGTTTTGTTTTGTTTGTCTGTCGGTCTGTATGTAGCGTGATCTTTTGCATGTTCCTTGCTTTAATATTATGTATCGGTTCAATGTGAAATTTTTCCTAAATTAATCACAATTCTTATTTGAACAGGGGTCTGGATAAACACATTGTTAGATGACAACTTTATACTTGTGTTTATCCTGAACATCCCCTATTCGTTCTTTTACATTTGTACTTTTTTTTAATAATCCTTTTTATGTCAAAAGATGTAAATAAAAGATGACTCGAGGCTGCATAGCAGAACTTCCTGCCGAGAGTAAAAGCCAGCAAATCCATTTGGAAAAAAAATACACTTGCATTTTCTCCAAACCTCCAATTTTATGAAAGGCTACTGCCGTGTAAAGCATCAGAAGGCAGGGGGGAAAGATCTAGATAATAGGCTTTTGTTACGGTGTTTCTAAAGCATCAATTTTAATTATTAACAAACGCAGCTGCCGCGGCCTTAACGGAATACGGTGGATTGTGTAGGACAGTTTCCAGAGGGTATTGGAACGGAGATTGTCCTGGCGGATTTCCCAAAATTCTCTGATTTCAAAAGATGGACCCGAAATATTCCACCACCTGGAAAAGAGGATTATACGTTTCTAACCAACCAGGGGACTAAGGATTTCAGCTCAGGCCAAGGGCTTACGCGCATTCAGCTACGCACAATTGGCTTTCTCAGAAGAAAAGAAATAGTAGCGACGATTGTAAGTTATTCACGAAGGTAAATTATAGATGAACTTGGAGAGCAACCAAATATACAGGAACGGAAAGAATTCTTTACTGAAGGGGGGGGGGGGGGGGGGGGGAGAGACCGAAAATTGGTAACAATTCTTGGTCTGAAGGTAATTAAAAATATACAAAGGAAATGAAATCCAAACAAGACGCAACTCAACAATGATTAGGACTTTTCCTGGTGAGTTAAGATGACAAAACAAACCACAGTCTAGTATATATTTCTGATAGAACTGACCGATTGGCATGGGACGTGGAAGCTGACATTTGCATTTGACAGCAGGGGTTTTACCGACGCAAACTTCGCTTCGCCTTTGAACAACTCCCCTTGGGGCCATGGTTATTCAATGAAAATTTATGAGCGTAAATAGAGGCAACGGTTATTAGTAAATTCGAAAGTAATTTTTAAGCATAAGTGCACATTAACACGGCCTCGTGTTTAAATTTATAGTAGATTCAACCTGACATGCCCGTCCTCTATATTTTTGGACTACCTGGATAGGGACATCACTATACAGGGTGGTCAAAAAAAATCGGAACGGCCTATTTTTAGTACTCTCCGACCAGAAAAACTAGTTTGGATGGACAGCGAGTCTTTCTATATGAAAAATGATACCAAGTTCACCCGCGATTCGGTCCAGCAGTTTATATTCTCGTGGCCGTTTTCTGGAACAAAGTCGGGGGTCAATTTAATAGACAGGCCGTCAACAGAAGCGCGAAGGCAATGAATAGACTTATTGACCGTATTGTTGGGAGGGATTAACGCTGCGTAATATATCAATCGAGTATGCAATTTAATAAAAATAAACTATCAAATAAAATGTTATTTTCAAACTTATCAAATGGCATATATTTTTCCTAATTACTCGCAACTGTTCTGTTTTAAAACATGTATTTTAATCTCTCAGGTTTCAGCACATTTTGGGGCAAAGTTTTCAATCTACTGTCTTGCAATGCGTCCCTCGACATGACCTCCTCCTACTTGAATACAAACTTCTGCTCCCCGGTACATGTCCATCATTGCTCGAACAATCATTTCTCTGGGAATATTGCTAAGGGCCTCCTCTACTCGTCGTTGGAGGGTGTTAAGATCGCTTGCAAACGGTACAACATAAACGATGGATATGACGTATCCCTATAGAGAGAAGTCCAACTTTGTTCCAGAAAAAGGTCCCCGGAATGAGAACTACTGGACCGAATCGGGTGAACTTGGTATCATTTTTCATCAAGAAAAAAGATTCGCCGTCCATTCAAACTAGTTTTCTGGTAGAAGGGTACTGAAAATAGGCCGTTCCGTTTTTTGTTTTTTTGAGCACCCTGTATAGTAATAATCACTAGTATTGGAAAGGCCATCACAGTAGGATTTGTCTACACTTGTTTCAGCCCACACAGGCCATTGTACTAACCTCAGCTGTTTTAAGTAAGATGATTTACCCCTCATACATCGGAGCTCCTTCCTCCACGGAAATGGTAAAGGAGAGCATATCGGGTTGAATCCGCTGTAGGCAATGCTTTAAAGTACAAAGAATGCTATGAATATTAAACATTTATTTTGTTTTCAGGCTTGAATTCTGACATTGATTTTCCCCGTTTTTTCTCATGGGTGGTGACGATTCTACCCAGGTCATTCCAACTGAAATAATAAGCCCACCCGAACAAAGATACTGACAATTTGGGAGACCGCCAACATAGGGCAAGATAGCTCAGTTGGTAGAGCGCCGGTACGGTAACCCGGAGGTCGTAGGTTCGAATCCCGCTCCTGCCAGTTTCTTTGTTCACTTTGAAAATGAAATAATAATCTTGTTAGAATCCATATGATTTTGTGCCACAGAAGCGATCACAGAAGTCGCTATTTAATAAGCCATTTCGGTATCTCAAAGATCAAAGGTTATTCGGGATAAAATTGCTGACGTAATATCACGCCATGTTACGCGAACGCCCATTCTGATTGAATTTAACACGTGCGCGTTGTGCGACCACCTTTTGCGTTCACACGTTAGGTCACGCGGGTCAGTCGGGATAAAATGTTAATTGGCGGAATTTTCTAGTCCCAGAGAGCAGCTTCACCTTAATTCTTAAAGCTGACAACGGGCCTTGATTTTTCCCTTTTATCGGGTGTATAATCTTTAATCACCCTGTATCATTCGCCAATAAACTTGATATTCATTCTTCCAAGGTCACTCTATAGTATTCCGCACAACTCAGACGTTCTGCAGAAGTATTGTCAAGAGTACATTCAGAAAAGTACAAACTGAATGAAGATATTTTTCAGGTTTACTCCTATGAAGGAATAAAAGAAACTGTCATTGGACATTGTGTCAACTAAGCTCATCCCAAAACTGTCAGCACTGTCCATATAAGAGAATCATCACTTCATTTTCCTTAATATACAAACATCATTATATACATCGTACTATTAAGTATGACACTTTTAGTACAACACCCTAGCAAGATCATCGACGGCGAAGACAGCTCACTCGCCTATCGGTAACAAGGACAAAACCATCCTTATTCGAAAATCATCCTCAACCACCCCTCAACTTCCTTCTTCCCATCAGCCAAACACCAACCGATACCCTGACCTCATCGACCGGAAGTCGTCATCGCCGCATCGACCTAGCGCCTACGACATCCTGCAGCACGGATTGTGGGATAAAAAGATGACCGACGAGGAGGAAAACCCCTACGGCTCCGAGTCGAGAAAATGGACCTATCTCCAGGACAGGCTAACCGACAATTACATACAGAGAACTATTGACTATCTACTGGGTGGGATCGAGGACGTTGACGCATATCGCAGGGAAGGAGAATACGGGCTCGACGACGAAAGTATCGATATTCAACGCCGTTCCAGTCTTCCTGGTAAGTTTTAAAATAGGGTCAACAGTTTGACAAATCGATATCTGTACAGATGCACGCTTTAAAATTACAACAACCCCATTTTTTTAATGGCGCAGAATGGCCAATATTGATCTGATACTTCCAGTGACTAGAAAATATCACATTATGGGGTCCCGGGCCGATTTCATTAAGCGGCAAGCACAAAATTTGCTTAGCACCAACAAGTCTTGCTTTTAGTAAAACAGGTTACCGGCCAATAGGCTACGCAATGTGATTTACATGCCAAGCAAACAACCAATGAATATACAGTCACACGCAATATATATTACATGGCAATTTTGGTGGTATTCCTGTTTTACACGGGAAAAACTTTTCATCCTAAGCACATTTTTGTGCTGAGAAGCTCCTATGAAAGTTGTCCCTTGGAACCTCTAGGCCGACAAAATTCCCTGCAACGTCCCTTCAAGAAGAAAAAACACTGCTATTACTCCATCCTTTAAGCAAAACTGACAAACACTCAGTGTCTGTGTGAAGTATGTATCATATCTAAAAGTGCCATTAGCGTGTTGATATACGGAAAACTCCACTGTAATTCGAGCAGATGTATACATGCACTGTTAGACAATAAGTTGAAGGTAAATAATCTTAATTATTCAAAAGCGACGGCGTGGCTCTCCGCTATATATCCTATCAAACGGATGGAGAAGAAATATATGTAAATCAGTGCAAGATATTGGTTTTGTATTTCAAATTCTTGCTCGCGGATCGAAAAAAAAAGGGCCTGCCGTGAAAGCTAATGATCACCGTGCGACGGGGCTTGAAGCTGGCGGTGTTGATGCCGCGATTGGCCCGGGGCTCGAGGTGGCCGTCTCCGCTCGCGAATGCCACCCCGTAGTTCCGGCCCAGGAGCCGCCACTCTATCTTTCCTTCTCGGTTACCGAAACCTCATCACCGGAACAACTTTTTCCCGTGTGCAAAGAGACGGCTGTTGCACAAAGCAACGGCTGTTCGCAGTTTTAAAGCTGCTCTGTCCGTACTGTGTGAAAATTTCAACTTAACGGACCTCCCCATTGGCAAACTATGTAAAAAAGAAACTGTAGAAACTGCAACGTATGGTTGTTGGTGTTTTTTTGGTGGAAAAATTAAAAGCTCATAACTTATCTAATGCTAACAAATTAACAATTCAATTTGAAAATGTATTTTTAGACCCGAAAACATGCACATAGCAGTTTCATGCAGGTCTATACACTGTTGGTTTCAAAATTCGATTAGTGCTTTCTATCCATCAATGAATGTTTTAGTTTCCTAAGGTACCGGTATAGATGGGGCTCCAGCCTCCAGCACGGTACACACCCTGCCGCATGCAATAAGATTCTAGCTCAATGGACAATTTTTCTCCCGTCGCTAATTTCTTTGAAAATTAAATCAATAGGCAGGAATTGGACACAGTGCAGGCGAACAAATACGCGTTCACAGCCATAATACAATCACCTCTAATTTGTCAATCAAGCGTATAGGCCTATGCATACCACTGACAAAAACCTCATTCCGTATAATGTCCCTACGCAATTTCGACTGCTAGTTAATATCTAAATATTAATTATGCGAATGGAAAGGCCTGTTAGTAGTGCAATTCCCAAAGGCGCCCCCGTTTAATAACAGGAGGGGCTCTTATATCTATACGACGACGCAAGCGTAATGTCTTTTATGGTAATTATTAAAGTTCGCGAGTAATGTATAACCTGTTTACCAGACATGACGAATCTTACTATTATCCACGATTCATAGGTCCGATGTCACATGAAAATCGGACTCTTTTACCTATTATTGCTTAATCCCTCTCATGTGACCGGCCATACTCCCAATTATCTTCACTTATGCATGTGCAATACTACTAATGAGCCCGTATTTCATAGTGACTGAAATTCACGCTACACCTGTCGGCGCCAATGTCACGTGATCAAAATGTTTTCCCGAAATTTTCTGAACTCGTTTTTGTCCACGTTCGGATGTTTATCGTTCATGTTCGCCACTGCAATTTTTGAATTCTCAGTTAAATCGTAGGTCAAAAATCGATGCCACATGTACTTGCAGTATTTTGTCGGCCGGATTTTGCAAGAATATTGTTTGAACATTGCCACACGGTTTGATCTATTTTAAACCGCGGTGATTCATATGAAGCACGATATGGGACAAATTGAACCCCCTTTTTTAATGGTTATTGTGTTCCCGGAATCTCAGGAATTCTTTTCAGAAATCTAGGGGGTTATGTGCTAGGTAACAATAGTCTGGAGTTAGGGACAATGGGGAGAGTGTACCCCGGTGCCGTGCTGGGTATCCGGTGATTATCTGACCTAAGATTTATCAAGGGTCGTCATGGAATCTTCAGGTCAGCGGGCTTCAAAAAATCGCATAAACACCCCCACGTGACAGATTCTCAACCAATGAATAGTGAAACTGAATAAAGATTTATACGAGGCTTTTATATAATTTGGACGCCTTTAAGAAACGCTCTGTATGAAAAGAGAAGATCCGACTTGAGGAAGGCTCATTGACGCTGGGAATAACCATGAACATTAGGCCTATAAAAGAAAACAACCGAATATAGCCGCATTATTTTCGAGTGGTGTTTTTGCCGTTTTTACATTATTATTGGCTCTGGCGGCCAAATTTTGCATTTGAAACTGCGATTTTTACTCACTGACGGTTCTTGTTTATTTGTTTGATGGATGTTGGTGTATTCGCTTGTTTGTTTATCAATCTCTCTGCTTGCTTGCTTGTTTGTTTGTTTGTTTGGCAAGCGAAAATAGTAGTTAAAATATGTCTTTGCAGAAATCGTGAACCAATTCCTTGTAAATTTCCACAGACAAAAAAAATCTCCTGGCAACAGAGCTGAAAATATAATTGTGGACGACCTTGCAGCTCTCTAATAATATTCAAACCAAACACACTGGGGCACAAAAGATATACAGTGCGAGGGGGGGGGGGGGGGGGCGGCAAAAGCATATTATGCATCCATTTCCTTAATTCGACGACAGTCAGCAAGGTGCACTATAAATTTGCTAAATCCGTTTCGCGTGCACTGAAGGCCCTAAATTAGTGTATTCACCAGACATGTATACAGTACGAAGAGGAGTAGGAAGAAGACCCTACGAACGACGGCAGACAGACAGGAGTGAATTTCCTACAGACATAGTAACAGTAAAATATGGGGAAATGGGAAAATGGGAATGGGCTTTGGGGGGAAAATGTGCAGCTCACAGCATGTCAGATTCAAGACGTATTACATCAAGAAGCCATATTTTTTAGCAAATGAAAACGCTTTTTCTTCTTCTGAAAACAGAAGTGAATTTACTGTCAATAAAGTAATTTTACATAATTATCAAGTAACCTTACTTTAATTTACAAAAACGAATTGTTTTTGTTTACTTTCTGTAAATATGAGATAATATGAAAATCATAATATGAAACTAAACTTTAAATTGTTGTATCCGTTTAAACTTCAAAAATGGCGTCAGACCTTTTCGCGGGTCGTCATGGACCGCACGGTGTAGCGATGCTAATGTAAACCAGTCAAGCATGCCGCGTGCGCGCGTGGTTTAACCAGCCCCAGACGATAGATGCACGATGGTCACTCCAAGGCGGTCCACGCGTGTTGATTTTGTTTACATTTCACGGATTTTGACTAGATTTCGCAGAAAGTACACTCTACAAAATTAATTATATCAGCAATTAAACACAATCTTGCTATCAGTTTGTAAACATGTTTAGAAGCTTAACATTACGTGTCCAATTCCATAAACACTATTGTAAAAACCAACGGCTAACACTTTTTTAACACATCAACGCGTTAATATTAATATTTTACACGTAAAGGTATAGGAGGCGTTGTACGCTATTAACACTAAAACACGTTTAAATAGGCGTTGGTGTTTATGATTATTAACATTCTAAAGTGTTAATATCTACATAAATTAACACTTCAAGCGTTGATAGTCATAAAAACCAACGCCTATTTAAACGTGTTTTAGTGTTAATCGCTTGCAACGCCTCCTGTACATTTACGTGTAAAATATTAATATTACCGCGTTGAAGTGTTAACAAAAGTGTTAGCCGTTGGTTTTTACAAACTGATACAAAGAAAGTGTTTAGAAAAGTGTTTAATTGCTAAACACAGTTTTTGCAGTGTATAGAAAGGTGAATGTGAAGCTAAAGTGCGATGGAAATAATATTTATCGATTGATGTAACAATTACACTACATTTCGAGAAATTTTGAGGTTCCGTGTGGTATTATTGGTGATCACTAAAATGGCAAATATGGCATTCAAATCCCTAATGAAGAATCGTTTAGCAATTTTTTCTTGGAATTTGTTACGGTATAAATTATGTTTAAATTCATAGAAACGATACCTTCAATAACAGGACGTTCTTGACTATAGTAAGCAGTTCTGACTTTTTTTAACCATTATATGCAACATTTAACATAAAAGTCTTATATAAACATACATCTACTAAAAAAGTAATTTTAGAATAATCAACAAATTTATTGTACCGCGTGCGCCTTTGTACTGAACCAAAATGAAATAGGTCGATCAAATTTATTAAGCAGTTACATCCAACAGACCTACTCATAAGCCGTGAAGCCCTTTCTCACCGTAACAAAAATGTTATTCATTTCCACAGCTCCATCAATGACAGCCCCCCCCCCCCCCCCCCCCCCCCCCCCCGTTTATACCCGTCAATTCTTCATTGAGATAAACGACGAGGTCCCATTCGCCCGCTCGCATTACGTAGGCAAACATTGCCCGCCGTCGTAATGTGATTTTCGGCCCGCCAATTCCAATTACCGGGCCAATTTGCCCGGGTTTGCCCAGGACACTCTGGCAACAATGCTTGGTCTGCGCGCCAGAAAAAAAACTCATCGGCGGCGAGCCGTGAGCTTGCTGCTGTGGCACGGCATTCAAGCAATTCTCGTTCAGTAATTAATATAATTATAGATACTTCAGCCATAACACATTCACTTTATTTAAGTCCCCTAAACTGGTAGGTTAAAAAGAAAGGGGGGAAACATAAAAGTAGCCCCCTTGTCTCGTCAAGAAGCATGCCGAAGTTGCGCAAGAAGAAAATAACCGATAAGTTTTGAAACTCTGGTCAGCCCTGTCATTATTAAAAAAGAGCATTCCTGCATAATGGCACCGTCCCCGAAAATGTTAACGTCTAAAACAATTAACGTGTAGCATTTGTTAATCTCGTTAAAAGTAGAGTGAAATATAGCGGCTTATCAGAAGTGTCTGTTTTTCGGGTCGTACGTGTACAATTTTGTATTCATTACAACATCAGTGGGTTTGTTTTTGCATTCAATTGGGACCTTTAACAACAGAGGACAATAGGGTCCCGGTTGAGAAAGGTCCCCGGTTGAACATCGTGTACAAAACCAATGAGGTCCTTGCCAAAAAGTTAAAGAATGAACAATAGGAGGTCAAGGAGGTCAAGGAGGTCAATAGGAGGTCAAGGAGGTCAATAGGAGGTCCCCGTTTTTTTGTTTCCGTGTTCGGGGCACGCGGACCATACACTCCAATCCAATCTCGCCCACTCCTCCGGCTAGCGAGTGGAAATCAGACATTTTATACTCTGTTTTGAAGTCTGCTAGAGCTTCTGTATAGGAGGACTAGGAAGCTCTATTATTTCATACACCCTATCCTGCTATTCACTTCTTATCAGACACATCGCTTCCTTTTAACGCGCATTAAGAAAGATCGACTCCGGACGTTTGTTTCCCTTCACCCCGACGCTTATGAGACGTTTTGGCGGGACCGCTTGATTAAGTGACGGTAGTTGAGCGCAATCTCCTCGCCTTTGATTCGAGCCGGGGTAACCAGGTTGGTGCACGCAGTTTCCCCGGTTGCGCGGTACTCAAAAAACTCTCTCGGCCATCGGTGCGCGTGATCCCCGTTTACCGTAGTTACCTATTGGCGACAGGTTTTGCTTCTATCAATCTCCGCGAGTTCCGATGGTCTCGGCGGCTCGTGTATCCATGGTGACGTTGGAGACAAATTGCTCATTAACGGCTTGTGTATAAATGGCCTACGATGTTGTGAAATTGTATTCCGAAATTGCTACTTGTACTATCTGACCTGCTGAAACAACGCCACGATTTGATATATATATATATATATATATATTAATATGAAATATGTAAACATATCCATTTCTCAAACTGTTTCAGCTTCATCGCTGGCACCGGTGCCATAGCTGAAGCCACGAATGTCTGAACCAAAGGCTCTGACTTCGGATGTAAATGTACGGTAACCTATAACAATCAAGATGGAACTTCTGAAACCACATTCTGAAACTGGTGTGAAAAATGTTCCTAACCTATACCCTTGCTTCAATTAACTGGCATCACGAGAATTATTATTGTATTGAGATCCTCTAAATTATTCATTTTTTAAAATCCATATCAACTAAAATATTAAAACACTCGGTGTCTACATGCCGCTTCGTTCGTAACCTTATGCCGAGGGCTTCTATTTTTATAATTCTGTTTTATTATGCACATGCATGTATGCTGATCGATTTAGGCCGGTGTCGCTTGACTTTTAGAATCCCTGAAAATCAAACTTGTCTGGTTATACTGCGCAAGGTCAGTCGGCTCCCGTACGCCAAAACAATGAGAAACATAATAAGGGCGAGAGTGTGGATTAAGATGAGATATAGGGTTAGGATTGGGGTTGAGGTTTAGAATAGGGTTAGGGTTGGGGTTGAGGTTCAATGTTATGTCATTGTGTTCATTATAAAAGCACAATTGTGTTGCAATGCATCGTGGGTAGAGTCGGATATTCATGGGATATGAAATACGTCGGTATTAGGGGCAAAAAAAACCAATACTGAATGAGGCGGATATTCATATGACACCGGGAATATTATGTATCCGTATTGCGTTTAATATGCGTAATGCGTTATAAAACCATAAGCTATGTTAAATAACTAATTGAATATACTCTATGGTCAAAACACGAAATGCAATGGGCATGCTTCCATGTGTCTGCAATGCGTATTGGGTTATCCGTTTTTTAGTGATCCATTGGTTTACGTATAGAGTACCGAAGTGATGACGTCAATCAATGCAATGTTTGGAACCAGAATACATTCTAAACTGCATGTGTTTGGAACCAGTTGCCGCGGCAACTGACGTCAGACTTCGGTACTCTGTTGTTTTATTATGACGCATCACGCATGCGCATTATGCATAGCGCAATACGGACATAGATTTCTGGCTTAGCTCTATGCTTAGGAGCAAAAACCTTACTTTCAGTTAAAAAAAAAGGCATCAGTCTAAATGTTGGAATATGGAAAAATATTCTCAACAGAGCGCAGAATTAATCAGCACGATTATCCATTTTGCCAACGTCTTGAGAGTGCGTCAAGTAAGTTGTGATTATTATTCCACGTAGTTCTTGACCGTGTCAGTATACCAGCAGACGTCAGCGACAAAACCAGTGTTACTCAGTAATTTGTTGCACGATCTACTCCGGAAAACGTCTTAATGAAAATCGTCCATCAAAATACTTAAATTTTTGTGCACGGAGCGCAGATTTCCCCGAGTTTTTCGAAACACGTCGCACCACACGCGCGCCCACAACAACGTGGAAGTGGTGTAGGCGGGTCGACATGATAACAGCGCTTGACGTAGGTTTCATTTGCCCGCTATCACATGACCTTCTTTACGTCATCGATTGGTGGCAGAGACGACAATCGAGATTACACGGTTTACACCGAAGGACGTAACCTTGTCCGATTTCTAGAGGTCTTGAAATCTCCCTTTCGTTGTTGGGCAGCAGTTCCGATGGACTACGGTACCTATTCATGGAATATGTACTTGAGAGAATTTGAAGGTAGGCCCTACATGTATTGGATATCGTGGCACTCACAAGACTCTGTACGGAATGCTGACACTTTAACCCCTTGGGCACGGTATTTTACGGGAGACGTCGGGGTGTTGCAGCGGTTCTGGCAGCCAAATCGAACCTCTACAATGTGTTTGTGCAGTCAAGCATGACAAACAATACTCCAAAAATGGATTGAAACTGCACAAACGGCGGCCAATGGCGTCATCCGGCCTGGTGACACTTTTTTTGCGTCCACAGACGTCATCCGCGCAAAGGGTATGCTTCATCATTGGCAACTGGCTTGGTGGACAGTTGACATGTCAAGAGCACACGACCCCTGAAACAACAACGACGACGACAATAACAACGACGACGACGACAACGACGACGGCGATGACAACAACGTGACAAACATATTTTGTGCTGCATTGTGAAATCTCTGATTCGCTGAATTCAATGGAAACCGTGTGTATGCATGACAAAGAACAGAATCTCCTCAGTTTGGACGCGCGTAACTGAGATAATACGCCTTAATGTGGCGGTATAGACTAATCCGACGAGCAAAATTAGAAGCCATCTTTGGGTACCCAATCGAGCGGTACCATAGGGTTAAATACTGTTATCTGGTTTTGTGTACAGCTTGCGTGTTCCATCTGTACTGTGCGTCAAGTTTGCTTGAAGATAAATTGGTTATCCCACTCGCGCTCGTGGAACACGGAAAATGTAGGGCGTCCGTGTCCCATATGCCACTAGGCCTTCGGCCTCGTGGCATATGGGACACGGACGCACTACATTATTCCGTGTTCCACTCGCGCTCCTGGGATAACTAATAATAAACGAATGCCTCGGGTTCCAAGTCAGTCAAATATCATTTTCACACTTAGACCCCGCACTATAGGTCTTGCATATTTCAGTAAAGAGCCATGTTTTAAGGGGAGGGAGTGGACAAGGAAATTTGACATTTACAGTGTTTTTAAAATCAAAACTGAAAATTGGGGTAGTTATCACATTCTTATTATGTAGCTCAACTTCCCTCATTTTGTTACGACGATCAATCAACCTTTTGAAGGGAAAAAACGAACGGACAATGTGATTCCTGAACTATTGTTTTCACCTTTTCCACTAAGGGTGGAGTGGTTAAGGAGTGGTTAATCTGTGGTCGGGCCAGGCCGTTAAAAAGCCTGGCCAAGCCGCTGGAACGCCTGGGTCTTCGGGCTTCTATAATACCCTGGTTGTACACATTAAACTGCCCAATAATTCTGGAGTTCAGTGGGCTCCCATTGTTCACCCAGACTTGACTGACAGCTGAGGCATCTTTTGATCCTGCCGTAAATGGGTACAGATTAGTGTAGGAGGGGCTACAACCAGGCCTGGCCTGGCAGAGGCAGGGCTTTATTGATTAGTTGATGCGCTATTGTTAGGTGATTTGTGGCTCACAATAGCAAGAGTAAAAGCCTGAAGGCCCGGGCATGACTGGGCTTTTCAAAGGCCTGGCCCGACCACAGATTAACCACTCCTCCCTAAGTAGGTTAATAAACAATAAAATTATCATTTTCCCACGTGCAAATTCATAAAGGCTACATTCCATTTGGGAAACGTCCACGTTTTTAAAATACAGTCGCAAAGGGTACATTTAATTTGATACGGCTCGTTCAATTCTGTATTAGGTTGATGTCTGAAGTCCATATATCTGGAAATACAATAGCCCTCCTGATGAAACACGTTTAATCAAACTAGCCTAAAACTAGTTGTGGCGACTTCTTATTTCGAAACATCGGGCGTGATGTTTCATATCATATTATATTACATTAAATTATAAACAACTGTGTACCGAAACTGAGATATGTGAACAAAATGAAATTGTCTTTCCGGTCCTAAATTGGAAAAAGATAAAGCATCATACATGTACTTTGAATAAGATATGACCACAGAGCTTCAGTGGTTTCCACATGATTTGAGTCATAATTGACGATCCGAGAACGCTTAACTTGGAGGCGCTGCCCCCACAACCGGAAACCTACCAAGAATGAACCGAGTATCTTTAATGTTTGTCTGACGGTCCTTGGAACAAGGAAAAACCAAAATGTTTGTTTACTGTTCTCCATTTTATGTTTAATATCGATTTAAAAACAGACTGGGGGTTCCTCAACTCAAACCCCAAAGCGGAACTGTTTGCATATGCGTAACATTGTGAACGCATGCATTATTTTGTACATGTACCACGAAGTGCTTGATTGAACAAAAAGCTTGTGATTACAACTCAAAGGCGAGAGCTATTTTTCTGAATAATTTTTGGGGATCGCGTGGATTATGTGGGCGGAGATTGGATCGGCTTGGAGCAATCATCGTACATGTATCATACATGGATGTCAGAAGAATAAATAAACTAGATCGGGAAGCGCGTAAAATACGTGCGTTTTGCCTGGGCGCCGCCATTAGTCACGTGAACAGGGTTAAAAATGTCCACCCGTAATAGTTGTGATTGTGATTAAAATTCCTTTTTGGCCCAAGGAGACGAGACTTTTTATTGCAAGGCTCGTCAAGAAACGAATGTGCAGTTACCTCTTTAGCCAAAATGGTTTGTTCCTTTTGTTTTAATGTAAGGTTGGGTTTTTACCTACGCTTCATGTTTCCTGAATGCGGAAATCGCCGCCAAAAAGACCAGCGGTACGGGAGGATTTTACTTCAGCTGCTTGTGGCAAAAAAATATTTTTTTATTACGCCCGTGGTCTCTGATTACTTTACTAAATGCATTTTTTCTTGCTCGTAGCCCTGTTCACGTGACTTTTTAGCGCGTCCATGCGCAAGAAAATTCTCTGTACACAGTGAATGGTACGCGCGCACGAGGATGGCTAAACCAAGTGCGCGTACGCGCCACGCTTGACCGGTTTACTTGAATAAGCATCACTACGCTATGCGGTCCATAACAACACGTGAAAAAGGTCTACAGCCGATATGCATAAGTACTGTCCAAATCAGTAGTCGCAGATGTCATACACGACTGATGAAACAGATATTCATTGGAATGGTTTGATCATCATCCAGGTTTCGTTACACTGATGTCGTCCGCGCCAATCTAGCGCAAGGCGCCACGAAGACTACGTGTCTGGTACCGCAGTCTGCAAACACGGCAAATAGTTGTGTTTCATTTTTACTTTTAATAACAACATAGGACTTCTTCACCATGTATATTCTAAATATCTGTGCCTCTCAACAACAAGAAATTCCAAGAAATTCAAGAATTGTGTAGGCCTACTCACGGAGCTTACAAGTTGCAGAAAGATTTCGTGCACGGCGTCCTCTTCAGTGGAACTACGTTGTTTTCGTACAAGGCCGGGCTGCATAGTAAACTCAAATGAAGTGCTTGAATTCTGTGAAAGAAAAAGAAGCATGACAACATGTTGAAAATGTTGTAAATTGGTAACCAAAATAAAACAAAAATTACCAAAATTTTCAAAAAGGCGATTATGCACTTTGTTATAGTGTAAAGACAAACTATTGAGTCCGTAACTAGACTTGTCTGTGCTTGATACCAATGCGTGCAAACATAAAAGATCGTGACGTCGCAAGACTCGCACGCTCTATTTGAAATAAACGAATCTAAATTTTGCCGATTTCTGTGGGACAAATCAAGAAAAACAATTATGATGACCGATCGGGGGAAAGACATGAAAGGTGGTAGCAATGTTTTTTTGAATCTTTACACAGATAAGAACGGAAACCGATGCTTAGAGTGTCTTTTTGATTCGGGGGACATGTGGCTACGCTCGATTCGATCCGCGGATACCGCAATCTTTGTTCGATACCGCCATCTGTAGGGTAAAGCGCAAAAAACATGATGCGTGATCTCCATGGAGATTATTGGTATGCGCATGCGCGCAGTTGCTGCGCATGCTCGCACTTCGGGCATGCGCATGCCCATAATCTCCATGGAGATCGTGTATTGTCTTTTGCGCTGGCCCCGTAAAGATTGGCGGTATCGAGCAGATGGCGGCATCAGCGAAACGGCTTATGCACCTACCACTTGAAGCTTGGGAAAACAACCTGTTACCAGCTACCACACCAAAATGTTGGTCTTTTGAGACGCGTGGTGGCAGCAGACACACCGGTCCTTTTACTTTGCTCTTACAAGTTGTGCGCATGCTCAGAACTACGCGCTCACGGTTCAGAATTACGCGCGCATGCTCAGAACTAGCAAAAACCAGCGTCTCAAAAGTCTCCCATTAGGAAGTAATTCAGTCAAAACCAGTGCCGAATGGAGAGATGGTGTGAAAATGCGCTGAGTTTCAGTCCGAATAGTAATGATTAATAAATTGAGGAAAAAAATGAGTTAATGAAAAAAGAGGAGGCTAGAATTATTTTAGGACTATAGGTTATCAATTGAGCTGTTGAAGTGGGAAACTTCATTAAAAAGCTGTTGTTAAATGTTCGTTTACAAAACTGGAATTAAGGTTTGGGGTTGCAGTCCGGGTGGGGTGGTAGGGGTGGGAAAAATAAACCTTAACGGCGCTATGGGCTGCAGACAATATCGTCGTTCGTCATAAAACTTCACCTCGATTAAATGCGACCTCCCTAGACACATGCACTTGTAATGTTTTCTGCATTTTGTTGTCTAATACCGTTACACAAAAAGGATGCATTTCATCCTCTCTGCGGAGAGCTCTTGAAGGAGAATCTTATTTTCAGGATGACCGTAGCGTGAATTTGCCCCTTGCCTGAGTGCTTCCAGACGCGGTCGGGGACACCCAAATCCCCCAAGCAATAACGCGCCGGCTTACACCTGTCCCAGTCAGTATTTACACATGCTCCTCTGTACATAAAAACCGGGGACAAAAGCGCCAACTAAGATGAATAGAGGAGTCAGGGGAATAGACTTTGGCAGGTACGCGCTTCGTGAGCAGCGGATATTAAAAAGGTTACAGTTTCGTCGAACGCGAGACAGAACTATCTCACGTTTCGCCCGCCCATACCCGGACGCTTGGCGGATGCATTATCGCCACCGAGAAACGTAAGGCCTTGGGCATTTATTATTAAGCACCCGTTTGTTCCTTTCGTAATTTTTGGGTAAGTTTAAAGAGGTTTTGTCTGGGTTTTCAAACATATCCAAAACTAACACTGCTCAGAACGACTGATACCCGGAAATAAATACAAATTGGTCACATTGAGCGTATCTGCTGGAACAAAATTCTCCTGAAGAGAACATGCGTGTTACAAAAATGCAAACATGATCTTAATGCTTTTTTTTTATTGGAAGTGAAAAGGCGGCGGTGTATTTTCAATGCTTAAAATATCCCTCCGTCGGCTTATGCAAGAGGGCGCTATTTTAGCTTGGTAATGTACAATGAACTCGTAAGGAACAACTGTCTAAACGCATGACACAACCCGTTAGCTTGAGATTTATGTTAATTACATCCTAGGCAAATGGGTCAGAAAAATATATATACAAGCTATGTATGAGTGACCATGTGCACTTTAAGTTATGACCAAGAATATCTTGCAGTAACTTTTCTCGCCTATTTTGCACCCAAACAAATCCTGACTAAAGTCATGAACTAAGATTGTGGAATGTGTTTATACAATCTGAACAAGAATCGATGGTTATTAAAGTATTTTTTCACAGATGTGTCCATTTCTGACTCTTACAGTGAGTTGTCAAAGTAAAAACTTTCTTATTCATGCCAAAGCTTCTACGCACCACCGAGAAAAATACACACGTTCAAACCTATTGCAATCCACCTTTTTACTGTTCCAGTGGCATTTACTCAAGAGTGTGCTATCTTGCCACCTCCCTATCCCTCCAGAAACGTGTGGGCGGCGAGGCACCGAGTCCAGCATGACCAAGCGGGTGGTGCTGGGGCGTGAGGCCGGCGTGGGCAAGTGGCCCTGGCTGGTCCAGCTATCCCAGATCGACGCCAAGCAGCCGTACTGCGGAGGCACCTTGCTCAGCAGCGAGTTCGTGCTCACTGCCGCCCATTGCTTCGATAGGTAAATGAGGGAGGCTTCGCAAAGGCCGGCTAGGTGTGGTTTGTAGTATTGCATCACCTTTTCTAATGCCCAAACAAATTAGGAATAGGCATTCACTTGGGGTACAGTACACTGTACTACAAAATACTACTCAATTCTCATAGGCCTGTGTAGTAAAAGTACTGCATACTACAGTTTACTCAAGTAGTATTTTGTAGTATTCGGTGACGTTAGGGTTAAGCCCGCAGTAAAAACGAGGTCAGATATTTATACAAAATACTACTAAATTCTCATAGGCCTGTGTAGTAAAAGTACTGCATACTACAGTTTACTCAAGTAGTATTTTGTAGTATTCGGTGCCGTTGGGGTTAAGCCCGCAGTAAAAACGAGGTCAGATATTTATAGAAAGGTCGGGGCCAAAAGTGGAAAAGACAAATGGAGCAAAAATTCACAATTAACAACAGCCCGCCAAAACACTCGAGGAAATGTTGACATCTGTGGAGACATACTCCTCTTTAGAATTTTGGAGACGGTCTCCGCAAGGGAGCGAAATATACAAAAAAAAAGATATGTCCCCACGGGGATATAAATTTTGGAGGGCGTGATTCTTGGTGGGAGGCGCGGGGGGCTTATAAATACAACAAAAAGAATGAATGCAACCATTTGGGGAAACCGGGTTTTTAAAAAGCCTTCCGGAAATTCCGACACTCGAGAAAAAAATACTAACAAGGGGTGGTAATCCTCGTCTGTAAAACTGTCCCCTGTCAATTTTTGTGTTCGTGTTTTATTCGTTATGTATTTTTCGTCGAATCTTGTGATTTTGGGCGGAGAACATTTTTCGCGACGCTCCGTGAGTTCATTTGGATTTTAAATTAATGTTAACCATAGGCCTACACACTGCAGGTATTGACGTATATTGTGTATATTTGGCTCCATGGCGGAGACCGGGAAACAACAGTGGACACAAGGATGAAAAGGTCTCCACAAGGAAATTCTAAAGAGGAGAATGTCTTCACAAAGAAATTTGTGGACAACGTCTATGGGTGAATGCGGGGGAAAAGGACATACATTGTACCCTGAACATACCCAGTCCACGCCAATGGTAGTTAAACTGTAGGTTAACATTAATTTGAAATCCTAATGAACTAAAAATCTGCAAGACGTCCCAGACAATTAAAGTTCATTCCGTTTAAGCTTTGCCGGTATCTTGCAGTGTCGTTTTAAAAAGTTTACAATCTCCTCAAATTTACGTTTCCACGGGTCTGCTTTGCAGTGACAAAGTCCCTCCCGTACACTGCTCTGACAAATAGAACAATCCGTAAAATGACTACATTCATCTTTCGACGGTTTCTACCAGACGTATTTGAAACGTCTTTCAGTACGTTAGGTTTTACTTCTCATGTTTTAGGTGTACCTTGCCCCCAAAAGAGAGGGAACCTCGGGCCTTTAAACTAGAGCAGTGGGGGTTCATTTGATGTTTCGCTCAATAAGAGTATCGAGTATAATCACTCCATCTGGAGTTTAAGCATGCCAGAAGTTGGAGCAAGCTACGGGGATCTAGGGCCTCCTTTTAGCGCCATGAACATAGAAACTTTCATTCTTAACTTGTTCATGACTGATCGTTGGTCAGACACAAGATATGGGATACCCATCTCCCAAAAATTAAGGATAATATAATATACAGTTAACATAAAAAGGTACAAAACAAAGTAACTGCCGCACCTGTTGGACACAAAGGAAAGGAACAAAATATGAACCAGATACTTAAACGAGTCTTCAACTGAACGACACCCAATTAACTGGTCGTTGCCAGTGTAAATCAAACACGTTGCTAAAAAACAGCTTCATAATGTCAACAGCGGTATCACTTGCGAGGTCGCTGCCTCTTCGTAATCAAATGAGCGCGCAGCACATCATGAAATGCGATCTCACGCTCAATATCAATTTGTTCAAGGGCCCCAAACAAATAGACATTTGAAAATCAGATTGATCGGTGATTTCTTTTAGCAAAAAAACACGCAGTACTCCCTTGCAAGTTTCTCAGTAATTGTTAATGTATTCTCACACAGTTCGGGATGGGGCGTGGTTAATTGGATACGCGTATTCAGCGGGAGCTCCGCCGGCGCGGTGAGGAACGTTCTGTCCGCCCGCGGCTGTAGCCAGACGTCGATGCTTACGAAGTCGTTCTCGTCTTCAAATTACCGTTTGACGGTGTGCGATCGTTTATGCTCCATCGATTACGGATATACAGTCTCTCGGTGCGGTCTGAATTGATTTCAAATGGTAACCACAACTACATCTGTCCAAAATATCCACGACTATTGCACCCTTTTGGTAGTATAACTTTCTATTGGTGGGAAAGTTTATTTTTGAAAATGAAAACGGAAATGTATATAAGACCTTTTGAGAGACTCTAGGCCTACAGAAGTTCAGGTCTACTGGGGCTTCCGGATTCACCCCAGACGTTTTGTAACTAAATGAAGCACTGGCAATGCGCCTCTATCACCTAAACTTGCAAATATCCTGGTCCTTGCTGCTGGATTGGTACACAATGCAATCATTGATTACACTGCAGCGATAACTGCAGCTCATTAGCATAACAGTCACAGCGCGTGCGAGCTGATCTCAAAATTTGAAATTTGACGAGAATACGATCCGGCCATACGTTATATGGCGCTACAATCTGTGTGACGTCAATGAATTTATAGATTTGAAACTACAATGATCAAACAACTCGGTCATAACCCTGTGCCCTTTGTTTACATCTAAACCCCACATTAATTAAAATGTACCTGGCGGTATGCGCACGCATCGTGTTTTGCATAAATTTGGTTAAGGTGACATCAAAGGTCACATAATTCAAAGGCGATCTGACCTGCGACGCATTCCTAAACCAAATTTTATGCAAAACACGATGCGTGCGCATACCACCGGGACATTTTAATATAGATGTAAACAAGTGACGTCAGAGGGCGCACCGTCTGCACTTTCTCTCCAGACACGAGCCCAACGACGTTGAAGTGATCCTGGGAGACCGCGACCGCGCGAAGAAAGAGGGCAGCGAGCAGCGGTTCCGCATCGACTGCGTCTACATCCACGAGGCCTACATCCCGAAGGGAGACTACAAGGACGACATCGCCCTCATCCGGCTGAAGACGGGGAGGCGAAGGGTCAAGATGGGTCCGGCCGTCCAGCCGGCCTGCTTGCCGCCCCGGCAGAAGGCCTGGGAATCGGACTTGTTCGAGCCTGGGGACAGGTGCTACGTGGTTGGTTGGGGCTTCACAGGTAAGTCTTTCCAAAAAGGATGAGGTCAGTACAAGAGTCTCAGTAAAACGACTAATCCGAACAAGCTTTCACAGGCAGATCACAGGCCACGGACAGGGGCATTCCACATCTGTTCACTGTAATAAGCCATATAGAGAGACTGAGATTGCGGGTAACACCATGTGAAATAAATCTCTTCTAGGAAGAAGTGTGGTTCTGAAAAGAACCGGGGTGAGTGTGTAACTCGACGTTTCGGACAGTGTGCTCTGTCCGTCCTCAGGAGTGTGAGGACGGACAGAGCATACTGTCCGAAACGTCGAGTTACACACTCACCCCGGTTCTTTTCAGAACCACACTTCTTCCTAGAAGAGATTTATTTCACATGGTGTTACCCGCAATCTCAGTCTCATATCGCACCCACCATGCAAAGCTTCAAATCGTATCTGTAATAAGCCATGCTTTGTATCGCTGGAAAGCATCCAATGTCAATATCGATTCAGTCAGTAGTCAACCTTTGGTCAGAGGTGGTAGGGTTGGCGACATTTTGAATTGCCAATCCTACCACCCTTACGGTTTTCTTGGGCCCAGATCTAAATAGATGATAATATTTTTCAACAGACTCCACACAAATTATCTCAATTTTCAGACCTATAGACTAGACCCAGGCCGGGTAACTTCCACCATCGGTGAGACCAACTCACCTCCACCCGAATACATGTACACATCCGCGCTGTATATACTGATCTAGGCTCAATTACACGGTGCTTCTGAAGCACACGATTCCCCAAGGGAGCTAGCCTTTTTGACAGAGACCTCACCATAAGCAGTGTAGCAAAGGGGCTTGGTAACCTCAAGAGCAAACTTTACATGAAATTGTGACTACAAAAAAAACATTAAGCGCAAGCATTAGCACGACTTGGCCGTGAAATACCGCTCAGGTCAGCAAAATGTTTCTGCTGCAGCTAACGCCACGTACTTTTCTCCTGAGAAAATTGAATTGACCGATGACAGCCACAAGATAGTCAACACCCTGGACATTTATTTGCTGCCGAATGCAAATATCATTTACAATAACAGATATATTAAGGCTTATATATCTATTTGAATTAAAAGCAGCCATAAGGCTGAAAACATTCAAATTTACAACAAATGACTCGGTTAAAAAGTAGTTATAAACCAAAAACATAAAAAAATAAATACATCTAAACTGATTATTAAAGTGCAAACGTCGAAATAAAAAAATAGAGTTCATTATTCCTACTTAAAAACACGATAACCCAGAACACATGCATGTATGGCGTATATATTTCAATTAAACCGCGTAGGCGCCTGCAATGGTTGGCCACCGATTAAGCAGCTTACTTCAAAGATAGTATATGTACCAATATTTAGCATTGAATACCGGTACACATCGCGTAATGATTACAGATACGATTAAGTATGAATAGCAGGTATGGCTTAAGTGAAAACTGAGCAGTTGGGAGGATGCGTGACTGGGATATTAAGGTGGGCCTGTAGGCCACCTCAGCACAAGATAAATAACACGGCCCGTGTCCTCTGCGGCACGACCAACCACATGGTCATTGCCATCTGAGAGAGGGAAGGGGGAGGGGGTTACAATGATCCAGTGGGGTAGTCAGGCTTCAAGTCCAGGCTGCGCAAAATCGGAATTCTTTTTTTTTAAAGTGGATCTATTTTTGGGAATATAAATAGGGCCTATTTTGAAAAGCGTGGGAAGATGTCAATGTATCAATTGTGAATTGGTGGTGCATGTGAACTGGATTCTTAAAAAAGTTTAAGTGGATTCTTACAACAAAAACAAAAACAAAAACAAAAACAAAAACAAAAACAAAACAAAACACCGGCAAAACGTCGCGGGGGGGGTTACTTTAATAGGCCCTACCCCCACCAAAATCGGTCAGGAACAGCAAATTTCGGAAAACAACCTTCCATCTTGAGAATTGTATTAACACATGGAACAACCTTTAATTTTGAGAATTTAGCTGGGAAATTTTCGTGCCCGAGTGACTAAGTGACAATTTGTCACTCAAGGTGTTCACATATATGTTGATTGTGCCTCTTTTTTTACGGATTTTGCTGATATAAGTTTCCAAGATTTTGCTGTTCCTGACCGATTTTGGTGGGGGTATTATTAAAAGTAAAATCTTCCCGCGAGTTGCCCCCTGCCCACCGCTGGATACGCCACTGTGACAATCTTTGTGTTGCTACACCTGCTCAGGGCGTATATCAGACTTATCCTCATTTTATGAAGACAGAATGAACGACAGAATGACTAAGCACGAACTGATTGTCGTGGTGGCCAGCTTATCTTTCTCTACCCTTAAGAATCCACGTAAATCAAATCAGATACTGAATAATTCAAGTAGGTCCGAAGGCACGTAACGAAATAATATATTAGTTTCCAAAAAAGTGACGTCCTTCGGAAATGCCATTCTTACAGCGTTGCCATGAGTCGCCATTATACAACCTCCATGCATAGTTTGATGTGGTAGCTATCGACAAGTTTGACAACTTCGTGAAAATAACCACCCCAAAAATCACATTTGTCATTAAGATACACACTTACCAGTTATACCAGGACGAACTATGATGGTCTAACTCTCCTCTGCGTGTGATAAGAAGTGGGTAACGATGGTCAAAATAGTGAATTGTGATGGTACTTGTTGGGCTAACATTTCGTCAGTTCGGCTAACAAGAACGTTCGCTGCATGCTTTCCATGCAAGAGCCCGTACGGCTGCGCGCAAAAAAACAACACAATAGCATACCGAGCCCCATCACATCTGGAGTTATTCCTCCGCCATTCCTAAGTTACATTGGTTGCTTCTTAAAATGATACACCATTGCCTCCATAAAACCAAATGCTAGAATGAATACAGGGGTTCTAGACAAATACAATATTTGGCATATTTTTGACTGATCTAACACAAACAAACATACAAACAAACATACACCCCAACACCCAACAGACCACTGTGCAATTATTGGGGTCTACATATCTACGCGTATGTGAGTCAACTGGATTTTATACACGTCTTTGGTAGCGGCTGCAGCCACTTCCCATAGACTCGTGTGCAATTTCTAGCCGTAGCCAAATAATTCGGGCCAGTGTCGATCTGAATGATAGAATTACAGGTTCAGACAATAAACAAATATTTCCACACATTCGGAGACAAAAGGTAACGGAATGTATTTGCACCTGTCGAGTTAAGCATTGTATACACAAAGGTTAATGAACACAGGCCTTTTCAAAGCGTCTCACATTTGAATAGACATGAACGCCAGTCACTGCACAGGCACTCATAGGACACGGACGCACAAGGATTGTATGAATCTTTGCTCTTAGAACCATTTATTGTCTACATTTTGCTATCATCAGTGCAACTTCTTCCGTCTGCAACTCTTGATATAAGAAATAATAAAAGAGGAGTCCATGAAATTAACCATTTTGGGGAACATTCATTGAGGAGGGGAAAAAACATTATTTAAAGTAGTATATACGATTGGCTTTTGCTGTAATTTTCAGAAATAAATGAATTTGGCGGTTAGTATTTTAAAGCGTGCTAGCAAATACTGTATCACTGACCAAGTTTTGTGTGCATAGATGCTGGGAAAAACCGCAGTCTGCGTAGAGAGAAAAGTTCTGTTATAGATGTCAGGAAACTGTCAGGTCGGGGAACTAGACTATTTCCAACGATTGTTCGGCCGAACAATCGTTGAAAAACGATATAAATTTTTCTTGAAAACGACAAGTGCCATTATTTCACAGGATGATTGAGACTGCTATTAACTTACAGTCTAGTAAGGTATTTCGTAATAATTGAGTAAAACAAATTGGAGTATTACCAATCGTGTCCACTACCTTTAAACTGTGGACAAATATTTGTTTATGTTTTCGTAGATTAATATCGTGCATTTCGATTTACAATGCAATATTTACAATGCAAGATTAAAGCAACTTTACATCTCTGATATTTGTTGAATTTTACCCTGATAAATCCACAGACCCACTGACGTACTTCAACTCCCACCACCCCGACATCCTCCAGAATGGTCGCCTCCCGATTCTCCCGCCCAAGTCCTGCCGGGACGCCTACGGCGACCTCTACACGGACAAGATGGTCTGCGCCGGACACATGACCGGGGACCACCGCACGGACGCCTGTAAAGGGGACAGCGGCGGCCCACTCATGTGCCGGGACAAGGCCGGCCAGTGGATAGTTTGGGGCATCGTCTCCTGGGGCCACAATTACTTCTGTAACGGGTCTCCGGACAAGCCCATACCCACCGTCTACACCAAAGTGGAGAAGTACTTGCCTTGGCTGAGGCAGAGGTTACGACTTGATCTGTGTTGATGTTTGTAGGTCATCCTGGAGAAAAGACTACTATATAGGCCTGTACAGGCGCACGAAACTATTTTTGTCGTTTAATTTCCAAGTAAGTGAGCGGTTTCAAACTAGAGTAATTAATCATTGATAACAATCAAGACAGTATCATTTGAGATTATATGTAACATGGTTCAACGATGTGAGCGGAAAGTCGCACTAAGACATTTTGAGCTAGGGAGAAATAATTAACCATAAAGTTTTTTCATTTTGGGGGATTGTAACATTTCTACATCGGAAAAAAAAATTTCTGTCATATCCCAAATGAATTATATCTTTAAAAATTGTTTTGGGGTGATTCTATTTTTATAGTCCTACTCTTATAGCTTCCTTTTTTTTCTTATCAAAAGTGGACATGACTCTAACAACTTTAAAATGTAATAACACTGGCTAGGCGTGAGCGACGGCAACGCGCAATGCATCAAACCCAATGCCCACAACTTGTACTTTAAGATATTACTACAGTAAAGCTTACTAAGGCTTTCCACCCATTTGTGGTACCAGGTCTCATGTTACATTTTAACATTTGAAAAAGTGCATTTCCTATCCCATAGAGCTGCTTAAGCACACAAAAATTGCTTTACACAAAAACCTTGCTTAGTAAAATTGTACCATGTCTAGTTTTTCTGGTTTTTCGTTTGTTTTGAATGTGAAGAAACACACATAGGCCCTACACGTAATTTCTAACCTTTGTTGTTTCGTGTTATTCTCACGCGAACACGGTGATTTTTCTTTTAACTGAAAAAGAAGTTTGCATTCCATAATGGAAGATAAAAACTGGAATACTTTGACCTTGCTTTGTGTAAACTATCATGATTGTGATTATAAAAAATAATGAAATATCGACCCTGCGTAATTATGTGTTTAATGAATTGACCTGTAGGTAGCAGATAGTCCTATTGGTATAACCAGCAGGCGAGGAAGTAGCGGGGGGAATTACATGCGTTTATTTTATTTCATGCTCAGTATTCACGTATAGTGATGATTGTAGGTTAGATTTTAAAGGCACTGTACAACACTTGCAAACATCAAAATCAAAACTACCAAATTATTATGCAATACATTGCTTTACTGCTAGAAAACAACAGTCTCAAACATCCTGTGAAATCATGGCACACCTGGTGTGCTGACATTTTCAAGAACATTTGAATATTTTTATCAGTTTCCAACGATGGTCGGCCGACCATCTTTGAGGAAAAAAACCCTGACTTTTTAACATACTGCCCCAACTTAGTTAGTCCACGTTTTGTTTGCAATCGCTTTAAGTTTACACATTTGTGAACACACAAACAGGTATGTAAGCCAGCTAGTCTGGTTCCCTGATCTGACAATTCCCCAGCATCTATGAACTGCTTTTGTTTCATCTGAAGTGGTGTCGGGGAACCAGACTATAAGAACAGCATTTTTTCCTTTGGTTTTTCCCAGCACCTATGAACACAAACGTTTAAAAGGTCAGTGTGACAATATTTACTAGAAAATACTAACCCCCCAAATCAATCAATTTCTGAAAATTACAGCAAAAGCAAATGTTGCATATTACCTTAAATAGTGCCAAACGTAGGAGCATGCATGTAGCTCACTGAGTTGTTTTGCAAAAACGAAAAAAGTATTTTCACAAATACCGACCTCTGTGCTTACAGTACAAAGGTAGACCGTTGCTTCACAGATGCCACCGCCTACTAGTTAATAAAACAAATAGCCTTATATGAAAACGTACTTTTTAACGTACTTAACGAGTCACCGATGGAAAATGTATATTTTTGTCTGAAATAAATGTATGAATGGTGCAGAACGTGTAAATATGCAAGTCAACTTCTGCTCGTTGGCTGAATCTGATATTTTGTGAAACAGAAAACCATAATCCACGATATCAAGTGTATACTCCAGGAAGAATACTGTAGAAAATTGTATAAATGGCGTTACTGCCGTAGAATCACTGATCTCCATTTATAAAAGTGTGGATAGTTCAGTGGCCATTGCGTCATGCTTAAACTAGTTTACCGTACGCATCGCGTGGAGTGGTAAGATGCATGGCGGATGGTGTCGTCAACTTGAACAACCATGTTCTATCCAGATTTTTATACATGGGGATCAGTGAATAAATACACCAGAGTTTGTGTACCTCTATAAGCGCCCTCTGTAAGTTGAGAATTTTAAAAACTGGTAGCCGACAAATATCAACACCAGTAGCGTATCCAGCTTTTTGTGCCGGGGAGGGCAAACAACGTCTGAATCATCTTAAAATCGTCTTAAAAACACTATTTCTTTTAGTCTATTTTATTACGCATCAAATGCCGCCATATGGCACAGTAAATGTCATAGTCTAGAATGTTCCGTTTTGTCACGTGTAAATTGTAACGGGTGTAATTTATGGCATATTTTCTGGTTATTGTCAGCATATTATCACCGCCGTTTTCATGTCGAATAACATAGGCCTATGCTAATTCCGGCCTTTGTCATAACACGGGTATTCTGAAATGTGCATATGCCATTCGTGCTTCCGTGAACACGGTGACGCTGCGTGAAATGAAGGGGAGAGGGGGGAATCTAGTGTAACGTGCTCATGCAATTTATCTTTGTTGAGAAGTTGCATCGGTGTAAATACGCAGGATGTAACTGCAGAAGGTTTTCAGACCATAGGCATCATTTTATCCCTCTGACCAATCCGATCAACAATTAACTAACTGAATTAATACAAATTCATCAGAGAACACCATTAGAACACTGCACCACCGCATCGGGAATAATGCACCAGCTATATCAGGATTGCATGTTAATTATGATGCATCACCTTAAACAATCAAATGTGTCAAAATTTAAGTTTTTCTCGAAATTCCCTATTACTTCTTGAAAACAATCCACCGTGTTTTTGTTTCGGATGTGGTCGTTTTGTTTTTGTTCAATGGTTTTAAAATGTCCACGCCGCCAGTTATTTTACGATAGAAACATCTGTACGGTACGTCTGTAAAATAACCTTGACCAACATTCACTTAATCTTTACAATGCATATGGAATATTATTTTTAATGATTTTTAAAATAAAACCCCCACTATACTTGTGATCCAGAATCTTTGGATCGGGTATACGATTATGAATAGGCAATACAAAAAAAACCACAGGCTTGTTAAGAACATAATGCATAGTTAATTCGATACTAATTCATTTCTTGAATTATGTATACTAATTTATGTATGGTGTATATTTTCAAAGGGATCGAACTTGAAGTAGTATATACAACATTTGTAAACATAAAAAAGCAAAACTACCGTACTATAGCAGTCTCAAGCATCCTGGGAAATCATAGCATCTGGTGTGCTATCGTTTTCCAGAAAAGTGGACATTTATATCATTTCCAACGATTGTCGGCCGACAGTCGTTGCAAATAGTCTAGTTCCCCGACCTGATGATTCCCTGACTCTATAAATTGCTCCGTTTTGTCCAAAGTAGGATCAGGGAACCAGACTACTAGAACATAACGTTTTTCTCTGTTTTCCCAGCATCTATGCACACAAAACTTTAAACAGGTCAGTGTTACAGTATTTGCTAGCATGCAATAAAATACTAACCCCCAAATCTATTCATTTTTGAAAATTACAACAAAAGCAAATGTTGTATACTAACTTTAAACCGCCAAGGAGATAGCTGTAATCAGGAAGTGGTTATTTTATTTTATTTTATTTTATTTTTTATTTATTTGCTGTTACGCCGTCAAGTATTTTACCTTAGAGACATATTTCTGTTCGCCCAACAAGAGAGAACCTGCAGAAAATGTCAATGGCATTTAAAATGGAATACCAACATGTAGTTATGACGCGTACGGGAATACGGATCCGTTCGGCAAAAAGTCCACGTACCTGTTAAGACCACAATTCGTAAATGGTTTATGCATATACTTATACAGGGTATAATAGGTCTATACATTTCCAACTGAATTTGCCAAAGAAGAGTGCATATAAATTAGAGATCTGGCCTGAATCTCGACTGAACCGATCTACATATCGGTCCGCAACTGAGGTAGTCAAAGGTAGTATACATCATTTGCTTTTGCTGTAATTTTCAGAAATAGATGGATTCGGGGGTTAGTATTTTACAGTGTGCTAGCAAATACTGTAACACTGACCTGTTTAAACCCCTTGACACCGGATTTCATATGGGCGCCAGGCCGGCTTGTGCAGCCAAGCAAAACGGAAACAAGAGGCTTGTGCAGCCAAGCATAACGTACACAATACCCCAATAATGGATTGAAAATGCAGAAAATGACGTGTGTAGACGTCACCCGGCCAGGTGGCAATTTCAATCTGCACGTATTTGTGTCAACCGTACGCAAGGGGTTAAAGTTTTGTGTGCATAGATGCTGGGAAAACAGAGATAAAAACAATCTGTTGTATAGTCTATTTCTAGACTATTTCCAACGATTGTCGGCCGACAATCGTTGGAAAACAATATAAATTTTCACTTTTCTTGAAAACGGCATCACACCAGGTGCCATGATTTCACAGGATGCTTGAGACTGCTATTTTCTAACAGTCTAGTGCGGTATTTCGTAATAATTCAGTAGTTTTGTTTTCTGATGTTTGCAAATGGTGTACCTTTAAGGTAATGGGCATAGATTCTGGTAGGATGGCAGAAGCGGATCCAGGATTTTCCAAACGGGGGGGGGGGGGGGGGGGGGGGGGGGGCGTGAAATCTACCAAGCAGATAATGGTAAAGGCAAGTTGTGGCGCCTACACCGAAGGCGTGCCTCCCCCCCCCCCCCCCCCCCCCCCACCACTCTTTTTAAAGTACTTTTCTCATGCGGAAGTTTTGCGGGTTCCTTTTTTATGGGTGGGGGGGGGGGCTTTCCGACAAATAACAGCATCATAATCTCCCCTCCAACTTTTAGGCATGGGTTTACGCCACTGGTTAATTAACCCCTTGAGCACGGTATTTTACGGGAGACGTCGGGGTGTTGCAGCGGTTCTGGCAGCCAAATCGAACCGCTACAATGTGTTTGTGCAGTCGAGCATGACATACACAATAGTCCAACAATGGATTGAAACTGCACAAACAGCGGCCAATGGCGTCATCCGGCCCGGTGGCACTGTTTTTTTGCGCCCTATGGCGTTATACGTACGCAAGGGTTTTTAAGGCGGTGTTTATCTTGATGCGAGTAGAGTCCGTTTTAGAGAAAAATAAATAGGGGTGTGTATTTACGGGTAGTCGGGTACCCGATTGAAAAAAATCACTGGTACCCGGGTACCCGTTAATCCGACAAATTTAATCTCGGAAATCTTGCTGTTCGTATTGTTTGCAAAGGTCCGCAAGATGAACAGTAAAGCTCTATAGCTTTACGGTGTGAATTGCATTTTGGCAATCTGTTTTGTTCTACCATGTACCCTGGTTTTTATTTTGAAAATTACCCACAAATGACATTCAAACAATTATTTGTAACATACTTTTGTCCTTCCCGACGTCGGTTGCTGAAACAATTGCCTCACTGTACGATTATTGTTAATTAAGCACAAACGAACTACTCATCTATACCAAAATTAAACTTGGATATTATCTGCACTAAATTGACGCATTGGAAACTTTTGGCATTGGTTAGAAAACGTACTTAACTTTGTTTTTCTTAAATGGGAGAAATTAAAACAGAATCGACTAACTACTTTTTGTTGAACTTACAAATGAACGGGCCTATGTGTAATAGTACCATGTTTTAATTGTTAAGTACGTATAGGATTGTACCACTTACATTATTATGGTAACAAACATTAAAATCATGATCGATCTTCTAAAGCCATTAAAGAGAATTGTTTGTCGTATAGTCCCAATGTTGAATAAAATGCCTTATTTCACTTGTACAGCATGCCTTAAGATTTGTTCTATTTCTTCTTGCCCTAAAGGCTGTTCCGAATTATCCCTTGTGGTTTGTTTGACGCTTTTCTGGGTTAATTAAGCGACCCAGTTATTGTCTCAAGGAGGTTATTTATGGTTCACGTTGTCACCAATGCTCTTCAACTGTGTCGAGATTAATATATACCATCGCCGCAGCGGCGGCGACTTCTCATGGTTTGGGGGGCGGAAGAAAAAGCACACAACCAACAATATATTTGTTGTCACGCGTTTGTACTCGGTGTTTCTTGTGTATCGTGGGAATTTTTTGAATTTTTTTTGCTCATCTTTGTGTATGTATGTGTATAGCAATGGGGAAATTATTGGGCGGCCACTGCCATATCGGTTTTTGTTTTATGAAATCGCCCATCACAAGCCCTAGGGCACTCGAGGTGTGAGCTATACAGAGGATTATGTGGAAGAACCAGCCCCTCACACTGAAACAAGACCAGCTAATCTCTTCACAGTATGAATAGGGTCGGGGTGGGTAACTGGTCCACTGCAAGACATTAATAATGCCTCTATCCATATTAAGCGTAGAAATGCTATAGGACTGGGCTCGAACCCACAACCTGCAGAATTACCCACAGACCTTGAATTCAATGTGCCAAACCACTACGCCACAGCACTTCCACGTCCCCTCCCAAAAAATATTGCCGAGGACGTGTCCCCTCATCCCCCCCCCCCCCCCCCCCCGGAATTGCCATCCATGCATCGGTGACTATTTGACGTTGTAAATTACCGTTGTAAATTACCGTCGGAATTACCTATACATTTGCAAGAAGTTTTGTTTCCATTTCAGCGGTAATGATAACAAGCTGTAAAGCAGATTGAGTTTGATATGCACACGTATACTTGTATACATTTAAGTGTGGGATCAAAGTCGATGGTTTCTAGGATACGTGCTGGCGTTCTCATATAAAAAGAACAATGCATTATACAGTAATTTAGTATAATGAGCTATAAAAGGTTTTGACGTTGAATATAAAGCTTTAGGAATGTTCTTTACCGGCTTCCATACCGGTACAGAAACTCTTGAGGGCTCGGCATTTCCGGTGCACCACACATCGATCCTTTGCGCATATTTTAACCGAAAGCCCTACATCATAAAAATACGTGAAAATGGCAAGCCCTGTTTTGCCCATTTTTCGCATTTGATCGACAAAATACTAGTCAAGGCCACCATATTGTACGAAAATCTATGACACAAATCACCAATTCTGAAATTAGTTTATCTCCATTTCTGTCAAATTGCAAGGCTCAGTCGCCACTTTGGTGCTTTTTTAAATGTAGGCCTACATTTTTTTGAACGACGTCGTGAAGCATAATTCCAGTAGCCTCTTCAGCAACAATCTGCGATCCGAATAAGACATCCTCAGCTTTCAGTATACACGAATAAAAGTAGGCTTTATCAAAGACAATCGCAGACGTCCACGGGTTTTGATTTCTCCCAATTAAATAACCAAGGACTCTGATGAGTCAACAACAGAAGTACGTATGTGAGCCATAGCCAGAGCCTCATTCGGCTGTCAGGACAGACATTCAGACGGTTCAGCTATCACATCACCACTGTCGAACGCAGTTTCATTCCGTGCTTCTCCAGAAAAAGCACCTCTTCACGTCTGCAAACATGCATTTACGTTTAGACAAATAATCAGAAACTGATCCTCCTATATGACATCGAGCCTCGGATTTCAAAGCGGCCACCGCCAGCCATGTGATTAATCAGGGGGCGCATGGGCCGCACCGAGTGGTGCTTGAGATTTGATCTGCGAGACCGAATAATCCGGCCAGCTAAATTAGGGTTTGTTCCAGTCGTAAGCGACATGAAGATGGCCAATGATGAATGATCTATCGTCACCCTGGGTTTTATGATTTATGGTCAGATCAAAGATTGAATTCCATCCTCTTCGGCTAATAGCCAGATGTTCGTTATAGCGGATGCTGTTTAAGGACATTCTCGTCAATGTACTTACAGAGAATAACCAAGGCCCATGCACTTTGAATAAAAAAAACCCCAAAACTCTGATCTCTCCCTGTGTTTCCGTATGTGGAGTCATACTTGTCCACGTAGAGACAGTGGCGTAGCCAGGCTCTTCCTAGGGGGGGGGGGGGGGGGGACGGGGGGGCATGGCTATTTTAAAGGGGGGAAATTCGCTATAGTAACGCATATGCATATGGAAATGGGGATATATTGGGATATGCGTTACTATATAGTAACGCATATCCCAATTTTCCAGAGGGGGGAGAGGGGGCAAGAGGGGGGGGGGGGAAGAGTTCCCACAGGGGGAGCAGTTGCCCCCCCCCCACCCCCTTGGCTAAGCCACTGCGCAGAGAGACTGAAAGTTGACACCGAGAACGTACGAGATCAAACGACAAAACGAAACTGTTTTTACTTTATCCCTTTCGCCACCAGGAGAAATAATGCACTCATTACCTCAATACCAGTCCCCTTTGTAAAAAATTCATTGCATAGCCCCCTCGTAATTCAGCAAGGAGAAAGGAAAATTTGCTTGCCGATAAGATCTAACACAATATGAACCCGCAAATCTATAGTCTATCTATTTGGGAACTATTTGTTTCAAAGTGAACAAAGAAACTGGCAGGAGCGGGATTCAAACCTGCGACCTCCGGGTTACCGTACCGGCGCTCTACCAACTGAGCTATCTTGCCCCATGTTGGCGGTCTCCCAAATTGTCAGTATCTTTGTTCGGGTGGGCGCTAGTCAGAAGTCATGAACCAAGAATGCCGTATAGCCAGGGATCACACCCAATCTTACGATACAACCTGGGAAACGACATTGTGGGGATCACTCATGAGGATGCGACTTTTTAACTTATAATTCGTCAAACAATTTAGGAACTAGTTAAATGCTCTCTCCCCCCTCTCTTCTCCCCCCCCCCCTTCTCTCTCCCTCCCTCCCTCCCTCCCTCCCTCCCTCCCTCCCTCCCCCCCCCCCCCCCCTCCCCTCCCCTCCCCTCCCCCCCGTTCAAGGTTGTGTGAAATTGGGTGTGCAGGCAAACCGGCTAATTCTCCCACCCCTATCAACATTGCATGGGGGGTGGGGGTGGGGAAGGGGGAGGGAGGTGTGGGGTGGGGGAAGGGGAGGGAGGTGTGGGGGAGGGGAGGGGAGGGGGTGGAGAAGCAATTATTTATATTCACATAATTCTGTAATCTGAGATGCTTCAAAACTACGGTCCACGCAGATGCGAAATAGACTTTTTGTCAATAGGGGGCGCTATTCACATTTTCACAAAATACAAAATGAGCTTGGTGCCAAAAGGAGCCACGGTAAGAAAGTGGCGTGGAACTTTGGTGCCAAACGGAGCCCATGGTAGTGGAAGGGTTATGCGAACATTTGACGTTTTACTCCACATGTAACTTCCTCAAATGCTTTTTTCACTACAATAATTTGAAATGGTAAGGTATTACAACTGCCGTATTTGCTTGTATCTGTAAACGCATCTAGTATTTGCTAACGCACATCATTGCTCATCTTAATCTTCAACGACTTTATAATGATATCATTGCCATGTGCGTGTGAGGTTTTGAATTGAATCTCCCTCTTGAATACGGACGACGGCCATAGCCGCGGTTTGAAAAGAGCACCTGGCCGGTTGTCGTCTATACGCGCATTCCTGCGCGTACTCAATCCATTGTTTGCCTATTGTCTGTATTACGC
This sequence comes from Hippasteria phrygiana, assembly GCA_037893225.1. Lineage (NCBI taxonomy): Eukaryota > Metazoa > Echinodermata > Asteroidea > Valvatida > Goniasteridae > Hippasteria > Hippasteria phrygiana. The sequence goes on along the minus strand of JAZGUH010000040.1, from coordinate 2,043,702 downwards.
TTGGCTGCACAAGCTCGTATTTGCATATTAACACCACCTTACTTTCTGTTGGGAATTGAGCATGCGAGGGTGCTCGCCCAGGTGTTGCACTGCCCTCGATGGAGGTTGGCAGAGCCGGGTATAGGGACGGTGAGTCCCCGGTAAGGGAGGCAAAGACTGTAGGCCGGAACACGGAAGGCTTGGAGGTGGTGGTGTTTTATTTGCATGAATCGTCAGCACATATTCGCAATGGCACAGAACAAACACCCCGGCTTTCCAGGGTGTCTGTAAAAAAGGTAAATCTCCCAAAAGGAAGGGTGGTTTGGCGGGCGACAAATGTTGACAATCCTGGCAACTAAGCGTTCACCGGGAAAAGAACGACAGCGCGGAGGTATAGGTTCGCGGGCATCCGCCATGGTGACGGACTCATTGCCCGCGTTAGCTCCCTCCGCAATGTCAACAATTAAAACATCCCCAGAATTGACAATTATTATTTAGGAAGAAACTTTCTAAAAATATTATAAAGGCGAGGCGATGCCATTTTGAATAATATAGCCTTATGATTAATATAGCTACTGATTTCCCAAGCGAACAAGTAAGGACCGCGCCGCACACACCCTAACAATGTGCACGGTCGCCACAGGTTAAAGTAGATCGGCGACCGAACTAAAACCCAACGGGCTGTCACAAGTCCTATGGCCAAATTACAGATACAAATATACAAAATATAGAGGCATACAAAATAGAAAAACCCACGGCCCAACACTAACAACCGGACGTACGACAGAGGGTTTAAAGTGCATTAAAATATTAACAAATTGAATTCCCATACATTATCATTCTTACTGACGATGAGTAAAAGATTGAAAACAACACGATCCTTTTAAAAATCCGGGGGTGGGGTGGGGCTAAGTGCATGCAATAATGAAGGTTACGGTACCTGTTCCCACTCGGTTAATACCTCGCTCGAGCGTACACAAACACGTGGCTGAAATCGTACCTTTTCTAAATTCAAGTCACTTGAAGTCCGAGTAACAAAAGGTTGCCGGGTTTCCAGAAATATCCAGAAACACGAAAAGTGCATCTTTTTGTTGTAATCGTGCCCACTGAAGCTGGACTATACGGATATGCATGACTGTATGAAGCTCATGCATGATGTGCGCGGATTTGAACATGTGCGACATTTCATCTCGCATTCTAACACATTAGCCTATAAGTACACAATGTTCGCGACATTGGTACGACATTCAGCATATCTGTAAGGAATTCGCAGTAAGAGGTTGCTGTTCTTATAGTCTGGTTCCCCGACCCTACTTCAGATGAAACAAAGCAGTTCATGGATGCTGGGAAATTGTCAGATCAGGCAACCAGACTAGCTGCAGGCTTACACCTGTTTACGAATGTGTAAACGATTGCAAACAAAATGTTGACTAAATTGGGGCAGTATTTGAAAGTCATTTTTGCCCAAAGATAGTCGGCCGATCATCGTTGGAAACTGATACAAAAATTCCGCTTTTCTTGAAAATGACAGCACACCCGGTGGCGTGATTTTTTCCTAGGAAAGTTAGGGGCAATTATCATAATTGCCCCGATTGTACTTGGCTGTGTGAGCTGTGAGACAGGTTCTGAGACTTGTTTTCCCTTGAAATAAAATCCTCCACACCACAATTAGTACAAGAAAAAGAAATATATATCGGGCAGAGGATTTAAACCCAAGCCTCTGTAGTCCAAAGCCTTATGCTCTACCATTATATAGCAACAACAGTAGCTCGACCAAATATTTTTACTTCAACCTTATACATGTAGTTGTCTAAATGATGCGTGCGATGCTTATTATATAAATTAACTTAATCATGAATATGCATGATGGTAATAACGGTCTAGATACGCCCATTTATAATAATTGCCCTAATCTTCCTAGGAAAAAACATTATGCCACCCGGTGCCATGACTTACAGTCAAGTACGGTATTTCATAATTCAGCAGTTTTGAAAACTTTTGTTTTTGTTTGCAAATGTTGTAACTTGTATAGGCCTACACCATACATGTATTACCTCTAAATGTTACTAATAACACAAAATTGATGCGGCATCGAATTTTCTGTACTTTAATATACGCGCCAGAAAAGCCAGGCAGTGATTTGACCACAATCCTTCAACCGGAAATGTTTCCATTTAGACTGGATGCACTCACAATTGTAAAATAAACACACGGCAATCCTCTTGGCAAAGCAGGTTCGTGTACTGAATTAATTCCGAGAAAACGGATCGGACTTGGAAACTCGAGATGCTCAGATGTGTACGTGTGCGGACCGTCCCCGTCTAGACTTTAAATGACTAACAAATCCTCAAACGACCGGGATGAAAGCATGGGTTGCGTGGCGATGATTGTAGAAAAACAAACCGTTTTACTGCCGTTTGGTCCACTCAAAGGCCCCAGGGCATTAGCCTAAAGTAATGTTCTTATACTATTTAAGCTCATATTCCCCGTGTACCGTTTCTGTAAAGGTTACAGAAGCTCCCGTGTACGACGAGGGGAGATGCATTGTGTTTAAAGTGGAATGCAATTATAAACCCCGCCTGTAAAGAATGCGTGACGTCATTACCTCTCAAGTCTAATCAGTCAACGGCAATGTGTCCAATCCACAATTCTTAGACGTTCAGGATTAGTTTAGAGAAGAAAGTATTTTCCCACAAGGTAGCAATTCATATAGCACGTCTTTCATCAAGTTGTATTTTCAGATTAAAACAAAAATTCACTTCGGTTGCATATTATACGCACGTTTGGGCAGTATTAGCAATTTTCCCCCCTTTTATACACGTGCTCGGTTAGAAATGATTGGTCGGAATAGGACTTGAAGGTCTGCATGGTGGACATACATAAAGTATGGAAGGTTTAATTGCGGTAACCAAATGTGAAATTTATCCTTTTTTGAGGTTCATGCTTCTGAGACGAACCGGTTTGTTTTAACTGTTTCGGACAGTATGCTCTGTTCGTCATCATGACGAGTCTCCTGATAACGAACACAGCATCCTGTTCGCAATGTTGAGTTGAAACAAACCTGTTCTTCTCAGAACCACCATGGAGGAAGGAAACAGAAGGAGACAGAACAGAATCCCCTTATCGGTCGAACTAATTATCACCTGATTACGTCCTATGCGCTCAGCACTGCGCCCACCCGCTGCGGTCTTAAAGTTTTACGACCGCACTCGGCCCTTTTAACACCATGACCATCGCCGCGATTTCGTTGGTAACCAACGTACTCAAGTTGTAGAAACTGCAGCGACGCTACTTGGATACGTGTAAACGAATGCACTTTTCGCATGCGCAGTTGCTTTGTATAGCCCCTGCTCGAACTCACGGAAACCCGTTGGCTTCAGTGCTGAATTCCACACGTTTTGATGGTCTGCGCGAAAAAATCGGCTAAAAACTTGTGAAGTTTCAACATTTTGCCGTTCACTCGAGAACCTACAAAACTGAAAATGTATTAACATCATTTTCTCACCTTAACCATTTTTCCGACAGTTTCCTACAGCCCAAAAGTAGTTAATAATGGGGACGAAGACGATACACAACCGAATAGTTTGGTTTTATGGTGGGCCAAGTCTGGACAATTGGCCAAAAAAACGATCGAAAATGTGTTTTTTTTTTCGATTTTCGATGCTGAATACGCGATTGAAGTATTTTCTTGGCAATATTTTTGTATCGTAATGTACTGCATTTGCCTACTGTTTCCAACAGCCAAAAAGTATTTAAAAATGGGGACGAAGACGATACACAACCGAATATTTTGGTTTTATGAATGGCCACGTACGTACGTCTGGACAGTTGGAAAAAAAAAAACGATCGAAAATGTTTTTTTTGTTTTTTTCGATTTCTTTCGATGCTACATGTTCAGTCTTGATTTACATGTTTTTTTTAACCTTTGAAATTCAAATTATTATTATTATTATTTTTGTTTTTGGGGGGGGGGGGGGGGGGTGGGGGCGCGGGACTTGGCCTACAATGTTTTATAGTAAGCCAAACAACCTTTTTTTTGGGGGGGGGGGTCACTTTACATGGAATTCTAACGTCAGGACTTTCTCGCTAAACTCGAAACAGTTTCCCATTGTAAAATTAGTTTTGAGACTTTTAAAATAAAACAAATTGATTAATAAAATGGCTTGTTCAATAATGAAGTAAGGGTTCAATTTATTTTTCCCTGAGTTAATTCCTTTGTCAAGCTTGCCCCACTCCAGGGGCTCCTTCAGTCATCTTGTGTGAGTGTGAAATTCAGTCAGAACCCCTAAAAAGTTATAGATGCATTTCTCGCGTTTTTCTCAGTATAAGGGCTAGGCCTATCCAGGTTTTTTATTATATGCAGGGCTTTCTCGGCTTTCTTTGAAATATTTTAGGGTCCATTTTGTTAAGGTTTAAGTAAACATTAATGAAAGCCTTGCACCTTTTTGCAGCAAATTTTTATGTCGGAATTTGTCACCACATCAAACATTTTTTGGTAAAGGTGCATTTTAGTTTTTCGTGTATCAAGTTGCTCCAGTAGTCCTCCTGAACAAGATGATTTTATAAGATCTTGTTGGCAAATACAAATTTAATATGAAATCCTTGTAGTTTCACAAGATTTTTATGCGAAAGACGGCCCAACTTACAAGTTCCCTGGCTCTAAAAAAGAGATGCACATTGTCTGAAACCTAACCTAAGTTATTAACCCCCCCTCTCGCAAAACCATTTGCCGTGATTCATAGTTGCCGCGGTGAGGCCAAATTAATGGAACCACGGCGGAAACTTTTACACGCGATCATTTCTTTCGTCGGCAACCCTTAACAAAAGCAAAACTCGCGACCATCGTCTTCGTCGGTGTCGTCGTCAGTCGACGGCTACCACTGATTCCGTTTCGTTTACAGAAACGTTAGAAAAATCGCTAAAATCTTCGAAATTAACATCGCTCAACGCGAAATCTTTGGGACCGAAGGCAGCCATTTTGCATAGTAACGCTTGTTGTGCGCATGCGCGAAGAGACCAAATACTTCCCACCGTGCCAAGCGACAGAAACTGGCTTTGCTGACCGCACGCGTGCAGTGTTTACATGGCGGCTTAATCCATTTGTTATCAGTGCGACCGCCGCTGCGTTTACGACCGCGGCGACCATCATGGACCTTTGAAGTCGATGTGTGCTATCTCCTTCTGTTTCCTTCCTCCATGGAACCACACACAACTCAAAAGAGATCAATTTCACATGATACCGCAAACCTTCCAAACTTTGATTTGTCAGAAACTGTTGTGAACAATAGCGTAAAACAAATAAGCTGGGCCATCTCGACTACCGTATTCGCACGGACTTATTTTTATTATACAGATATACAATGGTGGCCGTACATACAATTTCATTTCACACAATATTAGTCTTTTTCAAATTGTTTTTCTTTGTTTTCCATTACTGATAATACAAGGTACCTGTTATAACAAGGTAAATTGTAAAGTCCCAAGGACCTTGTTATAAAGGTGTTCGACTGTATAACAAGGTCCTTGGGACTTTACCTTGTTATAACAGGTAGGCCTACCTTGTATTATCAGTAATGGAAAACAAAGAAAAACAAAGACTTGGGACCTATTGTTTTTCCTTGTTATAAGCAGGAGGTTGTATTAACAGTGCTCTTATTATCAGGGTTCGCCTGTATACATTTGAGAGATATATCAAAATGTACGGATAATCAGACATGTACGGGCTTATGCATGCTTCCCTCATCTGTATGCTAATCTACATGTAGTATGATTTTCACGATTATCTCAACATCATTTCCCTGCAGAGTATGTTCTACATAAGACAACCAGGGAATTAGAGGCAGATATGAGGTGCTGCATGCATTCCGGGGGGGGGGGGGGGGGGGGGGGAGAGATTCATTCTCACTTAAAAAGAACCGAACATTAACCATGTTGATCCCATGCTTGACATGTTGGCGGCCACATTTGAAATGCATGGAATAATTAACAATTGTTGACTGTTGTGATGTGGGGATATGACGTTTTTAACACCCGAGGGACGCATTATATAGCACCCGAGGCGAAGCTATGCGTCCCCGAGGGTGTTAAAAACGTCTTATAATCACTGAAATTCCGTTCAATTTCAATGCTGAATTAGTTTTCTGTAAAATAATTCGAGTTCAGCATGACTCAGAAACCCTGAAAGATGTCAACATTAGATGCCGTGGTCACCAACTTCTGTAAAAACAGAAGTAGAATCATATGTACAACCAATTTATTAACAGAGACGTGAGCTGCACACTTAGTTTTGTCTCTTAAACCAGTGTAACTAATAAAACGGGACATGACTTTCGTTAATAAAACAGCTATGGTCTATTTACATGGGCGATTTTAAACCATCACACAACATTTTTGGGTATTTCATATTTTCCTAATACAGTGGAACGCCGCTATAACGAACGTAGCGATTTTCAGCCACCGACTTTAAACATGTGTCGGCCATTGAATTATGTAATTACATGTTCATTCTTTCTAAGCTTACCGAATTCTAAAGCAACAGTTGACTTTTTTCTCCTCTTCCTTGGGGAAATAATAGCCACCTGTCACTCTTCAACATAAAGCTGCGGCCGTTTAGGAATTACAAACGGCCCAAATGGCCAGTACATTTTTGTAATCCGTTCCTTGTTTTCAACAACAATGTTGGGTAAATTTTGTACACTAAATTTTGGGAGCCAAGCATGGTGTTCGGTACAGCCGAATGTTTGGTATAGCGGTGTTCGGTATAGCGCCGTTCCACTGTACAAATAATCAATGCTTACAGCATCTTAAACAAGGGCTTTATAGTAGGGCTGTTCATTTTCGAATAATTTACTATTCGAAGATTCGAAACTGGGTTTGACCGAATATTTGAATATTCGATACTCGCCGATCAAGTTTTTCAGTGCATGCCACACCGGTAAAAAAAAAAACATTGCACGTAAAAGCACGCCGGTGTTTTACGTATGGCAATTGATATTATGGACCGTTCATCAAACAGCATTTTTTTTGCATGCCCCTGTTGTATCAAGGGTTTTACCGACAGGAACAATAAACTTCCGTCCACAAAAAATTGCGATTGACAAAAATGCGGCATTTGACACTGCTAAGCGCCGTAACTTCTATATTCAAATAGCATCAGAGTCGTATCTGTACGTGCATATATATCTTTTCGAATACTCAAACTGGCAAAATGGTATTCGAATATTCGCTTGACGATCGAATATCGAATATTTGGTATATTCAGGATAGCCCTTACTTTATGGTCGGAGAGCCTTTTTCATGAAACCAGTAAATTTCAGGAAAAAAAAGGTAAACTACAAAAGCGTTCTTCATGCAGAAGAACGTCGGACTTCAGAACTCACTGTTGTTCTGAACCGCACAGCATTGCGATTCCCAATATGTTCATTATAAATCGTGTTCTACTGTACACGTACTTGGTATCAAACAAGCAAACATCATTTGGATCATTTGCGAGAAAATTCCCACGATTCCCATAGGTTTCGGCATTTGATAACCGTTCCAATTCAGTCACGTTGAAGGCCCTGTTTTTGAGAAAGACGGATTCTGCACATTCACACAGAGACGAGGATGAAGAGTCGGGGTACTAGGTGCATGCTCCCCAATCAAGCTGCATTACACATCTCTCATACTCGGAGACAGGCACCCGACTCAAACAGGCTGGTGCCTTTAATTGATTGGCCCCACTTCTGATTGTTTCAGCGTCTTGTCCTTAGGAAATCTGGTTTAAGAATCTGGTGTAGAAAGGTGTACGGGAGATGCTACTGTTGGAGTTCTGCAAAGACACGTTGCGGTATTATTAAAAATGTGGCGTCCGCAAGGGAAATGGGACATCAGTCACATTTTTGAGTAACTGCAATTTACATGAAAACGTCAAAAAATCACGATTCCTGTTTTTGTCAAAATACTGTAATTTTAACGCATATTTCATTCAAAATACCTGGTTTGCTTTTGTGTTGGGACCATTAAATGTGTACAATTTGACATTATAGTACGGCATACTTCAAAAAAAATTGTGTAAACTAAGTATTATTTTCTATTTTAAATGCTGAATTTACGGCTCTATTCGAAAACCAAAATATCAAACATAACAGTAATTTTGTTCGCCATTACAAAGCTTACATTATATATTTTATTATGGAATGGAAATCTCAATTTTTAAAAATTTCCAACTTGTTGCGTTGCCCTTGGACAGGAAAAATTGGAAAAGAGGGTCGGTTGCGAAAAAGTTTTTATTTTTCGTATTCACACTCACCCGGGCGTGTTTAGGCCTAAACATTGAATGAACCCCCGGTTTAATGAAAATACGCATAAAGTGAAGAAGGTACACCAAATACGAACACTTTTTGGGACAGAGAGGCTGAGTTGTTTATATTGATATGTTTTTTTTTAAATGTAAAAAAAAAAAAAAAAAACATAAACAAACAAAACAAAACAAACAAAACAAAAAATACTCCCCCCCCCAAAAAAAAAAAAAAAAAAAATACAACAAAAAAAAAAAAAGAAAAAAGAAACACACAAACAAAAACGCCGACCCTGAATTTGTCGATTTTTACGGTCGGTCGGTCGGTCCAAGGGCAACACAACAATTTTGTTTTTTTTTACCTGATGTCTGATTTCACTTGCTGGTGCCACAAATGCAAACATCCAAATAATTGAATTCAAATGCTATTCAATAAAATCAAAATGCCGCAAAACCATAAATTTACCAAACTCGTAAAACCTACCATTTCCAGCTTGCTTTGAATGTCTATCATTCTCCAGACTCCCAAGGAATCCCCATTTCTCCGAGTCCGTGGCTTCCAGGAGCTCTACCTGTTCCACCTTGATGCTCTCAAAGACATCATCAAACCTGCGATATGGGGAAGATCGGAAGAAAAAAAAGAACGTTTTGTCATACACCACAGGTGTGTCAAGTTATACAGGGTGTCCTTAACCAGTTCGCGCCGGGATTATTTTTGCCGAAAATTTCTATTTTCAAAAAAGGCAAAATATAGCAGCCAACTTCTGATAGACAGCCAAACGCCACAAATACTGATTTGCAAGAGTCATTTCAACAGTATTTGTACAATATTTCTTGCCGAAACCTCATATATTTCAATACTCCGGGTGCGGCCACCGGAGCGTAAATTGTATAACAACAGGCCGTGCACAGCGGCCAAGTTCAAGTTCAACACACGGTCCGCCTCCACAGACTTCTCGGACTTTGTGTGTTTGTACAAAACAAATGAGGGATTAGCGTGTTGGAACGTCACCCGGAGGTGAGTCGAGGCAAGCTTGACGTTTTTACCTGTCAGCCGTGCCCGTATAAAAACAGCCAGATTGTGTGAACACGTCCTCCGACGCAAACTGGTTAAGAAAACGTACACCCATTTTTTAATTCATATTATTGCAAAACTACTGAATATTTCAGAAAAAGACAAATGTCTGTGGAAAGGGTAGAATATATTAAATGTCCTCTGTCCAATGGTATAAGGTTCATTATGTCATTGCCATGGATGACTGAACAAACAAACAAGACAGTTATGAAAGGTGTTGAAATCAGGAAACATGAAACTCCAGCTTGCGTTTTTGCAGTAATTATTTCATATTAAAGGCCGTGTACATGATTGGTCATTGTTGCAATTTTCAAAAATGGGCAGATTTTAGGGTTAGTATGTTATAGGAAATATCATATAAGTTTTGCGTTGTTGGATGGCAAAAAACACGACGGAAAACGACGCTCTTTTTCATCCGTCGGGCGGATGATAGCCTTATGTCAAGGAGCGTGTGGCTACCAGCTGGACACATGACGCGCCCTGAATGCCAGCATGTCCAGCGCGCCACTCGTCCGGGTAGCCACGCGCGCCTTGACTAAAGGCTACATGTACAGGGCAGTTTTCCAACGATTTCCAGCTGGAAATCGTTGGAAGACGATATAAATTTTTACTTTTTTTGACAACGACAGCACACCTGGTGCCATAATTTTACAGGATGATTGAGACTACTATTAACTTACAGTCTAGTAAGGTATTTCATAATAATTCAGTAAAAATAGCATTGGAGAATTACCAATCGTGTACACTACCTTTAAGGTTTTACGGACGGGAAGAATAATCCTCCGTCCACAAAAAGTTACGTCAACAAAAATGCGGCATTTGACGCTGCTGCCGCTGTAACTTTTCTATTAAAATAGCATCCGAATCGTATCTGTACGAACATATAATGTGACCCGCTCAGCAAAAAGGGCACATAAGTCGCTGTATGCTTTTAAGAGTAATGGGCCGTTCCATGTGAAGAGGGTGAAAAAAACCTTCAAACAAGTGATTTTAGAGGGAAGGAATTTTTTGCAACTTCGATACCAGTGAATAAAGTTGTTAAAACAATGTGTTTGTGTCGAGTGCTTCCATCTATTGCTTTGCTTTTTGTTTGTTTAAATGGCGTGTTTCTCCATAAGTCATTTCAAGAAATTCCTGAAAACAAACAAACAAACAAACGTGCACATTTCCAAATATCTCGTGAATGCAAAATGCTACAGGCCTCAGACATATACCATACGAAAGCTAATAAAATGGCCTTTCCAGCTATATATTAAACACTATCTTCAAACTTTGCAACATAATTGCCGTTTTTGCAGAGTGGGTCACATATATATATATTTTTCGAATATTGGAACCGGCAAAAAGTTATTCGAATATTCGGTTGACGATCGAATATTTCGATATATTCGGGACAGCCCTAATTCTGCCTCTTCCGTTTAATTACTTCCGTTACCAACCTGCTTTTTGTCAGGGAGCTTTGGTTCAACAGGGTCAAGGAGTCTTGTAGCAGTTTGTTTCCCAGCGGAGGAATGCTCAGCAGGGCTGCAGCAGAACCAGGCGAAGCACCGGAGCTTGAGCTGTTACCGGAGGCCGACGACGATTGCCGGCTGTACTGCGAGCCGGCCATTGCTGCAGGTGCTATTGGGATAGTGTTGTGCACTTTATTAACCTGTGGATGAAAGAACGCACTCAATCACCATTTTCAAATATGTCAATTGGTAAAAAAACAAAAAAAAATCCAATAGGACTGTGCCGAATATATCATCGGGCGGATGATAGCCTTTAGTCAAGGCACGCGTGGCTACCAGCTGGATACGTGACCCGCCCTGAATGCCAGCATGTCCAGCGCGCCACTCGTCCGGGTAGCCACGCGCGCCTTGACTAAAGGCTACAGGGCAGTTTTCCTAACGATTTCCAGCTGGAAATCGTTGGAAGACGATATAAATTTCCCCCCTTCTTGACAACGACAGCACACCTGGTGCCATCATTTCACAGGACGATTGAGACTACTATTAATCAAAAAATTAGCTGGCCTGACGTTTCGAACTTAAGCAAGTTCTTTCTCAAAGGTGAATGACAGAGTACAAGAAACAAACATGTAGGGAACACACATGCATGAGGGGGTGGGTGGAGAAACACAAAAGAGGGATGCAAAGGAGCATGGCAGATAGGCAGTGGGTAAACATCAAAGGGAGAGGAAAGGACAGCCAGGAAGACAGGAACAAAGAGGTGTGATTAGGGTAAGGATGGAGGAGGGGAGGGATTAAGATGAAGGTTGAAGCTGGGGAAATGGACAAAGGAGTGTGGTTAGGGGGGGGGGGGTTTGAATTGAAGGTGGTAATAGGGCAAGAAAAGGAACAAAGAGAAGTGGCAAGGATAAACAGGAAATGGAAAGACAACACCATTTGGCCAAGAGACCCCAAGAGGGTTATGCCAGGAGGATAATCTGTAAACAAATGACAATGGGGGAAAATTTTTTTAAGTTAATCATTTCCTTCCTGGATGTTGAGACCATGTGGTTGAATAGTCCGAAGACGTTTCATCCAAACTTTCTCTCGGCTGAGGCGAACTGAGTCCTTGCGGTGGCGAAGTGATTCTATGCCCTGTAGAATCATATCAGAAATGGAATGGTTAGGCAAGTTGAAGTGATGACCAACAGGGGTGTCCATTTTCTTGGTGTTCACAGTCGACCGATGGCCATAGAAACGCTTTTTGAGCGTGTTCTTGGTCTCCCCGACATACTGGATACCACAAACCCTGCAAGAAATGAGATATATGACATTAGAGGTGTTGCAAGTGATGTTGCCATTGGTTCTGTGAGTAGTACCAGATGAATGGCCAGAAAAGGAGTCAGACTCCAGCATGTGAGTCTGGCAAACAACACACCTGGAATCGCACTTAAAAGTACCATGCTGTATGGGAGGGGATGCAGCCAAGGTGGGGACCTCGGCTCGAACAATCAGGTCTCGTAGATTGCGGGGGCGCCTATAAGCCAATACTGGGTTGTCAGGGGCGGCACGGGCAAGGCGATCTGAAGTATGAAGGATATGATGGTTGTCGTTAGTTATTTTACGAAGGGGAGGGAGACTGGGATGAAAGGTGGTGACCAAGGGAATCTTGGGGTCGGCATTAGTGCTCGGCGTCTTTTCCTTGAGAGCCAAATCTCTGGTGATAGATTTGGCTCTGGTGATAGCACGTTGAACTTGGCGGGAGCTGTGGCCCCTGGCAACCAAGTTATTCTTCAGTACCTGTACATGATGGGAAAAGTCAGAATTATTAGAACAAATCCTTCTGAGTCTGAGTGCCTGGCTGAATGCTATGCCTGTCTTGCAATGCCTGGGGTGACAGCTGGAGGAGTGGAGGTACTGGTGGGTGTCTGTGGGTTTAGAATACAGATCAGTGGTTACCGAGTTGTCTTCCTTGCGGATGGTGACATCCAGGAAGTTGGTCTGATGCACTGAATACTCTGATGTAAACTTGATGGTCCTGTGGAAGGAATTAATGTGATTAATGAAAGTCTCCAGACTGTCCTGATCACTGGTCCAGATGAAAAATACATCGTCAATATATCTCCACCATACCCAGGGGCGACATGGTGCTGAGGCAAGCATGCGCTCTTCGAGGTCGCCCATGAAGAGGCATGCAAAGGAGGGGGCCATGCGAGTGCCCATGGCTGTACCGTGTATCTGTAGATAGTGTTTACCTAGGAAGGAAAAATTGTTCTACTACTATTAACTTACAGTCTAATAAGGTATTTCGTAATAATTCATTAAAAAAAATTTGAGAATTACCAATCGTGTACACTACATTTAACCCTAACCCCCTAGGCCCATATTGCTAGGAACCATCCTCAATCCTCCAAAATCCTCCTGTGCTTTAATCACCATTCATCCTCAATCCTCCAAAATCCTTTGCTTCAATCACCATTCAATCACCATTCAATCACCATTCCTCCTCAATCCTCCAAAATCCTCCTGTGCTTCAATCACCATTCCTCCTCAATCCTCCAAAATCCTCCGTGCTTCAATCACCATTCCTCCTCAATCCTCTAAAATCCTCCAGTGCTTTAATCAGCATTTCTCCTCAATCCTCCAAAATCCTCCAAAACCACCATGAGGATTTTGGAGGATTGAGGAGGGTTAGGGTTAAAACCGGCCAAGCACATATTTATTTCCTTATTGAAAAGTCGGTGGGGTGTGATCCTTGAAATCAAAACCATTATTGTAATTTTGAGAAGAACGTTCCTTCTGGACAGGACACCCCCCCTGGGTTACTTACAGCATGCTTGAGTAGGGTCCATATGTCTTTCTGCCTCTGGTGTTGATGAGCGACCATTCGTTTCTCAAGGTTTCTCATCTCCTGCACGCTGGTGGAAATCTGAGGCACCAGCTTTTCAGCTTCCACTTTACAGACAACCAATTTACTACGAGCGTCAAAAGAAAAGAAAGAAGAAAAAAAATCAAGTTTTCAAATCTATGAAAGCACAATACACAGGGTTGAGAAAAATAATGATTTACTTCTTTTAAATAGAAAACAAATCAGATTTTTAAAATTTCAATCCATTCAAAATTTTTTTCCATTGATTTAAATCACGATATAAATTGATTGATTTAAATGAATGATTTAAATTGATTGATTCAAATCAAACAACCCTGACTATACACCCTTTCCACCCATGTGACCAGATGGCACTACAGTACATTTAAACTCCCTGTACCATTTCGGTTGTTGCCGCTGCTAACACAGAATTGTCATGGGGCGACTTCTACACTATTTGCTGTGCCATGTGACAAATAATTGGGCATCGCAAATAGCGCCACCAGGTCTACAGAGATGCTGTCACCAGCCGCGTTGACGTCACTCGAGTGACCCGAGATCGTTCGTTTACTCTAACGTACTGCGCATGTGCAACTTTCCCCGATTTGGAGGCACGAGTAAGCGCGGGTAAGTAATCGAACACGCTGCTTGACTACAAAAGTGCTTACTGTAGATGAATGAAGAGTTCCTTGGTCTGTTTGATACGGAAGTTGATGCCTTTGATGACCAGGCTCTGCATCTTGGAGCTGTCTTGGAAGGTGCAACCAGCTTCACCGCCTGCGAGATGAAAAACAGCGATAAGGAGTAAGGCAAACCATTCCATGAACATTGACAAGGCGATGACAGTTTTCCTACCTTATCAGGACATCTCCAATATATCTTATAATTACAATTGAATTGAATTGAATTTAATGGGACGGGACGGGACGGGACGGGACGGGACGGGACGGAACGGAACGGAACGGGACGGGACGGAACGGAACGGAACGGGACGGGACGGAACGGAACGGAATGGGACGGGACGGAACGGAACGGAACGGGACGGGATCGGATTAGATTAGATTAGATTGCATTCGATTAGATTGGATTGCATTCAATTAGATTGAAATGGATTGAAATGGATTAGATTGAAATGGATTAGATTGAAATGGATTGGATTGGATTGGAATCGACTGAAAGGGACTGGGACTGGGACTGGGACTGGGACTGGGACTGGGACTGGGACGGACTGGGACTGGGACTGGGACTGGGACTGGGACTGGGACTGGGACTGGGACTGGGACTGGGACTGGGACTGGGACTGGGACTGGGACTGGGACTGGGACTGGGACTGGGACTGGGACTGGGACTGGGACTGGGACTGGGACTGGGACTGGGACTGGGACTGGGACTGGGACTGGGACTGGGACTGGGACTGGGACTGGGACTGGGACTGGGACTGGGACTGGGACTGGGACTGGAAGAAAGGTTTGCGGAAACACCATGTGGAAGTATTTCTCAAAAAAGAGAGAATGGTTCTTAAAAGAAACAGAGGTTACCTCTGGTCCTTTTAAGAACCATTCTCTCTTTTTTGAGAAATACTTCCACTTGGTGTTTCCGCAAACCTTTCTTTCATCAGTATCTCCGCCATGCAAAGCCTCTAATCTTGCTTATTCGGATTAGATTGGTTTGAATTAGACAAAACCCAAACCCCCCCCCCCCAAAAAAAAAAAAAAAATGAGTAAAGAGAAACAGATCGTAAGATATTAAGGTGCTGGCATATTTACTTTTACTCTGCTGTAGTTCACGATACAGCTTCTGCGCAGCCACTTCACTGCAAATGTGAACAAACAAATCACACTTAGGTTTCATTAACAAATACAAAATACAGATTCAGTCATGGCCGGCAAATCCAAGGGGGTTGGAGATATCAACTTGCTTTTCCCTGTCTAACAGGGAGGGTCCAAAGTACCTTTGAAAAGCCCTGTTCGATCGTGTCCCAAACTTTTTAAATTAAATTCAATCTGGAAATATTTTGGGGGGTGATTTCTTTTTGAACTCCGGTTATACAATAAAACACCATTATAAAAAATATAAAAAAATATAAACAAATATAAACAATAAAAACAAAAACAAAAAACAACCCCCCCCAATAAAAAACAAAAAAGACAAAAAAAACAACACAAAAAAACAACAACAACAACAAAAAAAAAAAAAAAAACAGATGGGATACTTACACCTCTACAAGTCCCTCCACCTGTTTCTGTCTCGACAGCGGACTTCGTTGGAGCTCTACTATCTTGGTCTGTGTTATGTTGACTTGCCCATTCAGTGCATACACCCTCCTCAGCTAGAGAGGTAAGAAAATGAGAGGCAATTGAGATTTAACGTCAAAACAAACCACAAAGACACCGACAATTTGGGAGACTGCCAACATAGGACAAGGTAGCTCAGTTGGTAGAGCGCCGGTACGGTATTCCAGAGGTCGCAGGTTCGAATCCCGCTCCTGTCATTTTTCTTTGTTTACTTTGACAATTCAGATTTTTTTAAAACAAGTTTAAGCCCACAGAGGGGAATGGTCCTAGAGGCTGGCGATTTTTAAGGCCTTCTCAAATGTTGGACTCTTTTGTTTGGTGTATTTACAAAATTTCACCAAAAGTTTCAAAGATTTCAACACAAAAAGTACGCATAATTTTGAAAATTTCTACAAGTGCTGTGAATATTTCGGAAATCCAGTTCCTCAGAAAAACATCACCATCTTCTAATTCATTCTTTAACCCTAACCCTGCTAAATGCAACAGAATGCACCAATGGTAAACAAAATGGTTGCATTTAGCAGTCAAGACATGTCTCCTGGTCTGATGCATTCTTTTGTATTTAGTATTATACGTGTATATTAGCCTCCAGCAACAAGGCTGGTACAGATGAGTTCACTGCACAGTGCAACATTGCATTTGGCAGGGTTCTTATTTCAGCTGTGTTGCATTCTGTTGCATTTGGCAGGGTGTTCAGAGAATACCTCGTTGGGGGTTAGGGTTTAAGCCCGACCGCAAAGTTTAAAAATGAGCCTGTCTAAACAATTATTTTCAATGTAGGACTACTTTCCTCGTCTTTTGAATCTGGGACCCAGGTTCGCATTGGGGCCAACGTGTGGATTGGGTTTTCAAATCTGTCCGAGATTCCCTCAGCATATCACACTCTGGGTATTTCTTTCCATCTTTAAAACTGGAGATTTGTTTGTCATCTTCATTCCTCAGATTTCGTTTAAGTTTTGAGCTGCTGTGACGTACGCACCTTTCAGGAATTGTAAATTTTAATACCAAAAGGATTTCACACGAAAAAAAGAAGAAAAAACTAAATACATAGGAAATAAAGGAGGAAAGATTTTCCTAAATAATACCCCCACCAAAATCAGTCAGGAACAGCAAAATCTAAGGAAAACAACCAACCCTCCTTGATAGCTCGATAAACATGTGGCACAACCTGTTATTTCATGATTTATGTCAGCAAAATCCATGCAAAATTAAGCAGAAATCAACATGTATGTGAACGCGGAGTGATCACACACTGCGCCAAGAACATCCGACACATAACAAAATAAACTTTCTTCCCCTATATTGCAGGAAAATTTCCTGACTAAACTCTCCAAATTTAAGGTTGTGCCAAGTATTTATTTAATTCTGAACACAAATACAGTGGTGTGCAAAAATATTCGAACACTTGACATATCTGAAGAAATTGATATTTAATGCCTTACAATGCCTGGTTGACGTTTTTCACCTGTATTAAATAGAAAAAGGTAATTGTTGTGAGCATACATGTAGCTCACATTAGTATCTGCCAGTCCTACCATCTTTTTTTATCAAACTTTACTCTAATATTTGGTGTGTCCACCCTTGGCAGCAATCACTGCGGCACATCTTTCGGGCATAGTGTCTATATATTTCCCGAGAGTTTCTACACTAATGCTGTTCCAAGTCTTCTGAAGTTCATTCCAAAGGGTTTAATTTGAATGTACATTGGTATATTGATTGCCATTTCATCACAAACAACTAAAGTACCTAAAATATGCCAAGCGTTCGAATAATTTTGCACACCGCTGTAGATGGTTATTTGGCTGTTCCTGATACGACTGACCAATTCTGTTCGGGGTATTAAAGTAAAATCTTTCCATGAAAGATTTAGACAAGCCGTTAAAACTCACCGCCTCAAAATCTTCCACTATTTCCCTCTCGGCATTCTTCCAGCTGCGGAACATTTTTTCTGAAGCTGAAAAGAAAAAAGAAGTTGTACTGCACCTTTTACGGAACAATTTGTTTGAGAAGCTACTGGAAAAACTGACAATTTCTGACACGCTGACCCTTTTGCAGTGAAGCTAATTTGTGCCATTCTTAAAAGGGACCAGTCGGAAGTCGCATTCCTCCGTTTTGAGCTACAGGCAAAAATCCATTGAGGGTTGAAACTTTCGATTTAAATTTTATTGCTTAAAATGCTAGTTTATGTAAAAGAAAATGATACTGTGTTTTCGTTTTTATTAATTTTAGCACAAAATGTTTGAGAGAGATTTTAGTAAGGTAACTCACTGATAATCCACGGAATTTTTGTTTAGTTTTCTTCATAAGATTCGTAATTTTTCGATTTGTGAACATCGCCATTTTGATTACAATCATAACAAACTGGTATTAATTTATAGCTTGTGATCTAAACTCTTCATTGATTGGCCGATCTGACCGATATTTCCACAAATAAACCAATGAGAGACACTTTTAGGAGATGCCAGGGCTACCCCCTAATCATGAGCCGTTCAGCGGTGCGGAAATGATGGGCAAACTTTATTGCTTGATTTCTACAATAGTGCTGGATCATCTAATAAAACTAAAATTATCATAACTGTTTTAATACTGCTCCAATTTGAATAATTATTGTATCATTTTATAGCTTATGATGTGTTCTTTCCAATGGTACCTAAATCTAGAAATTAATTTTTGCGATGAGAGACTGTTCTCTACTGGAAGCGCCACATTTAGGCACTCGCCAAACAGTTTAACCACCATCTGTACAAAAAATAGATCCAAGATTTGTTGTCAATTCATTAAAGAACCCAAATTGTTACAAAAATGATACAAGCATTTTACACCAAACATTAACCCTAACAATCCCCATCCAGCCCAAACTCCAACACCAGGTTTTTGTTGGAATTTGACGGGTTAGGTACTGTGTACTTTTGATGTGGTGTTGGATTTTGACGGGATGGGTACTGTAGCTGCACAGTAACAGTGTTGGGTTTTGACTGATTGGGGAAGGTTGGTTCGAGCAATGGCTACATAGAGCTCTGGTGTTGGGATGTGTGTGTGGCTGTATGTTTTGTTTGACATGCACTGAACAATGGGGTACTGAGGTAGAACAAACAATGGAATCAACAGTTTGTATGGTGTCTTACATAATACTTCTAAGGAACACATACATTGAATAATGTATGTTGCATAATTAGGGCTTGAATATTTTGCATATGAATACAGTTGTTGGATTTTGACAGGATGGGTACTGTATGTCCCCATTGTTCATGCTGTGCATTTGGCCAAGTGTACCCACTCAATCAAAACCCAACAGCTATATGTATAAGGGGGTGTTGGAGTTTGACAGGTTGTGTACTGTTATGGCAAGTGGGCTGTTGGAGTTTGACGGGTTGGGTATTGTGAACCAGCAACAGACAAACATGGTGTTGGAATTTGACAGGTTGAGGAAGGTTTCTAGTAAAAATGCTTAGGGAGTTAGGGTTAAGGACAAAACACATTAAAACAATGTTAAACCCATTATTAAATTTATACAATAACATTACAGCATTCATGAATAAGAGGTAAACAGATTAACATAAGAGATACAAATCATAAGAGCTAAATTACGCAAGTCATCAAACCAAAAAAAGAACCAATGCACTAAATAATAAGATTTTAAGTCGAGCAAGTCATTCATGTCATAACAAAACCCATCGAAGGCCCTTTAACCCTAACCCCTGTGGCACTTTTACTGAGAAGTGTCCTGAACCTGTCAAAATCCAACACGGTGCAGTATACCTATGGCACATTCTTTGGACTTAGACAAATTGGGGCATCATAGCTCCGTGTAAAGTAATGGTGCCAAGACTCTACA
Source organism: Hippasteria phrygiana (assembly GCA_037893225.1). Taxonomy (NCBI): domain Eukaryota; kingdom Metazoa; phylum Echinodermata; class Asteroidea; order Valvatida; family Goniasteridae; genus Hippasteria; species Hippasteria phrygiana. The sequence goes on along the minus strand of JAZGUH010000040.1, from coordinate 2,023,942 downwards.
GTCCCGTGAACCCAACAAAATACAACACAACATAGTGTTTGGTGGATTTTGGTCAGTTAGGGTTAAATTAGCTTATTTTTGAAAACCCCCAGAATCACTAAAGCCGTGTCCGCACTGGACTTTTTTTGGGGAAGGTTTTACCGAGACGATGGTAAAATGAAAAATGGTCAAATGTGACTACTGTCCGCACTTGGACTTTCGACACAGGAAAATTTTACCGAGACCGTGGTAGAAGTAACCGAGCTGTCAATATAACGACTCATGAGGGCGCTTTGCGTGATCTTTCTTTATTGACGCGATTGACCCAAATCACGCCTGCCTTTTCATTTTTCCGGCCGATGTGTACACGCAGGCCTACGTCTTTAGCACCAATCAAACTTCCGACTTTATCAATAATAAAATCTACCATGATTGCGACCAAAAGAGGAACAACGCACTGGAATTTGGAAAGTTGCCACGTGCACCGCGGTGAAACAATGTAAAGCGCATGCGTGGTTTCCCTGTGAAGCATGACCTTGCGCTCGGGCCGGATGTACGCTTTCCTGAGCCGCTTTTACCGACTCGCACTGTCTGACTGGACTTATCATCTCGTGAAAAGCTACCTGGTCAGTTTTCCTGGGCAGCAGTTGGCCGGTAGAAGTAACCACTGGACTCAGGAAAAGTAACTGAGAGGAAAACGTCCTAGGCTGTCCGCACTGGACTTAAAATGGGAAAAGTTCCCATCGTCTCGGTAAGTTTTACCCAAAAAAGTCCAGTGCGGACAGGGCTTTAGAGGAAGACTTACTGATGCCTGTTGGGGACTGTACAGCATAGGAGTCGATGTCGTACTCCAGGCTGGAGCGAAACATTTCCTGCTTGGCCTCCATCTTGTGCATCTGCCCCATCATGTCATTGTGAAGATCGGTCAGCTGATGGTTCAAGCGCATCAGGCACAACCTGAAAGTTTTAAAAAGAAAGAAAACTTTCAAGGAGCTATTGCATCACAGAATTCCTGATGTACGTGTAAAAGAAAAAAAAGATAAACTTATTTATTTTAATTCGTTCTGGTAACGAAACCAAGGATTCCTCAAAAGTGCATATTGCACTGTGGCTCGAAAGCCCTGAACGTTCCAGCAACAGCATTACTCTGGTTGTACCGCCAGGCCTCGAAATAGTACTAGCCCGGCGTACAAATTCCAGCGAAAAATGCTCCGGGCTACCTAAACTTGGTTCCTTGGTTGCCCGGTGGGCTAGTGAACAATTCAGTAACCTACCATGGAAATAGCTGGATTAGCAGTTTTTGCGAATTAAAATTTCTCATAAGATCATGCAGAACAACGACGGCCGATGCTCGACACAAAACTGTGCAGTGACGACGGAAATTAAACCACCATAACATGCAGATCGTTTTTATCCGATCCGTTCTTTGGGCAAACACGCTGGCGCAATCTTACCCCCAGTCAGTCTGCAGTTTCTTTCAATGGTTTTGCGCGATAAGGATAGTTTGGGAAACGAGGTTGCTGCAGTTTTGTGTGGAGATTAGTACGTGAGTTCGGTACAGTCCCACGTGTGGGCGCAGACGTTCACAGACCCCATACACTTTACGGTACATAGATACTGTAGCGCGGCTTCGGCGCGCTACATACAGCACACTGTATTCCGTGTTTGTTATACCGACATGAACTATATGCTCCAGGATGACACGATCATGTTTGACGCACGCACGTACATTGTATGCTGCATCCTGCCTGTGCTGGTGATGCGTGTACAATGAACAAATGTATGTATAAAATGTCGAAAGTACCGTCGAATTTCACCGTTCGAAAACGGCTGAAACATATGCCATGGTTGAAACAGGAGGATCGGTCGAAGGAGATCATCCTTTATTGTGCTCTTTGCAGATCACAAGAAGCTAAAATTAAAGCTGTGCGGAATTTTTGTCTACTTTCGTTTCGTTTTTTTTTTTACTTGGCCTCATTGTGTACAAATCTGCAACTGGGAAATTATTTGTTTTTGAATCCAACATACCCTGTGCAAGAACGTTTTGTTTGTTTTTGCTAGTCATTTTTATCATATTGCTAATCAAATAACAATATGATTAGCAAAATTTGTTAATCATTTTTTTTCCTTATTTCCATCACATTACTAATACCTGTTAAAATTTTGATCAAAATAATGCTTTCGGTAATAATAAATAAAACTTGACAGTACATGCCATCAGCCTTTTATTTTTCAAAATATCAACTTCTTTATTGGTGAGCTAAACATATAGGGGTTTTCTTATTTTTTATATACGGGCTAGTAAAACGCTAAACGGGCTAGTAAAAGCTTCAGTTAACTAGCCCAGTGGGCTAGCCAGGAAAAAAAGTTAGCGCAAGGCCTGACCGCGCACCAAAACAGTTGGATATGGTGATCGACATTTCAGAAAATCTGCTGCCATACTTTGGAATTCCCTCCCTTTAGAACTCGGGGAAATTAATATACTTGATGAATTCCAAAGATCTCTTAAGACTTATTTATTTGAAGCTGAGTATTTTTAAAGTGGGGTTTCATTGTTTTTTCTTTTGGTTTTTAACTTTCTCTAGGGAGACTGGGTACGATGTGTTTTGGATGTTTCTAAATGGATTTTAATGTAGGTTTAAATGTTTTTTTATAGTTTAAATGACATTTTTTATTGTAATTCCTTTCTAAATTTGTTTATGTAAAGCGCCTTAGAGCTTGTTTTTCACGAATTTAGCGCTATATAAAACTTGTATTATTATTATTATTATTATTAAGAAACCTGTAGGAAGACGAAGACATTTTCAGTTTTAGAAGTGGGAGGCAAACCCCAGAATATTCTGGGGAAAACCATGGAATCAGGCAGGGACGAAAAACAAAACCCACATGTTGGCCCTGGTGGGATTCGAACCCGGGTCACAGCGGTGGAAGGCGGGGAAAGTACCCAGAGGCCAACCTGACTCCCGGCAGTCTATGGGAAACCGACATCGCACAAGTGCGATGAATTACTTGGTTCACTTAGCTTGTTTACTTTTTCATTCCTTTACCGTGATCTGTCAGCAATGTGGGAACAAATATTGAACGAATAAAAAAAAAAAAAATTAAATTATTAAAAACTTATAAATTGTCTTTTTTGCCAGCGATTTGCAATTTTTAACAAAAATATGAAAAAATACTAAAATAGATCATAAAATAATTTACTAAAAAAAAAATAAAAAATAAGTGCGATGAATAGGACCACTCTATTCAGCGTGGTGCATATTCTTGGCATGCCAGCGCGCGCGCTCGTCATATGCGCGCACTCATTGCGCCTTTGACCAATAGGTCAAAAGTAAACACAATCTAAAGTAAAAATGCGCCTTAAATGTACTAAGCACGCGTAGTAAGCGCGCGCGATTTCAGTACCGGCTGATTGGGTACCCAAAGATAGCTTCTGACGGTTCGTCAGATTAGTGGAATCGTCCAGTAATTCTCCTGGTTTGAATATTCATATTATAGAAGGCTTTTGGCGATTCCAACCAATCAGCTTATTCCGTCCATAGGGTGTGTACAAACCGATCAACTGGTTTCCCAAGTCTGTGATCGTGATCCAAGGTTAACTCACAAGAGGACGCAAGAGGGCGCTATTTCCGGTACTACTATATTGGCTCTCAGGCTGACAAAAACCACGATCACAGACTTGGAACCAAGTCTACAAGTCATCTTACATTGCAGCCCTAGCGCCTTCTAGAAGCCTGGATGCCTCTCTAGCCTGCTGGTTGCAAAAGTAGACAGCTTGGCCCCATGCCTTCTTCCTGTCATTGTAGCACAGTAGCGTCTTGGGCTCTTGGACTACACAAAATAATATATCGCTGTCAATTCCAACACGTCTGTCAATTCCAACACATGTCCTGTCAATTCCAAGACATGTCCTGTCAATTCCAAACACATGTCTGTCAATTCCAAACACATGTCTGTCAATTCCAAGACATGTCTGTCAATTCCAAGACATGTCCTGTCAATTCCAAACACATGTCCTGTCAATTCCAAACACATGTCTGTCAATTCCAAACACATGTCTGTCAATTCCAAGACATGTCCTGTCAATTCCAAGACATGTCCTGTCAATTCCAAGACATGTCCTGTCAATTCCAAACACATGTCCTGTCAATTCCAACACATGTCCTGTCAATTCCAACACATGTCTGTCAATTCCAAGACATGTCTGTCAATTCCAACACGTTCTGTCAATTCCAACACACGTTCTGTCAATTCCAACACATGTCTGTCAATTCCAACACATGTCTGTCAATTCCAACACGTGTCCTGTCAATTCCAACACGTGCCTGTCAATTCCAAGACATGTCTGTAAATTCCAACACATGTCTGTCAATTCCAACACATGTCTGTCAATTCCAACACATGTCCTGTCAATTCCAACACATGTCCTGTCAATTCCAACACGTGTCTGTCAATTCCAACACCTGTCTGTCAATTCCAACACATGTCCTGTCAATTCCAACACATGTCCTGTCAATTCCAACACGTGTCTGTCAATTCCAACACGTGTCTGTCAATTCCAACACGTGTCTGTCAATTCCAACACGTGTCTGTCAATTCCAACACGTGTCTGTCAATTCCAACACGTGTGTCAATTCCAAGACGTGTCCTGTCAATTCCAAGACATGTCCTGTCAATTCCAAGACATGTCCTGTCAATTCCAAGACATGTCCTGTCAATTCCAAGACATGTCCTGTCAATTCCAAGACATGTCCTGTCAATTCCAAGACATGTCCTGTCAATTCCAAGACATGTCCTGTCAATTCCAAGACATGTCCTGTCAATTCTAAGACATGTCTGTCAATTCCAACACATGTCTTTCAATTCCAACCCATGCCTGTCAAATCCGCCTTCTCACCGATTAATACACGGTACCCGTTTTGCTATGAGCCAAACTGAACATTAACATGACATGCGCGTTTCAGCGTTTTGCCACTTACTTTTTTCATTACTACTTTAGCATATATAGACACTTGCCCGATATGTGACCTGACACCACAAAATGAGCTTAAAGTCGCACTGTACAAGCAGAAACAACAATTTTTCACTGAAAATTCAATTTTGGGATTTTAACAAGAGTATATTTTTTTTATAAAAACCTATTCTATCATATCCCAAAGTTTTAATCGATTCTTGAAATATTTTTCTGAGGGGAATTATTTTGTGAACTCTGGTTAAAGTGTGCACAGATCACAAACTCTGAGCTTCATTTTCTCAAAACAAGGGGTCAAGACTCGGACAACTCTAAAAGGTTGTATCGGGGGCTAGAAATGAGATACCACAACACACAATATATCAAATTAAAGCTCTTAACCTGTAATTTTAGGAAATTCCATAATCTCGATTTTCAAATGTTGCTACTTTACGCCCATTTTGTGTCAACAGGTCACATATTTTTCTAAAATTAAAAACCCCCAATACAAGGCTAAAAGCCACTCTAGGTAAAGGGTTACGATCAGAGGTAGCAGGATTGGCGACATTTTAAATTGGAATCGCAATTCCTGGTTGGAGTCGACCCCAAAAATTTTGGGGTGGCCCAAGCCTATACAGATTATTCTTTTTAGCATGTACTTTTTTTTTCTCAACCAAAAACAATGTATGTTCCTTCAAAGAAGAGTTTCTAAAACTAAACTGAGAAGTGGTAGTTTTTATTTTACTATGTATCTTTATAAAGATTAACTCTTCTTATCAATGTAGCATATTGTTCATAATTTGTACGAGTTGGAAGAGAAATGTTTTATTGAACTAAACTGTTAAAGGTAATATACAACATTTGCAAACATCAAAAAACAAAACTACTAAATTATAATGAAATACCTTATTTGACTGTAAGTAAATAATAGTCTCAAGCATCCTGTGAAATCATGGCACCTGGTGTGCTGTCATTTTCAAGAAAAGTGGAATTTTTGCACAAATTCGTTGAGGAAAAAAATGCCCATTTTTCAAATACTGCCTCCAATTTACCAACTTCAGTTAAGTCCACATTTTGCTCGGCAATTTGTTAAAAATCCGTGGTCACATGCAAGCCAGCTGCTCTAGTTCCCCCGACCTGATAATTCCCGTTTTGTCTGAAGTGGGGTCAGGGAACCAGACTACAAGAACAGCATGATTTTTCTCTGTTTTCCCAACATCTATGCCCAGAAAATTTGCTATAAAATACTAACCCCCAAATCCATTTATTTTCTGAAAATTACAGCAAAAGCAAATGTTGTGTACTACTTTGAATGAAAGTCGCCACATAGGACAATAATCAAAATATGTGATATTAGAGAATGCAGCGTTTATTTATTATTTACTCACTGATCATATTAACCAGTTCTGGCTTGGGTTTGGTTGGCAAGTTTTCCGGAACTTTGCCTTTACGATACAGGAACATGATGAAGCCCGGCTGGTTCTGTGGAAGAAATTATAAAAAATGATTTCAGGAATTCCAGTTAACACTCTCAACACATTCAACTATGTATTTAACAAATTTTTCAAATTTTTGCAACGTAATACCCATTTTTGTAGAGCTAGTCACAAATGGAAATATGTGCCGCGGTATTTTAAAACCAGGCACAATTCGGCAAGAGGTTATTTTGAGTTATTTGTATATTAGTAAAATATAGACCTTGCACTTTACAATGCCTTTCTTTTTTCAAATCCGATATTCCAATATTAAGATTTGAAATCGGACTGTCCGAAACATCGAAACTGAGACATAGCCCTTTCAAGTTTGAGAAATTGCCCTTTAACCAGTTCGCGTCGGAGGACGCGTTAACACGATCTGGCTGTTTTTATGCACGGGCACGGCTGACGAGTTAAGACGTCAAGCTTGCCTCGACTCGCCTCCGGGTGACGTCTCAACACGCTAATCCCTCATTTGTTTTGTTTTTTGTCTGTGGAGGCGGACCATGTGTTGAACTTGAACTTGGCCGCCGTGCACGGCCTGTTGTTCTACAATTTACGCTCCGGTGGGCGCACCCGGAGTATTGAAATATTTGAGGTTTCGGCAAGAAATATTGTACAAATACTGTGGAAATGACTCTTGCAAATCGGTATTTGTGGCGTTTGGCTGTATATCAGAAGTTGGCTGCTGTATTTTGCCTTTTTTGAAAATAGAAATTTTCGGCAAAAATAATCCCGGCGCGAACTGGTTAATGTTTGAGTTTAAACAAAACAAGTGGGTCAACAATGTTACCTTAGCAACAGGCAAGCAGGAGCAAAGAAACTGGTCTACAGTTGATTTTAAAAGCAAAATATATTTTCAAGCAAAATCTCGAAAACAAGGCATCATTTTGTGAAATGACATGCCTCTCTCAAAGTGTTTAAAAAAATATACGTCGTCGAGGAAATTTCAGTTAGAAACTTTTACAGAACATTTTACACATTTGTAAGCATCTTAAATTTCCAAAAATCTCAAAATCACTAACAATCCCTCCCAAGGCATTTCCTCCGTTTCTAGCTCTGCCCAATTCCACCTGGTTTTGAAATACTGCGTCAAATATGCTGATTGATTTGTGTACATTGTCGGGTGAAAAAGTTGCACATGTGTAAATTGCCCTTAAGACTACAGGAGCCCATACCGAGTTTGGAGTCTGAAAATCCACTCCAAATGATCAAAATCTGAACCCACTAATACGGACGACCCATAGCCACGGCTTGAAAAAGACTACCTTTCCGGTTGCTGCCTATATGCGCATACCTGCGCATAATCAATCCATTGTTTGCCTCGTGTGTGCATTACGCTTGGCTGCAGAAGCCCGTATTGGCATACCAGCTCTCCCTAACCCTAACCCCTTGGGTAACTTTACTAGAAAGTATCCTGAATCCGTCAAAATCAACCTATTTTGTCATGCACAAAAAAGTTGGTTTTGGTGACTGCTCAATATGGAGGTATCCTGAATCCATCAAAATCCTGCAATACCGCTCGGCTTACAATCCTCAATCCATCAAAATCCCCCAGTTTTCAATTTGGAGGTATCCTGAATCCGCCGCAATCCTCCAAAACAGGGGGGTATGGATTCTGATGGATTCAGGTAGGTTAGGGTTCATAACAGCCGGTCAGAATGGGTTGATAATAACCCTTTAACCGTCAATCACACAAATTTGTCTGATATGAATATCCATCAGAGAACCTGCATAGTTAACAAACCCCCTTCAGAAAACATGTCAATAGAGGGTGCCCCGATCACCTATGAGACCACTGCAATGTAAGTAAAACAGCATTGCAGCCATTTTCGCGTGTTGATATATCTCTAAAACTTCGAGATTTTCACAGTTTCCACTTGAAAATCACAGACACTTTTTTGGATGTGTTTTCCCGAGGTGATGGAGCCCTATGCATAAATGTTCCTTGGGCCCTTTAGAATGATTCCAGCTGTGTTCTGGATTTTTTTGTACATGCTTCAAGAGCCTAGACATACAAAATTTGGAAAAAAATCCACGCTTTGTAGGTCATGACCTTCTTTCAACCACCACATACTTTGATTATTTTCGGCACCAAACGAATGAGGTGAACAAGAGCTTTCCTAAAATGTAAACTTCTATTGACTCATCTCAAAAGAATAAGCCGTACTAAGCTGGAAAAACATTCAAAACAATCAAATGTGTGCGACCTTAATAAAAATATGGGGAAAGAGTTCCATATCCGGCCATCACTTGGACCTCGTGCACAAAGTCTATAGGCCATGACAGAAAAAGTTGAAGTATTTTCAAAGAAAAATTTAAAACAAATTCCCCTCCTAAATTCGAGTTTTTTCATCAGATTTACACTTTTTGGTAGTTTTTAAGTCATATTAAGGGAAAATAAGTGATGGCCGGATATGGAACTCTTTCCAAATATGTAAGTTAAAACCCTCCTATGTACAGTGCAGTTGCCATAGAATTGTCAGACCTTTCAAAACCTTTCAAGTTTGCTGGACCGAAGGGTTTTGAAAGGTGAGAAAAATGATTGATAAAAGGGACCTATGAAAGGTTTCAAAGGTGAAACAACTCTCTGAACAAACTGGTGTGAGGTATATCAAGGGGGAAATTATACTGGCAAATGTACTGGGGAGTAACTCTACCAACTGCACTGATATTTGGTTGAGCAATAGCTCCACCTTTCAATTCCTTTCGAAAGGTTTTGGAGGGTCTGGCCATTTTCTGATAGACTTCCCATACCTTTTAATCATAGGGGTATACCATAGCCCAATTTGTCTACGTTTCAATACCTTTCAAAGGGTATTGAAAGGTGTGGTGTAGTGCAGTAGCAACAAATTCTGGAGTGTTTTAAATGGTTCTTAATTATTTTTTCGCCATCTTGCCAATAAGCAGATTTTGAAAGGTTTTGAAAGGTCATACCATAGGAGAGTTATACGGGTTAAAAAAAAATATTAAAAAATAATAAAATAATAAAAAAAAAAAATAAAAAATTGAACACTCTTGGGAAATACCTACCTCCCCCGTGGTGCACTGGATGGCCAGCTTGCTGGGGTCGACCGACTGACCAGTGGGCAAGAGGATGTCCTGCTCCTCGATAGGGATACCAGTATTCCTCTGCAGCTGTGCCTGTACAGATCCCATAGAGTCCGTCTCCCTGATGGCGTAGCTATGAAGTGTATCCGTGGTTATGCACAGTACATTGATAACCTGCACATTGGGGAGGAAGCCAGCAATAGGTGAAAAATCAGACATTCCAAAATGTAAATTATGCAAATTATGTAAATTTATGCATTTCTTTAAATGTGTGCAAATATATCCAAATGTATGCAAATTTATGCAAAATTGCCCTAAACAAGGCTAATTTAAAACCCAATTGATCAACAGATATTTGCAGGCAGAATAATCTCTTTTTCTCTAACATTAATAATCATAACGTTAATTTGTATTACGAGCTCGGTACCATCTGTTATATTGCTATTTAACTTCCATCAGTATCTTTATAATTGTAAATTAATTTTTCACAGTGGGGTGTGACAAGCTCACAATTGCCGGAGACCTCCATCCAATAATTGTATATGTATAAATGCATGTGTTGGTAAAAATTAAAGATTTGAATTGAATTAAATTAAACACATACCAAACATGGGTGTGCGAAACAGTGTTGTACGTGAAAGCCAAGGTATATGCTTTCTAATGCTATCAATTTCTTGTAAGGATGGGAATTTACGTATTAATTTGATAAACGTTTAGCAAAACTTTCCCGTAGCGTTTAAACGTTTAATAGTCAACAATTGCAAAAAGGCTGCCACCCGTCCCAGTATTTGTGTAGGACGTAAGAGAGGTGCCATCCGCGTCGAGCATTGATCGTGGCCCAGCGGCGTATTGAAAACCTCAAACACAAACAGTTGTATACACTATGTAGTACTAAAGGCGTTTGTATTTCTTTGTAAATTAAATAAATTTACAAAGATCCTGGATTCTTTGCAAATAAAACTGCTATGTAGATTGCGTAAATACAAAGGTCCAATTTTTAAAATTTGAGTTCCGTTTAAACGTTTAGGAACATTTCTAAACAGATTTGAATTTTTTTTCGGGAAAGGAACACAACTAGCTGGAATCCGTAACATGAGTCCCATTAACCCTCCTATTTCACCATACAAAACCTTACAAAATTTTTATGTCAAAATTTTACCATAGCTTTGGTAAAACCATACAGTGTATATAGCAAGCTTATTGACATGGCAAAACCATACGCATGGTTTTGTATGGTAAACATGCTTCACTGTGGTGCACAGTGTATGCCAAATGGTTTTGTGTGGTGAATATACTTCATTGTTATGTGGCTTATCAACAGACTACTTGGGGCTATGGTGAGTTATATATAATGTACAAAGAGAAACCACCCTAATTCTAAAATGGTATAAGACTATTCATCAATATTCCCCAGTACACAATGGAGTTGGTTCACCATACAAAACCTTGCACCTGCCAGCAGACACAGCCTGTACAACCATACAAAACCTTACAGTGCCACACAGAGGTCAAGTTGATTTACCATTCATCACCTTACACAGTTCAGTACAGGCAAGTCTTTTGACCATACAAAACCAGACAGCTGTCAGGTTTTGTATGGTATACCTGCTGTACACTCAGTGACTCACTGCATGGTTTTGTATGGTGAATACACTTTCTTATAAATTGCCTCAAGAGTAGGAGGGTTAAGGGAGCGTTTCATATTATCCAGATGCAGTATTGATTGCAGCACCGCTATTTATTTTTGCAACACCATATTCCGCCGTCAAACCTTGCTGATGAATGGGAAGCCATGTGGTTTAAATAATTGAATAATGAGGTCAAAACTGGAGCTTGGGAAGTCATCAAAGCCCAGTCGGCTTGTCAAAGATTTCTCATTTGTAGTAGTCCAACCATGGACAAAGAAGCCTATTAGTGGTCTTGCTGCCGCGAATGTTTGTTAAGAGCTCTGGCTTTGAATAATTTAATTCCCCACTGTCCACCGAGATGATTAACCAGAGAGGTAGGGGACTAGTGATGCCGCAAATGGATTCTTTGTATTTAAGTAAAGCACTCGTTGGCCAGAGGACCACACACTCTTCATAAATATTGCTGCAATGGAACTTCCTGTGTGCACTGACCTGTATAGAAAGAGCTCATTATATCAGCCAGCAAAGGCATTAATACTAATTAGGGTCGTCCTAAATGCACCGAATATTCAAATATTCGATCGTCAACCGAATATTCTAATACCTTTTTGCCGGTTCGAATATTCGAGAAAAAAAATATACAAGTACAGACACGACTCTATGACGTCACTTAGCAGCGTCAAATGCCTCATTTTTGTGGACGTTAACTTTTTGTGGACGGAGGTTTATTGTTCCCATCCGTAAAACCCTCGACACATATAAAATAATTACTACAAAAATGCAGGCTGGCGTGCTTTGCGTGTAACTTTTTACCGGCACGGCAAACAGTTCCAGCTGTTGCGTAAAAAAAAATTGATCGGCGAGTATCGAATATTCGGTCAAACCCAGTTTCAAATAATTGAATACTAAATTATTCGAAAATGAACAGACCTACTGCTAATACCGCAAAAAAGGGGGTACTGCAACTGATAACGTTTTCAGACAATATGACTTGATCCCTAACTGAAGAGCGACTGGGTTTTTATTTATTTATTTTTTATTTATTTATTTCTGATGTTTAACCAGGGTAACCTGTTCACATAATAAACGTGGTCTTCCACGGGGCCCTGGGGTTTTAAAATGATTAAGAAATAATAAAGTTCAAAATGTAAAATATTATTCAAAAAAGCAGACCCAAAGCATGTAATGATATAAAAGGAAACACTTATAAAATTATAAAAATTTGAACCCTTCACCTAAAAACAATAAAACGGAATTCAACAGAATTAGAACAATAATAAAAAAAAACGTATAAAATACACATACACACAGGGCAAACGGAACGAACAGATAACAAGACAGGGAACAAATGAAACTGGCAAGATGTACAGAACCAAGAAGATAGATAGGACAATAGGACAAACAAACAATTCTGACAGGTCATTCAACATCAAATACTTTCAAACAATCCATTGATCGGGGACTGCTGTATGTACTCTGTATTCTGCTATCAAGAAAACTTGTTCAGACCGCCTCAGTCTGGTAAGTGCGGTGAATAAGACAGAGACGAAATCGAAACCGTGCATAGTTTTATACAGACACCCGCATCTTTACCTGCATCTGCAGCATCCTGTCCAGGAAGGCAAAGCACGTTGGACGTTTGGTTTCCGGGTCTAGCCCGCCTCCTCTCCCCTCGGGCTCAAACCTCAGCATGTGCCTGAGCAACATCTCAAAGCAATTCCGGTATATTCTGCAAACAGCGCATGAGGATTATAATAGAAATTTTTTTAATAAAAGATTGCTATATGTACCGTGTCCATTAACAACGTTAAGTTATGTTAAAGGTAGTATACAACATTTGCCAAGATAAAAAAACAAAACCACTGAATTATTACAAAATACCGTACATGACTAAGTAAATAGTCTCGAGCATCCTGTCAAATCATGGCACCTGGTATGCTGTTGTTTACAAGAAAAGTGGAAATTTATATCAGTTTCCAACGATTGTCGGCTGACAATCATTGGAAATAGTCCAGTTCCCCGACCTGATAATTCCCCGACTCTATAAATTGCTCCGATTGTTCTAAAGTTGGGTCAGGAAACGAGACAACTAGAGCAGAATTTTTTTGTCTCTTTTTCCCAGCATCTATTTTCACAGGTCAGTGTTACAGTACTTGCTAGCATGCTATAAAATACTAACCCCCAAATCCATTGGTTGCTGAAAATTACAGCAAAAGCAAATGTTGTATACTATCGTGGGATCGCGCAGATCTATCAACCGTGCAAATTAAGTTGTTGATTGTTTCAAGCACTTCAAGGAAAACTGCATTCAAACAATACTCAACCTCACAGTCACTTTTTGCTACGGATATTTCAAGAGTTTTAGTAACTTCTAAGGTTTTAGTAACTGAAACACCTTACTTTATCAAGTGGTTTGGGGTCAGAAGGTACTCCGTGAAGATAGGCGCACCTGAAAAACAACAGAGATATCATTAAGGGTGGAGTGGTTAATCTGTGGTCAGGCCAGGCCTTTGAAAAGCCAGCCCAAGCCCCTGGAACGCCGGGGCCTTTGGGCTTCTATAATCCCCTGATTGTACACAATAAACTGCCCATTAATTCTGGAGTCCAGCCGGCTCCCATTGTTCACCTGGACTTGACCGACAGCTGAGGCATCTTTTGATCCTGCCGTGAATGGGTACAGATTAGTGTGGGGGGGGGGGGGGGGGGCTACAACCAGGCCTGGCCTGGCAGAGGCCGGGCTATATTGACTAGTTGATGCTCTATTGTTAGGTGATTTGTGGCTCACAATAGCAAGTGTAAAAGCCCGAAGGCCTGGGGCTTGGCTGGGCTTTTCAAAGGCCTGGCCCGACCACAGATTAACCACTCCTCCCTAACATTGTACAGGCCAAAATCCTAACTGAAAAAAGAAATCGACTTCAAAAGCATGTACAGGTTCTGTATATACGTCCGAGGACAAGAGGAGAAAGAAAATACAAAGGAACCTTTCAATCCTCGCAAGTCAGTCTTTTGTTGAAATCAGTCCTCGGAAGTAAAAACACATGCTTAGTCTATGGGGTTGGTTTATATTAAAGGAACAATAGAAAACACAAAGCACTGTCCTCGAAAGTATTGGGAAAGTACGACTAACTGAACACACCAGTGTTTCAAAACAAACACATTCTATGATGTATGCATTCCAAAATGAGATTTTGAGGAAAAATGTTTTCTACAGATTTTTAAAAAAACAGGAAATTTTCCAACCTTCTGCGTTGATGTAGGCGCAGATTTCTTTGTCCGTCTTTTGCTTCACTGTACCATGCCTATAAAAAACAAACAAATATTTTTTTTAGTGATTATTAAAATGAATTTTTGTTTTATAACCATCGACAATATTTTCACACCTTTACTCAAAAGTGTGAAAATAATTGTCCCACTTGAATTCGCAGTGGGAAAACATTGCATGCGAAATGCGAATGCGAATGCGACTGCAAATTCTGTTCAAAAAATTTGAGGGCTGGTATGCCAAGAGTGGGCTGTGCAGCCAAGCGTAAATGCAAACAATAGGCACCACACTGAATAGAGTGGTCCTATTCATCGCACTTGGAGCCCCCCTTTCGTGTGAATGACAGCTTTGTTTGAAAAAGCTCCATCTATTCATTACTCCTCCATTTAAGAACAACAGAGCTGAAACATGAATGGATTGGGTACGTGGAGGACTGCGCGTATAGATGACAACCAGCTAGGTGGTCTTTTACAAACCGTGGCTACGGCTGTCATCCGTATTCAAGAGCTTAACTGGCAATTGCCATACTGTCCCCATCCCACTAGAGCTTTCCGAGTTAGAAGGCCCTAACTCGGAAAGGAGCACTGCCTTTTTGAGATTTTATGTTGTTTACATTGTTTATCTTGTGTCAATAAACTTAAGATACTATCAGTTAATCCTTAATGACTTAAGTTCTTAGCTATATGAGTTTTATTTAACACAGAAACATCTGCAAGAATTCTTAGTTTTATTGTAAACAAATGCCTCAGTTCAGATTTTCTATCCTGTGTAACTACTTAAAAAACTTTGAATCATGAAAAACGGCCGCTGGAAAGCTGAGAATGATAATAAACTCGAACGAATCGGAGAGGTGATTTGTACGCTGTGAGTAGTACCAGCAAATCCCAGCCTGGAAGTGTTTACTTAGGGATTACAAGCAATTGTTTGGCTAATGGATTACAAAGATAAGAAGCTGGCAAAGGTGTTGGTGTGTCAACACCAAAAGGCAGTGGAGTTGCCTGTTTTTGCTCCAGTGGGATGTTTCCCTCATGAATGTCATTTATATTGATGCATACCATTTGACTGGGGGCATGTGCGGCAGGAACGGCCGGCACCCCGTAATGCATTCAAACAGCACTGTGCCTAACGTCCAGTAGTCAACCGTTTCGTTGTATTTCTGCGAAGCATAGAGTTCCGGTGCCTGAGTGAAAAAAAAAAACACTATTGGATCATTCTATAAATTTGGGGTCAAATTTTTGTGTCCGTGTTACATACGACATGTATCAGATTTTGCAATTCAGTACACATTCTTGAATGCCTTCTATCTCCAAGAGTGATTGTGTAAAGCAAAGTACCTGCCAAACAAGTAAAAAAATAGTGTGAAGTGAATTTTAATGATACTTGATGGGTAATTACACAGGTCAGGTATAACAGGGACACCAAAAAATGTCACACTTTTGGACACCCAAACATATATTGTTTTTCAAAACATTTACAAGTGAGGCTTCAAGAAGGTGGTCTCACTCAATGTTTTAAATTTATTTCTTTTTGGTTTGGTTTTATTTTTTTATATTTTTGTTGTTATGTATTGCCCAACACAAGGACAAAAGGCCACTCAAAGTGTGGGTTCAAAAAGACAGGAAAAGACAGAAATCACATGAAACGCACAAGCAAATCTGCAGTAACTGAGCTCATTTGAAGCAAGATATGGGACAGAGGGAAACCCCCTCTGTTGTGTTGGTCGTTGTTCTTACATTAGTCTCCTTACGGGGTACCGGGAAGAAAGGGTGACAATGGTACCCCACGAGGGAGTCTTTAGAAATTCAGGTACCCCACAAAGTTAACGCTATATGGGGTTTGAGATTTCAATAGGGGCAAAGGAGAATAAACGAAGGAAAGTAAAGTCTACGTTAGAGGTACCCCGTACGGGTGCATATGTGAGGATGTGTGTGTTCCCGGAATCTCCGGAATTCTTTTCAGATATCCAGGGGGGATGTGTTAGGTAACAATAATCTGGAGTGTGTATAGGGTATAGGGACAAGGGGGGGGGGGGGTACCCCTTGGTCTCATATCTTGCTGGGTATAACTGAACTCGCAAATAAATTCTGCACAAACCCATCAGCAGAGGATCCTAAGTTACGGAATGTACATGTACGCAAGTACACAAGCCAACATTTCTGTCAGCACAGTCCCTTTTTCCCACCGAGTTCCGAGCATGCACACGTAGTTCTAAGCATGTGCGCATAGTTCTGAGCGTGCCCACGACTGGTTAGAACAATGGAGAAGGGCCGGTATGTCTGCTGCCATCAGCGTCTCAAAAACTCTCCCGTTCCTCGCATACAGTGAGCGGAGCCATGAAGCTGGGCGGGGCCCCTCATCTTTACATAAAGCTTACCAGATACTGTAGGGTCCCCACGAAGGTACTCGCCACGCTGCCTTGATTCAAGTCTTTGGCGTAACCCAAGTCAATCAACTTGTACACGATCTACATGGGGTTAATGCCAGAGAATTCAGTATTAAGATCAATTCAAGAATCCAAGCTCATGAAATGCTTCCTCTAATTCACTTTAAGGTTATACCAGTACATAGTTACATACATAAAAGCCTTTGTAATTGTCATTCGACCCCAAGTTATTATAGTTAAACAAATTGTATCATTCAAAGATACCCACAATATCATTTTCCAGGTTGTCTAGTAAAGTTGGGCCGTGATCCCTGGCTATACGGCATTATGGGTTTATGACTTCTGACTAGCACCCCCCTGAACACACAGTCGTACTTTCCTATACTGGTGAGGACAATGCTTTGTGTTTCCTATTGTTCCTTTAACCCTCCTGTGCACCTGGCCAAAATCGACCCAGTAG
Organism: Hippasteria phrygiana; assembly: GCA_037893225.1. Taxonomy (NCBI): domain Eukaryota; kingdom Metazoa; phylum Echinodermata; class Asteroidea; order Valvatida; family Goniasteridae; genus Hippasteria; species Hippasteria phrygiana. The sequence continues at coordinate 2,006,753 of JAZGUH010000040.1, read as the reverse complement.
TTGTACAGATCAAAACCTATCAAATGACAGATTGAAACACACACAAACTGTGAGAGTTGGTGTTTAGAGTTTTTGATAGGCTGTGATAGTTATAAGTATAGGAGGGTTAATTAATATAACCCAACCCCATAGACTAAGCACGTACTTCTACGTCCGAGGACCGATTTCAACAAAAGACCGTCTCCCGAGGACAAGAAAGATTCCTTTGTATTTTCTTTCTCCCCTTGTTCTCGAACGTAGTACAGTACATGTACAAAGACACTGATAATTGGGGAGACAGCCAACATAGGGCAAGATAGCTCAGTTGGTAGAGCGCCGGTTCGGTATTCCGGGGCTCGCAGGTTCGAATCCCACTCCTGTCAGTTTTCTTTAACTTTGAAAATGTATTCAATTTTACCGAGTCAGTTTCCCTTGTGGATTGTTTGACAAATTATATTTGTCTTTGTTCACTTTGAAAAAATCTATTGAACTGGATTCCGGGGTACCTGTCCGTTCTCGTTCTCCTGTATGACGATGTTCTCCGGCTTGAGATCCCGATGTATGATCCGCTTAGAGTGCAGGTACTCCACGCCGCTACAGATGTGCTTGGCTATGTCCAAGACCTGTTCCTGCTTCAAACCGCAGCAATTTTCCGGTCTGCATAGGACCTACAGGTAGGCAACAGTACGATATACAAATTACAAGGTATACACGACAACCGTTTCAACAGTTTCCGTGGGGAAAAAGAATGACTAGTCGATTTGTCTGAGGAGATTAGTGGGGCCTCGGACTTTTCAAGGATACATTCCATTTTTTGTTCCTATCTGCAGTGTTAGAAATACATGTATTATGTCCCCAGAGGTCACAGGTTCAAATCCTGCTCCTGTCAGTTTTCTTTGTTCACTTTGAACATTTATAATTTGTTCTTTCTCTCCGTTGTCTTCTAGCCTTGCGGGTTTGGCTATTAGCGTTACCTTGCGCAGGTCTCCTTTCCGGCAGTACTCCATGCCCAATAGGGGGAGCTCCCCCTGTGCAACCTGCAGGTGCGTAGGCACCTCCTTGGCCTGTACGATGTGTGGGTGCTGCAGACGTTTCATGATGTCAATCTCCGAGATCCAGCGCTTGGTGTTCTTGGCATCTAGATTCACTCTGCACTGCTTCAGGGCAAGAGTTTCGCTGGTGTCCTGCAACGAAAGCCACAATCAGGGTGTACACATTAGTACTACGAGTAACAACTATTGATGAGAATGAGATTCTACACTAAATTTTGTAAAGCGTTTAGACAAATTATAAAAACCTAAATTCATATTTTCCGAAACTTAATTTTCTGTTTTTTGGCACTGCTAAGCGCCGTAACTTTTAAAAAATTAAAATAGCATGTCGTATCGGTACATGCATATATAATTTTTTTCAAATATTCAAACCGGCAAAAAAGGTATTCAAATAGTCGGTTGACAATCGCATATATTCAAATATTCGGTATATTCGGAACAGCCCTTATGCCCAATTTCAACCACAGCCCGTAGCGCTCACTTTGATTAGCCATCATTCGCCGTAACAAACTTTTGACATCTTCAATGCAGTTTTTGACTTATCAGTACAAACTGCTGCTGCACGTAGCCCAGAAAGGCGTTGGTTGCCGTGTGTAAGCCAGACGTTCACCACGTGCAGTGACCACGGGGAAAGCGTCGATGGGGGGAAAAGATCAAACGGTGAAGGCAAACGTACCGGTTTCTGCCACAGAGTGACAGTGCCAAATCCACCCTGTCCCAAAGTCCCTTTCGACTGCCAGCCATCAATCTCTTTGACATCAAGAGTCATCATACACCTGCAGACAGATTGAAATAAGTTTTTTTAATCGGCGATTGTGTAGTGTAGGGCCCCTCTTTAGTTTTGATCAAATTAGAGTCAAGAGTAGTTTTTCTCATTCCAAAATGAATTTTTCAACCTAAAGCAGACTTCTCCTAATTCTATTGGCATCATTTTTTTGGAATTTTGAAGAGTTTATTGAGGTAGAAAATGCAATTTTGTTACGCACTTTATGGCAGTTGCCATGCGAATCAATGCGGTTTTGCATGTTTACTGTGCGTTGCGGTGATCGCCATCTTTATTTTTGCATTGCATTTTGCCGTCTTCATCGTCGCTTAACCCGAACAATTTCCCTCCAAAACGGAAAGATTTTACTTTACTACCCCCCCAAAATCGGTAAAGAACAGCAAAATCACCACCCCTTCTTGATTACAACTGTCTAAACAAGTGGCACAACCTGTTAATTCAAGATTTATCTCGGTAAAATCAGTACAAAATGAGGAAGAAATCAACATGTATGTGAACACTTTGAGTGACTAGCTATACATGTACATGGTGCGAAGAACTTCTAACACAGAAAACACAAACTTTCTTCCCCTATTAATATATTGCACTAAAATGTCCCAACAAAATTCTCAAAATGAATGGTTGTGCCAAGTGTTTATACAATTATGAACACAAATGGATAGTTATTTTCCAAGATTTGCTGTTCCTTACCGATTTTGGTGGGGGTATTGAAGTAAAATCTTTCGTTATATTGTTAGAGGAATTTTCAAAATCTCACAATTTCCTGCACAAAATACACGTTTAATTAAAATCATTGTCTTTAATTACAGCTACGGTGGCACAATCGTGCATTTCGCCATCTCACTTTTAAATAAGCTTACTTTTTACCTCCCGACTTCCGAGTTACATGACATGTAGTATTTATGGGTATTTTTATTTTTACTGGTCGTTCGTGTAAATTATAATGTTTTAAAATGACTGATCTGGCTAGGTCCGGGATCCAACTTTGCCTATATAAGCCTACTGTACTTGAAAATATAACTTACTGTTCTCTACAAACTTTCCAAATGAGATGTTATGCTGATGGAAATGGAACAGCCGCCTCCTTTGTAGAGGGTCCTGGTCTGTTATGGTTTTATGCTGACACACCTAAGTCTGCTTGTTGATGCATGCACAAAGTAGGCAAGTATTAGTATTCAAGTACTGAGTAGTGAGTACTTCACTACTTGTCTTAAAAATTTACAACACTTCGTTGGCAAGTCGCACGTGCCGACTGCAGTTCAGACTTGTTCGGAATTGGTCTTTCAACTACAGTTATAGCATACGTCACAGATGCCGTAGTTTAACAATTCAACCATACGCAGCTTTCACATATTTGCCAATGTTTAATAACACGAATTCCTTGACATACACATCATTCACGCCCGTAAAACGTGCACAAATCCGGATTTTCCAGGTTTCCGCTGGTTCCACTACAAAGTGCGCTGCTACCGTACTAAACCTCCGGGCACCAGCTCATTTCCCGGAAGTTCCCTGCGATTGCACTTGTTTACCTTTTTGGGACTACATCATTCTAAAAATAGATTGTTTGTATTTATTTCACTTTGAAAACTCTATCATTTTTGTTAGAACTAGACAATTTAAACAAAAGATGAACAACGTGTTATATATTCACTTCATATGTGTAGATTGTGTATATATTCAAAGTTTGCTTTATTTACAAAATAGATGTTGTTATATTTAATCGTTTTGAAGCAATCCCAGCATTAGACTGGTTCCCGGTCCCTACATTGTCCTTCGGATTATCCCAGCATGCCTTGGGAAAGCAAGATGGCTGCGCCCATGGATTTGATTATTTTTGTCGGCTTTTGTGCACAAAATATATGACCGTTTTTTGTTACTTAAAGTGATCGTCAGTCACAACCGTTAAAGTTTTTTTATTGTTAGAAACGAAATCATGTCAAGTCTGATGAACTGTTCGCTCCTTGTGGCAAGAAATCAGAACTTCAATTTCACTTCCTTCACAATCACAGTATTGACTGCATACGGGTCAAAAATCCACAGGAGACATGTATCAAACTACGTCCAGGGTGCGAGGCACCTTCAGAAACTGAAAGAAGATGACAATTTTTGCAGAGAGTCCTGGGGCAGAGGAAAGTTTGCAGTTCTGTATGACTTGAGACCACTTCTTGTTCCTTCAGGGGGTGGAAAATCGTGGGGAATTGCATGGAAAAATGCAAATGGTAATTTTTTTTTTTAGAACAGTGGTAATATTTTATCTGATCATGGTGCATCTGACTTAATATTCCGAGGTCATGTCTCGGATAGGCATGAGTAGATACAAGGGAATTTTTACTTTCATTGACATGTGGCTAAATTTTCATTCTACCGCTTCATCCAAAAGCAGTCAACATTCCCCATTACATCACCCCATTGGAATGCCGCACTCAAACGTATATAAAAAAAGCTTCTTTTTCCAAAAACCATTGCAGACTGAAATGAACTTCCCAACAAAGTTTTTCATCAAACATCATCAGTCTAATTTAAGACAAAATCTTCGGCGATTGTGTAGTGTTGGGCCCTGCAAAAAGAGCAAGGGAACAAAAATCCACTTTTTAGGTTATTGGAATTGCCAAACTAGTTAGCGACATTACAAATCAAGCTTTAAACTTCTGCGTTAAACTCATTGAGTTTCCACAAAAAGTGGCTGAAAGATTGCAAATTGTTACATTTAAAATGATGGAATTTTTAGTTAATATTTTCAGGAATGATAATTTTGATATTAACCCTAACCCCCTATTGCTAGGAACCATCCTCAATCCTCCAAAATCATCCTCAATCCTCCTCAATCTTCCAAAATCGCCCGGTGCTTCAATCACCATTCATCCTCAATCCTCCAAAAAACTCCTTTGCTTCAATCACTTTTCATCCTCAATCCTCCAAAATCCTCCTGTGCTTCAATCACCATTCATCCTCAATCCTCCAAAATCCTCCAAAACCACCATGAGGATTTTGGAGGATTGAGGGGGTTAGGGTTAATAATTTAATTGGTAGCAGAAACTCAAATTGTCAAAAAAGGAAAGAAATCTACAGGGCTATTGTGCCATTATCTTCAATGCATGTTAGGCGACATGTGAAGGGTTTTCCTAGCCCTAGAAGGACGCTATGATATAGCGTCCTAGCGCCCAAGTATGCAAAACAGTCCTATGCTAGAAACCGAAGATCAAAAATCACACTTTACCTGCATAAATATTCTTGGCATCATTTTATTCAAACAGTTCAACAGCCCATCTCCCTGTACGGATAGAAATATTCCTCCAAGAATGTCAAGAACAGGAGATATTTGCGGCGCAAAATCGTCTCCACGCGACGCTGACTTCACAAACACGAGGAGTAATACCTTGTCCGCACGTCTTGAACGTTCATCAACAACAGAGGGCGCAATTTCGGCCGTGCACGCGGCCACAGACATAAATAACCCATAGACGGACAGCGCCTATTGAAATCAACGTCGGGATACCGTAATTTTGACGGCGCCCGACTAAGTATGAAACTATGGGCGGAAGTTGCTGAAAATTATACACGACTCTATGGAGAAATATCGGGAGGACTGATTCAAATCGGTAATTTCGGTTGAAAACGCATTGATGTTGACTGAAAACCCATCGAAGCGTTCACTATATACTGCTGCACAGTTATGTTTTTGATTATTTTTTTCGAAAATAATGTTTTTCTTACAAAAAATGGAACTAACGTAAGGCCTTTTATAAGCACACTTCCATTTTCGACTATGCCGACGTGCACACATGATAGAGGCCTAATTCGAGCGCAATTTGAGTCCCTCGCGCAGGACTCAAATTGCACTCGACAAGGCTAGGCCTATTTCACAATAAATAGGAGCTACTTTTTTTTTTAAAGTAGGGGTCTCGGGGTATTAGTGTTTTCTGTCCACCATTAGGCCTATTGAAATAAACCTTTTCGACATTCTCATGCATTGTGATTGTCGGTTTGGAGGCCAAACAAACCATGTAATTTATACACATATGGCACTGTGAACCCGTCCAAATATTAATTGATTTTATGCTAAATATCTGTCACGAGTTGAGCGATACCCGTTTCACATATCTTTGCATCGAACATCAGGAAAATAATAACCAGAAAAATAAATTTTAAATGGCAATAAAAATAAAGGAAATAATTGGGGAATCCCTCTCACGGTACCTGTTACTGATGAATGAAAATTTCTGATATTATAACAGCTAAATGTTGTCACATTATTAGCCAATCAGAAGAGCATTTTTGCAAGTATAACAACGAACATGGGACAGGTCGACCGCTGGGACAGGTCGACCGCTGGGACAGGTCGACCGCTGGGACAGGTCGACCGCTGGGACAGGTCGACCGCTGGGACAGGTCGACCGCTGGGACAGGTCGACCGCTGGGACAGGTCGACCGCTGGGACAGGTCGACCGCTGGGACAGGTCGACCGCTGGGACAGGTCGACCGCTGGGACAGGTCGACCGCTGGGACAGGTCGACCGCTGGGACAGGTCGACCGCTGGGACAGGTCGACCGCTGGGACAGGTCGACCGCTGGGACAGGTCGACCGCTGGGACAGGTCGACCGCTGGGACAGGTCGACCGCTGGGACAGGTCGACCGCTGGGACAGGTCGACCGTGTCTAGTTACTCGAAAAACTCATGATTCTGAAAATTTGTAAATAATTAACGGGTTTCAAATTTATTCCCCCAATTAACGTAATATAAACAAGGTTCCTTGGTCCCAAATATTGTAAATTCGGATTCCAACACAATCGGTAGGCTTATTGATTCATTCAAGGCTTAACCACAATTTACATTACCCGGCCCCCTGTGTATCCAAGCCCCATTCAAAACGACAGCGCTGTCCGGCCCACATCAACCCAATCACCCTGCCAAGTACCCCTTCCCCGCATATCCCAGCCCTGCGCCACAAAACATAGACCGACACCCAACCCTTCCACAACCAAGGACCCCCCCACCGAGAAACCCCAGCAATGGATGACTGTCTTCCCATTTGACGCAGGCGGTCGAGTTGTCCAAGCCCCGTAGGCCCCAAGACCACTAAAGTTGACTACCAAGTTTGCTACTTGTTGTAAACCGATATAATGTATTTACATGCATACACAAATGTTTCGCTTTCAAACTGAATTTAAATTTATTTGTAACAACTGAAATAAAAACAAAGCTACATTCAATTTCATTGGATAATTTTTGTTATATTTCTTTTTAAAATATAAAACAGTGTATAACTTTTCTGTACAATTAATAGCCTGTCATAAGGGATATAGTAAAAGAAAATAGGATTCAAAATAGAGATTGGTGTCTATAAAAACTATTTAAAAAAAATTTGATCTAGGTCTGTTGACTACTTAGAATTGCAGTAAAGTAACCATACATAAATGTGTTATTCATGCACATAGGCCAACAATCTGAAACACCTCTTACTCCCTACTGGTGCATGAATAATAAATTCTGTAACCCTCACACGCATGTACATGTACATTTACCTTCCATACCTTGTGTGGACATTCCTTTGTTTTCATGTAGTTAAGAAAGAGAAAAAAGCCAATTTCACTCGCACTGTGAATGTTCTTTTAACCCAAATTTTTTATTGTGATTCCCTTAAATGTTCCCCTTCATTTTGCGACAGATAACCCTAACCCCAAAATGAGGGGAAACGTTATGTGGACGTGGGCAAGTCTACATTACGTTTTCTTTTCCTTCCTGCTTCGTGTGGACATCTTTTGTTCACAGGTCCACACAGAGTATGCAAGGTAATTATAAGAGCATGTAATATAACGTGTGTAACTACATGTAGGAAAGTTTTTACAGTTTCAATTCTTGTAAAAGAATTCTCCTTAAAACCTTCGACAAGAATGAGTCTTATAGTCATGTCGCTCAAAAACTGAAAAAATTCAAACCACCCATAAAGCTGAAAACAAAATGAAAGTATTCTGGTACTTGTCTTTTATGTGTAAATCTAAAATAAAGATACAACATTCAGAAGAGTAAGATGGCTCAAGCCTGGTCTTTTGTGAAAGAAAAAGCTTAACACAAATAAACACGAGTGCCACAAAAGTGTCGAAAGCCCTTGAAGTTTTGAGTTTTATGGGGATTTTCTACAAACTTTCACTCTGAGTTTTTTAATCTTAGCTTGTAGGGGCTCACACTTATCTCTCCAATTGTTCACGTACTTCTTCATTTGATGGAGTTATGATGGCAATGTGTAGAAGCCATGATTATTCTGGAAAGTCACTATTTTGCTCTGCATATATCCTGGTCTTCTGCAGGTTTATGAAGGGAACTGGCTCTCTTGCAAGTTTGAAAGTCAAACAGTGTAGGCACAGCATTTCACTTGAGGATTATGGTTTTACCACCCATTTTAAAACACTCGGGGTCAAAATGCTTTGAGCAGAGGCTATCTTGAAGAGAAGGATTCATCCCAATGCATAACATACATCCACTGTCTGGTGAGGTCTAACACATGTACACGTAGTAGAATCTTGCTTCCTCTGAATACTGCCGTTTGCACTCCCACGCTACAGGTTCGAGGCATTGCACATCACCTTCATCTCTGCAAAACATGTACCAGAAAAAAACAAGTGTTTATTAAAATGTATTCATAAGCAAATTTGTTATCAAGTTGGGTCATAGGCCTATGCCTAAAGTTGCAAACCAGAAAAGGAAAACCCTGCAATTGGTCTAGTTTATTTTTGCTATGGGTAAGAACAAACAAAAAGGTTAAAAATGGCGCTACCAACGTTGAGAAAGTGTCCATCGACACCCCACCCCCCCCCCCCCCCCCCCCCGCCCCCCCACTCCGAACTCGTACAATTTTGTTGGAAGGCGAAACATTTTGGAAGTCAACTTGGGCAAATTTACATTTAACAAAATCAGAAACACCCTCCTCCCCCTGCAAACAATCAATCTTTTTAAACAGTTGGACATGCACGTGCACCAGTCTAGTCTTTGGCTTCGAACTGAAATCATGTGCCTCTTCACAATAGGTGCAAAATAGTTTATAAAACGTCTCAGTTAAATTTTTAATTGAGCCTTCAAACTTGGCTGTTGAAATACTGGGGACCTTATCTTTTCCACGTAAAAGAAATTGGAGAATTTGTTGGCTAAAAAGTAAAGTGTGAATGAAGTTGCCACCATTTTGTTTGCATGTTTTTCAGCACTCAAGGTGACATGGTGCTTATCATGAATTACACAATTAGGCCTAAGCCTCAACCATGGAGGAAGGAAAAAACAGAATAATGAGTGCATACAAAAATGATAAACTGGCGTGATACTTGTCAGTCCTAAATTAGTATTTTTCCCCTGTTAAATATTGAATGAAATTCCCGTAAACTTCATGTCTAACCCTGATCATGTTTATTTTTCTCTCATAAAAGACATAAAAATGCTCCAAATTACCCTTTTCTGTGCCGTTGCTTTGAGGACTTCACAAACAGACCGCCGCGTACTGTGCGAAAATGTGTACGTGAATATGGATGTGGACCGATTTTGCCCATAGTTTTCAAAAATGGCGGCTTTCCTGAAATTACAGTATTGCGCCCCCAGTTGTCCGTCTATGGGTTATTTATGTCTGTGCACGCGGCGACTGTAAATTGCGCCCTCTGTTGATGAACGTTCTAAATGTGGGTATTACTCCTCGTGTTTGTGAAGTCAGCGTCGCGTGGAGACGATTTTGCGCCGCAAATATCTCCTGTTCTTGACATTCTTGGAGGAATATTTCTATCCGTACAGGGAGATGGGCTGTTGAACTGTTTGAATAAAATGATGCCAAGAATATTTATGCAGGTAAAGTGTGATTTTTGATCTTCGGTTTCTAGCATAGGACTGTTTTGCATACTTGGGCGCTAGGACGCTATATCATAGCGTCCTTCTAGGGCTAGGGTTTTCCCAGACCACATCACATTTATCATGTACTGTTTTTTTACAAATTTTTTCTTTTTGCTTTTAGAGCTTTCAGAAGTGTTTCAAGATAATTTCAAAGTGCAGGAATCCGTAGTGCTGAACTGCAATATTTCTGACCCCAACGGCCCACCCAAGTTTGCTGTCAACATTTCAGCCCAGTCTGAGACGGATCACAGGGGGAAGTTCGAGGAGGCGTTGGGAGGCACCACAGTCAGTGGAATGAAATCTCTTTTTCTTCTTTCCAAGACGGATGCAAGAATTTTTGGGCAGGTAAAAAGCAAAGTTGGAGTTTTATTGCAGATGTCATTTGCCTGACCAGGGATGTTGACCACAAGTGACTTTGAAAAAAAGACCAACTGCCCGGTTGTCGTCTGAATGCGCATTCCTGTGCATACTCAATGCATTCATTTTTCAACTACATGTATATTGTTTTTGAATGAGAGTGTAATGAATAGATAGAGCTCTTTCAAACAAACTTTCATTCACACGAAAGGGGGCTCCAAGTGCGATGAATAGGACCACTCTATTCAGTGTAGGGTGGTGCCTACTGTTTGCGTTTACGCTTATCTGCACAGCCCGTTCTTGGCATACCAGCTCCCATCAATAACAGCCGAACACCAGGGGTTAAACAACCAAAATCTATTTTCCATAGTTAACTCTATCACAATGCAAAGTTATCATTGGTAGGAGTACACATATTTATAGAAAAACTGATCGGATTTTCTCCATGAAACCAAGTGTATAAACTGGGTGCGATATTTTTGTTTACACAACGGTCTGGGTACTACCTTTCGAAGCGACTTGAATAAAGGCTACAAGACAGAGCAAGCACGCGTGACCAGTGGTAACTCTAGGCGCGCTACTGTACAGCGAGTAGAGTATATAGTGCAGATAGACTAGTCTCCGCTCGAGAACGGTGATAGACTATGTCCCATAGCAAAGTACACAGAATACCCAGATCGTTGTGTAAAAAGATATAAATCGCAAACTGGGTGATCATTCTGTTCCACAGTGTCATCCCCTCCTACAGTGGCACATCAGGAATCAGTTTTGCTCAAACTGCGGTGGAAGGACAACCAAAGATTTATCCGGGTCTAAGAGGACGTGTTCCAAATGCAGCACGGATCACTACCCTGTTGTAAGTTATTATCGTTTTAGTTAGGGTGGAGTGGTTAATCTGTGGTCGGGCCAGGCCGTTAAAAAGCCTGGCCAAGCCCCTGGAACGCCTGGGCCTTCGGGCTTCTATAATCCCCTGTTTGTACACAATAAACTGCCCATTAATTCTGGAGTCCAGCGGGCTCCCATTGTTCACCCAGACTTGACTGACAGCTGAGGCATCTTTTGATCCTGCCGTGAATGGGTACAGATTAGTGTGGGAGGGGCTACAACCAGGCCTGGCCTGGCAGAGGCAGGGCTTTATTGATTAGTTGATGCGCTATTGTTAGGTGATTTGTGGCTCACAGTGGCAAGAGTTAAAAGCCTGAAGGCCTGGGCATGGCTGGGCTTTTCAAAGGCCTGGCCTGACCACAGATTAACCACTCCTCCCTTACATTAGATGATCCAGCACTATTGTAGAAATCAAGCAATAACGTTTGTCCTTCATTTCTGCACCGCTGAACGGCTCACGATTAGGGGGGTATAGCCTTGGTATCTCCTAAAAGTGTCTCTCAATGGTTTATTTGTGGAAATATCAGTCAGATCGGCCAATCGATGAAAAGTTTAGATCACAAGTTTGTTATGATTGCATTCAAAATGGCGATGTACACGAATACAAAAATAACAAATCTTATGAAGAAAACTAAACACAAATTCCGGTGATTATCAGTTAGTGACCTTTACAAAGATCTCTCTTTTTTAAACATTTCATTATACTAAAATAAAAAAATGAAAACACAGTATGATTTTATTTTACATAAACAAGCATTTTAAGCAATAAAACAAAAAATTGGCACATATGAAATTTACCCCTAATAAACTTCCACCAAATTACACGTACACTGTATCCTGATCCAAGAGACGGAGATCGTCACTAGGGTCCTGAAAGTTGTGTTTACAGTCAGGGATGTAGTCGAGACCATCACAAGGCCATACTCGTAACAGGCACAAGTAACAGGCACAAACCATGACAAAGGAATGCTTTTATTACAGTTCATTTGAATAGCTTGAGACTTGAATTTACACTGAAGGTCTTGTGTGGTCTTGTGATGGTCTCCACTACATCACTGGTATCAGTCCTTATATGTGTCATACATGTGCTTTTGTTTTAGGCCAGTCCCATTGCAATCGTACTCGTGACCAGAGGTGACCATTGCCTTGTGGTCAGACAGCCAAGCTTTATGGAAGGCATGTATAGTGCTATTTCTGGCTTTCTTGAACCAGGTAACCATCAAATTTTATCAATCTCAACTTGGTGCCGCCCAATTGGGCTACATAAAGCGTTTATCCTAAAATTGCTATGGTTGGAAAGATCATTTAAAGGTAGTGTACACGATTGGTAATCCTCCAATTTTTTTTACTGAATTATTACGAAATACCTTACTAGACTGTAAGTTAATAGCCTCAATCATTCTGTGAAATGATGGCACCAGGTGTGCTGTCGTTTTCAAGAAAAGTTAAAATTTATATCGTTTTACCCAATGATTGTTATGCGTAACAATCGTTGGAAATAGTCTTTTTGTCTAAAGTATGGTCAGGGAACCAGACTACTAGAACAGAAGTTTTCTCTTTACGCAGACTACGGTTTTTCCCAGCATCTGCACACACAAAACTTGAAACAGGTCAGTGATACAGTATTTGCTAGCACGCTTGTACTAACCGCCAAATTAATTTATTTCTCAAAATTACAGCAAAAGCCAATCGTGTATACTACCTTTAAAAGTAGAATACGATAATGTGCACGACCATCCCTTGAAAATGCATGGTTTGTCTAAAAATCATTGTTGAAAATAATTTCGGGGACGCCAGTTAAATTCGGGAAAAGTCGGACCGTTGGAATTCAGAGTGATGACCTTGGTGCTGTGGTTGCATGCAGGCTGTACTATATGCGCTGCCAGACTAAATGTATGTGAATGACAAGTTTTTTCCTCATAAATATTACCAGTGATGTAGTCGAGGCCAGGTACAAGGCCAGGCACATGCAAGGCCAGGCACATGCAAGGCCAGGCACATGCAAGGCCAGGCACATGCAAGGCCAGGCACATGCAAGGCCAGGCACATGCAAGGCCAGGCACATGCAAGGCCAGGCACATGCAAGGCCAGGCACATGCAAGGCCAGGCACATGCAAGGCCAGGCACATGCAAGGCCAGGCACATGCAAGGCCAGGCACATGCAAGGCCAGGCACATGCAAGGCCAGGCACATGCAAGGCCAGGCACATGCAAGGCCAGGCACATGCAAGGCCAGGCACATGCAAGGCCAGGCACATGCAAGGCCAGGCACATGCAAGGCCAGGCACATGCAAGGCCAGGCACATGCAAGGCCAGGCACATGCAAGGCCAGGCACAAGGCCAGGCACAAGGCCAGGCACTTTTTACAGTTCATTATATTACAGTTCATAGCTTGAGACTTGAATTAAGACTGAAGGTGTTGTGCTGGCCTTGTGATGGCCTCGACTACATCACTGAATATTACACATTATGGTAGGATTTTTACACTCAGATCTTGGGAATTAGGTTACGTAAGTAACCAAAGAGATCATAAAAATGGGAGATTTCAGGGCAAAATTTGCAAATATCATCGGTTATAGATGTCCGGTATCACCTATGGCAGCTGCGAGGATAAAAATTGTTGATTTCTCTACATCAGGGGAAACGTTGGAAGCAGCAGTCAGGCGAGAGGTAGCGGAGGAGGTTGGCCTGGAGGTGGACGAGGTCAAGTTCTTCTCCTCTCAGTCCTGGGCCTTTCCTGTCAGCTCCCTCATGCTGGGATGCCATGCTTGCCTCAAGCCAGGGATTTCTGATCAGGTGAATGAGTGCCTGTCAACTCGCTCCCCCTAATAGCTTGTCCCTGACCAACTCGGGCGATGAAAAACTCCCTCCTCGACAAACTTGCCCTCTGTCCAACTCACCCCTGACCAATGTGGTGTCTGGAACACTTGTCACTAACTCGCCCCAGGTGCTGAAAAACTAAATCTTGCCCTCTGACCGACCTGCCCTCCTCCGACCAACTTGCCCAGTAGGGCTTTTCTTAATGAAATTCAAGAGTACAGAAGCACGTTGTTGATTTAGTTGGAGAAGAGTTGGGCTCATCCTTACAATCACTCTCTCGTCAGAGGATCTGTTGCTACTCTTAGTCTGTTCTGCAGCTGGTTTGAATTTTCTCGAAGAGTTCCAACGCTATGAAGCTGGCTATGGTCTCAAATTGTAGCGCTAGATCTAAGCTACCCATACGTGTACAAATTACCGGATTTGGTCAATATTCCATTCAATTATGAACAGGGAAAGGAGGGGATATTTTCATGGTAAATGTTCCACCAGCTAGTCCAACTTGGTTCCTCCAGTTAGGGTGTTTGAGCGTGAAACTCAGTTTTCCGCCTGTTCCCACCAATATACTCTGACTAGATGTAGAACAAAAAACTACGTCAATAGCTTTTTCCCTCGTTCGGTAATCTCTATGGAATTCTTTACCTGGTGCATGTTTCCCTTCATCTATCGATCTTTCCCGTTTCAAGAGGAATATTAATTCCTACCTCTTGTATCTTTCTTTTTGTAGCTCTGTACTTGAGTGGCTTTTAGCCTTTTTCGGGCCCTAAACAAAATATAACCATGAAATGTTTGTTCGTGAATTATCACTCTCATTGGCTTATTGAGCTTACTAGCAGTGATTCAAATATATCTTTCAAGGACTTCTGCAAGTGATAGCCATTACAATTTGATTGGTTAATTTGGGTGGCCAAGACGCTTTTAGTGCCATCCACTCATAAAGATCTTTCCGAGTTTGCAAACAAATACAGACTGTAATGATTGAATACCTGTGTGGTTGTTTGAACTCCAAATTAAGGTTTCTCTCGATGAGGCCGAGCTAGAGGACGCGAGATGGTTACATCGGGACGAGGTCCGAGCAGTCCTCGATGGAGGGAGTCCGGTGGACAAGAGTGGTATATGGTTGCCCCCAGGAGTGGCGATTGCTCATCATCTTCTTAAAAGCTGGGCTTCTCAAGAGAATTGACCTACGAGTTTTGCGAGTTCTTGGTCAACTGTGCACACGTGCGGCACACACAACAGCGTGAAATCTTGTGAGAGATGGATTTCAGGACGGACTATTTAACATATTTTGGGGTAAAACTTTTAAAATCTCAGGTGCCAGATCACGATGATGTCCGAGTATAGCATTAGCTCTTCGTAACATTTTATATCAAGTAAATTTTCCACCACTGGGGAGTTTAATTTTTAAGTTTTGAACTTAGTGCTTATTAATAGATATTTCTTTAAATTTTGCGAAGAAATGAAAAGTATTGTCAACTTATATAAATTAGAACAGAGATGTTTTCTCTTTTGCTCTGTCCCGACATAATATATGAGGCACTGTGTGCTTTTCGAGAGCCTGTGTGAAAAAATTCACAGGCTTACTCGGGCGGGATTCGAACCCACGACTTCCTGCTTACTAGTGCAGACGTCTGAACTACTCGACCAACGAGCTTGCCGGGGTCGGCTGGCCGATTCGAATCCAATGCAGCAGCGGGTACCGCGTAATCAGTCAGAAGATGGAATGTTTGCGTCGGGGGATGATGTAAATTTGTAGAGATGTTTTCTCCTTTTGCCCTGTCCCCATATATTACGTCGGGACAGGGCAAAAGAGAAAACATCTCTGTTCTAATTTACATCATCCCCCCTTCTGACTATTGTCAACTTCTTTGATTCCTATTTGAACCTATGGCTGAAAAAAAATATATACTTAGAAGAGTGTTTCAAGGTCTATAAAAGTGAGGAATTGTAAAGCATATGGCCAAAGATTTTAGAGGTTCGTGTTATTGGGATTTCAATGTACAAGTATAGAAATAATTTTCAAAGTGAAAGAAAATTGGCTGGAGCGGGATTGGAAAACCTGTGACCTCCAGAATACCGTACGAGTGCTCTACCCATATGCTGGCAGTCTCCCAAATGGTCAGTATCTTTGTTCAGGGGGTGCTAGTCAGAAGTCATAAACCCAGAATGCTGTATAGCCGGGGATCACACCCAATTTTACAATACAACCCGGGAAGCGACATTGTGAGGGATCACTCAATGAGCCTACAACTTTTTAACATTGTCAAACAATCCACATCCGGTATTCCGGAGGTCGCAGGTTCGAATCCCGCTCCTGCCAGTTTTCCTTGTTCACTAATTTATACTTAATCAGTTTCCCTTGTGGATTGAGTGATCCCTGGCTATATGCCATTATGGGTTTATGACTTCTGACTAGCGCCCACCCGAACAAAGATACTGACAATTTGGGAGACCGCCAACATATAGGGCAAGATAGCTCAGTTGGTAGGGCGCCGGTACGGTCTTCCGGAGGTCGCAGGTTCGAATCCCGCTCCTGCCAGTTTTCTTTGTTCACATTGGAAATTCATTCAAATTTTGTAGTTTGTTTGACGACAAGCAAAGAAGTGTTCTGTTGGTACTAGTTTGATGGTGGTTTTTAACCTTGCTTGTCAGGTATAAAATGGAAATATAAAAGACTGTGTGGAAAAGGAGCTGCTTTTACAAATATATTTCCAGCAATGCAGTGTGTACCATTTGTGTTTACACGTTTCGGTTTTAAAACTATTGAAAAGGTGGTGGTGTCCATTTATTTTCATGAACATATGGTTTCCGTTTTATGGTTGGGGGGGGGGGCTGCCATGAACTTTGGAACCAGTTATGAATAAATTCCTTAGGATACACAAAATACGTGTGCTGTCGTTTTCAAGAAAAGTGGACATTTATATTGTTTTCCAACGATTGTCGGCCAGCAATCATTGGAAATAGTCTAGTTTCCCCGACTCTATAAATCAGGGGTGAGATTGGCAACAACAAAAAATCCACATATAGTTTGTATTAGTCTATGTCCACTTTTACAGGTAAAAACACCTTTAGGACAACACCTCAGGAATTCCAGATTGCAAAAGAGATTCTTTAAAAATCCTGACAAATTGCTCCGTTTTGTCTAAAGTAGGGTCAGGGAACCAGACTACTAGAAAAAAAATGTTCTCTATATGCACACAAAACTTTAAACAGGTCAGTGTTACAGTATTTGCTGGTACGCTATAAAATTCCAACCCCCAAATCCATTTATTTTTGAAAATAAAAGCAAATGGTGTATACTACCTTAATGTCCTTCCTGTATAATATGGGTAGTCTGGTGGAACAGCTCCATGCTGCCCAATCATAAATGCCCGCCTGATTAGGAACCAGGGGCCAGTTTCATTGAGCTGCTCAGCACAAAAACGTCTTGCTTAATACTAAAAACAGGTTACCAGCAACAAAAAAATCATGACATTCACGCTATAAAGCCAAAAACCGTCCCAAGCAATATACAGGGTGTCTAAAAAAAAAAAAGGAAACCGAGATTAATGTTTATTTCGCAGATACTGCCCAATTTTGTGTAAAATGGTAACCACCATCTATTACTTAATGATGTCCTCTTTCTTATGACACCAAGAAATCCATGCTACCATCACGGATAACCGAGCACAAAGCTGCGCAACGGACCATGTCAGAAATGGCTTTGCACCAGATGCACCACAGGTCTATTTAACATGAGAGTAATTGCTTTGAACCATGGGATTGAGTGGCCACAAGGTTCTCCGGACATCTTAAGGACAAAGTTTACACGTCACCGCCCAGAGACATCAATGACCTACGGGCCAGAATCATGGCTGCAGTTGAGACCTTGAGAGGACAGAGAGACTTAATCAGGAATGCGTTAAAAGAAATGGGGGGGGGGGCATGTTGAAGGACACTGGGGTTAGGTTGGGACAGGGATACGCCTCCAACTGTTTAATCATTGAAGAAATGATTTTGGTGTTTACGTACTGGTCTTTGTTCTTATTTTTAGACATGCTGAACACTGTGCGAATAGACCTGTGGTGCATCTGGTGCAAAGCCATTTCTGTTATGGTCCGTTGCACAGCTTTGTGCTCGGTCATCCGTGATGGTAGCATGGATTTCTTGGTGTCATAAGAAAGAGGACATCATTAAGTAATAGATGGTGGTTACTATTTTAAACAAAATTGAGCAGTATCTGAGAAATAAACAGATTAATCTCGGTTTCCTTTTTTTATTTAACACACCCCTGTACATCAGATCAGAATTCGGTTGGTAATCCTGTTTCTACCAATGAAACTGCCCCAGGGATCTAGTCTGTCCTAAGCAAGTGAAGCACGATATGGGGGGGAAAAGGGGACCCCCCTCTTGTGTGTTGGTCATTGTGTTCCCGGAATCTCAGGAATTCTATTCAGAAATCTAGGGGGATGTGTTAGATAATTTTTTAATTTTTTTTTATTTATTGTAATCTTAACCGAGGGCAGTCCATTTCAGTTTAGTAAACTGCTTTCCAAAGGAGCCCTCATGATAACAATAATCTGGAGTGTGCTTAGGGTGTAGGGATAAAAGGGAGGGGGGTGGGGGTACCCCTTTCCCCCCATATCATGCAGGGTATCGTCCTAAGACAACAAACTCAAGCACACCAACCAGAGTTTATGGAATGCTTCACTATATTGTTCTCTTCATCTCTGATACCAAAGAAAGCTACACGGCTACTGTACAATGAACCACAGTCGACAAAAGTTGAAGAGAAACTGTCTCGGGGGGGCGTTGGTTTCTTTTCAAAGTTTTTTCTGTAACATTTATTATTGTCACTCCTGAGATTCGTCCCAAGTATTAACGACTGCTAGATGGTTTACCACCGCCTTATGACACACAGAAAAACGAGACCAACGTCCTGAAAACCCATGCTGTTCTTATTTGTTGACGATTTCCACCACCCGTCGTTTAACGATACTACAAAAAAAGTCGGACGTGTTTATTAACAACTGTTCCAAAACTGCAGCCGTTCCGGTTTGAAAAAAAGAAATAAAATGGAAACGCTGATTGTCCGTCGCAGTACATAAACGGTGTCTTCCTTCAAATTTACATTTTTCTTCTTTACATTTTAAAAATTGCACCGTTTACGTCTCCAAAACCAGGCAAATTGTGACTCAACGACGAATTTAGACATCTATTATCAAAACTGTTATGTACAGCTATCAATATAAGCTGACCCGCTCTGTCGAATAGTGTCTTTTTTCTTCTTTTTTTTAATATAATTTTTTGAAAAGGAGAAATCCGTCCAATCAACAGCAGGGGGCAAAAAGACGAGAGCAGGCACAGCCTCGGCCCGCACCATTTTGCCCCCGGGGGTCGAGAGGGGTGAACCTCAAGAGAGGGGCAGGGTGATGAGGCATTTTATTCCACTGTACAAGTTTATGCATTTTAGGCCATTGGTCATAGAGTACCGAAGTCTGACGTCAGTTGCCGCGGCAACTGGTTCCAAACACATGCAGTTTAGAATGTATTCTGGTTCCAAACATTGCATTGATTGACGTCATCCACTTCGGTACTCTACTGGAGTTGAGAAACCCAAAATTAGATTTGAAATATATGTACACAAAATGAAGGGCTGAATCTGAACACGCCCCTGTGGTAGCGGAATCTGCTCTACGAAACGAACAGGCGAGTGAAAATTCCGGTTGGTATCGATTCCGCAATTATTTTTCTTTTCAAAGAAATAAATAAAGTTGATGAAATATACTGAGCCACATTTTGTCTGTGGAATTCTACTGAATAGGTGCCAATGTAAAAATCACAATGAATTTAAGCTGCCCCTCTTTTTCGGTAGGAAATAAAACTTTGTGCATATACAAATGTATGACACATTATATTTACAAGTGCAGTGGACTCCTCCCCAAAAAAGACCCGACAGAATTTTTTTTAATTCCAAAAAATGTTTCCAGAACAGCATGGGTAGTTGTTCAGGAATTCACAAGGCGTTGGCAGTGTTGTTGTATATTTCATTAGTTTTACATTATTCCAAACTTAACATGAGAAAAAAAACATGACCGGTAACCAGAAAACAACTGATAATCATTCAACATTTAAGCAAAATCGAGCACAATTATTATTCTCCCCACGACGATGAAGATTTAAAAACAAAAAATTTAAAGCACTTTTCCTCACCGCAATGACAAATTTACGTTGATCCATTTGACGCAGGGGTTGATGGGATGTATGGTACCATACAAAATCTTTACGACTGATCTCACCCCTTTGTCAAATGGAACATGCTGAAACTTTCATTGTGACAGGACTGTTCCACTCTTCCCCACAGGAGTGCAACTATAAATCGGCTACTGACATGCTATCACAGACCTACACATTGCTAAATCAAACACACTTAAGTCTATAAATAAAAAAAAGTTAAAAATTGCTGCTTGCTCAAACTGCAAGGCAGACAATGCATATCCATTCATTTCCCGGGCTCGACATTTTTGCGGATATGACAAACCAAAAGATAGCCTATTCTTGAAATCCGTCTCCCACGATGTCGAATGTCATACTTTGGTGTATAATTTAGTGGGAAAACATCTAAACCGTCTCTAAATATTTTCTCTGCTGACTGGGTCAAGTTTACATGTAGTGTACACGATTGGTAATCCTCCAATTTTTGTTACTGAATTATTACGAAATACCTTACTAGACTAAGTTAATAGTAGTCTCAATCATCCTGTAAAATAATGGCACCAGGTGTGCTGTCGTCAAGAAAAGTGCAAATTTATATTGTTTTCCAACGATTGCCGGCCGGCAATCGTTGGAAAACTGCCCTGTAGCCTTTAGTCAAGGCACGCGTGCCTACCCGGACGAGTGGCGCGCCTTGACTAAAGGCTATCATCCGCCCGACGGTTGAAAACGAACGCCGTTTATCTCTCGTTTTGTTTTCGCCATCCAACAACGCAAAACTTTGAACAGGTCAGTGAAACGATATTTCCTATAAAATACTAACCCCCAAATCCGCCCATTTCTGAAAATTGCCACAATGAGTCAATGACCAATCATGTACACTACCTTTAAGGATCAAAGTCAAGAATTTAGTATTTACAATACACTAAAGACGACCAATTAAATTTTCCCAAGTCGAGCACCCATCTTCTCCTAATACAGCATTCATTTCAATCATTCACATGCAGTCTTAGTCTTCTGTAAGGGCTGAAAATTATTCTCGCTAAATCTGCCCTATCCAATAAGCAACATACTTGTGTGCTCAAATCTGTTAAACGGCTGGAGTGAAGGATAAGACAAGAGCAAGGCAAATCTGAGGTGGCAAGTTTGCAAGAAAAAATGATATAAATTCCGAGCATAAAGGTACGATATAGCTTTGATAATAATCAATTTTTAAAAAACTATTATTTTCAATCTGAAAGCTTACTGTTTATAAAGATAGTTCTGGTTACAAATCCTCCAGAGACATATTTCTCTCTGAAATGCCGTCATCTTCGAGGCAATTTAATCAGCAGGCCTCCCGAAACACTGTGGTTTATGAACGTTCACAAAATCACAGTTGAAACAAAACAGTATGACACTATTATTTTTTTGTCGGATGACGGATTGAGCTCAAACTTTCACAGATTTTTTTTTCATTTTTGTTTCAGCTGTTGAATTAAAGTACGAACAACTGCCTGCAATAAGCCAGTTCGGTATCTCAAAGGTCAAAGGTTATTCGGGATAACATTTCTGAAGTAATGTCACGCCATGTTACGCGAACGCCCATTCTGATTGAATTTAACACGTGCTCGTTAAGGACCACTTTTTGCGTTCACACAAGCGCGCGTTAGGTCACGCGGGTCATTCGGGATAAAATGTCTATGCACATGCGCAGTTGAAAAACCGAACTGGCTTATTGTGTCGACGGCTCTACCAAGGCTATATCATACCTTTAAAATATCATACCTTTACTCTTGTGTCCTATATTAAGTCCTTCTGTTGACCACCCCCCCCCCCCCTTTTAAAAACATTAATTAAATTATTTTTCTGAGAGTCAAAACCCACCACTAACCACTATGACGCTTCCAAATCATTAATATAGTGAGCAGAAAGTCACTTTTGGGAATACAAATAGTAAGATCACCTTGCACTTTTAACTAAAAAAAAAAAAGGAAAAATACTGAGGAAGTGTGTTAGTACACATGACATATTGAGTTGGTCCCTTACACAAAACTAACGGCATCATATTTAATATTCTAATGAATTAAATTAGCTCATTCTGAAAAAAAAAATAATAATAATAAACGTTAAAAATCAAAATGGGGAAGAAAAAAATGCTCTCACATTTGTCCTCATGTCATGAATTACATTATGCACAAATTCATATTCCATCCGTGGTTGCTAAAATTATTGATATTGTCTTGTGTACAGTTGTGTATAAAATAGGTTCCCTTCACTGAAACCGTGCCATTACAAAGATGTCCCCCAAAAATTGGGTTATTTCTGTCCGGAAAAAACAACAGAGAAAAATTCTACATGATTTATTCGCATTACATATAAGCAATCAAATCACCGAAGAAATGAATTTCAATTGATAAAAAGCATTACTGTCAAACACGGCTTGGCCTCAAAAATCTATCTCGCAGAAACACTGGCGCTCAAACATTGATGCGAGCACCGTTCATTTTAATAGATAACTATTTCCGAGATTCACTTCAGAAGTGGAAATGGTCGGGGGGAAAAAAATTAGTATGGTACACGCATAACTGTTCGGAAATTTGCAAACTTGATAGCACACAATTACCCTGTTGTAAACTAAAAAATCCCACACGCCAACGGAAAACGGAAAACAATTTCTTTTTTAGGTACTTGCAGAGTTTTTTGGCCCACATCAAACCTTTTTTTTCTTCAAATTTCAAATTTTGAGCTTACATTACATTTCCCTGTCCAGTTTGAAACTTATTTCTTTTCACAATTTCAGCAGATATAAATCAATTTGGGGAAAAAAAAACCCCAAAGATTCTCGCAATTCATAGTGATTTGGGAATTTGCTATGTCTATTTATCACAGCGTTAAAAACAACGCATATTTCAGAGATTTTTCGCATTAAAATGGGCCAGTGCCGTCCACCGACGGCTCACATTACTGTCTGCAACCCGTTCCGAAATTAAATTCCCCTTAGAAGTTGCTCCCTAATGCCCCGGGGTTGAACTGGGAATACTTTAAAAGTATGGCCAACGTATACGCCATACATGCGCACAGAATTGTTAAACAGGTATTAAACACAGCTTTCATAGCACAAATTGAAGAACACGACAACAAATTCCCATTAAGAAAGCGACCAAATCACGCGGCTTGCAAAGTAAAAAAATTTGACGATGATCGTTACGAACAAACAGGCAAATTCTCCAAAACAGCTATCCAAAAGATTTTTCTCCAAACACAGTACTGATTTCACCATGAGGGGTCTCTAAAGCTACACAGGTTAATTAAACGCAACCCACTGTACACACACAATATTTTCTATCCGTCTCCCCCCCAAACGGCTCAAAAATCACGTCCTAAAAATTCACAGGAAAAAACAACAAGTCGATTGGAAAATGACGCCGAGTGTCAAATGACTCCAGAGGGCACTCATGCCCACAGTCTTTCAGCCTTGCTTATAGACGAATCCGGCGACCAAAATTAGAAGCATTTACTGCAGTGGCGAGGCGCTCGCGTGCGTTTTAGACGCACGCGCTCGACGCAGCTTCGACCAACAGGGTGTTTACAACTTGCCAAAATGCGCACGCGACTCAAATTAAAGAACGCGGGCACCATGCACGCGAGCGCTGCACCACTGTAAAAATGGCGTCGGCGAATTCCTGTATAGGAGAGCTTGACTTTCTACTGTGGTGTTATGCAGTCATTGTATTTTTCTTATCTTTTTGTCTTCATTTTCGGAATTTTTGGCATTTTTGGCATTACGGAAAATAATTTATTTGCAGTAACGGCCAGCTCACGTTCTGGGAGCTGGTTTGTTATTTAAAGACTAATGAACACAGACGACAGCCATGCCCGCGATTTGAAAAAGACCACCTGGCCGGTTGTCGTCTATATGCGCATTCCTGTGCATACTCAATCCACTGTTTGCATTACGCTTCACAAGCCCGTATCGGCATACCAGCACCCCATTAATAATTAACAGCCGGCCAGAAATGATCAACACTGATGCTAGCTCGATGGAGCTGTACTCGAATACCAACGTCTGACATACGCAAATTGTATGCAACCCCCGTGCGCTAGCCAATCAGAGCTGCTGAAAAGCCATCTTCGGCAGCGATGTGACAAGGGCCGTTATCTGACCCTTATTGCATTACCTCAGACGTACACATACTAGGAACACGCATAACTTTTCGCAACTGAGTGCGTGCATGTGACATTATTGCGTTGGCGTATCGCCGTTGTTTTCGAAGGTCACCCTGCAATGCATGTGTTCCCTTCACAGACAATCTATTTCCCAGATTCGAGTGTAAAAATTCTACCATAAAGTGCAATGTTTTCTAGACATTCAGACTGAAGCCATACATAGTGCAGCCTGTATGCACTACAGACCACGGGCACGACTCTCAATTCCAACAGTCTAACTTTTCCCGAACGAAACACGTCACGATTTTCGTCAATGATTTTCGGACGAACGGATGCATTTTCAAGTGCAGGAAGAATATCCCACGTTTCCAGAAAAGCTTTTGAAGTGATCCCGAATAGACTAATTCTTTCAAATATATTTGCCTTCGGTCTTTGCTCACATATTCAATGACGCATCGCAAACTATGCAGTCATGAATTCAATAACTGCCATGTTTTTTTCGGCATATGACAACTGATGGGACATTCAACATACATGGCCCCGACGTTACGAAGACATTAGTACCCCAATGCGCAGAGCGCCCTCTTGAGAAATTTAACACTCGGCTCAACCTCATCTATGGATTTATGAACATTCTCAACATGACGAGAAAGAAAGAGAGAGAGAGAGAGGAAAAAACAAAAGAGAATGATGTTCAAAATTAACGGCTCAAAGGCGCCACGTCGGTAATCTGTAAATCGGCGACCCCCCTCGGCCAAAAGTCTCGTTAAAATATTCTCAATCTTTTGTTAATTTTTTCGTTTTTTTTACAGGCCTGTACAAGTACAAAACAGATTACACCTAAAAAGTCACGGTTGACGACGACGACGACGACGACGACGACGACGACGACGACGACGACGACGACGACGACGACGACGACGACGACGACGACGACGATGGAGGCAGGGCTTGCCGAGGCTTTCTGAAAATGGCCCCGGCGACAAAAACAAAAAAATATTCACAGTGCCCTCGCACTCGACGCTCGTGTACTACCGCCTGATGATGTGGAAATTACTGCTAGTGCTGGTGTTAGGTGTGCTGCTCCCGGGGGGGCTGTAAGGCATCTCAAACTCGGTCAACAACGAGAAGTGGTCCGACGGCACACTGGTGTGCGGACAACCCACAATTTTCGACTGGATTGGTGGAAGTGAGGAAGGAAAAAAAACAAAACAGGGGAAACGTGTTAGAGGCACAGCGATGGTGAGAAAAAGTGGATTGGGGAAAAGCAAGCGAGAACAGTGAATATGCAACATCTCGGACAGGATTCTATAAATTGGACCTATTTTACTCAGTCTGGTTTAAATTCAGAAAAACTAGAATTTCCTAGTAAAAACCTTAAATATTAGAGAATGGTAGTGTGAGCATAGTCAGCATACCAGAAATCGTGGTGTGCCCGGCAGAAGGGCATAAGAACGCTTTGACGCGTAATTACACTTTCCGGGAAAATTGACTTTAAAGTTTATGTGTTGGCATTTCTAAATTAAAACTCGCAAAAGGTTGATTTTTTTGTCAGAAAAAAATTATTGATATTTCCAATAATGCTGTGCATTTTTTTATAAAAATATTGCTTAATTTTAAAGTTATTTACATCTTTATGCTAATGCCCTTTGGCCGGGAAGTCATTCTGGCATAAACGTGCGCTTAAGCGGCATGTGAAATGCTAATGCCCTTTTGCCGGGAACAAAATTTGACTCTAAGCGCGCTTACGCCCTACTGAAGTGGAGAGGTGAACGCCCTTTTATCATGTATTGTTACATTGGTATTACACGCGAATGCCCTTTTGCCGGGAACAAAAAATGCAAAATCCCCTTATGTTAATTACGTCAGAATGAAGTAGCCCCTTGAGACGAAATGTATATCAAAATGAAGATATTCCAATACTCTTTTGATTACCCCCAAAACCTG
The DNA here is from genome assembly GCA_037893225.1 of Hippasteria phrygiana. Lineage (NCBI taxonomy): Eukaryota > Metazoa > Echinodermata > Asteroidea > Valvatida > Goniasteridae > Hippasteria > Hippasteria phrygiana. The sequence goes on along the minus strand of JAZGUH010000040.1, from coordinate 1,980,726 downwards.
AATTTGACCTTTTGACCCATGTTTCGTCCTTATGACCTTCTGCCGGGCACACGACGAAATATATTCCCCGCCAAAAAAAAATAATAAAAAAAAATAGATAAATTCTAGGGACTAGAAGTTGGACTCAAATTTAACATTACATGGTACCGGAATACGTCACACACAGCTTCGTCAAAATATTCAAATGACATGATGTTATAATTGACAACCATATTACAGAGATCTTATAGATTGAAAGTGATCTTTCTGCATGGATAAAGAATGGATAATAAACACAACAAACTACAGCTTGTTGAAAAAACAGATCAGTGGATCTCTTGTGCAGACATTTTGGGTACGGTTTCCCCGTCGAGTAAACTCGGCTGTGGTACACATAATACATACAGTTAGTCATCGGGCTGTGAGATCATGGTGCTTGTGTCCTTGAGCAAGACACTTTGTCACAAGTTGCTTCTCTCCACCCAGGAGTAATTGGGTACCTGTGAGGGCAGTGATGGTTATGAGTTTGATTAGACCACGTGCGCTTAACTTGCAGCCACGGCTGTATACTCCCCGGGAAGTTGAGGTTTCAGGAATGATTAATAGGCCTGATGAGCAGGGGTAGTAATATATCGCCTTGAGCACTGTGATTTGGTGCATATGTGCGCTTTATAAATCTATATGATTATTATTAGTGTTATAGAGCAGTCCAAGGCCAGTGCAATCTGTTTTCTGCATGCACAGGTACCCACTTATACTCCTCGTCGGAGATACGCAATTGCGGTAAAGTGTCTTGCCCAAGAACACAAGCACAAGAGTCCAACACTGTAACCATTTGAATTTTATTCAAACCGAATAAGGGTTCTCTGATTTCACAGGAAGTTCCCATCTACTCATAGTCATGCCAACAAAAAAAATGACGAGCGAGGTGCCGCATGAAAAGCCCTCCCAATGACTGGATATAGTTTGCAGGATTCAGTGACCACTGGGCCTTTCACAAAAACACCCCAGAGCTATAATGTTGGGAAAAATAGACAGGGTAGGCTCCTCATATACCAAGAATGCAGTTACAATCAGAGACCATGGAGCAATTGTTCCAGTTGCTTTCTTTAGCCGCGTCAAAAAAAATGGAAGGCTTCATTTTTTAAAGGTTGCTTACGAATATCCGGTTTCTAAAATCGAAACCAAGTAGTGGAATTCAAACCGTATATTAAAGAAAATCCCTTATATCCCACTGCTGTGCTGTACACAGCAGGACCAATGTGAAGTCGGACATTAGTTTCTGAAAGCGTCAACACCCTTTGCATTACCTGGTCTAACCACTCCTGCTCGACCGGCCCCAGCACACCCAGCGTGGACATGAAGTTACGAGAGGTGAAGATGTAGTCGATGACCCCCTTGAACTCGTAGGTGTAGTTGGTGTACTGCATGGGCTGGTTGTGGTAGGCCCGGCGTAGGGAGAAGGGGTGGGCGATGTGGCCGTTGGACTCTGTACTGCTGGAGAAGTTCCGGAGGGCCTTGTAGTGGATGTCCTTGAAGTCCTCGTGATGGACCGAGACCTTGCCGTTCTCTAAGTATTCCAGCACACCTGTAATTCGGGAGAAAGGAGGAGGGGCCGAAAGAGGACATGAAGCTACCTCTAACCAGACTTTCTTCCTCATCGAATTTGAAAACCTTGCATGGTGGCATGCAGGTTATTGAGTGCCCCAAGCATGTGTGGGCGGTGATGCAACCAGAGGAAAGATTTCACTTTAATACCCCCACCAAAATCGGTCGGGAACAGCAAAATCTTAGAAAATGTGGAACAGAGGGCGGGATAAATGTGGAAATGGAGTGGGATAAATGTGGAATGGGGGAGGGATAAATGTGAAAAAAGGGGCGGGATGAATGTGAAAAAATGGGCGGGATAAATGTGAAAAAAGGGGCGGGATAAATGGAAAAAAGGGGCGGGATAAATGTGAAAAAAGGGGCGGGATAAATGTGAAAAAAGGGGCGGGATCAATGTGAAAAAAGGGGCGGGATCAATGTGAAAAATGGGGCGGGATAAATGTGAAAAAAGGGGCGGGATCAATGTGAAAAAAGGGGCGGGATAAATGTGAAAAAAGGGGCAGGATAAATGTGAAAAAGGGGCGGGATAAATGTGAAAAAAGGGGAGATAAATGCGAAAAAGGGGCGGGATAAATGTGAAAAAAGGGGAGGGATAAATGTGAAAAAAGGGGCGGGATAAATGTAAAAAAAAAGGGGCGGGATAAATGTGAAAAAAGGGGCATGATAAATGTGAAAAAGGGGGGGGGGCAGAATAAATGTGGAAAATGGGTTTACTTGTAGCTTTCCACATACCTGAGTCTGGTAATGAGTTCAAATCACCGCACAGTACCAGTGGAATGGGCGTGGCCTCCTGGCTGCGGGGCGTACCGCCGGGCCTGAAGCTGATGGACTCTTCATCCACGATCTTCTTCAGCTCGTTCATGAACATGATGGTCTGGATCAGCTTGACGTCGCTGTACTCTGGGTCCCAGTGGATGTGGACGTTGGCCACCAGCATGAGTTGCCTGGCATTGTCCGGGGCAGGCGCTGATGCACAGCGAGGAGCAAAAACATTATGAAATGATCAAATACAAACCCTGTTTGGCAAACCGACGAGCCCCAGCTACTCTGGTGTCCGTTTCACCGACACTCACAGACAGTCTGAGATCAGGCGCCAATTTCATAGAGCTGTTAAGCACAAAAATGTGCTTAGCATAAAAATGTCTTGCTTAGTTAAAACAGGTTACCAGCCAAAAGTCCATGTAATTTTCATGCTAAACAAACAACACCTGAATACCAGTCAAAAGCAATATTCCACACATGGAAATCTGGTTGGTAATTCAGTTTTTATCAAGGACGCATTTGCATGCTAAGCAAATTTTTGTGCTTAACAGCTTTATGAAATTGGCCCCAGGTGCAAGCCAAAACTCGCGATTTTCATGCCAACAATACTGAATACCAGTCTCAGGCAATATACATATAACATAGGGTTTTGGTTGGTAACCTGTTTGAAAAAGTATATAATAATGCAGAACAAACCACAAGGGAAACTGACTAGGTAATTGGAATAAAATTTCAACATGAACGGGAAAAAAAATGGCTGGAGCGGGATTCGAACCTGCGACCTCCGGAATACCGTACCAGTGCTCTACCAACTGAGCTATCTTGCCCCATGTTGGCAGTCTCCCAACGTGTCTTTGTTCATGTTGTTCAGGGGCGCTAGTCAGAAGTCATAAACCCAGAATGCCGTATAGCCAGGGATCACGTCCCAACGTTACGATACAATCTGGGAAGCGACACTGTGGGGATCACTCAATGAGGATACGACTTTCTAACTTATATCGTCAAACAAATCACAAGGAAAACTGAATACGTAACTGAATGGGACGCGATACCTGGCTATACGGCATTATGGGTTTAGGACTTCTGACTAGTTCCCCCCCCCCCCTTCTAAAAAAACAGACACTGACAATTTGGGAAACCGTCAACATAGAGTACCGAAGTCTGACGTCAGTTGGCACGACAACTGGCTCCAAACAAATGTAGATTTCGACTGTTCCTTTGTTAACAGCCAGTCATGCAAACACATTGACACAAAATAACAAAAGTGTTCTGGCTCCAAATACTGCATTGACGTCATCACTTCGGTGCTCCATAGGGTAAGATAGCTCAGTTGGTATAGCAACGGTACGGTATTCCGGAGGTGGCAGGTTCAAATCCCGCTCCTACCAATTTTCTTTGTTCACTTTGAAAATTCAGTATTAACTAAGCAGGACTTTTTTTGCGTTAAGTAAATTTTGTATGCATCACAGCTCCTTGAAATCAACCCTTGGGGCAGATTCCATTAAAAAAAAACAGGTTACCAGCCAAAACACCACATTGCGTGTATTGCTTGCGACTGGCATTCAGCCCCTTAGCACGTAAATATTTTCTGCTTAGGGAGGAGTGGTTAATCTGTGGTCGGGCCAGGCCTTTGAAAAGCCCAGCCATGCCAGGGCCTTCAAGGCTTTTACTCTTGCTATTGTGAGCCACAAATCACCTAACAATAGCGCATCAACTAATCAATAAAGCCCAGCCTCTGCCAGGCCAGGCCTGGTTGTAGCCCCTCCCACACTAATCTGTACCCATTCACGGCAGGATCAAAAGATGCCTCAGCTGTCAGTCAAGTCTGGGTGAACAATGGGAGCCGGCTGGACTCCAGAATTAATGGGCAGTTTATTGTGTACAACCTGGGGATTATAGAAGACCGAAGGCCCAGGCGTTCCAGGGGCTTGGCCAGGCTTTTTAACAGCCTGGCCCGACCACAGATTAACCACCCCACCCTTAGGTAACTTCCTGAAATTGGGCCCAGAGAGCCACTGAGTGTCCCACGAAAACACTGCTGCCTACCTGAGCCTTCATAGCACCCTGCTCTCGTCTCCAGTAAGACAGCCAGCCCGATGTTGTCTTTAGGCATGACTCTGTTCAGCATGTCTTCATTGCCGTCGGCATTAGCCATGGCCAGCTGGTTGAACTCCACGAGGTGCTCTTTTACCAATCCAAACCTGAAAGAATCAGGACTATTAATAAAAAACGTACGGAATTTCTCAGTTCTCCTGGCCCCATGCATCCGGCTGTTCTTGATGGGGTGCTCCCCATGCCAAGAAAGCTGTGCAGCCAAGTGTAAACGTAAACAATATTCGCCGCACTGAATAGAGTACATGTAGTTCTATTCATCACACCTGGGCAACCACACGAAATCTGCAGTGTTACCACTTTTACAGTTAAAAACACCTTTAGGCTAACACCTCAGGAATTCCAGATTTCAGGAGAGATTCTTTAAAAATTCCGAAATCAGTAAAAATCATGAAAACAAATCCTGAAATCAGGAAAAATCCTGACAAATCTCACCCCCTGCGAAGTAGTCCAGGTCAAAATGTTATTCAGGATAAAACTGCTGACGTAATGTCATGCGATCACCCATTCTGACTGAATGTAACACGTGCGCTGCCCTGCGCGTGCGTTAGTTATCCGGAATGACCCGTGACCCATATCATTGTGCACATGCGCAGTTGACATACCGAACTGGCTTACTGGGCAGAGTTTCTGGGAAAAAGTTCAGGCGATTAGGGTTAAGAGAACGGTTTTGCCGACAAGAGACCCCAACTTACTTGTTCATCCTGAAGAAGATGGCGCAGCCGTCCACGTACTTGCGCTCGTGCTCCGACATAGTCTTGGCCCGGGACTTGGGGCTGAAGACCCCGTCGTAGCCGTGCTTGTGCAGCGAGGGGTAGAAGAAGTTGAAGAACTGGTCCGTCTCCACCTCTTGCAGGCAGATCAGGTCGGCGCTGGCGTGCAGGATCTCCTCCATGATGCCCTTCCGCCGGTAGTCCCAGCTCAGGGCCCAGGTCGGGCAGTAGCCGTACAACTGCTTGGTGGCGTACTTGTCGCACAGGACGTTGTAGCTCATGACTGAGAATATTGCTGGATTGCAGTCGGGAAGAAAGATTAGAAAGATTATATTTTTATGGAAGTCTCTTTAAAAAAAGGTTCAAAGCCACTCTAGGTAAAGGGCTACACACCTTATGGTTTTCCCGGGACTCACAGGGATAAATCTTCAATAGATACCAAAGAAATTATCCCAATTTTCAGACCTGCATGTATAAACTAATAAGGGAATAATTATGTGCTGGGCCGGTGGGACGCTTGATAATGACCCAAGCCCGAAGGCGAGGGTCATTATCAAGCGTCCAGGCCCCAAGGCAGTTTTATACGTATTTGTTTAAAACCGACTCAGCACATATCTATTCCCATTCATCAAATAGCTTTTTGTGTAATTCGGCAAAAACCTCTGAAAATGATAAATTTCCAATGATTTTGTTCATTTTTTTTTTTTTACCTTGGTTTGTAAAACACCCCTTTAGCTATTTAATGTTTCATGCCTCATGCGAGTAGTGCTAAAAAATGTCCTCATACATGTATGGAAATTGATGCGCGCATGGCGTGCACGTGACAGGTGGCGCAGAACGCAGCAGTGCCGGTGTAGTGTAAAATTATGGACTCTAATTACGGACGCAACTGCAGTACTGCGCTTGCGTAATTGGGAGAGTGAGTGACTGGTCGCGCGAGTGTTCAACCAATAAAAGGAACCAGATTTCATTGGAGTCTAAACTTCGTGTGAAACCGGAAAAAGTGTTTAAAACCGGTCGGTGTTTTATCGGCCATTTAAAACCACCCACGTGATGGGCTATCGACCAATAGGAACGGGTAAACTATCTTAGGTATTTATGAATGCGATTTAACTTCCTGTTGGAGAGACAAACTCACCTCCCCTGAGCATGTTATGACAACATAGTAACATACATAGTGAAAACAATAGCCACAATATGCGAGAGATGGGCGAGAGATGGGCGAGAGATGGGCGAGAGATGGGCGAGAGATGGGCGAGAGATGGGCGAGAGATGGGCGAGAGATGGGCGAGAGATGGGCGAGAGATGGGCGAGAGATGGGCGAGAGATGGGCGAGAGATGGGCGAGAGATGGGCAATACGAGGTCCTATCAAAAAGTTCCGAGACTGTTCCTGTTGCGAACGAACGGAGTGCAGCACAGTGTAAGCAATATCTCTCGTGATTAAGTATTCCAAGTTACATCGCTTGATCAACATCAGCACCTGTGTTACACGCATTTTTGTGACCACTGGTACATGCGCATTTGCGATTTCACCATGCACCTGAATCTTGAGCAGAAGCAGCACCTTGTCCAAGTCCGCAAAGATCTCCGTCCACAGGCCCGGGATGACCCAAACTTCATGTCGAGGATCATCAGCGGTGACGAGAGTTGAGTCTACAGCTACGACCCAGGGACCAAACAGCAGTCTTCGCAGTGGAAGAGCCCGCAGTCTCCAATACCGAAGAAGGCGCCTCAGGTCAGGAGTGCAACCAAGAACATGCTCATCGTTTTCTTTGACATTCGCGGGGTTGTGCAATGTGAATTCCTCCCACAGGGCCAGACTGTCAACGCTGAGTTCTACTGCACCATTCTGAGGCATCTGAGGGTGAACATTCCGCGCAAATGACCTGAACTGTGGCGCGCTGGGTGCTCCAACATGACAACGCGCCTGCTCACAGCACATTGAAAATGCGCAAGTTTCTCGCCCGCAACAACACAATCGTTGTTCCTTACCCCCTACTTGCTGAATTTGGCTCCCTGCGACTTCTTCAAGCTGAAGGGTGACCGTTTTGACACTGTGGAGGAGATCCAGCGAGAATCACAGATGGTGCTTGACGCGCTTATGGAACGGGATTTCCAGGAAGCGTTCCAAGCGTGGCAGAAGCGCTGGGAGCAGTGTATCGCTGCACAAGGGGATTACTTTGAAGGGGACGGTGGCCAGATTTAAATCACAGACGGTTTTTGCTTGTTATAGGCGCAGTGTCGAAACTTTCTGATCGCACCGCGTAGATGGGCGAGTGGGAGAAGGAGAGGGAAATGTAAAGAAGCTTGTAAATACCTACCAACTGGTCTCGACCTATCGGGATCTTTGATACGAATCCATGGTCTCGTTGGTGGCAACGTAGTTGGCGCTGTGGCGAAAGACAAATGAAAATCCAGATTAGATACTATGAGAATCCCCATTGGAATATTGAAAATTAATCAAACATGCCAGAAAAAAAACCACAATGAGGCGGGAAAGTGTTTAATTCTCATCATAATTGGGTATATTTTGAAAGAACTCTGATACAGAATATTTAAACTATACACATTTTACGCCTGTTCATTTTCGAATAATTTAGTATTCGATTATTTGAAACTGGGTTTGACCGAAGATTCGATACTCGTCGATCACGTTTTCAATGCGTCAGCTGTAACTGCATGACGCGCCGAAAAAAAAGCTGCACCCAAATCACGCCAGTGTTTTACGTGCGGCGATCAATATTAAGCACCGTCTGATCAATATTTGTTTACATGAGCCTGTTGTTTAACCCTAACTCCGTACATCATTTTCCCCCCATGTAACCTGAATCCTCCAACATCCTCTGATTTCAAAGTGTTAAAACTCCATATAACATGAATCCTCCAAAATCCTCTTATGGGGACCATAGCACGAATCCTCCAAAATCCTCTAGGGGTTTTTTGCATACCCCTAGTAACCTCAATCCTCCAAAATCCTCATGTATCACATTGAGCCTGATAACCTGGATCCTCCATATTCCTGCAGGGGCAAAAACCCCTAGTAACCTCAATCCTGCAAAATCCTCTGATGCATCAACTTCCAAGTGCCCTCAATCCTCCGAATTCCTCCATTTTGCAACTTAGAGGATTTTGGAGGATTTGGGAAGGTTAGGGTTAAAGATCATTACGGGTACTGTATGTGTATAAACATTCTGATAACAAGAAACCAAACTCCAGCCTGCGTTTTTGCAGTAATTATTTAATAACTGTCAAGGGTTTTATGGACGGGAACAATAAACTTCCATCCACAAAAATTACCGTCAACAAAAATGCGGCATTTGACACAGCTACGCAAGCCTCAAATTTTAACTTTTTTTTCTCCCACTTACCCAGCACTTACACGGCACTTACCCACCCATTGATTTGCACACAATTTACCAATTTTCAAAAATCACTTACCCAAGTCTTTAATAAATAATTTTGCGAAACAGTTCCCATGTACAATTAATGTATGTGATGGAAAATGTCACACTTTTGGACCCCCAAATGTATGTAATGACCCACTGTACAAATTTGCAGTTTATACACAGAGGATCGATGTCATCATTGTCATGCATGATCTGTTTTATTGGATGCACACATTCGTGTAGCATGTATGTTTTCAAGGAAACCGCTCAACTTCATCATACAATACATGTACGTACACACAATAGCATTGCCAACACACGTATAATTCAATAAAAATGAGGCCTAAACATATGTTAAATTATATGACACCTACTTGCACATCTTTTTTACAACCCAAGTATTCTAAACTCCATGATGGCCAAGAATATTACCAAAAATCCTGAAATCAGGAAAAATCAGAAAAAATCTCACCCCTGGAACAAAAGACCGTTTGTTCCAACTTAGATTCTGCTGGATTCAGCAGGGTGTCTCAAAAAACAAAATCAGAACGGGGTTATCGTTGAGTGTGTAAATATACCGGCAATCGTAGACCTGGGACAAAAGGGTTAGGGCGTAGACAAAGGGTCCACGATTGACCGAACGTCCACGACTGAAAATCGTGTACAAAACATATGGGAGGCCTCCGAAAAAGTTAAAAGTACAAACAAAAGAGGGACAATAGGAGGTCCGCGATTGCCGGTATTTACACACTTACATGTGTGGGAGTGTGTGGTCTAGTGGTTAGGATTATGGCTAAGTCATAATGTTACAATCCTGTTGGATTCAGCAGGCAACAGAAAAATATGCCACGGTTAAATTCTGTTTATAAGATTTAGCAGGCAAGTCATTTTTTATGACGTGCTGGACTGCATTGGATTGAGCAGGAAACTCACATGAATCACCTGTTGGATTTAGCAGGGTGGACCATTAGGGGGTTAGGGTTTTAAAGTACAAAAACAATCTGTCAAAAATGAGCAAATGGCGAAAAGGAATCTGATGACTTACGACTGATGTTGTCAAGCATGTAGGAGAGTAACCTGTACGTGCCGTTGTGTTCGTTATAAAGACCCAGCATTTCTGCGTTGAGGGGGTTCCCCTTTAGCCCGAGTACCTGCAGCTGAAACAGCCGGCCCATCTCAAACGGGAGGTTGCGCAGGTAATTGTTGTTCAGTAAGAGTTCCCTGCACAAAACAAGACCAGAAGGAATCGCCAATCAGTGTTATTCTTACACATGACCTGGAATGAAACTGCATGTGGGGCAATGTTTGTTTCCAGATAAGGCCGTATTTGGTGGTTCGTAGACAAAATGGACACAATTTGGCATAGAAATGACCTTGTCCTCCGTGAGGACATGTGTTTCCACTTTGTCTCTGGCTCAAAGTGATGGACCCAGCACTCATCCTGGGTTAGGAAACGTTTGATAAAATCAGCTGCTTCAAAATGCTCCAAGTTATCCCTTGATATGACCGGCCTGGTGCGCTTTTGATCAGGGGTCAGAAGACGCAGCACCCACCGAGCAGAAACCTTTGACATTCCAAGTTCTGTAATCAGAATGTTCTCAACTCTCTCACGGGAGATTCCAACAGCATGCAAATGGGTTCAAAGTTTCATTGATCTGGCATTACTCCTTCAGAGCCAACCGACATCAACTTTTCAGCCGAACCCTCGTAAGGCAAAACTGCCATGACATCAAATGGTGATGAGGCCTACCAACAGACCCAAAGAACAACTCAGAACTTTGGTTCCTGTTTTCTGAACACTCAGTTTATTGGTCGTCACTAACGTTACCAAAAGAGGGCATAGTTTATTTAAGGGTTACTGTTGGCACCAATTGTCTTCTAAACTGGTTGAATATCAAGCTCCAAAAGTACACTGTCTTTTTAAACACATAAATGTAGGGGGTCAGAGCTGAACATTGAAATTCACATGAATTCAAATCAATTCGCAATCTAGGCAGGACTTGCATCAAATCAGTACTAGGTGACATCACTAACGTTCAAGATATCACACAAAAAGTTCAAAAATATTATTTTAGAAAATATTTGAGAGCTAATTTAATAGTGAAACAAAATGCAGAATGCAATCCAAACATACACAAAAAACATGCAGTTTTGTCCCAATTGCTGTGGAATTGCCCATGTATACTGTACATTGTACATGTACGCAAGTACATGTATTTGTCCACACTGCAAACAATGTATCTCACAGGCATACTGTACGTACCGGTACATGTACATACATGTACATTTTATGGCAACTGCCATTTTCAAAGCCAATTTTTTAGGTGGCATCACGTGCTGCTGTACCAGTTTTCAGCCAGAATTTGGAACGGGGTGTCCAAAAATGACTCGAGGAGAAACAAGCAATTTAACATTAAAAAAATATATATAAAAAGCAAAGCAATAGATTGAAGCTTAGCACTCGACACAAACACATTCTTTTTCCAACTTTATTCACTGAAATCAAAGATTGATATCTAATTTAATATAGATATCAAAGATACAAAAAATTCCCTCCCTTAAAAAATCAACTGTTTGAAGTATTTTTCACCCTCTTCACATAGAACAGCCCATTACGCGTAAAAGCATACAGCCCTTTTTGCAGAGTGGGTCACATACATGTATATATACAGACCTTCAACATTTCAAATTTAGCTGTAAACACCGTCGCTGTCTGTTCAACAACAAGGCAATGTGCCTGTACATGTACAGTTGCTAGTACATGTACAGTGGAATGCCGCTATACCGAACACCGCTATACCGAACATTCGGCTATACCGAACACCATCCTTGGCTCCCAAATCTTGTGCACAAAACTTATCGAACATTCGGCCTTTTCACATTACGAAAAATCTTGGTGTTGGACCCGGGTCAGACCCGTGTTAACTAGACTGACCTTTTCGCATTCCAACATTTCAACACGGCACTGACCCGTGTAAAGCGCTCAACCCGGGTTGAAACTCAACCCTGCTCGGGAGGTGGGTTGAGAGCTCTCGACCCGTGTAGAGAAGTTCGACCCGTGTTGAAAGTTGTAGTATGAACGCCTCCGGGTTGAGTTCTACCTGTGTAACCGCAGATCGGAGTGCGCGCGCGTGCACAGCACCACACACTGTAGTTGTTAATTCAGCAACGAACAAACAAATAACATCTGACCTGCAGCATTGCGCATGCACGTGAACATGCGTTCATTTCAATTGTGCATGCTACTTTCACGAGATTCTTTTTACTCCGATATGTCCGAGAAAATGGGCCCCAAATCAGACAAAAGACCGACATGGAATGAGGAGGAGGTGAATTCTATGTTGGCTATTTGGCCAGAATGCAGTATAGGGGATTTTCCGATTCGACCCGTGTTGAACGGCCGGCCGTGTGTGTAGTGTGAAACGATAGCACAATACATAGGTCGAAAATTACACGTGTAGCAAAAATGCTGCCGCTGCGTTGAGTAGTGTGAAAAGGCAGCGTGATTGACCCGTGTTGAAATTTGTAGATTTTCAACACAGGTCGAACGTACATACAGTAAAAAGGCCTATTGTTGTAAAAAAAAAAGGGCAATGGATAATTTAACCATAACCCTCCTCAATCCTCCAAAATCCTCATGGTGGTTTTGGAGGATTTTGGAGGATTGAGGAGGAATGGTGATTGAAGCACCGGAGGATTTTGGAGGATTGAGGAGGAATGGTGATTGAAGCACGGAGGATTTTGGAGGATTGAGGAGGAATGGTGATTGAAGCACAGGAGGATTTTTGAGGATTGAGGAGGAATGGTGATTGAATGGTGATTGAAGCAAAGGATTTTGGAGGATTGAGGATGGTTCCTAGCAATAAGGGCCTAGGGGGTTAGGGTTAAAAAAGGACTTGGCATTCGGGCTGTTTGTAATTCCAAAACGGCCGCACCTTTATGTTGAAGAGTGACAGGTGGCTATTCCCCAAGGAATAGAAGGGAAAGCCAACTGTTGCTGCATAATTCGGTAAGCTTAGAAAGTGTGAAGATGTAATTACATAATTCAATGGCCGGCACGTTTAAAGTCGTCCTTAAGTAACCGGCGGCTGAAAATCGCTATACCAAACAATCGCTATACAAAACAAAATCTGCGGATCCCGCGATGTTCGTTATAGCGGCGTTCCACAGTATGTTTGTATGCTAATTTATGTGTATGTTGGTAAATTGTATTTTCACATGGGTAAAATAATTAGACTTCATGTACACGTACTTTGTACATATGCATGTAAAACTCTTTTTTAAAACTGCCTTTCAGCAACTGAACTTTGCTCTAGGCTGAGTGTGAGTTCTCAGTAAACAAACGACATGCCCCGGGTTTTCTGGAAACTTTTGTGCAGAAAAGTACACATCAGTGAACATCCGTTTCAAGGATAAACAGGTTTTCATTATTTTTTTCCCCCCCAGGGTGACTGTTGTTAACTTTTCACTCAGACACAAAGTCACCACAAAAAAAATACATATATTATTCTTGGGCAAATAAATCTACAAAGATACATTTGTGTGTATATACAGCACACATATTTATCTCAGTCACAATACATGCAATACAATACCTACAATGTCTCTGTGTACAAATGGTGTATGTACAGGTGCATGCACAATTGCACATGCATGTACATGTACAATGTTGTGTTGCAGCCAGAGTGAAATTAAAGCGAAGGCCTTTTGCTCAAGGGAGGACAATGCGAGCGCAGAGCATGAAGCCCTTACGGCGTGGGGTCCGGGGTCCGCTTAACCATAACAGTACGCAACCCGTCAAAAACCCAACAGCATGTTTAGTTGGAATCTGTTAGGACATGTAGGATAATAATACAAGCATTTGTAAAGCGCCATCTATCTATGTAGACATATTCCGAGGCGCTTGAAGAAAAGAAACTGTCCAGAACTCTACAAATAATTAAATATACATGTACATGTACATGTACATGTACATGTACATGTACATGTACATGTACATGTACATGTACATGTACATGTACATGTACATGTACATGTACATGTACATGTACATGTACATGTACATGTACATGTACATGTACATGTACATGTACATGTATGTATACTTGAAACAAAACCAGCAATCTAATTATAAGTTGAGTTAAAAAGGAATGTTTTAAGAAGGCATTTGAAGGTATGTAAAGATTGACAGCTACGAATTTCCTGAGGCAAAGAGTTCCATAGAGTGGGCGCCGTAACTGAGAAGGCATAGTCCCCATACGATGTTCTAGTTCTTGGTGTCACAAGAAGATGTTTGTCAGATGACCTTAGGTGGCGATTAGGGGAATACTGGGTGAAGAGATCCTGCAGATATGTTGGTGCGCTGTCATTGAGGGCTTTCCAGGTAAGTAGGATTATTTTGAAGGCAACCCTCTGTTTGACTGGAAGCCAGTGAAGATTTCTCAGGACTGGAGTAATGTGGTCAAATTTCCGTGTTCGGGATAAGACACGAGCCGCAGTGTTTTGAACATGTTGAAGTTTGCACATGAGAGTGTTGGTGATTCCAAACAGAAGTGAGTTGCCATTATCCAACCTTGATGTCACGAGAGCATGGATAAGGATGGCAGCCGACTCATCAGTCAGGATTCGGCGGATGCTGTTGATGTTTCTAATATGGTAGTATGACGTTTGGCAAACTTTCTTGACATGCGATTCCATTGACATCGTGCTGTCAAACATGATGCCAAGATTACGTGCAGTCGTAGAACGTTGAATATTAGAAGTCCCAAATTGCATCTGGCACCCTCCACCACCTCAACAAACAAACACAAACAATTTAACCCTAATGTCCAAGGCATTCACTTGGGGGTACAGTACACTGTACTACAAAATATTACTTAATTCTCATAGTCCAGTGTAGTAAAAGTACTGCATACTACAGTCTACTCAAGTAGTATTTTGTAGTATTCGGTGACGTTAGGGTGAAACCACACTGAATTTTCCCAAATCCCACACCCAAACACACCTCCAAAACAAAAAACAAAACTAATTTCCATGATGTCAGCCATGACTGGCCCCTGATGGTTCTTTTGTATATTTCCAAGGTCTAATATTACATGCACACAGTTTAATGTTTTTGTTGAGTAATCTTTGTGAAAAAAAAATAATAAACCAGAGCTCAACAAAACTTGAATGACATGAATGAAGGACAATTTACGTATTTGATTTTTGTTTGTGCCATTGGCATGCTACAGAACACAACTCTATCGACTTCAGTGATCCGTTTCACTGAAATTTCATAATTTGCATGCAACGCTACCTGACAAACTAGTTTCCAAAGAGTAAATATACGTGTACATCGGATGGTGAAATTATGAATGGGCATCATACATTTTCAGACCATTTGCAGTATTTATCTGAACAAAACATGGCTTATTATGGCTATGGTTTGTGTGTTATGTCTACGCTGTGGCAGATCAAAAGCTGATAATGGCTGGGCAGTTATTGTGTCTCATTTCATCCTCTGCGCATAAAAACTAAAAAATACCTCTTGACAAGAGCCGGTTCCCTTACAGGCAGGACTACACGTTAAACTGTTACATGTAAATAGGCACATCTGAGTATTTTATGTTGCACATACAGTACATTTTTTACAGTACATGTACATGTACTAGAGGTGTGCATCTGAACCGGGTACCCGACTACCCGACATGCCAGACCGTTCATGTCAGGAACCGGTTCCAGATTATGGAATCGAGTACCCGTACAACTTTACATTATCTCTTAGTAACTTCCCAGAAAATGAAAAAGGAAAGGTTTCGAATGTTATTTGTCGGGAATTTTCAAAATTAAAACCCGACTACATGGGAAACCAGCACAGATTTCATGTTTGTGACCGTGACGCTCACGAAAATTGACAAAGGGAATTTACCGGTTGTGGTTTTTGTAGTCTGGGTATGGATAAAGAGCCTCGACCAGACATAATAGCATGCCTCATTCCACAATAAATACAACTGTATAAAGCTTCTGTCTTTTGGTACCCGAACATGTAATGGCGGAGAAGTGATCATGTTTACTGGACAGGCATGATATTTTTCAGACTTTTGTCTGAAATCAGACTTTTGAATCTCAGAGAAAGACATTATTGCAACTTCCGGGATTGGAAGTTTTGGGTTGGGTTTCTTTAACGGGTACCCGGGTACTCGGGTACCCGTATTTTTTTCAATCGGGTACCCGGTTCTTTTACTACCCGTAAATGCACACCCCTAACATGTACGTGCCTGTTTTGAACCGGTTTGCTTTAAACCTAACCCTACTAAATCCAACAAAATCCAACAATGGCAAGGAAAGAGTTCCATATCCGGCCATGACAGAAAAAGTCAAAGTATTTTCGAAGAATAAGTTGAAATTTTTTCCCTCCTAAATTCGTGTTTCTTCATCGGATTTACACTTTTTGGTAGTTTTTAAGTCATATTAAGGGAAAATAAGTGATGGCCGGATATGGAACTCTTTCCAATGGCAAAAAGCTGTTGTAATTTGTTGTATTCAGCAGTGTCTAAATATACCTGTTATATTTTGTCGCATTTACAATGTAGCATGGTGGAAACTAAATGTGACCCGCTCTGCAAAATTGAGTCGGATGTCGCGCATTACACTTTCACGTACGGGGTGGTTGAATGTCGCACTTTAATATAATTACATCGCACACTGAAAAGAATTGTAAAAAACAAATCCATTACACTACAGAGTTGTGCCATACATTCAAATGGAAGCATATTTCATGCTCTTTCAGACCAACTGTAAAGCTTAAAAATGTATTTTTAACACATCCGACTCATTTTTTGTAGAGCGGGTCACAAATATACATTTTTGTACCTGCTGGATATTTAGGAAGGTAGAAGCAGACTTCTAGTCAAATTTTAGTTGGATTTTGTTGGATTTGGCAGGGCTTATTAAAACCAATCCTGATAAATATTTGTTGGACTTAGTTAGGGTGGCTGCAAAATGCCAAGGCTTTTAGGCGGTACAACGTACATTTGTACACTGCAGAATCCAACCAAATTAAATTTGCTGTTGGATTTTGTTGGATTTAGTAGCAAGGCTTCTCATTTCAGTTTTGTTGGAAATTGTTGGATTTGGCAGGGCCATGTGAAAAACACTGAAGGGGGTTATGGTCCCTGTACAATGTATGAATCCGGGAACACATTGTGCATGGGATGTCGTGTGCACCCACTAATATTTCAATTTTTCCCATAAAAAATGCATCTAAACGTACTGCACATTCTGTACATGTACTTGTACCAGAGTACAAAAATAGCACTCCGTACAATACATGTACATCTGTACATGTATGTTGGGGCATCTGCCTGTTTAAGTTAGACACGTACATATGTAATCACTGCTGAAATTGGAAGGTAAAGTACGGCGCATTTACATCACCACTTGCCTCACAGTTGAATAACTGTCTCATTAATTCACATTTTCAGTTGCACAACACGGCTGATTACTGATGCTCATTAGGACCTTAGTGTCTTGTGGTTCTTGCAGATTTCTGAAACGAGTGTTATTCCCAGCGGTGACCCTTTATTATAATAGGATTATAGGCAGGAAATTACGTTGTTTCATAACCCTGCTAAATCCAACAAAATCCAACAATGCTAAAAACTGTTATCATTTGTTGGATATAGCAGTCAACACAAACTACACGGTGTGTTGGATTTTGTCATATTTAACAGGGTTGGAAGCAGACTTCTAGTCAAATTTCAGTTGGCTTTTGTTGGATTTGGCGGGGCTCGTACAAACAAACACCTGTTGCATTTTGTTGGATTCAATAGCATAGCTGCAAAATGAAAGGCTGGTGTGTACATGAGTTTGTTTTTGCATTCAATAGGGGACCTTTAACAAAAGAGGACAATAGGGTCCCCGATTGAGAAAGGTCCCTGTTTGAAAATCGTGTACAAAACCAATGGGAGGCCTTCCGAAAAAGTTTAAGTACAAACAAAAGAGGGACAATAGGAGGTCCCCGATTGCACCTGTTTACACACTTGGGTGTACATGTACATGTAGGTGGGACACTGCAGAATCCAACAAAATTTGCTGTTGGATTTTGTTGTATTTAGCCTAGGGGTGTGCATTTACGGGTAGTAAAAGAACCGGGTACCCGATTGAAACAAATACGGTTACCCGGGTACCCGTTAAAGAAACCCAACCCAAAACTTCCAATCCTGGAAGTTGTAATAATGTCTTTCTCTGAGATTCAAAAGTCTGATTTCAGACAAAAGTCTGAAAAATCTCATGCCTGTCTATGGTAAACCTGATCACTACTTCGCCATTACATGTACATGTTCCGGCACGTGCATGTGCCGGCATATCACAAAAGACAGAAGCTTTATACAGTTGTATTTATAGTGGCATGAGGCATGCTATTACACATGTATGTCTCGTCAAGGCTCTTTATCCATACCCAGACTACAAAAACCACAACCGGTAAATTCCCTTTATTGTCAATATTCGTGAGCGTCATAAACATGAAATCTGTGCTGGTTTCCCATGTAGGCCTAGTCGTGTTTTAATTTTGAAAATTCCCGACAAATAACATTCGAAACCTTTCCTTTTTCATTTTCTGGGAAGTTACTATGCTATAATGTAAAGTTGTACGGGTACTCGATTCCATTATCTGGAACCGGTTCCTGACATGAACGGTCGGGATCTCGGGTACCCGGTTCTGATGCACACCCCTAATTTAGCCCGCGTCTCATTTCAGTTTTGTTGGAAATTGTTAGATTTAGCGGAGCCATATATGAAAAAACACTAGAAGTAGTTAGGTTTATGCCATGGGGAAACTAATGAATTGATACTTGTCTCAATGAAATTATGACATTTTGGACAACATCATTTGGACAACTGAATTGATTTGAGGTGTAGTAAAACAAAATATAACATGGTTTGGACAGTCAATGGTATGGACAATCGATTCTTAGCTCACCTCAGTATTGGAAGCTGACTTCACCTCGGGACAACCTTCCAATACCTTGGGAAGCTAATTATTGACTCTCCACCCTCGAACACGTCTTCCGTGTTCCACAGTGATGAAGCGTTGTTTGGTTTCACGGATTTTTCTTAATGGGCTCCATGGGAAATTTCCGGTGCACCTTCCCTTAATTCTTTTCGCAAACATGTTAACGTGCTCTTTCGAGCACTAGTCGTTGATCGGGAAGTTACTTCTTTACATGTATTTTTTTTTCTGTGTTTAATTTATTTACTTGTATACTTCACATCTCCCTAGTACTGTTACCATCATTCATTATTTTTTTAATATAGAAAATGGTTTTAATATTTAATATTTATGCTAGTGTATTTTGAAAATATTGTTATCCCATTCCTGTAATTGACCTATTGCCATTTATGGACTAACCACGCCTCTTAGACAACCCTATGGGAATTTTGTGTGGTAATTTTTGTTTGTCTCAGATTTTGCGCGTTCCACGTGGAATTATAATTGATGTGATTGGACAATAATTCACAAGCTGCGTTGACGCGATTCGATCGCGATAGGTCAATTGGCGGTTATTCCGCTGTTGGAAATTTTTATTGAGAATGACCGATACCTGAGCGTGACGAGGTCCCCCAGCTCAACGGGCAGGCTACGCAGTTTGTTGGCCGACAGGTCCAGGTGCGTGAGGGATGTCAGCTTGCAGATCTCCGAGGGCACCCGGGTCAGGTTGTTGTCGTTCAGGTAGAGCGCGGTCAGGAACCGCAGGCTCCAGAGCTGCGGGCTGAGGTTGCGGATGGTGCCTACGATCTCCAGTTGCTCCCAGTGGGGCTTCTTGCCCGACACCAAGTCGTCCGGGGACATGATGCGGTACTGCCGCCGATGGTTGTTGTGGTTGTTCTGCTGGTCGTAGCGGTCCTTAGGCATCCTGGTGGTTTCTTCTGCCGAGTTGAGGGAAGAGAAATGACACAAACGACTTTAGGCGGAGCGTATTACAATCCCCTCCAATAGCTGCATGTACAAAGGTACATGTACAAGGAATCTGTTGAAAGAAATATCCTCTACTTAATTCTGGGCCCAGGAAAACCATAAGGGTGGCAGGGTTGGCAATTCAAAATGTCGCCAACCCTACCAACTCTTATCGTAGCCCTTTACCTCGAATGCCTCTTAGCCTTGTATTGGGTTACTTCAATAAAAATATTTTTTAAATACATGTAATGCATGCAAAAGATGCAACCCGTTTCAAATGGTATCAATTTCGAAAGGAGGCTTTTTAGCTGCTTAAGAATATTTTTCATGATACCAAAAATGAACACAATTCCACAGAACGAAGTCACACACACAGGAAAATGGAGACGAATGTTTTGGCTTGCTGTTCCACAAGATACAAAATGTAGTCTGAAACATGTTCCAACCGTTACTTTGGAATACTGCCCGTGGGCATATTGCATGACTACATACATGACATAATGCAGCTATCTGCTAGATGCCATTATTATAATGTACAAATAAGAACAAGTACGTGTACACATTAAGTAATGTGTACATGCACGTCAGCTTACAAAAAATAAACGGCAAGGACTTCATTACATGTATGTATGGATCTTTTTGGTGCTTGTAACAATGGCGTTAATTCTAACCTCCTTCAGTGTTTTTCATGTGGCCCTGCTAAATCCAACAATTTCCAACAAACCTGAAATGAGGAACCTGCTCAATACAACAAAATCCAACATTGTTGGAGTTTGCAGTGTACCACCCGCATGTACATGTACACACCAGCCTTGGCATTTTGCAGCTACCCGGCTGAATCAAACAAAATAAAAACAAGTATTTGTACATTTACATACGAGCCCTGCCAAATCCAACAAAATCCAGCAAAATCCAACTAAATGTTACTATAAGTCCGCTTGCACACTGCTAAATATGACAAAATCCAACAGGTACATCTAGCTTCCACCCTGCTAAATATGACAGAATCCAACTCACCATGTACATTGTACATTTGTATATTGTATATTTGTAGTTTGTGTTGACTACTAATCCAACAAATTACAACAGATTTTTTACCATTGTTGGATTTGGTTGAATTTACAATGTACATGTACACTGTTAGCAGGGTTAGGGTTACTGACTGAATGCTGCAACCTTGATGAAGATTGCCTGAGGCTTATAACGTTCAACAGAGATGAACATCTGTGCATACTTGTATAAAATGATCCACGCATTTGACTGAAGCCGTGTCCGCACTGGACATTATTTTTTTGGAAGGTCTTACCGAGACGATGGTAAAATGAAAAATGGTCAAATGTGACCACTGTCCGCGCTTGGACTTTCGACACGGGAAAATTTTACCGAGACCATGGTAGAAGTAACCTTCATGTAGGTACACCATGTAGAATCAAATTATTGACAGAAAGGCTAAATTGTTTATAAGTCCAAGTATATTTTTCAAAATTAATACATTAACCCATCCAAATCCAAACCCTGTTTTGGAGGATTTCGGCGGATTCAGGATACCTCCATATTGAAAACTGGGGGATTTTGATGGATGAAGGATTGTAAGCCTAGCGGTACTGCAGGATTTTGATGGATTCAGGATACCTCAGTTTTGAGCAGTCACCAAAACCAACTTTTTGTGCATGACAAAATAGGTGGATTTTGGCAGATTCGGGATACTTTCTAGTAAAGTTACCCAAGGGGTTAGGGTTAGGGAGAGCTGCTAGAAAGATTAAACCTAACATCAAGTAAAGCTACTAGTAGAAAAATGTACATATGTAGTGTGCAGTACTCTTACCTACATGTACATGTACTTGTGTGCAATGCCTGTAATAATTTTTAGTATTGGTACTTCACCCCAAATAAGGTTGCTCAGATTAGAGGAAAAATTTTTATCATCTAAGGCGGAAACACAGTATGAATTTCTGGTTTTCAGAGATAATGGGTCATTCCACCAGGTTGGGACACAGTGTGTGCCATTTATCCATATCTTTAAAAGTACTATTACATTTGATTCAGTTATTTCATGTAACATCAGTCTTTGGGTGGGCAATATTTTAGAAAGTTTTAAATCATGTAAATTATATTTTACCAAACAATATGATACAAAAATGTGTCAGTTTGACGTAACCAGTTTGATGTAACATCGACACGCCCATATTTCCATTTTTGTATTTTTTCAACATTTTAAATATAAATATGGGAAATTCACCATGTGTACAAATTAAAAGATGTACTATGCAACACAAGAACACCTTTTTTATGGTAGTCAGTGTCCAAATATAGCAGAGACAGTAAGAGCAGACGTGAGTGTGGACGTAACATCATGAACATGGGCACTGTGTCCACTGTTACGTCCACACATGCATGAGTGGGTTTGGCTATACGAAAGAGGACATGGGACAACGGGGGATTAGGGATAACAACGACACAGAGGACTTGGGCCGAGTCCTCGGGAGAATTTTGTGTACAAACCTTATGGGAGCTGTTTGCAAAAAGTTAGAGTACAAACAAAGGGAACAAAAGAAGGGTTCCATTCATGGTCGTCATAAGTATAGGATAACGCACAGGGGTGTTTTTTTGTTTCTGAGCTACATGTATTTGGACACTGGCAACCATAACAAAAAGTGTTTTCTTGTAGCATTGAGTGTCTTTTAGTTAGTACATGTACATGTATAGTAAGTTGCATAATTATTTATTTAATGACGAAAAATTAAGGCAGTCTGGAGGTAACATTTATTACTGACATGGTGTGACATGAAAATGCACATTTTCAACATTTATATAAATAATTATGCAAACTAACTCTGTATACTAATTACAAAACACAAACTGCAACACAAAAAACATTTGCTATGATATTCAATATCCAAATGCAGCACAAGAGCAGAAAGGGAAAGAGTTCCATATCCGGCCATCACTTGGAGCTCATGCACAAAGTCTATGGGCTATGATAGAAAAAGCTAACCTTACTAAATCCAACAAAATCCAACAATGGCAAGGAAAGAGTTCCATATCCGGCCATGACAGAAAAAGTCAAAGTATTTTCAAAGAAAAAATTGAATTTTTTTCCCTCCTAAATTCGTGTTTCTTCATAAGATTTACACCTTTTGGTAGTTTTTAAGTCATATTAAGGCAAGGCAAGTGATGGCCGGATATGAAACTCTTTATGCAGAAATATACAATGTATGTATGGTCATGGTGTCCATGTTACGTCTGCACCGATTCTTCGAATTCTTGCTATTTCTGCTATATTTGGACACTGACTACCGTAATAAGGTGTTTCATTGTGCATATGTACATGTAGTGTGTCTTTTAATTATTGTACGTAATGATTTTCCTATATTTATTGTGTTGAAAAAACACAAACATTTAAATGTTGGACATGGTGTCCATGTTACGTCTATTTTATATCAAAATAACACACTTTTTATCATATTTTTGTTAAAATATAACTTACATGATTGAAAACTTTTTCAAATAATCTCACACTCAAAGACGGATGTCACATGAAATAACTGAATTAAATGTAATGATGGTTTTAATGATATGGTCATTGTCCCAACCTGGTGGAATGACCCTAATACATTTTTTTTTATCTTAGCTAGGGGTGTGCGTTTACGGATAGTAATGGAACCGGGTACCCGATTTCCGTAAGGGGCGGATACCCGGGTACCCGTGATTATTTTTACAATCCTCACAAAAACCCGGAAGTAAAGTATTTTCCATCGCGCCCCGCCAACTCTACTGCCAAGCTACTAATCGCGACTGTGCGAGCGCTGCCAAAATTGTATGCTATTTTTTTTCCATTGGATTTTCCCCCATTCTCCACCGTCTTCACAGTTTTTATCTAAGTACAAAGAAGTTTACCGCACTCTGTGGAGTAAACATGAGAAGAGGTTTGCCAGCATTAACATTCAGCAGTATTGCAGTAGCGTTTATAGTAATCGAACAGATATCTGGACGCAACGTACGCAACATAAACATATGCATTCACATCATAAAACTGTACGTAGCCTCTGTTAAAGCCTGAAAGAATGTATTGCAGCAATAAGCGCACGTGTATAAGGATCACTGTGCAAACCTGCGTCTTGAGAAAAGGCTAGTCAAAAAGACGCGCATGCGTAGTTATAGTTTCAAAGCAGGGTTAGTGGGCAACACCGTGATTTGTAAGCAAGTGATTTCAAAGTGGGATATATACGACGTTCGTGTAATATTGAAATAAGTGATCTCGATGTTCTTGTCGGGTGCAAAGTTGTGTGACGTTCTATGATTTGTAGAAGCATTTGCCGACATTTTCAGACCTTTGGGTGGCCACCAGGAAATGCCTCAGATTGCACCACAGAGCATCTAGAATCAAAAATTTCCCAGGGGATCCCACGGATCCCTGCTAAAATTTCAGGCCGTGGAGAACACTGTTATGTATAGAGGATTATACAATCATAAGACACAGCCTGAGATAACTGGTGATTTAAAAACAGGGGACAAAACCGCAAGCTTACATCTTGTCGGAAATCGTACTCAAAGGACAACTGTAACAAAACAATTGATACAATGTTAGCTTTCGGGAATTGTCGGTAAAAATACATGGACTCAAATCAAAGTTAAAACCGACATCCGCAATCTTGGCGCTTGGAAATTGTCGGCAAATGAACTCAAACGATGTGTTACTCAGATTTGTCGGCAAGTAATCAATAGAAAAGGGCACTTGCCTTTCTGAACGTTGTGTCGAAAATTTACAAAGACAGTTTCGGGTAATAGAATCGATAAAATAGAACCGGATACCCGTAATCAACGGTCGGGTCACGGGTATCCGGGTACCCGGCACGGCCCTAATCTTAGCCATCCAATTGACCTATCACCGTTTGTGAGTTAGCCTAATAGAGTTAGTCTAATAGACAACTTTATACACGTGCAGCACGTAGATGCGATACGCGAAACGCGTAGTACAAGAATCATTGCATACACGCTCTCTCTGACCGGATACAGGAGTTGTCTCAGATTTCTGAGACAACTTTGCTCATGTGTGCCTGCGACTTTTGTGCGACCACTTATTGCAAAAAGTGGGAAAATAGCTTTTCCCAATTTCCAGCCGCTCGTTATACATGTTATAACGCGTATCTGAATAATGCAGACTCCTCGGACCCTACTCACATAACTTTCACCGTCCGAGAATCGGAAAAACTTAAGAAATATAAACAGAACAAAATTAGTACATGAAAACGTGATGGGCCGGTTGAGCATTTACATTAAATTAGACGTGTACATTAAAAAGACTAGATGGGCAGCACGTACAGACGAGCCATTGAGTGTTCACCATTTCCCCATTCTCTCATGGACGCTCTACGCACTGTAGTGCGTGGGGCGACGCGCACCGAGAGTGAGAACGTCACTCAATAAGTAATCGAATTGAGTATATTGAAAACATTTATTCACACATTGCGTCAAACAGATTAAAATTAACCATAACAGTCCTGAATCCTCCAATTTCAATATGATTTTCCACACACCATAGGGAGTTAGGGTTAATACAGTATCATAAAAATAATATTGGCAGGCCTCGACCTCAGCACTGTTTTTACTAGACATTACACACCCATTCATCAGTTACAGAGAGACTCAGTGCTACAAAATACTAAGTAGTATTTTGTACTAGTACTCAGTTTTTTTGTACCAGAGTAATGCGACAAGCCGTATGCCGACGACCGTTTTATGAATGGTACAATGAGCGTGAAACAGTCGCCGGCATATGGCTTGTCACGCATGTGTCCGTGCGCCCGCGCAGGGGTGACGTCATATGGTTGAGGGGTCACGATTTGAACTCCATGACAGCGAAAAGACATGTCTTACGGGTGTCTCTGTGAATTGAACGGTAAATGTCACTTTTTATCCGGATGGTAAGTGAACCTTAGTACCTCCATCTTAATCATGGAACTCTACTTGTTCCGCAGGTGGCGTATCTAGTATTTTGGTGGTCGTTTTAAGGGTAAAATCGGATGTTTTTGTTGGGACTTCAAACATATTTTCGGAATCACCGCACGACCACTGCAGACTTACTTGGACCCTATCGCCAGATCATGTCTGGAAAGAGTTCCATATCCGGACATCGCTTATTTTCTCTTAATATGACTTAAAAACTACCAAAAAGTGTAAATCTGATGAAGAAACAAGAATTTAGGAGGGAAAAATCTTCAACTTATTCTTTGAAAATACTATGAATTTTTCTGTCATGGCCCATAGCCGGCAGAGCTTCGCACGGTGCCCCGAATCCTTCGCGTAGAAATTGCGGTACAGTACTACGGCTGGAAAGCCGTTACCATCCAGCAGGGACCAGACTTTTTGTTACGCAATTTCTACGCGAAGGATTCGGGGCACCGTGCGAAGATCTACCGGCAATCCCGGCACCGCTCGCGAACCGAAAAAGGCCATACGTTTGTACAGGAATCCACATTTTTTCATCAAATTTCTGGGGAATGACAGGTGCTATGCTTGCGGATTTTGGTGTAAAAGAGCATATGTAAGTACTAAACAGGATAACAAATCTTCCTGTCAATGGACATGGAGTCTTTTATCGACCAATAGAGTGTTTTTTTGAAAGATTTTACTTTAATACCCCCCACCAAAATCGGTCAAGGACAGCAAAATCTTGGAAAATAACCAATCCTCCTTGACAACAACTGTCTAAACATGTGGCACAACCTGTCATTTCAACATTCATGTCAGCAAAATATGTAAAAAATGAGGAAGAAATCAACATGTAAATGTATGTAAAACACTTTGAGTGACTTGGTGCCAAGAACTTCTAACACAGAAAACACAAACTTTCTTCCCCTATAATATTGCGCTAAAATGTCCCAACAAATTCTCAAAATGAAAGGTTGTGCCAGGTGTTTATACAATTATGAACACAGAAATGGATGAATATTTTCCAAGATTTGCTGTTCCTTTCCTTAAAATCTTTCCGTTTTTTCAATTCAACAGAGCGTGGCGGTGTATACCGCCACGTTTGCGGGTCTACCGACGGAAAGAGTTCCATATCCGGATATCCTTTCAAAGAATAAGTTGAAAATGTTTCCCTCCTAAAAAAAAAAGGCTAAATTCGTGTTTCTTCATTAGATTTAGACATTGTTAGATTTACACTTTTTGGTAGTTTTTAAGTCATATTAAGGGAAAATATAAAGTGATGTCCGAATATAGAACTCTTTCCCAAAACTTTAAAAAACAAAAAAAACGGGGATGTCCTAAACTCCATAATCGCAGACGCAGACAAAAATACTGTTTTAGGATACTGTTTTAGGACACTGACTGTGTGTCACCATGGAGAAATAAGACATGTCTTATTTCTCCATGGTGTCACCATGGTCACTGTCACTGCTGTGACTGTGAGAGCAAAAAATCTAGTCCATATCACTACAAGTGCAATAATATTTTAGCCAATAAAATATGTGAATGTGCATGGCATTCCTGATGTGAGCTTATTTTGGGGCGAACTGGTTTCGGGGAAACTTTAATGTGCAGCGACGCGTAACATGAACAATACAACCGTGAACACAATGGACTTGTTTTCCACGTTGGTCCACAACTAACATGACTAAACGTTAGACGCGTTATCGATAAACTCTCTATAATATTTGGAGGGTCATTTTGCCGGTTTTCTGCAACGGTAAATGATTACATTCTAAAACGAAATGAAGAACACAACCATAAACCTTACCTTCATTTAGTAATTTGTACCGAAAAGAAATGGAAATCTGTCTAAGTTCTCATCGATTTGGGACGAGTATTCCCACTATTTTTACTTCCGAAATCCAAGATGGCAGGCAATCGAACTAATTAAATATGTACGCCTGCGCATTTCCAGATTGGGTAATCCTGGGACCAAACCATTTCACGAAGAGGTGTTCTACGTGTTGTTGTTGCTGCTTTCCGCAAGGGGTGAGATTCATGTAACCAAAAATTCAAACAAAACTCTAATATGTATAAAAACAAAAATATTCACCAGAAATGTCTTGCAAAATAGTATGGCGAAATAAAGAAATGGCCTCAAATATGCGCCCAGTGATTTTCATGCATACTGATGAATTCCTCCATGATGAAAA
The DNA here is from genome assembly GCA_037893225.1 of Hippasteria phrygiana. Lineage (NCBI taxonomy): Eukaryota > Metazoa > Echinodermata > Asteroidea > Valvatida > Goniasteridae > Hippasteria > Hippasteria phrygiana. The sequence continues at coordinate 1,953,100 of JAZGUH010000040.1, read as the reverse complement.
CAAAACAGTAATATTTATCTCATATACTGAAGGAAGAAAAGTAGAAATACTGTAACTTAGATATATACATCCTGCCTTTATCATACAATTCGTCCATTCTCAAAACAAAATTTCAATTCCGAAAAATAAAGCGAGCTTGAATTTCCTATCAATTTCACGTTGCACCCTGTGGTTTTAATCAATTGAACTCGACCGGACCAAAAACATTGAAGTGCATTGCACTATTGCTTCGGCTTTTTTCAATCGGAAAATACCGAAAGGCCGAATGTTTGGACGAAAATCCAAGATGGCAGCCCCCATGTGCGCCGGTGGTAGATTGGCCGTATACGTAGCAATCAGAAGTTCTCAGGGCATGAAAGGTTGTTTGTGTAATGTTTACAATGTGGATTTTTTTTGTGTAACATTGAAAAAAGCCTACTCCAGTCAAAAATTATTGTCACACAATGTTTAAAATGTTTCTCTGAGACTGAGGCTCTGTAGTCTGTCACTCTGTGTACTGTGACTGTGTTGAAAAACCTTTTCGACATTTTCACTGGGGGGGGGGGGGGGGGGGGGGGGGGGGGGGGGGAATGGATGACAAACAAGCGTCGCATAGCGGCGCTATAAACCATGTAATCATGTATTATACACAAACCTACATGTATGGCACTGTGAACAGTCCAAGTATTAATTTATTTTATTCTAAATGTCTGTCATGAGAGAAATTCTCTGTTCAGAGAAATTCTTTTCACATATCTTTGCATGGAACATGTCATCAGGAAAATAATAACCAGAAAAAATTATTTTTAATGGCAATAAAACAAACTCTGGCAGTCACTTTATGTTTGTTTCTATTGCTGTGATTGTAGTTTTGCGGCAGGTTATCAATACTCTCCAGCGAGGTGATGTTGTTCGCTCCCTACACCGAGCCTCATTCACCCAACGGGTCCACAGAACCACAATGCTCATCCCAAGATGTTTACAGTGCAGAAGGTATAAACCTTTTTGGAAACGTAAAAAGAAAAGGATTTAAAAAAAATATTTTTAAAAGGATTTTTTTTAATATTAACCCCAACCCTTCTAAATCCAACAAAATCCAACAAAATCCAACAATGGTAAAAAAAACTGTTGGATTTGTTGGAATTAGCAGTCAACACAAACTACATTGGATATTGTATTCAGCCAGGTACCAGTTTGATTTTGTTGTATTGAGCAGGGTGGAAGCTAAATATACCTGTTGGATTTTGTTATATTTATGAGGGTGGAAGCAGACTTCTGTAGTAAATTTTAGTTGTATTTTTTGTTGTATTTAGCGGGGCTCATGTAAACAAACGCCTGTTGTATTTTGTTGGATTCAGCAGGGTAGCTGCAAAACGCCAAGGCTGGTGTGTAGGTGGTACACTGCAGAATCCAACAAAATATATTTGCTGTTGGATTTTGTTGTATTTAGCAGGCTCCTCATTTCAGTTTTGTTGGAAATTGTTGGATTTAGCAGGGCCATATGAAAAACACCGAAGGGGGTTAGGGTTAAATATTTATTACTTTGCTATATTTTCAGAGTTTTTTTGTTCAACGGATGTTTATTTTACATATTTACTGGCTGTTGTGATGCACAGTTACTCCGGTGATGCAGCCCAGCTCAACAACGAAGTAGCCGAAGAAATGGTCCCTGATGAGGAGAGTTTGATATTACGAGAGAAGCCCAAAGGCTATCTAGCCTGGAAGCCAGTGGATGATGTGTACATGCGCATACATTACCCACCCCAACCACAAACATTCCATGATGCCGTGGAGACGTTGAGGAAACAAGACAAGTGGATGTTTTGTCGCCATCCCAAGAAATACGCCGACCGCACTGTCACCATGTCGGTCAACCTTGACATGGCCCTGCAGAAGAAGGTATAATAGCGTCCACAAAAATGCCAAGCCGATTCGTTTGACTAGTTGGCCATCCTGGAATTGAGTCGAACTCGAGTCACATAGTTTGTGACTCGTACTCAAACCCGAGTCATAATGAGCATATTTTTATGGGTATCACCCAAAACAAGGCCAAAAGGCCACTCAAGGTGTGGGCTACAAAATACAAGAAAAGACAGAAATCACAAGGATAGAAGGTATCTATTCACATTTTGTTTAAATTGTGAAAGATTTAAGGTGGAAGGGAAGCAGGTTACAGGTAAAGGAGTTCCAAAGAGAGGCAGTACGAGGGAAAAAACTTGAGTGTCTCACAGTACTAGCCTTTGGAACAGTGAAAGGATGTGATGAGACAGCCAGGCGAGTAGAGTGCCTGAAAGTTTGGACAGGGGGAACTAATGATGAAAGGCCACTGGAACACCTTCCATGATAGTATCGATAAAAGAGGCTCAATGAAGCTGAGCGTCGGGAATGAAGGGGTTCCAAGGAAAATGCCAGTCCCTGACCCAACACATTATATTTACAGTGTTACAATACAACCTACATGTGTTGGTTTTAACCCTAACCCTGTCAGACGCAGCACGGTGCATCTGTAGTGACGGCTTGACCTTGCTGCACTCTGCACACAAGTCAATGTGACAAAGTATGCAATCTGATGCGTCTGGCAGGGTTTCTAGCCAAAATACCCTGGAGGATTAGGGTCCAAGAAAAATAATCCATCAGCATTGTAAGGCAGAAATCTGCTCTATAAAGTTAACCACCTTCAGTTGCAGGACCTGAGTATGCAGGAACAATATGGTGAAGGAAATGCATATTGGAAGTAACGAGGATAAAAATGAGGGACATTGTTAAAAGTAGTCAACGAGTTGGTCTTTATTTTTTTTGTATAATGCAAAACTGAAACCGTGAATTTATATTTCGTACACTCGACTAACGGACGTCAGGTTATAGCCCTGGATAAACATGATTTGCTTGCTTGGGTCATTCTAAACACACACCAATGCTTACATGGAGCAATGGAAGCCAATCTGTTATTTTCAAAGATTCATCCACAGTTGTGCCATTCTTACAAAGGACCAGTCGGAAGTAAACATTCTTCCGTTTTTTTGTTTTAAAAATGCTAGTTTATGTAATATATAATCATACTGCGTTTTCGTTCTTTTAATTTTAGCACAATAAAATGTTAAACAAACAGATTTTAGTAAGGTAACTCACTGATAATCACCAGAATTTGTGTTTAGTTTTCTTCATAAGATCTGTTGTTTTTTTCAATTCGTGTACATCGCCATTTTCAATGCAATCATAACAAACTTGGTATCAATTTAACCCCTTGCCACCGGTTGACACAAATACGTGCAGATTGAAATTGCCACCTGGCCGGTTGACACAAATAGAGGCCAATTTTTGCATTTTCAATCCATTATTGGGGTATTGTGTACGTTATGCTTGGCTGCATAAGCCTCTAGTTTCCGTTTCGCTTGGCTGCATAACCCGGCCTGGTGCCCCGGCGCCACCCGGTGGCAAGGGGTTAAAGCTTGTGATCTAAACTCTTCATTGATTGGCCGATCTGACCAATATTTCCACAAATTAACCAGTGAGAGACACTTTTAGGAGATACCAAGGCTACCCCCTAATCGTGAGCCGTTCAGCGGTGCAGAAATGATGGACGAACTTTATCGCTTGATTTCTACAATAGCGCTGGATCATCTAATAAGACTAAAATTATCATAACTTTGTTAGTACCGCTCCGATTTTAATAATTCTTTTATCATTTTAAAGCTTAGGTGTTCTTTCTAATGCTATATAAATCTAGAAATTGATTTTTGTGATCAGAGACTGTTCTCTGTTGAGTGCGCCACATTTGATAATGACGTCCGTTCTCCCCCGTTTTTCTTGATTCAGAAAAAAGTGGATCCGTTCCAGAACATGCTGATTCTGCCCCATGCCTTCAAGCCAGACAACAGCGTTCTCTGTTTTGCAAGGGTAAGTGGGTGTGTTGTCGTCGTACTGAGGTTGGCGCTTATGGCATTAGAATGTGCCCTTTGCGCCATTAACTGTGCGTGGTTTCCGCAAAGAGGTTTAATCGATACTGACAATTGTTAGGCAGTATTCGTCAAGAGGAATCGATAATACAAAGATCAAAGGAACAAACCAGAATAGTCTTGGGGATCTGTGGGTAATGCGAAGGGAAAAGGCAAGGCATTCATAATCTCCCAGACAAAGTGCCACGGAGAGCTCCCGGCCGGCCAGACCGTGTCCCATGCAATTTAAGGGCCCGGTGTCATGCCAAAAAGTGTCCGGTGCCAAATACTGTCCGCTCATTAGCATACTGCTCTCTGATTGGTCAAGTGGGTATTACGTCATCGCGATACCGGAAGCTTGCTAAATTGTGTCCGGGCGTATACGGACGTACGCGTAGCGTGCGTCCATCGCGTCCTTGCCGTCAAGCTAAGTTCTCATTCGCATCTTTTAATATCATCTTTTTGGGTATATTTTTATGAAGGGGGAACATAAGTAACAAGCAGACAGTATGAAAAAATTGAACGGGCCTGTCAAGAAAAAAAAGTGGATAAAAACTCATCCAACGATTCAAAATAGTCACTGGTACCATGGAGGCTACCTCCATGCTGGTACAAAGTATTTGGCAAGGAACGGACAGTATTTGGCAGCAATTTAGCGGACAGTATTTGGCAAGGAACGGACAGTATTTGGTAGCATGCTTTCTGTGTGTGTGGGTGTTCATATTGTGCTGTGCATAATGCAACGTTGCAATGCATGAGCGGACACTTTTTAGCAGCGGAAACTATTTGGCATGTAATACATGCCAAATAGTGTCCGTGTCTTTTGCGCGTGCTCAGCGGCCAGTATTTGACCAATCAGAGAGCAGTATGCTAATGAGCGGACAGTATTTGGCACCGGACACTTTTTGGCACGACACCGGGCCCCGCCCGTAGATTTGCAGGTCTGCATGCGTACCCCCGGGTGACGAAAATTGCGACGCTTTGTCCAGTCAATCACTCATCACACCTCCCCGTCCCCAAACATTATTGCAATATCAAGTTAATTCGAGAGGTAATCTGGAAAGACAAGAAGTTTAAACCCTAATATTACAATTTCTAACATAATGAAGAATGCGACTACAGTTGTGTTTAGGTCCAAGAATTTGAGTCGGGTTCATTTGGTCATTTGATAAGCCCAGTGATTTTTGGAGGGGATTGTCGTTGGGTTTTGTATTTATGGCATTTGAGAAGGAAGTGGGCAACATCGTTTGAACATGCGCACATTTCACAAAGACCGTCAGGATGTTTGCCAATTTTAGTGGAGGAAAGACATTAGTGGGCAGTTTATTGTGTACAATGAGGAGATTATAGACATCTGATGAAGGCCCAGGCGTTTCCAGGGCTTGGCCAGGCTTTTCATGATTATTTATCACCCTCCCACACAGGGCAAAGATGCACAAATTGCCAGGGATGCAGGGGCAGACATCGTCGGTGATGAAGAACTGGTGGATAAGGTGCTTACCGGGGAGGTCAGGGAATTTGACTTCTGCGTGTCGTCGCCGGACATGATGCCCGAACTGGTGTCGTTGAAGCGGTTGCTTAGGAAGAGGTTCCCAAACTCCAAGAGAGGTGGGCTGATGAATAAATGAGTCTCCACAACCTGTCCACTTTACAAAAAAAAGAAAAAAGGCAAATGTGACGTGGAACAACGAAATAAGCGGGATGTCACACTTTGGCATTCAGAATGACAAGCAGGAACGACAAGCCATTTTTTTTTCAAAAAGAATTAATTATTATTGCTATTAATATTGGAATTTGAACATTTTGATTGATTATTCAGTTATTCCCATTTATCAGTTTGAAGTATGGAATGCGGCGCCGCAAAGCAAAACAGCGGTACCGCAACTAATCACCGTCAACTAGGGCTGTTCATTTTCGAATAACTTAGCATTTGAATATTCGAAACCGGGTTTGACCGAATATTCGAATATTCAATACTCGGCGATCAAGTTTTTCACTGCATGCCGCGCCGGTAAAAAAAATTGCACGTAAAAGCACGCCGGTGTTTTACGTGTGGCAATCGATATTATGGACCGTTCTATCGGCATTTTTTGCATGCCCCAGTTGTATCGAGGGTTTTACGGACAGGAACAATAAACCTCTGTCCACAAAAAGTTACGATTGACAAAAATGCGACATTTGACACTGCTATTAAGCGCCGTAAATTTTCTATTAAAATAGCATCAGAGTCGTATCTGTATGTGCATTTATATCTTTTCGAATATTCGAACCGGCAAAATGGTATTTAAATATTCGGTCGACGATCGAATACTCGGTATATTTGGGACAGCCCTACCGTCAACACACCATCAACTACTCCAAAGCACGTTCTAAATTGACAAATGCGGGACAAAACCGTACATTTTCGGTCAACATGAGATTTGGGCTTAAAAATGGGAGGGTAAACGTCTGAAAATGCACATTTCTCTGTTCAAGAAATCGGACGTCTCCACGCAGCTCCAAAAGCGGCAGCCATGTTGCCTCAGCGGGCAGCACGTGCGAAGGCAAGATGACGGCCAACGGCTGCGCTAAGAGATAATTATTCGAGTGAAATGTGACTTCAAAAGTCAAAACGACAAAAATTCTATTTTAGCCTGTGTATTACATTTGTATGCCTCTTTTATCAATTTAGAATGTGTTTAACTTTTGTAGGTGTTGACGGTACTGATGTGTGTGGTGACGGTGATCAGTATGACCCCCTTATTATGTAATTCCGAGCGTGCCATTCAATGCCATGCTTGCTCCAACATGTCTACAATTATAAAACATGGAAGATCAAAAATGTCTATGTACATGTACAACATGCTATACATGCGAAACGTTGAGAACAACCCGAGAAGTCCCCCATGGTTCTCCCTGAACCATATTAACCCGTGAAGTCCCCATGGTTCTCCCCTGAATCATATTTCTCACTTATCGACAGTAGAGAAAACGAGTTGCACGAAAAATTGGTTCTCCCCTTGAACCCTTCTCACTTAACGAAGGTTGAGACACGAGTTGTGCGATAAGGTTCTTTTCAGAACCCATACCTCTCGTTAGTTGAGATAAACACATGGTGTTACCACAAATCGATATTCCACCCTGCAAAGCCTCAAAACTTATATCTTTGGTAATTATCAAAACAATGAAACGATTAGTTTCAATCTGACAGCTCCCAGTTCATAAAGATGGTACCAGTCCCAATCCTTCTGAGATGGTGTTGTCTTTAAGAAAACTTCACTGAGTTGATCTGATGAAGACTTCCAAAAATTCCCTGGCTTATTTTTATTACAACGATCGAGATAAGCTCTACGCAAAATCACTGTTAAAAGCAGAACTGTTTTTCATTATGTTCTTGTGACTTGGATGACGAATTTAAGCTAAAAGCTTTCACATTTTCATTTTATTGTTTATGTTGAATCGCACTAAAAGGCCAGTTCACACTCGCTGCGACTGCCTGTGCGCATCCACACATTCGATTGTCGGATGGAGCTTTTCATACTTGGCTAAAGTGTGAACTCGATTTCATGCGTGTGCGCATGCGCATACGGCAATATTTCAATATGTCCGACTACGTATACGATCAGTGTGCACGCACTTTCAAAATCTTTTCAAAAGTGTGCATACGCATACGAACTTTGTTTATGCACTGCGTATTCTTTTGCGCACTGAAGACCGTTAAAAATGGACCAGCGAGCTGCGTACGCAGTGAATAGGAACCGGCCCTGAGCATGAACTGTACCAATGCCATATCATACCTTCAACTTTGTACATTTTGACTATTTTCATGGATAACTGATTGAACAGAGATTATGATTAATTAAACAGCGATTTTTACTGAAATCTATGTTCTGACATCGCAGGATCGGTGGGCCCGGATCTTGCGAGCGTGATACACAGATACAAGAAGGGACAGGAGTACAAATGCCAGGTCAAAGGCAATCACGTCAATGTGTCAATCGGAAAGGTAAACACGATCCGGGCGCCATTTTGCAGGGTTTCTCGCAGTGTTGTAGTCAAGACCATCACAAGACCAGCACAAGACCAGCACAAGACCAGCACAAGACCAGCACAAGACCAGCAGTCTTAATCCAAGTCTTAAGCTATTCAAATGAACTGTAACAAAAGCATTCCTTTGTCATGGTTTATGCCTGTTACTTGTGCCTGTTACAAGCTGGTCTTGTGAATGGTCTTGTGCCTGGTCTTGTGCCTGGTCTTGTGCCTGGTCTTGTGCCTGGTCTTGTGCCTGGTCTTGTGCCTGGTCTTGTGCCTGGTCTTGAAATGGTCTCGACTACAACACTGGTTTCTCGATCTCGAACCTCTGTCCATTTCATAGAGACTGTAAGCACAGGAAAATGCTCGCTAAACATCAGAGGCAGAATTTGCTTAAAATAGTGACACAATTAGAAATCTCCACGTGCAGGCGTTAGCACGACTTCTCCATGACATAGCCCTTAACCTCTTGTCGTCTATAGATGCATTCCTGGAAGTGCCGTGGCCTGGTGGTTTGGAGCATTGAATCCGTGGTCTGCGGGTAATTCTGCAAGTTGTGGGTTCGAGCCCAGTCCTGGGCTATAGCAAGTCTACGCTTAATATGGGTAGAGGCATTATTAATGCCTTGCAGTGGACTAGTTACCCATCCCGACCCTATTCATACTGTGAAGAGATTAGATTATCTTGTCTTGTTTTAGTGTAAGGGGCTGGTTCTTCCACACTTTCCTCTGTAGCCCACACCTCGAGTGGCCTTTGGCCTTGTGATGGGCGATTTGCATGAAAACAAATCCTGTGCTTACTCAATCCATTTATTTTTGTACTACATGTGTATTGTCTAATGAATAGTTTTGGCAATGATCAAAACCATTTTCATTAATTTCAATCTGAAATTTTACTGTTTATAGAGGTGGTACCAGTCCTCCTGAGAAATATTTCAAATCTAAAATGCTGTCATCTTCAAGAAAATTGTATTTGAAGACCCTTCAAAGAAGGCGTGGCTGATTTCATTTTCAATAATCGAAATGATTATTTCATGTCTATGTTGGACATGATGAAATGTGTTCATAACACTGCCTGCAGCTGTTTTGTCCGCTCTTCCAATGCTATATCACAAGGCGTTAACGTTATAACTTTATCAATATTTGATTATGACATCTTCATCCTTTGAATCAGTTTAGTGACCCATTTAAATGTAGTATACAACATTTGCAAACATCAAAAAGCAAAACTACTGAATTGTTACGAAATACCGCACTAGACTGTAAGTAAATAGCAGTCTCAAGCATCCTGTGAAATCATGGCACCTGGTGTCCTGCCGTTTTCAAGAAAAGTGGAAATTTGTATCGTTTTTCCCAACGATTGTCGGCTGACAATTGTTAGAAATAGTGTAGTTCCCCGACCTGAAAATTCCTAAATTGCTCCGTTTTGTCTAAAGTAGGGTCAGGAAACCAGACTCTGTTTTCCCAAAATCTATGCACACAAAACTTTTAAACGGGTCAGTTTTACAGTATTTGCTAGCACGCTAAAAAACCAACCCCCAAATCCATTTATTTCTGAAAATTACAGCAAAAGCAAATGTTGTATACTACGTTTAAGTGGCAAATGCTGAAACAAAAACAAAAACAGTAACACAAATGTGCAGTTTACTAAGATATAGTTTGGAGAATGATTGTCAATCCATTATGAATATATTTTTTGGATCTTCGGAATGAATTCACTGTGACCTTTGACCTTAACAGCTGAGCCTCACCAATGAACAACTTGAGGAGAACATGCAGTGTGTCATCACAGACATCTGCAAGCACAAGCCACCTCAGTTTGGTAAGCACTGACATATTTTTGCCGTCAATGTCTGCGTTTTCAAGTACAAGAAGGTATTCCTTATTAATGTATGCGGCCAATCAGGCTTTATTGCATACATTACAGCAACTTTATCAGTAAAATTAAAGATGTGTATCCGTCCTTATTGGGCATGACACCCCAAAAAATTTGAATTTTTCAAATTGAATTGCCAAATTGAATTGCTTATTTGTGGCGTCCGCAAGAGAAATCGGACATAAGTCGCATGACCTATTTTTGAGTAATTGCAATTTATATGAAAATCGACCCAAAGAAAATCACGATTCCTGTTTTTGTCAAAATATTGTAGTTTAAAAGCATATTTAATTCAAAATACCCGGTTTCCTTTAGTAGTATAGGGAATTGCCGATACTGCGACAAAACCCGATTTTTCACTTTTCTCTCCAATTTTTGATGTGGGTACATACATCAAATTTTTAAAAAACCAAAATAGTCTAAAAATCGCCCAAACTTTTGTTAAAATTTTGCTGGGTACCTATACACCAAAATCAAAGTATTTTCCATATCCAAAAAGAGTACGGAAATTCCGGGTGCAAATTCAGCAAAAAATCAAATTTTGCTGGGTACCTATACACCAAAATTTTCACAAAAATAAAAAAGTGAGCAACATGCTTAATTACGCATTAAATCTCCAGGCGCGTAGCTACGCGGGGGCGAAGAAGGCAAAAAAAATGATTTGTCGCGAGCCAAAAAAATATTATATCGCCATTATAAAAGATGGAAATTAAACCTTTGATTCGGGCACATCCACTTTTAGAGAAAATTCTTTCTGCATTTAAAACTACTCAATGTATAACGCACGATTGCGAAAGTTGCTTTTATACTAGAGATACGGGTCGCGAATATTATATTCACGTAGATTCAAAATCGTTATTAGAACTGGTCTACCTATGCTACGAGAGAGGTACGTTTCTTAATCTATTAAAGTGTTACGACGATGTAGTCGAAAGAGAAAGGATAAAAGAAAACGATAATTTATCTTTTTGTATTCACTGCGAAGATGTGAGTCTAGACATTACGGAAGATGACGATCTCATAGATTATCTTTATTATACCAACCAAGATGAGGAAGACAGAGATTTTCTTAATTATACTACGTTAGAACTCGAATACGACGATAGCTTTATTATCAACCTAAAAGATTTAGTCTCGATAGATTATCGCGAATGGCTAACTCTCGCGAATGGCTAGACGGCCAACTCTCGGAACCAAAAAAAAAAACCTCACCTCTACTGAGTGTAGAAGTGAGGGTTTTTTGCGTTACATAAATCTACTTCGTTACTAACTACTACTCTTTGCAAGGAGCGCTAGGCCTAGTCTCTAAACTCTCTTGAGCACTTGCGTAGCTAGGAGGTTTATCTATACTCACGTTAAAATCACACTCGTACTCTTTAGCTACGACTAATTTAAAGTTGTAAGTTTTGCGATAAGATCTTTTTTTTCTTTCGCTAGAAGCTCGACAACTTTCTTTTCGACCTCATCGTCTATTTCTTTTTGGTGAGAAACGGACTCTTCTCTCGCTTTAGTTTGAGTCCTAATAGCTTCTTTCATTCCGTTAAACTTTTTTAATTCATCGTTAATCAAAGTAAATTCTTCGTGACTTACATCGCCATCATCTACAGCCTGAGACACTAATTCATTTATTGTATTTAATTTTGTTTCTGCTACTACTCTAATCTCATCGTGTTTCTTAGCTTTACCTCTAAACTTTTTACTAAATCGTTTTAATACCAAACTTACACCCACGCATCCTATAGCTAATCCTTCTAACACCACGCCTATAGGTATACTAATGACACCGACAACGCTGACTATGCCTATTGTGCCGGATAAAGCACCTAAACATTCCATAACGGTCTCTGCGTTAGATAAACAGGTAATAATTTTATTATACTTTTTGTGCAACCGTTCTCTCTTATCTCTCTCGTTGGATATCTCTTTTTGCACTCGTTCGATTTTATTTAACCTAAAGACTGAAGACTCGTTCGTTTCTATAGGGACAACGGGCAATTTAGGGTAAACGGATTCTGCGGTCATTTTATAAAGTAGTATATTTTATACTACTTATTATTTTAAATTTTTTTGCACGTATACGAGAATCAAAGCACCGACACCTACCAATAACGTCCACACGTGATCCGCCAACCAACCGACCGTCTTGCTCAATAGATTAAACAACCAACTCGCGATACCGCCCAAAATACCCGGTAAAGCGGCTAATAACTTACCCCCCAGCTTTTTTAGCAAATTAGCCAAGTTTTTTAAATGATTACTTATCCAATCTTTCACGTTACCTCCGGTAGGCGGAGTAGGCGTCGGAGCAGGAACAACCGCTGCACCACCTCCGCCAAAGCCCACCACCAAAGATTCAACGATTAAACCTATAGCGAAAGAAAACGCGGTCAATATACTTACGACCGTCACACCCTCTTCTCGAAACAGAATTCTAATCTTTTCTCTTAGCGAGAGATCGCGTTCTAACATTCTATTAAACATTTGTTTAATTCTATAGAATTGGCTTTTGACATCTTTCATATTGCTTTCTATTGCCTCAGTTCTAGCCGCTCTTTCATCTCTGTAACCTCTTAATTCATCAATCAGAATACTTCTCTTATAACCATCTTTTTCTTTACCTAAGGCTACTTTTATTTTTTCAATTTCATCATTTAACCTACTCTTTTCGGCTATATTTAATTCTAAACTACCGCTGAGCATTTGTAGTTTTTTGTCTAAAGCTTCAAGTTCTCTATAATTTAACCCATCAGTTTGCGCTTGAGCATCTACTTCTCTCGGTTGAGGAGGAGGAATGTAATATCTACCGGTTTCAGGATCATATTCGGGATCTATTTCGGGTCCCACCTCACGTTCTATGTTATCGTGTATATTGGCTAGTTGATTGCTCAGATAGTTAGCTATCTCAACTTGTCGTTCTGGAGTGACGTAAGTACTGTACGCTTCATCTATCGTTTCTTCAGCTTCTCGCCATTCAAGTTCGGTTTTCGTTAATAAACCAAGCTCTTCTCGTATAAATACTCCGGATTTAACTCCAGAAAACTTGCCAATTCTTGTTCTCAACGTTCCAATCTTTACAAAATTTTTGGGGTTGCGTTTATCCGTCAGCAAGATATTGTCGTAGTAAATACCATCTTCTTCTTTATGAAATTTTTCATATTTTATATTCGTCGGTTTTTTATAACCTTGACTTTCCATAAAATCATAAAACGATTCTGCGTAACCAGTATTTCTTAGACCAGACATTTGATCTAACCTATAAATCGCTTCACCCGTAGTTTTTGGGGGTGGAATCGAAAAACTAGTCTCGCCATCATAGTCGTCCCATACAAAATCATCATCGGCACCATTGGCATCTTCAAAATTATCATCGGCATCAGCATCGGCATCTTTGTTTTCTCGACCTCGGTTGCCCATTTCGAACTCTTCTCCACCTTCAGCCATTTTATAAAGTCGTATATTTTATATTTTACGTAGTATTTACCACATTCTGAGGAATTACTCCTTGGCTCACCAACCAAGTCTGAGTAGCTAGAGCGCTACCTACCGTAGCGGTGATTTTAACCGTATCTTCTACGTCTAACTTTCCTAAATCGGCGGGCTTAATTTTCAAAAGTTTTTTACTCAACATAGTATAACCTACGGTCAACAAACTCAACACAGCGCCGTGATAAAGAGTATTTGCAATGTTCTTCGTATCCATTTTACTTGTACAAACATTTTATTTTTTTTTTATTTATTCCATTTCTAATAGTTCTTCAACTTTAGGGGTTGAAGTTGCGATCTGTACCACCTCTCGATGTGCATCTACATCTTCTATACTATTACTCTTTTTAAACGCGAGATATCCTAGCGATAAAACAACCAAACCAACTATCGCATATCCCCAGCTCGGAATGTCTGCCATCGTCAGCGCTGGAGTTTGCTCTTCTTCTATACTTTGCATTTTTTGTATTTGTTTTTTCATCTTTCTGTTTCTTTCGGCCAGTCTTTTACCTTGCTCTACTCTTTTAGGGTCTTTCGCTCTTTTTTTTGTGACTCTTGATAGCGCCGGGGGAGGCGGAGCCTGCTCTTGGGGAGGCGGAGCCGGGGGTAGAGGAGGCTCTTGTGGAGTCTGGGGGGTCCGAGCCGGCTCTTGGGCTATTTGATCCGTCGTTGTCGTTTCTAGGCTCATCTTTTATAGTAATACTACTATTATTTGTTGTTGTATTTATACTACTATCTACCTGTAAATGTTTAGTCGTGATCAACATAGCCACCAAAGGAGATAAATAAATCCCATAATTGTAATGCACTTCGCAAAGTAAACTGGACAAGCTGCTAGAAATAACGGGATCTTTTTCTAAGTCGTTGATAAGGGCTTCTTCAGAATCTAAACAAAGTTTATAACCAAATGGTGAAGCCAGCGGCAAAGTCGCGCCTAAAGCTTTTGCGTAACAGGTCAACACGCAACTCCCCAAACTGACTATCATTTCTTTACCGAGCTTGGCTTCGTATCTTTTATACAGCTTTTCTTGTTTTTCAGCGGTCAAGCTCTCTATTTCATTGATAGAGTATTCTTTACCGAAATATTTTTTAGAATCACCGGAAGCAACTACGCCCAAAAGTCTATTTTTGGGCGCAGTTGCTTCCGGGATCGTGGGTGTAGCAGCTACGGGTTCTTGAGATAACGTGCTTAGAGATTCTATCGACTTGATCATTTAAAATAGAACTATATTTTTTAATCTTATTTCTACAAGAAATATAATCGTAAGAAAATAAAGATAAGTTGATGGCTATTACTAGTTTTAATAATAGGTCTAGATATTCTATCATATTTTATAGATGACTAGATAATCTATAGATCATCTATAGATCATCTATTAGTTATCTATAGATCATCTATCAGGTATCTATCAGGTATCTATAGGTCATCTATCAGTTATCTATAGGTCATCTATCAGTTATCTATCAGGTATCTATAGATCATCTATCAGTTATCTATCAGGTATCTATCAGGTATCTATAGGTCATCTATCAGTTAACTATAAATCATCTACAAATCATCTAATAGATCATCTATAGATCAACTATAGATCAACTGCCAACAGACTGGAGGATCAGTTTTTACCAATAATTTACTAAAAGGCACGTCTCTTAAAATCTTTTTAATTCTCGATCGTTCTTCTAAAGGCACCGCATCATTTTCATCGAGGCATGAATCGAAACTATTTTTATCTTTGCAATAGAACAATACGACAAATGCAGTTTGAGCTCTAAAATCTGTCATTACGCAATTATACTTTTGAGTCATCAACCAACAGTAGTGATTGTCGTGCCTACCGCTAAATGCCAATTTCGTTAAAACGCAAGTGTTTTTACCGAGCGCCGCCTTACGATATTTTATGTCTTGTTCCGAGCTACAATCGTCTATCAAAAATAGAACGTGCGATCCTTTAAATCGAGCTCTATAAAATGCTAAAGCTTCGTTGAGGGTCACCTTTTCTACCTCTAAATCGCATGGGTATATCTCGGGATCTAACCACAACCAACGTCTCTCGAGATAAGTCTTGTTGTTACCCAACGTAGGACAAATAACTACGATCTTTTCAAAGTGATCTTTATACTCAGTTTCTAATAGATCTAAAATATATTTGGTTTTACCCGAATTAGTCCTACCGCATACTAGCGCGCAGTGTGGTGTTTTTGGAAACGTTTTATGCATGGTTTATTAATAAGGTTTACTTTTTAAGAATAACTACCGCTAAATCTTTTAAAGAGTGCGGTTTACTTTTTAAGAGTAACTACCGCTAAATCGTCCATCTTCTAGCACCAACTGACCATCCATCACCAAGAAAACGTAACACGTTAGAGAACCAGCTGTCTCAGCCTCTCTTTCTAAATGGAGAGAAATACCTCCACCTACGTCTCCTATTTTCCTGCCAGAACCGTGACTTTTGTTGTCGTCGGTTACCCTCGTATCTAGCCAAAGACCGTAACTAGTGCTTAAATAGGAGCCTAGAGTCATATCGTGTAATTCCAAGTCTTTGGACACCCTGGCACCAAATTCTGTATTAGAGTCTCCGAAAAACTTGGTAATCTCATCCCAGTGTTGATAACGCTTCATGCCCTGACTATACAATTGATTCGGCTTACCCTCTATCGTAACGTCTACTTTTTCGATCTTTGGATTATAAAAAATTCGAGGATCTTTTTCGCCCGATTCTTTAAATAAAAGAAGTATACCTTTGAGACTTCTAATGGCTTGATTGAGATTAATGTTCCAAGTAGTATCGGACTTGTTTAGCGTTAAAACCGTATATCTTTGAACTTTTTCGTATAGAAAATGAGTTTTACCTCGATATTTTTGTCTGATATTATCGGCCAATGTTTTATTGGTCACCGTTTCAAACTCGAGATCTAACCCAGAAATTTTATACTTTGCGTTGTTATCGGTAGATTTTACTACGCTATCGTGATCGTTAAATGTAAATTCGTAAGTTAGTCTGTCTTTGAGCGTCGATGGACTAAAAGGCTGATGATCCGTAAGCATTTCAAAATCTAGAGGAATGTAATATCGATTACCGTAAGCGTTGGCAATCGCTTGGTCATTTCCACCATTTGCGCTAGTAACCCCGTCGCTAGCGCCGATTCTGAGTTTCGTGACGTTGCTATCTTCGAGTCCTCGATACGCATCGTTCGCGCTGGCTGGTCGCCACAAGTCTTTATACGCGTTATATACATCGGCATCCGTAAACGCTACGAAATCTTTACCTTCTAGTTTGATTCTTACGCCGCTAATTAAATTTCGTGCGACGTTATAATATAGAGTTCTTGCATCGTCTTCGCCAGTGCCTTCAGATTCTAAGTCTATATTAAAAGCTAATCGTACTGTACCCGGTACGACTACATCGTCTTGACTCAACATAGGAAATTCAACGATCAACAGACTGCCAGCCGATGCGGTACTAGGATTATGAGTAATAACCATCGATTGTCTCAATCCCTTCAACGCTCTAGGATTTTTTAAACTTCTGTGTGGATTCAGTTTGCTTCCATAAATTGCGTTCATTTTACTTAACGAAACAAAATAAAAAGCAAAAAAACTTTTAAACAAACTTAAACTTTTAGACAAAAAGAAAAAACTTTTAAACAAACTTATAAACTAAATAACCTAAAACAGCAGTGCCTCCTAAGATAAATGCAATTTCACCATCTTTTTGATCTTCGCTGGGTACGTAAAAGTCCGACAATACAGGTTCGCGAGGTAATCTCAACTCGTCGTTGGTTACTTCGTTATATTCTCTCAACGCCTCATCTACGTTTTTAAATGTTTTTTGAGCCCTGGCTTCTTTATGTAGTCGATCGTTTAGATAATCTAGAACCTTGGTTCTTTGTTCTACCCACTCTTGTTTAGCTTGAGTTAATCTTTCTAAAGCGAGGTCGTGTCGTTTACGTTCTTCGTCCGAACCGCTTTTTCCTATCTTAGAAAAGGCGAAGCTCGTTCCGCTAAATGCCACAGCGCTTATTATAGCTCCAGCACCCATAATTAAAAGACTCACCATTTTTAATAAGTCGTTAAAATAAAATGGAAACAAAATTAAGTAAAATATTTTACAGTCCTAGAGGATATTGGAAAGGTGCAGGCGCTATAAAAAAATTATCGCTAAAAGCCAATGTACCCGAGCCAGACGTTAGAAATTGGTTGAGAAAACAAGCCATGTGGCAAATATATTTGCCTGCCCCCAGTACTATACCGAGACCTACGAGTCTCGGTAAGGTTATAGGGAGGCCCAATGAAATGCATCAAGCGGATCTGTTGTATCTACCTCACGATGTAGTTAGACGAAAAAGATATAAATACGCGTTGACGATCGTCGATGTGGCCACTCGATATAAAGAAGCTGAACCCTTGACGAATAAAACGAGTACTCAAGTTGTAGAGGCGATAAAAAAGATTTACAAAAGATCGCCCTTGTCTTGGCCTCTCACGATAAAAGTAGACCCCGGTACAGAATTTATGGCTGAATTTAATACTTTGATGCGGACTCGCAACGTCGTAGTACAGAAAGGCGAGGTTGGCAATCATAGAGCTCAAGGTATAGTAGAAAGATTTAATCGTACTTTAGCCGAAAGATTATTCGGTCATCAATACGCTCAAGAAATGTTAGAGCCTACCGAGCGTAGCCGAGAGTGGGTAAAAAGATTACCCGAGGTCGTAGCTGCGTTAAACAACGAAGAAACTAGATTGATATCGACTATGAAAGGTAAACCGTTAACTCCTAGAGCGGCTATGTCTCAGTTAGAAATAAAACAATTGAGTTCCTCGGGGCTCAAGAGTCCCGAAGTCGCGCTAAGCGTAAATGACGATATCGTTAGATATCTTTACGCTCCTGGAGAGCTCGAAAAAGACGTTAGAAGAAGAGCTACCGATCCTATTTGGAGCTTAGAAATGTATACGATTAGAAGGAGAACGACAAATCCCGGACAGCCCGCGTTATACTGGCTGAATAACGGTCCCAAGAGATCGTTCGTTAAGAAAGAATTAATGGTCGTTCCATCAGATACTGAGTTACCGCCTTCTTCAGCGACGTAGAATATCGTAAGCTAGATACCCAACTCCAGCAGCGGCCATTAAACCAACGACTAAAGCCGTTTTTTCTTGTTCGTGCGAGTCTGGCGGTGGGTCTAAATTTTCTAAATCGTCTAAATTCTGCTGGGTTACTGTACGACTCTTTTTTACAGATGGTGGGGTTGGTGCAGGTGTAGCTTCGACAATAGGTAGCTTTGGTGGTGGTGGGGGTACTTGCGTAGCTACGACCTCTGAGATTGGGGTTGGCGGTGGGGGTGGCGTAGCTATGACGTCCGAGTTCAAGTTGATATTTAACCCTATCGGCGCGCCGGGCGTAGCTATCTGTATATTATTGTTATAACCTCGATGAATACCGACTAAAAGCTCCATATTTGATGGAATCAAGTATAATCCTGGGCCAATCACAAAGTTTAACGAGCTTCTAGCGTACTGTAAAGAATCTTGAAATCTGGTTATAGAAGATTCCAAGTCCGTAGGGCTATTTATAACGCCTTCTACTATATTTTCAAATTGTCTTTGGGCATCTAATCCGGTACCCGAGGTTAGTATACTCGTTTTTGCTTGGGCTTGCGCGCCGAGTATGGCGTACACGTACGTTCTAACGCTTTCGTTTATTTGTTCTATACCAACGTCGGTAAACGAGCTCTTCTGGAGTATAAACTTTCTAAAACCGAGTCGTACAACGTCTACGGATTGTCTGATATACATGACGGTGTACTTACCGTACTTATACGTATCGTCCGGCGTGGTAAAACCCATTTTGTAATAACCACCAGGTTGTGGATCTAAGTCTTCCTCATCATCGTGTACATAATCTATACCGGGTACCGGTAAATATTTATGCGAGCCTCTATCGTAATAATACGCCGTACCTAGACCCGCTGATGCTAAGTCTACGGTCTGTTTAAAACTCAAGTTTGGATCGACTCGAAAGCGTTGACCGACGTTGGTATAAGCACCGTGATCGATGCTATTGTTTAGATCGTCGAATGCGTCGTCGTTTGGAATTGGGCATTTTAGAAAGTATAGTATCTTTCTGATTGTGAAATATACGTGAAACTTAAATAAAGCCGATATTACGGGGTTTTTGTGTAGTAACGATTCTAGTCCTACGCCGCAACCATAAGTCGCGCAACAAAATGCAAAGTTGAGTTGATTTTGATAAAACGTCATGGGGTCTGATGCGTAACGTTCGACCGCTTCATCGCTCTTCACGTCGGACATTTTATAAGCGCTAAATATATCCGCTAAATTAACGATAAAACTCGCGTTCGTGTTGGCGTTTACGATAATGTCAAGTTGACTCAAGCGCATGTTCAACGGGGTACTCTCCTGGGTAATCGCTTCGTACTTGTCGCTCGTCGTTGAGTCGTCTTGGCCTCTAACTAGATTCACGATATCTAGAGCATTCGTTATCGTTTGTTTATTATCGTCTAAAAATTTTACAAGTGGAGTGAATTTCATTTTATTTTTAATAAACCAAATATTTTAATCTTTTACATAAAATGGAATCGCACGTTTTTGAAATGTTTGATAACGAACGAACGTTTAGACTGTCAAAACCTATAGATAACTCCAAGGGAGATTACAGTATGAGTTTAACCAGCGCGATAGTAACCGCGGGCTTCTACAACATGGCTAGTAATAGCGAAATTCTCTATTTTATACATCAAATCGATCCAAACACTGGAAGAAAAACGGGTAGTACGGATGGTAAAATTGATATTCCTGCTGGATATTACGATATAGATTGGATCGAAGGCCGACTCAGTAAATTAGTTTGGTTAGAAGTCTCTGTAGATAAACTTAATAAAAAAATATCTTTAAATATAACGGAAGAAAATAGCGTTCTACGCTTTGATAAAAACATTAAACAATTGTTGGGGATAACGGTCAAAAACTTAGTTTTTGGCGTAGATTATGTAGGGCATTATAATACAATGCCCGTCGATGCAATTTTTTTACATTGCGATCAGTTATCTACGTCTAATAATTTCTATAACGGAGGGGGAACGCACTTGCTAGACGTTATACCGATAACGAAAAGAGACGATACGCTCGTAGAGCGTGCAAGATTAACCGCTCGTAGACTCGTGGGTGATAAGATAAACCAACTTAGCTTTAGTATCAGAGACCGAGACGGCGATTTAATAAATAATCGAGGGAAAAAGATTAGTTTTAACTTGACGATAGGTAAATTTTAAGAGATTTTTTAAAGCTTTTGTAAGCTTTAATAAAATGGAATCGCACGTTTTTGAAATGTTTGATAACAAACAAACGTTCAGACTGTCAAAACCTATAGATAACTCTAAGGGAAATTACTGCATGAGTTTAAACAACGCGATATTTACCGTTGGTTTTTTTAATATAGCTCAACGTATGACTATAGTATGGCGAATATATGGCGGCGATACGGCTAGTAACCAAAACGGCGAAACTGTAATTCCACCTGGAAATTATACTATCGATGAGTTAATAGCTGAATTTAATAAATTAAGATTGATCGTAATTTCCGCGGACAAGATTAATAAAAAGATTATTTTTAATATCGGTGCGGTATCGGAAGATAAATTTGTTTATATTAAGTTCGATCTATATACTCAAAAAGTGTTGAGTATACCCTCTGATTGGTTTCCTAGTGATGGTGAACTTGTAGGACATTATAGTATAAATTATGTGAATACAATTTTTTTACATTGCGATCAGTTATCTACGTCTAATAATTTCTATAACGGAAAGCGTACAGACTTGTTAGACGTTATACCGATTGCATATATTGAGGCTGGTTCGGATGTAATAGCGACTGTCCAGAATAAAAGAAAAACTGTCATACCTCTAATTAGGAGTAAAATACCCGAACTCAGTTTTTCTTTCAGAGACTGCGACGGCGAGTTAGTCGATAATAACCATAAGAAATTTATTTTTCGAGTAGATATTTATCGATCGTCTTGTTCTGGTTAGAACGGTGATCCGAACTGAGTTTTTTCTGGCTAGAATAGACTAAAGGTTAGAACGATGACCATAAGCCAGAGTGTCTATACCATTAGGTAAAATATATCTCTTCGTATCTAAAGGATTTAACGATTGCTTGACTTGAGCCTCTGTGTATATCATGTGACGCTCAGTTCCAAAACGAATCATCTTATTTGAATAGCATTCGTTCGATAAAACGCATCGCTTGTACTTTTCGTAAGATAGATCGTTGTTTATAACCACTCGGTTTACGCCTTTGGCCTTCTTTAGTATATCGTGTTCCCCGTATAAAATCGAGTACATCTTCGATCTGATGCAAGTAGCTTCGCTTATGACTTTTCCCCCGCATTCGTCTTTAAATTTGCCGATAACTTTCTTGTTTGTATCGTCGTATAAAAAGTGGTCTTTCTCGTAGTTTGAAAAATCGTACAAGTCTTTATCTTTTTCCATGTTGAGATAAACGTCTTTAGTATAAATAATCAAAAGAAGCGAGTCCGTGTCTGTATACATCAATCTTACTTTATCACAATACGTCTTTTTTAATTGGTTGTAATAAAAGTCGTACATTAGAGTCTTCGACAGGTCTAAGATACTAATGCCGCAGTAAATCGGTTTATTTAAATACGTTTTCTTTTTGTACGATTCCACGAATGAGAGACCGCATTCTTTAAACGCCGTAGTAGACTTGTAACAAGGTTTAGAAACTATTTTTTCGTATTCTTTTACTTGATCGTTTCTCAGTAGCGCGCCATCTATTCTATTTCTGACATTTTCCATCGTTTTTCCGAATACAGAATTATTCATTAATTTGAAAAAGTCTTTTTCGAAATCCGACTTTGCTTTCGTTCTGAGTTGCGTGTTTTTATCGATGTATGATTTCATCCAAGGTTTTTGTTTAAATTGTAACGCCCGATGTACTTTATTTAGTTTTAGGCCCAATGTCAAACACTGTTTCAAATTTACGTAGTGCAATACATATTTTTCTTTGCGATATAGCGTACCTGTTAATTTTTTTACCTTAGTAGCGTCTCCTATATCACTCGCCAACTTTCGTTGATACTCGGATAACCATTCTTCAGGTATGATTATATTATCGGCGGCTAAAGGATAATCGTTGTGTAGATCGTGTAGTTCGGCTGGATATTCCAGGTCAACTTCGAACATATATCCCGTTTTTGTATCATCTTTTAACGCCATGATGCGATCGTGGGTAAATTGACTCGCACAGACCCATTTAAATCCTCCGTAAGGTAGCGGTCGACTCATGGCCCATCCGTAGAGGTTGTTGGCGTCTAGATAGAGAATATACGAATCGGGTTTATCTCGATCGTGAGAAGCTAGGTACTTATTGTTGGCCTTGGCATAGCGCGTACTACCAACGCTCGATATTCCTCCTCTTTTCGCTTTTTCAAAAAATAGATGTTTATCTATATCGGTTAATAATTCTAATTCTATTTTAGTGTGCCTCAGCAACGCGTCCCAACTTAACCCCGGTGCTGTGAAGTAGTTGGCTGGATCCAACTTGTAATTCGTTCTACACATTTGTCTAAAATTCTGGAATACGCCGGCTAGTAATAGAGTATCCGCGGTTACGTACAAGTCGTGGTATTCGCCCATGTTTTTTATGTTAAATGTCCGCCATACTCGTTGCGCGCGCGAGTATTCTTCGTCCGTTATATGTTTGTCCTTTAGAGCGCTAAAAAAATTGTGTTTAGCTGGCAAACTAGTTTCGCTAAATCGTTCAAAGCTGTCCATATACTCGTACGGATATACACCCTTTTGTAATAAGAGATCCGCGTTTTCTTCGCCATAACGTTTCAGGAGTAGCCTAAAAGCGTCTCTCGGGCAAGACGTTACCAATTTGTCGAGACCGCTAGACATAAAATGAAACGAGTCGATAAATCTATATTGACCGATCGAAAATGAAATGTATTTTTCTGAATTTTTGGGTATACACCAGATATCTCGTTGATACTTGGAAATACCCTGCATGATCAAGTGCGCGTCATAGTTTTCTAAGTTGTGAAAGACGACCGGTATTTTCGTTTCGTTGGGTTTTACTCGTAATTTAAGATTACAGTAAGCGTGCGCGGCTCCTCTGTACTTGCCGGTAGTGTGGCAATGATCTCTGACTTTTCGAAATTTGTTAATTTTCTTTTGGCAGAACGTACATTTTTGGTCGATGTATCCTTTTTCGTTTTCGTACGAGTATTCTTCAAGTTCTTCTTTACTTTTGGGTTCTACAGGCTCGCAGCACTGACAATTATCCGAGTAATTTGGATAAATTGGTTTTTCGCAAATCCAGCACTCGTTAGAGTTTAGGTGAATTTTTTCTTCAATAAGCGTATATATTATCGGCTTAATGCGGGCTAGTAATTCATTAATCTTAGGTTCGAGTTCTTGCAACGAGGTTATAAAATTGTCTATAGCGCGTTCACCTCTATAAGTCTTTCGCTTGATCCGCTTACCATCGCATCTCACTACAACGTACGAATAACCGCAGGCTTTGTGCGTTGCGATTTTACCCTCGGTCTCCTTTGTTTTTTCTAAGATAGATTCAAAATCCGCGTATATGACGTAGGGTGCATCTTGTAAATTCTTAAAGTTTTTAAACTTGAGAATGCTTTTGTCCAAGTATTTGTTCGCATTTTCATGCGGCATTTTAACGGTAGATAAAGCAGAGTCTATTCCTTCGCAATCTTCTACGTGTCTGTCCAGCTTCTCTTTCGAGCTAAAATGCGTTATACATCTCAAGCAAAACAGTTTACGATGTTGACTATTGGTAACGCCAGATAAGAATCTAGGTAAGTCGCTTATCCAACAATAATGACCGTCATATAATAGCAAACTGATAGTTTTTAAATCGTATGGTCTTTTAGATAAATATAGCGGATATATCAAACCCCTTTTATCTTGCGGATAGGTTTTATTTTTGCAGTCTGCGTCGTATCCAAACACGTTTATACTTGTATCGTTTTGTCTTTCTATTCTCGATATCTGACTTATGGGTGTGGGGAAGTCTATGTTGGTGAAGTTTAATCCGTCATCGGTTTTATAATTAGAAGCTCTGTTTTTTTGCCAACAATACAGCGGGTTGTTTTCTATTTGGTTTTTAACTTTATCGGTATATATACCTAGGGCGGCTCTTAAACACCATCTTATACACTCTTGATCTTCATTTTTGATGTTGACGGTTGCGTGTTTGTTGGCTAAATATTCGGGTAGTTTTACGTAAGAAGCGCCTACCAGAGGGTTAACTCTGTTTATGTTGATGTAAAACGCGACTATTTTATCTATAGTCCAACCACTTCCTTCATTCGTATATTTATCTATCTGAGATAATATCGTTTCGTATTGTTTCCTGATAGCTACAGCTATCTCGCTCTTGTTTAAGACTCGAGTTTGATAACTAAAATGAGTAGCGGTTGATTTTGTAGTCTCAACGCCTGATTTTTTTACATACTTTATTTTCATAGCGATCTGTAGTTTCATCGTTTTTATTTCTCTTAATTCAGCGATGATTTTGTTTTTTATCATCGACGTATGGGTGTTGTAAAATTGCTCCGGATCGTCGGTAAACAAAATCGGAATCAGTTCCAAATTTAGATAACTGTTTTCAAATCTTCTAGTCTCTCGAAAGTCTGCTTCTCGAAAAGTATTTTTCTCCTTAAATCCTAGTATAGCTTCGATGTAATCCTTTTTTATCGCTCGACCATTTCTACCCGTTGATACGACTCGTAAATTTTTATCGCGCGCGAGTTGCGCTAACGAAGCTATAGATCGTTTTTTCAAATTTTTAAACTTCCCTTCTTCTTTTTTTATAGCTAGAATATAATCTCGCCTGATATACGTATTACGGGGTCCTGTTGGTATTCCTAAAATTAAGTCATAGTTATCGACATATCTTTTTAAAGCTTTTTTGTTCCATTTATTGTATCCTCGAATCATGGGTTGTGTTTCCATCTTTTATAATGGCAATATAATATTTTTTTTTTAAATAAAAAATTATTTAATTTTTTTTGGCTTATGACAAATCATTTTTTTTTGCCTTCTTCGCCCCCGCGTAGCTACGCGCCTGGAGATTTAATGCGTAATTAAGCATGTTGCTCACTTTTTTATTTTTGTGAAAATTTTGGTGTATAGGTACCCAGCAAAATTTGATTTTTTGCTGAATTTGCACCCGGAATTTCCGTACTCTTTTTGGATATGGAAAATACTTTGATTTTGGTGTATAGGTACCCAGCAAAATTTTAACAAAAGTTTGGGCGATTTTTAGACTATTTTGGTTTTTTAAAAATTTGATGTATGTACCCACATCAAAAATTGGAGAGAAAAGTGAAAAATCGGGTTTTGTCGCAGTATCGGCAATTCCCTATACTACTCCTTTTGTGTTGAGACCTTTAAATGTGTACAATTTGACATTTTAGTCTGCCGTACTTCCGAGAAAAGAATTGTGTAAACTGCGTATTATTTTCCATTAAAAAAGTTAAATAAATTTCTTTTTTATCTGGTTCTTGCAGGGCCGTTTATCACAAAGCTGACAGTCAATGCTTTCATCCTGGATGGAATCCGCATCGACTTTGAGAAATACATCCCTGCACCAGTGGACGAACTGGACGCTTTGCAGTTAAGTCCAGCCAAAGACAATGTCCAGCTTTGACCGTCCTGCGGAAAGTTCACATGAAAGGCACTTGACCCAGAGTTGTAGTCAAGTCCTTTCGCAAGTCCAGTCGGAAGTCCTTTAATAAAGCCGGTCACAAGTAACTGGATGAACAATGACAAAGGAATGCCTTTGTCAAAGCTCATTTGAATAGCTTGTGATTGGGATTAGGTTGTGATGGACTCGACTACATCCCTGACTTAACCTATCGCTGTTCATAAAGCCAGTTAGTATCTCGAAGTGGTCCAGGTCAAAGGTTTTTTTGGATAAAATTTCTGACATGTCATGCAATGTTACGCAAACGCCCATTCTGATTGAATTTAACGCGTGCGCGTTGTGTGACCACCTTGCGTGTTCCATTTTCCCGAATGACCCGTGACCCATGTCATTGTTGAAATACCGAACTGGCTTATTATAGTATTTGTTGGAAGTCACGTGATATTCTAAATCTCGGACTAACAGAAACACGTGCTGCATATGCACCTTGTTCGTTGAACCACAATACGCGAACACACATTAAACGCAGTGTGATTCAACTACAGTCGCATGTGTGGTCCGTACGTTCGTGCACTTAAACAGGTTGAGAAAGTTGCCCTAGACTAATCGAAGACAACGTCAGCCAAAGATACGTGAGGTACTGAAACACTCGTGTATGTACGTGAAGTGCACCGTTAAACGCTATTGTGCGTGCTGCACGTGTGCAGAGTTGTCTAAGAACTTGAAAGCAGCGATTGGTCAATATCTTGCACAAGGTAGCATTTCTTTGATTTAACTTTATCCCTATGGTACTTTTACTGGGAAGTGTCCTTAACCTGTCAAAATCAAACACTGTGCAGTATACATATGGCACATTCTTTGTCGACAAATTGAGGAGCATATAGCTCTGTGTAAAGTAATGGTGCCAAGGCTCTACCGTCCTGAACCCATCAAAATACAATACAACATGGTGTTGGATTTTTGAGGATTTGTGGTTATTCTTAAAGGTAGTGTACATGATTGGTCATTGTTGCAATTTTCAGAAATGGGCGGATTTGAGGGTTAGTATTTTATAGGAAATATCGTTCCACTGACCTGTTCAAAGTTTTGCGTTGTTGGATGGCGAAAAAACGAGAGAAAAACGATAATAGCCTTTAGTCAAGGCGTGCGTGGCTATCTGGGCGCGTGACGAGCCCTGAATATGCCAGCCATAGCCAGCATGTCCAGGGCGCCCGCCTTGACTAAAGGCTACAGGGCAGTTTCCAACGATTTCCAGCTAGAAATTGTTGGAAAACGACATACATTTCAACTTTTCTTGACAATGACAGCACACCTGGTGCCATCATTTCACAGGATGATTGAGACTACTATTAACTTACAGTCTAGTAAGGTACTTCATAATAATTCAGTAAAAACAAAAATGGAGGATTACCAATCATGTACACTACCTTTAAAACTACTGACCTAACAAATATGCTGAGCTCACAGATGTCGAAGCAACTAAAAGGTCTGCAAATGTTTTACTTAGTCAGTTTTCTGTTTGATCTCCGGCACGGGAACTAGCCTCATATTTTCCACATGCCTACTTACTCTGTAAAATGATTGTACTCGAAGATAGCCAATTTGCGTAACTGCCACCACAAAAAGAGATAGGAATACAGCCCTATTTGGACAACCACGTACATGTACAGGTATCATTCACCGGTTTTTATGGCCCCCCAAAAAATGTCTTTCTCCAAAAGTCGCTGCAAGAAAAGCATTTGGATTTGGTTGTTTTTTGTGCAGAAGGACCTCTGTAAAAGTAAGTACAGTGGAACAGTAGAACGTCAGTATAGCGAATATCATGGGATCAATGTTCACTGTAGTGGTCGTTCGTTATAGTGAATAATCGTGTGTATTAACCCCTTGGAAACGGTATTTTACGGGAGATGTCGGGGTGTTGCAGCGGTTCTGGCAGCCAAATCAAACCGCTTCAATGTGTTCGTGCAGTCAAGCACGACATACACAATAATCCAACAATGGATTGAAACTGCACAAACAGCGGCCAGTGGCATCATCCGGCCTGGTGACACTTTGTTTGCGCCCTATGGCGTCATCCACACGCAAGGGGTTAAAGCATTGGCTTCTGTGTAAATAAACGTGAAACCTGGAGAATAGTTTACTGTGTGCCTAATTTTTCAAGTACCCATGTATAGTTTATTTGGCTTCCGTATTTAAGTACAATAAGTTCAACAGACAGCTATATATTCACACACATACAGTGAAAGTAGGGTCGTACGTTTACAAACGCTGGGGTCCTACAAACAAATCCCTAATCATTGCAAGGCTGTGAACTGAATACAAATGATTATGTATGGAATGACAGGAAGGACCTCTAAAATATGATTTTACTGATGTGCTGAAAATTTACCACAAAATAGCAAGAAACAAGAATAATGGGAGACTTTTGAGATGCTGGTGAAAAACGTAGAATAGTAGGAAAGATTTTACTTTAATACCCCCCCCAAAAAATCAGTCAGGAATAGCAAATTTTGGAAAATAACCATCCATCTGTGTTCAGAATTGTATAAACACTTGGCACAAGCTTTAAATTTGAGAATTTATTCGGGAAATTTTTGTGCAATATAGGGGAAGAAAGTTTGTGTTTTCTGTGTTGGATGTTCTTGGCACAGTGTATGGTCACTCGAAGTGTTCACATACATGTTAATTTCTGCCTCAATTTTTCGGATTTTGCCGACATAAATCTTGAAATAACAGGTTGTGCCACATATTTAGATAGTTGTTATCAAGGAGGGTTAATTATTTTTCCAAGATTTTGCTGTTCCTGCAGGCTTTTGCAGGCTTTCAGGAGTAGTTTTCGTTGATATACTCATCCATGTCCACACAGTCGTACTTCCCCAATACGTCCGAGGACAATGCTTTGTGTTTCCTATTGTTCCTTTAATATAACCAACCCCCATAGACAAAGCACGTATCCTTACGTTCGAGGACCGATTTCAACAAAAGACTCTACGTTCGAGGACTGAAAGGATTCTTTGTGTTTCCTTTCTTCTCTTGTCCTCGGAGATATATACAGTGCACGTACACAGCATCACAAGCCTCATTTGGCAAGTTCTGTACTCACAACACTTGTGCTCCATCCTCAACTAAGCTCTTGGAAGTAAAGTTGCAGTACTCCTGTACCCCAACCCCAAGGTTTTCATATGAAAGTGTGTATGAGAAATATTCGATGAGATTTCATTTTTTTGGGTTGTGGGATAAAAAAGTAGAAAAATAGGAATTTCAAGAAAAAAAAGTAGCATCAGGTAAAAAATATTAGAAAAGTGAGATAAAATACATGGTGAAAATTTGACATCAGTTTTTTTATTTTTTTTTTTTTTTTTACATTACAATCCAAAGATGTTTAAAGATGTTTAAAGATGTTTGTGCACTCAAATATATACCAGTTTTCAAGTATTTTTTTTGTTTTACTTTTGTGCCTTAAAATGTAAATGCTTTAGAATACATTAATTTGGAAACAAAAATATAATAGAAATATTCAAGACATAAATACTTTTAGTTTTGTGCTTAACCGAATCATGCAGTACCATATTATTTCAGTACAAGTACACGTATACAGCAATAGGGCACAATACAGCTCGACTCTTATAAACATAACATTTTACACAAATGCATTTCTGGTTAACACATTGAAATATGTTATCTCACAAAATCTCAAAATATCATAAGTACGATCACATCACCATTTTTAACTACACTGTATCAGTATCCCAAACCTTATTTTTGGCTGGCTCCCCCTTAAAAAAAAACAACAACAAAATTCTCAAGACATTTTTTGTAATTTTATTAGGAATCTTTCTGGAATTACATGATTTTAAGAGGAACCAATGGCTTATTTGCTTTTAGAATACTGGACTCGTGTGACGCCCGTAGGGACTCCTAAGCGATGGTGAAGAGTTATGTAATGCATCATGCTGCGTCCGTCTGATTGGCCAGAAGTAGATCACAGTATGAATAGTATTAACTAAACACACACAGAATCTACTTAGTCATGTCTTGGATCAAACTATCGCGGTTGACTCGCAATCAGAGGCTATGGATCCCACTCGGACGCCTACATTGCTTGTTGCACTTGACTGACAAAACTTCCACATAAAAAGTGTGAATAAGAGCAAGATTTACCCACTGATAATTTCTGACAATAATGCTACTTGCCCACCAACTGCATTAGCTTGCGTTATCTTGCGAATTTTTGTGCCAATTTTGTCCGCCAAAATGTACGATTTGCAAAATGCTGTTTCCCATCGGCGCAACGAGTGCAAGAATTCGCAACGAATCGCAGATTGTGCTGCCTTGCACTGCACTGCTATTTTGCATATTTTTGGGCAGGTTCAAAACTAGCGCAACAGCTTGCAAAGCCATTTCGCAAGCTAAACTGTTGCGCTACTTGCGCTATTTTTGGCTTCGCAAGCTGGCGCAAGCAGTTTCGCAAGCTAACGCAGTTGGTGGGCAATGTACATAAGAGTGACTTACAGGAAATTCAAGGGAAAGACACAGTTACCATGGTGTTAAAGGTGGTATACAACATTTGCTTTTGCTGTAATTTTCAGAAATGAATGGATTTGGGGGTTTAGTATTTGATAGCAAATACTGTAACACTGACCTGTTTAAAGTTTTGTGTGCATAGATGCTGGGAAAACAGAGAAAACAGGGGGGGGATGCTACTTCAGACAAAACGGAGCAATTTATAGTCATCGGGGAATCATCAGGTCAGGGAACTGGACTATTTCCAACGATTGTCAGCCGACAATCGTTGGAAATTGATATAAAAAATCCACTTTTCTTGAAAATGACAGCACCCCAGGTGCCATATGATTTCACAGGGTGCTTGCGACTATAGAGTACCGAAGTCTGACGTCAGTTGGCACGACAACTGGCTCCAAACAAATGTAGATTTCGACTGTTCCTTTGTTAACAGCCAGTCATGCAAACACATTGACACGAAATAACAAAAGTATTCAGGTTCCAAACATTGCATTGACGTCATCACTTCGGTACTCTATTTAATTATTTAATTACAGTCAAGTAAGGTTTTTCATAACAATTTGGTAGCTTTTTTTGTGTGCAAATGTTGTATATTACCTTTCAGTGGTAATGCTTTGTGACACGGCGTACATACTTTTACATACAACCAATAGCAGATAGAAGCTGCACTTTTCAGAGTAGCCCGATATGACATTTTTTATGCTAGATATTATAGCTCCTAAACTTTTGAAGGATGTTACTAGCTGGTTCCCTGGACCACCCAGCTGGCGCAAACGGCCTGGAGTACCCTAATAAAAAAAAGAAACAAGAACATCACCATCTGACATTCGGTCTATAATCTCAATTAGAACAACGACCTCTATAAAATTTAGAAACACCAGCAGGAAGACAGTTTGATCGCTTAACCCCTTGGGCACGGTATTTTACGGGAGACGTCGGGGTCATTGTTGCAGCGGTTCTGGCAGCCAAATCGAACCGCTACAATGTGTTTGTGCAGTCAAGCATGACATAAACAATAATCCAACAATGGATTGAAACTGCACAAACGGCGGCCAATGACGTCATCCGTACGCAAGGGGGTTAACTAAAAATTGCGGCCAACCTCAGCACCTCTGTTGTATCGCTTTACCTAGAGTGGCTTTTAGCCTTGTATTGGGTGACTTCCATTTAAAAAAAAAATAATGATAAAAAAATATTTAATTTTTTTTAATAAAAAAAACAAAAAAACTAAAACAAAACACAAGGCATAAAGTGGATCAAGTCCAATCATATTCCCTGTTCATTTGAAACCAATTTTTTTTGTCAAGGCTCCTTTGTGCTGCTGCAAACAGGAATTCTCTCGACACTTGTGCTAGGCGTGGTTGTTGTCCCACTTTGCGAGCCACTGTAAAATGTTGTTGAATGTTTCTTTATATATCTGCCAGCCTAACCTTGAAGTTCAAAGCAAACTGCTATTTGCTGTTTGGCTTTCAAACCCTAACCCCCTCAGCATTTTTACTAGGAAGTGTCCTCAACCTGTCAAAATCTAACACTGTGCAGTATACCTAAGGCACATTCTTTGGACTTGGATAAATTGGGGCGCATCATAGCTCGATGTAAAGTAATGGTGCCAAGTTAAGGCGCATTAAAATTAGACAAAACCTGCTGTTGGAGTTTGTAAGGCTTAGGGTAGTTAGGGTTAATTGACTGAAAGCAGCTCATAAACCTTAGGGAAATAGGTTTGCAGGTACACCATGGACAAAATCTCTCTTTTTTTGAGAAAGTACATACTGGCTCTAAAAAGAGCCGGTGGTGAGAGTATGATCTCGAAGTTTCAAACACTATGCTCTGTTCGTCTTAAGGAGGTGGTAAAGTAACAGTCTCCAGAAGATAAACAGAGCATACTGTTCGAATCGCCGAGATCATACTCTCATCACCGGCTCTTTTCACTGACTGGAGACGAACGGAGTCTTCAGGAGGTTTTTTGAAACACATGGCGGCCAAAGCTGAACATTTAAATTGACATTTATTCAAATCACCCACCCGAACAAAGACACTGACAATTTGGGAGACCGCCAACATAGGGCAAGATAGCTCAGTTGGTAGAGCGCCGGTACGGTATTCCGGAGGTCGCAGGTTCGAATCTTGCTCCTGCCAGTTTCTTTGTTCACTTTGAAAATCAATTCAAATCAGTTAGAAATCTAGGCAGGACTCGCATCAAATTGGGACTAGGTGATGTCACTCACTATACGTTACGTCACAAACAAAAAGTCCTATGTTCCAACAAATTATTCTACAAAACATTGACTAATTTAGTAAAACATACAGATTTGTTATCTGCAATATATATGCAGAATGCCATCCGAACTGAACAAAATTTTTCAAAGTATTTGATTATTTTTTAATTTTTTAATTTTTGTCCCTGTTGCTGTGGAACTACCCATATCCTTCTATGGTGTACCCACATACCTACTTCCCTGCTTTTCACACTACCAAGCAAAGCTTCAAAACGACACTGATAAACCTTCTGGCTTTATTAATATAAATTACCATAGTTTGAAGGAGGTGTCATCACTGCATGCCTGTGTGTTGGTGCATCTGTCTCGCTGGTGCCTGGGGATGTAGGCAATCGTTCTGGATCCTCCTCGAGCATCAGGTCTTTCTTCTTCTTCACTGCCCAGTGCATGGACTGAAAAAAAGGACGAGGGCAGTACGTATCATGTGAAATCAAACTGTGTTGTGATTTTCAAAAGTAGGACTTTGGAGGACAAAATCAAAATAAAAGTAGGACTTTTGCAGGCTTTCAGGAGTAGTCTTCATTGATACTCACCCATGTCCACAGCATCACAAGCCTCATTTGGCATATGTTCTGTACTCGACTCCAACCTCAACTAAGCTCTTGGTTGTAGCACTTCTGCACCCAAGCCCTTTATTGTGTGATTTTTCATATGACAGCTATGAAAATATTTTGCGGAGTTGTAGGAAAAAAATGTAGGAATACTTGAAAGTCTGAATATGTCCAATATGGACGGTGACTTTGTTGATAACGATCATGGTAGGGAAACATTCCCACTATTGGTGGTTAATTTTTATCTTCAATAAGCATTATCTGAAAAGGTTCTTAAAATGCAATCAAGGCTACCAATATGAAACTTTCAGAATATGATGCTGAATGATGCAGGAGTGACAGCAAGTACATAGAGGGTGGCCAGGGTAGGCTAAGTGCCAGGGTATGTTGGAGTAGGCCAAGATATGCAAGGGTATAGGCCAGTGTATGCCAGGATGGGCCAGGGTACACCAGGGTAGGCCAGAGGGTACACCAGGGTAGGCCAGGGTACACCAGGGTAGGGCAGGGGTACACCAGGGTAGGCCAGCTAGGTACACCAGGGTAGGCCAGGTAACACCAGGGTAGGGCAGGGTACACCAGGGTAGGCCAGAGGGTACACCATGGTAGGCCAGGGTACACCAGGATAGGGCAGGGGTACACCAGGGTACACCAGGGTAGGCCAGGGTACACCAGGGTAGGCCAGGGTACACCAGGGTAGGCCAGGGTACAGCAGGGTAGGCCAGGGGTACACCAGGGTAGGCCAGGGTACACCAGGGTAGGCCAGGTAACACCAGGGTAAGCCAGGGTACACCAGGGTAGGCCAGAGGGTACACCAGGGTAGGCCAGGGTACACCAGCTGTAGGGCAGGGGTACACCAGGGTAGGGCAGGGGTACACCAGGGTAGGACAGGGGTACACCAGGGTAGGGCAGGGGTACACCAGGGTAGGCCAGGGTACACCAGGGTAGGGCAGGGGTACACCAGGGTAGGGCAGGGGTACACCAGGGTAGGCCAGGGTACACCAGGGTAGGCCAGGGTATATACACCAGGGTAGGCCAGAGGGTACACCAGGGTAGGCCAGAGGGTACACCAGGGTAGGCCAGGGTACACCAGGGTAGGGCAGGGGTACACCAGGGTAGGGCAGGGGTACACCAGGGTAGGGCAGGGGTACACCAGGGTAGGCCAGGGTACACCAGGGTAGGCCAGGTAACACCAGGGTAGGCCAGGGTACACCAGGGTAGGCCAAGGTATGCCAGGGTAGGCCAAGATACGCTAGGGTACGGTAGGCCAGGGTAAGCTGGGCCATGCCTGGGCCACCCACACCCAAACAGTGAAAATAACAAGGCTCATGCATCAAGTCTTTGGTTATATTGACGCCTTTTGTTATGTACTGAGATAGTGCAGCACCTAAATAATACTGAAATCATGACAAATTTGAGGAGAGCAAACTTTTACTACATCCAATGCTGGCAATCGCTCAGGGAAAACTGAAGTACATTATACTGGAGTAGATAGACTTACAAACTAAGTAAAAAACCACAAGATTAAAAACAGTACTGTTTGTTTCCTAGTAATGTTGAGTCAGCCCCCACAGGGAGACATATCAAGACTGTGAGTAAGGTCTGTGGTTTGGAAATTAGGGCATTGGCCACTATGCAGTGTGCGATAAGAAGCTTTAATTAAGCAATAGACTTCAGGTTATTATGTCCCACTTCCAGTCAAAAAGCTTTATTGTCATTGTTATAATCATCTGCCTAATCCTCCTGTCCACTTTGAACACAAAATCCCATCCAATGGTTTCATAGCAGTGTTGTAACCAAGTCATTTTTTCTCAAGTCAAGTCAAGTAACAAGTCAAATTCTTTCCAAGTCAAGTCGAGTACCAAGTCTCAAGTTAATTGCTGATCACAGTTAATTAAAATTCCAATGACTAATGACTATGCATAGGCTGGCACGCAGGCACTGTACAAAATCAACCCGGCATGCCGTCTTGAAGATTCTCCATGCAGTCAGCCAGCGTTGCGGCCCCGCATATGTACTGGGCACCCAGCTCGCTATGCGCTATAGCCTTGGCATTTTTTTCAATTGATATGTGCGTACGCCCAAAAGTTTGTGTTTATTTTAACAAAAGTGTTAATGTCAGTAAGTCAAATTTTTATTCAAGTCAAATTGAGTCACAAGTAATGTTCTTTCATGTCAAGTCAAGTACCAAGTCATTTTTTTTCTAAGTCAAGTCAAGTCTCAAGTCAAAAAATCGAGTCCGACTCAGCAAGTCAAATCAACAAGAGTATGAATCAGAGTTGTAATCAAGTCAATCACAAGTCAATCACAAGTCTGATCAAAAGGCAAATCACAAGTCAGCTCACAAGCTACATGGGATGAACAATGACAAAGGAATGTTTTTGTTATATAGTGCGTTTGAATAGCCTGTTACATGGCTTGAGACCAGAATTGTGAAGTGACTTGTGAAGTGACTTGTGAAGTGACTTGTGAAGTGACTTGTGAAGACTTGTGATGACTTGTGATGACTTGTGATGACTTGTGATGACTTGTGATGACTTGTGATGACTTGTGATGACTTGTGATGACTTGACTACAACTCTGGCAGGCCTATAAATGAACCTTCACTACAGACCACTACTTACTGTGTGCATGGCATCTTTCATTGAAATCCATGAATCATAGGGGATAACGAGTCCGCTGCGCCGCCAGAAGTCGTACTCCTGTCGCCGTCGGTCATCTGTCAGGATGTCGCGGGCTCGCTGCAGCGTGGCGAATCTCTGCCCAGCTGTTGGGTCATCAGGGTTCTTATCTGGATGGGCGTCACGGGCCTTTAACTTAAATTCAGTATTTATTTGCTCGGTCTGAAAGGAAATGATCAAGACAAAAAAACTTGACAGACAGGGCATTATACCAAGTCAATTCTGCCCGTTTCCTTTTAAAAAATTTGTTTTTTTTAATTCTCTGAAAATTTTTCTTTAAAATGCCCAAAGTTGATACCAGTTTTACAATGTGATTTGGTAGACTCTATAGCTCTACATATATGCTTTTCTTTTTCCTCTGGGCAGATTTTGGTGGGGGTATTAATTTATTAAAGTAAAATCCTTTTTGCTGTTCTTAAAATGTGATTTGGTACACTCTATATTTGTACATATATATGTGCTTTACTTTTGTCTATATCTGGGCATCTGCAATTTTTTGTATCCTTAGTTTCTGCTGGACAAAACAAATATTACCCTAAGGCACTGAATTATTGTGATAACTGTCGGGCTGCAATAATAAGCACTTTTGCAGTAATAAGCGCCAACTTGTTCACGGGCAAACAGAAGACGCATGGCTAGACACGAGCGTATTTTGGAAGGAACGCATGATGACTTGGAAGTGCCAAAGTTTTTGACGTGTGTAAATTTGCCCCGTAAGCAAGATGGCACAAATATTACCGTGAAACTGAAAGTGCTTATTCGACATACATTTGTCATGATTGTAAAGTAATTACTCGATAACTGATGAACATATGGGCAGAGTTTAACATGTTTAATTAGTACAGATCTCATCTGTACCAGGTAGATTTTTCTGTTTGATGTCTGTCTCATTCATTAAAAGTCATTGTATTGCTAGAAATATAGCAATTAGTTATATTCAAAACAAATCTTCTTTTTTCAGGCTGAGCTTGTAGGATGGACAGCAAATCTTTAAAACAATGTAGGCCTAACATGCAAAAAACCGCCAAAGTTTGATTAGTACAGATCATGGGATGTTATTGTTAGTAGCTTGAAAATTCCAGCTCTTGGCTTATGACATGCGAATCTCACATGTCATAAGCCAAGAGCTGGAATTTTCAAGCTAAGATGTTAGTACTATAAATTTAATGTAACGTTTAATACACTGTCTTCAAATGCACTGCAATTTAAGGGGATGCACTCACCGAAGACAATTCGTCGCATCCAAGCAGGTTGTAAAAATCATCTTCATCTCTCCTCCGGGCATTCAAAATTTCATCCATAACTTGAACAAACTTAGGCTCAAATTCACTGGCTTTGTCGTGTCTGTCTGTTTTTCAATTTAGCAACTCAGCTTGAAAAGAAAATTAGCTGTTGGTGATTTTGCTGGTTCTCAGTTCGGCCAGCCAGGCTAAAGCCTTTTTATATTATAATTACCATCTCGGATATCACTTCTGAATCTGAGCATGGAGAATCTGAGCATGACAGCTGATGGACCGTTTTGTCATTTATGATTTAAAATTAAGGTTACAGCCCTATACACACATTTCATTGAGTAAAGAAACCCGTTTGAAACTTCTTTTGAAGTGTAAGCTTATATTAGACTGTGATTGTAATGACCTCGCCCTGGTAAACTGACCAATCATCAAATAATTCCACAGAGATATATAAAGTTTCAACCAATCACGCGAACTGTGAACATGAACTGTCCCGGCAACTTTGCGATATATATGGTATGGGCGCTGCATGCAGTAGTCAGATTACATAATTCAACCACCCGCCGGAGTAAGAATGGCCAGGATTGCCAAGGACAAAAAATCAGTAATGTTAAAAAAAATGTCAGAAAGAAGTAACAAGTTTGACATTTGTAATAGATTATTCATAAAAACAATAATATTACTCAATAAATTATTTAAATATTTTAACGTAAATTGATAAATGTAGTATATTTGATTATTTTATTTTAGGGCCTATTTGCTTAATTTTTTGACATCTCGGTCGAGGTCATTAATCAGAGGTCATTTTAAGTTCAAAATGGCCGACCTTGCCGAAAGAAGTTCTTTGGAATCGCCGGAAAAGCGTCCCAGACTTGAAAGTAATGAGCCAAATGGTATTATTACGAGTCCGATCGATAGGGAAATGTCGCATGTACCAACAAGTAGTGAAATCAACTCATTTCACCGGTCAGGGAATCCGCTTTTTGGAGGAAAAGACTCTCTCAACTTCGACCTCGAATCTGGCGCTGGATTCGAACACGAACATGACGAACTTCCGTCGGATGCAACCAATCGCAGTGACCTAAACGGAGTCCCTACTCATTTTGATAACGATTTTCTTCCAGAGCAAAGCATTTCGAGTAAGATTATACCGTTGTCGTTGGTGTGTTTTTAGAATGCAAAGCTGCTGTGTTTGGATTTCTGATCATCCCCATTATTTGCTTATTTAACATGTTTGTTATGACTCAAGAGGGCGCTTTCACAATAAACCTTTTTTGACATTCTCAATGCATTGTGGGTTTGGATGACAAACAAACCATGTAATTTATACACAAACCTATGGCACTGTCATGACTGTCTGTGAACCACTCCAAATATTAATTTGATTTTATTCTAATCTGTAAATGGGTCATTCCATGAAGTTGAGACACAATGTGTGACATATTGGTAAAGATTTTAAATTGGTGTGAAATAAATTTGTTACACCACATGTAATTCTATACAATTATTTCATCATAGGTTAGATTCATTGTGACATAATATTTAGTTTAGGGTCCTCTCTCTTGAGTTTCACATGAACTCCCATAGACTTACTTTGGATAAATCAACGATGTAACAAGGGACATGGTGTCCCGGTTACATCTTAGTTTATGTTGCTCATAATTCATAAATAATCATGTTAAAGCATCCAAATCTGTATGTGGTAGTTAGAAAATGTTATCCTTTTACATACCCATCAAATACAGTTGGCTAAAACATTTGATGTAATAATTGATTTGGCAAGCCTGCAAGGATGTAACATGGGACACCGCTCCATCAAGGGTGGCAAACTAACACATGACACCAATTTAGGGGGTCTTTTTTATGTTTTTAAAAAGAGGTACTCCAAGTCTTTGTTATCATGTTGCATGGACATTTCACATACTGCTTACAGATAAATTATGGAAGAAAGTTCCCAAAATTGCTAGGATGTAACGTGGGACACCACCGTTACATCCTAGTCCATTTTGCCCCAATTTTGAAAAGGCAGTCCAATATATTGACTTTACAAGTTAATTTTATTAAAACGATAATCACACAAAAGAAAAGAAATTTAATTCAGACTTCATTTGATGAAAAGTAAGAAAGCTAGACATGCAAGCAGGATGTAACAAAATTTAACAGAGTGGGACACCATCCGTTACCTCTCTAACCACAGATTTGTTAGCCATATAACAGAAAAGATGTAAGAGATACTGAAAATATGATTTGTTGTTAAGTTACATGCAGTTTTTGCTAACTGCTCATGTAAAAGAAAATAAAATAGTTAATTGTTTAAACCTCTGAACCCTATTTGTATTTTGTAAGTTTTTATGTCACAAAATTACCCCATAATTTAGCCCGCGACACCATCACACTTGGTGACAAAACATAAATATATCTGAAATAATGCCCTCATGTTTTGTATCATTCGAAAGCCTTCCTTTTACTCTTCAAGTTCATATCATAATCACCATTAAAGTCAGTTTAGTTTAAACAAGAAAAACAATTACATAATCAAAGAATGCCAAAATGTGTGTGTGTCTCAATTTCATGGAATAACCCAAATACTCTTTTCACATTGCATGGAACATGAGGAAAATAACCAGAAAAATATATTTTTAATGGCAATAAAAATAAGAAAATAATTGGGGAATCCCTCTCACAGTCTCAGGGTACCAGTTACTGATGAATGCGGATGGTAGAACAGCTAATAATGTCATATTAGCCAATCAGAATAGGATTTTACAACCATGACAACCAGTAAACCTTTTGGACATTCTCAAAGCATCATGATCATATGTGAACAGTATACGGATGATGCCATATGGCGCAAAAAAACAGTGCCACCAGACCGTATGACGCCATTGGCCGCTGTTTGTGCAGTTTCAATCCATTGTTGGATTAAACAGTGCCACCAGGCCGGATGACGCCATTGGCCGCTGTTTGTGCAGTTTCAATCCATTGTTGGATTATTGTGTATATGTAGTGGTTCGCTTGGCTGCCAGAGCCGCTGCGGCACCCCGACGTCTCCCGTAAAATACCGTACTCATGGGGTTAACCCTCCTGTTCTCAAGGCCAAAATGGAGCCAGCTACCCTATAGGCTATAGGATATCAAAACCTATCAAGTGACAGGTTGAAACACACACAAACTGTGAGAATTGGTTGGTAGAGTTTTTGGAGGATTGAGGAGGAATGGTGATTGAATGGTGATTGAATGGTGATTGAAGCAAAGGATTTTGGAGGATTGAGGATGAATGGTGATTGAAGCACAGGAGGATTTTGGAGGCTTGAGGATGGTTCCTAGCAATAAGGGCCTAGGGGGTTAGGGTTAACCCCTTGAAACTGGCTGACGTCTATAGACATCAGGATGACAGCTATGCACACATTCTCTGCATTTTTCAATCCATTGTTTTCAAACTGCACAAGCCTCTTGTGTCCGTTTTTCGCTTGGCTGCACAAGCCTGCATGGCATCCCGGCGCCCCATTATAACACCGGTACTCAAGGAGTTAACAATATATTACCCCATGTGTCCTGCTGTTATTGATGGGGGCTGATATGCCAAGAATGGGCTGGCAGCCAAGCGTAAATGCAAACAATAGCCACCACACTGAATAGAGTGGTCCTATACATCAGGCCCCAACGATTTTGTGTGAATGAATGCTTTGTTCATTATACTCCCATTCAAGAACAATATAGTTGAAACATGAATGGATTGAGTATGTGCAGAAATGCACATAAAGACAACAACCGTTAGTCTTTTTTAAACCGTGGCTATGGCAGTCGTCCGTACTCAAGAGGTTAACTGCCCAACAACAACAAAAATAATCTTGGCATTAATTTTCTAAGTTAAATTTTCCCAGGTGAGAATGACCACTGCCTTCCCTGCCAAGCGTCTTCCAGCAGCCCACCGGCCTCGGACTCCAATACCTCAACCGGCCGGAACAACTCGGATGCGGAGAGCGAAGTGGGTGGCGAGGAGGAGAGTAGCTCGGGCATCGACGAGGGCAGCGTGGGGTCTTTAGATGAGAAGGACTTGGACTTGGGACTAGGGGAGTGCGAGCTGGGACAACCTGTTGGTATGAGAATCATCTCGCATGGTCCTACGCTTTTAAGGGTCCTTCATGCTCACTGCAAACCAGAGTTGGATCGGGGTGTGCGTTTACAGGTTGTAAGGGAATCGGGTACCCGATTGAAAAAAAAAAAAGCATGGGTACCCATGAAAGAAAGCCAACCTCAAAAAATTAAATCTCAGAAATTGCTGTTCATTTTGTTTGTAAATCATTTTCATTCAATATTGGGTTTTGCCCTTCGCCGACGTATTTCATAAACACTGTATACTCAGTGTTGTCCCGAGAGATTATTTGGAAAAAAATCACTCGGGTGGGACTCGAACCCACGACCTGCTGCTTTCTAGTGCAGATGTCTTACCACTCGACCACCAAGCTTTTTGGAATCGGTTGGCTGGTTCAAATCTGAAGACAATCTGACACTAGACACTAAGACATCTGCACTAGAAAGCAGGAGGTCGTGGGTTCGAGTCCCACCGGAGTGATTTTTTCCAAATAATCTCTCGGGACAACACTGAGTATACAGTGTTTATGAAATACGTCGGCGAAGGGCAAAACCCAATATTGAATGTACATCATCCCGACGCAAAAATTCCATCTGATGAATATTTTGTAAATCATTTTGTTTGTAACGGTCCATTATATTCAATAGCATACATATACATTGTATGGACTGGCAATGAGGTCACTAGTGCACGTCTATGCACCCCCGAGGGACTGTGAGTGACCAGAAGCGGACCCTCTTCTGGTCACTCACAGGCCCGAGGGGGGGCATAGACGTGCACTAGTGACCCAATGATGCCAGTCCATATGTGTTTTATAACACAGCTCTGTCCAAAGTATAAAAATGTGACTGGCTCTCCAAAAAGGTCGCAAAATTTGAAAAATGGGTTATATACATAGTTGAATTTGTCACATCCTAAGCTTTAATTTTGTGTAGGTTTGACCCCTGTGGCATTTTGTGTTCTTGTGATATCTTGACATTTGTATACTCCTATATTCCAAGTTAACGGAAGTGCGTTTAGAGATATAGGCCTTTAAACGCAAAAAGTGCACAGAAATAAGATAGAAGTAATTTTTATCAACATATATTTTATCATCTTTATTCATCAATATTGATGCTTCTGAAAATAAATTATGAAAATATAGATACAACAGAAGCCAACAAACCAAAAACCCCAAAAATCACTTATGAGAAGATTTTTTTTCGCTCGCTTCACATAGAACATCCCTGTGTGTGTTTTCACATAGTGCGACATAAAACCCTTTTTTGTAGAGCGGGTCACAAATAAGAAAAGAAACTTTTCAGGGTCTTATAATTCAAATGTTTTAATCAGCAATTTAACAATAAGCAATTCAACAAAGGAATGCATTTGGTTTTCCTGGATTCAGTATTTGAGTTGCTATTCACAGTGTTCACATCATGTTAAATGCGCAAAGTCTTGACGCGCATTTAGTTTACGCAGACACAAATTTCATGCACTAGCCTATATTAGTGAATCCCACGTGACCGTGTTTCAGTCAACCAGGGTGAAGAACCAGCAAGAGGTGATACGATTATTCACTCTAACCGACGACCACTATAGTGAACACTTTTTGTGGATCCCAGGATGTTTGTATATTCCATTCTACTGTAGTGGTAATGTACATGCACAAGATGCCATTAGACAGTAAGCCAAAAAAAGAGCAGAATTAAATTCACGCACGTCAACTCTAATTGCTTTCTTTAATCCAGGTCCCATGAGTTGGCTGCAGCGGCAGATGATGTCCGACGTGCATCCGCGCTCCATCCTGGCCAGGTTGCTCCCCACGGTTTCTGCCTCCCTGCCGGAGGACCTGGACGAGTTTGAGGTGTGGTCCATCATCGCCGACTACTTCCACATGCTGCGGGAGCCACCCAGGCGCAAGAAGCTGCCGGACTTCAACACGCTGGACGATGCCGTGAATCTGCTCAGGAGCTCCAAGAGGATCATGGTGCTGACTGGAGCAGGGGTGAGTGAAGCTGGTGGGAGAAATCGAAGATTTCAAGCTCGGGTTATCCTTATTTTATTCAAAACCGAATATCGGTTATCTGATTTCACTAAAGTTCCCATCTAGCTCATAGTCATGCCAACAAAATAGTGACGAGTGAGGTGCCGCATAAAAAGCCCTCCCAATGACTGGATATAATTTGCAAGATTCAGCGACCACTGGGCCTTTACATAAAAACTTATGTAATGTTGGAAAAAATGGATGGGCAGGCTATTTATATACCACGAAGACCACTAGCGAGTGAATGCAGTTGCAGTCAGAGACCATGGAGCCAATTGAAGGATGTGACAGTTGTTTTCTTTAGCCTGTGTCACAAAAAAAA
Source organism: Hippasteria phrygiana (assembly GCA_037893225.1). Classification (NCBI taxonomy): domain Eukaryota; kingdom Metazoa; phylum Echinodermata; class Asteroidea; order Valvatida; family Goniasteridae; genus Hippasteria; species Hippasteria phrygiana. The sequence continues at coordinate 1,909,394 of JAZGUH010000040.1, read as the reverse complement.
ATGGCTTTTAATTTTTTAAGATTGCTTTCAAATATCCGGTTTCTAAAATCTAAACTGAATAGCGGAATTCAGACTGAATGTTCAAAATCCCCTTAAAATTTATATCCAACCACTATTAAAAATCCTTGCACAAAAGATAATTCTTGCCACCTCAACTTATTTTCCATAATAAGTCAGGATTTTCCAAAATTTGTCAGGATTTTTCCTGATTTCAAGATTATATTTTGTCGGGATTTTAGATTTTTTTTTAAGAATCTCTTTTGCAATCTGGAATTCCTGAGGTGTTGTCCTGAAGGTGTTTTTACCTGTGAAAGTGGATATAGACCAATAAAAACGGATATTTTAAGGGGGTACCTTTAGGCAAATACAAACTATATGTTGATCTGCGGTCCTCGTGGGCTTTTCGTGGATTTCCCATGGATTTCGTGGATTTTTCATTTTGGCCAATCTAATTGTTGAGGGGTGAGGTGCAATGAATTGCAAGAAATCTAGCGCAAAATCGCAAGACTTGTGGCATTCAACTTGGTCTGGGGTCTGGGGTTTGATGACTATCGTTCTTTACCACAGGTGTCGGTGTCCTGTGGCATCCCCGATTTCCGATCCAGAGATGGTGTCTATGCCCGGCTCGCTGTTGACTTTCCGGACCTGCCGGACCCCCAAGCCATCTTTGACATCCACTACTTCCGACGGAACCCCAGACCCTTCTTCAAATTTGCTAAGGTAAGCCCGAAGAGGGCGTTGCAGACACTGGACAAAAGAAAATGTCAACATCCTTCGGAATAATTTAGGGAGTATTGGGGCTGTACCAAATATACCGAATATTCGATCACCTTTTTGCCAGTGCGAATATGCGATAAAGTATATATGTGACCCGCTCTGCAAAAAGGGCACATAAGTCGCTGTATGCTTACGCGTAATGAGCCGTTCTATGTGAAGAGGGTGAAAAATTCTTCAAACAAGTGATTTTTAAGAGAGGGAATTTTTTGGCATATTTGATACCTATATTATTCTAGTTCATAACCAAAATCTTTGATTTCAGTAAATAAAGTTGGAAAAAGAATGTGTTTGTGTCGAGTGCTTCCATCTATTGCTTTGCTTTTTGTTTTTTTAAATGGCTTTTTTCTCCTTAACGTCATTTCAAGAAATTCCTGAAAACAAACATGCAAATTTCCAAATATCTCGTGATTGCAAAATGCTACAGGCCTCAGACATATACCATATGAAAGCTTATAAAATGGCCTTTCCAGCTATATATATAACACTATTTTCAAATTTTGCAACATAATTGCGCTTTGTGCAGAGTGGGTCACATATGTGCGTACAGATACGACTCTGATGCTATTTTAATAGAAAAGTTACGGCGCTTAGCAGTGTTAAATGCAGCATCTTTTGTCGACGGTAACTTTATTGTGGATGGAGATTTATTGTTCCCGTCCGTAAAACCCGTGACAAAAACGCAGGCTGGAGTTTGGTTTCTTGTTATACGTACCCGTAATGATCTTGATACAACGGGCGCATGCAAAAAAAATTTCAATCGGGCGGTCCATAATATCGATCGCCGCACGTAAAACACCGGCGTGCTTTTTACCGGCGCAGCATGCATTTGCAGCTGACACGTGAAAAACTTGATCGGTGAGTATCGAGTATTCAAATATTCGGTCAAACCTAGTTTCGAATAATCGAATACTATATTATTCGAAAATGAACAGCCCTAGGGAGTATGTGCATTACATCACCAGCATGATGGTTTTGGCAATAGCGCTTGTAAATGATAGGTTTGCCTCAACGTTAAAAGCCAACAGTGTGGCAGTATCCGGACTTTTGCAGATCTCAAGTCCATATCTGTATGGCAATTGCTTTACCCCAAATTTTGAACTTAACCGTTTAAGAGATGGTAGTATGGAAATTATGAAAATTATGCTTTTGCTATACTTTTGTCACCTTCTATGACCCTGGTTCGAATCCCACCGGATATGTCGGAACCTATTGGCAGAGTGGGTTTTTGCATAGATCTTACTGAGATCTCGGTAAGTTTTATCAAAAAAAACGTCCAGTGCGGACAGGGCTTAAGTGTGGGAAATCCTAATTTTTCAAAGAGCTTATTCAGCATTGCTCTGTCATTCATAATGGTGTCTTGGTAACAAAAAAGTGTACCCGTGATTGTGGCTGTGCACTTAAGCACTGTTCCGGCTGCTCATAAGCACAAAATAAACAAACAAAATAAACATAAATCATTGTCTCCCAGGAAATCTACCCCGGTGAGTTTCGGCCCTCCACCTGCCACAAGTTCATCGCCCTCCTGGAGCAGCACGGCAAGCTCCTACGCAACTTCTCCCAGAATATTGACACCTTAGAGCAGGTGGCTGGAATCACGAGGGTGCTGCAGTGCCACGGTAAGTCTGCACCGCCACTGTAAGTCTGCACCGCCACTGTAAGTCTGCACCGCCACTGGTGCCTCATCTAGCCACCATCACCATTTTGCATCGGACTCGGATTGTGCTCAACTACAGCCCTGACTTTGAATCTTGCTCGTAATATCACATGTACAATAACTCTAACCCCCTTCAATGTGCTTCGTATGGCCCTGATTAATCCAACAATTTCAAGCAAAATGAAATGAGAAGCCTGCTAAATGCAACAAAATCCAACAGCACATTTTGTTGGATTCTGCAGTGTACCGCCTTGGCATTTTTCAGCTACCCTTCTGAATGCAACAAAATACAAGAGGTTTTTGTTTGTATGAGCCCTGCCAAATCCAACAAAATCCACCCTCCTAAATACCACAAAATCCAACATGCTAAATATAAAAAAAAATAAAAAATAAATAAACAAGAAAAAAAAGGAAAAGAAAAGAAAAGAAATGAAAAATAATTTGACTGCCAAATCCAACAGTTTTTCTAGCATTGTTAGATTTAGCAGGGTTAAGGATAATGCCAGTTCTCCAGTATAAAATAACCAATTTATCTGAATCTTCGCCAATATCACGTTTGATCGGTGTGCACTTATTGTTGTTGATGTCGCAGGCTCCTTTGCCTCCGCCCACTGCACCAACTGCAACTACGAAGCGGACTCGGAGGCCATCCGGCCGGACATCTTCAACCAGGTGGTCCCTCTCTGTCCCCGCTGCCCTCCGGACCCGGACGTCCTGGCCGTCATGAAGCCCGACATAGTCTTCTTCGGGGAGGGACTGCCCAAGGACTTCTACCACTGCCTGGACGAGGACAAAGACCGTGTGGACCTTCTCATTGTCATTGGCTCCTCGCTCAAGGTGCAACCGGTTGCCACGATCCCAAGTAAGGTTTCCCACTTTGCTGTCAATATCCATGTATCATGTATTTGGATGGGTTCCGGACTCTGAAGATAATAATAATCAATTCATTTATATAGTGCTAATTCCATGTTCAAATGCGCTTCACAAGATAAAATTCTTTAAAAATCTAAGAATTTTTTTAAATTTTTTAATTTAATTTAATAACATCAATTAACTCAGATAAAAACAACATTAGTAAAATGTAAATGTAAAATTAGTAAAAGGCCAACTTAAAAAGATGTGTTTTAACAATGACTTAAAGGTAGTGTACACGATTGGTAATCCTCCAATTTCTTTTTTACTGAATTATCACCAAATACCTTACTAGACTGTATAAAAAGTTAATAGTAGTCTCAATCATCCTGTGAAATGATGGCACCAGGTGTGCTGTCGTTGTCAAGAAAAGTGGAAATATATATCGTTTTCCAACGATTTCCAGCTGGAAATCGTTGGAAACTGCCCTGTAGCCGTTAGTCGTGGCGCGCCCCGTACAAGTGGCGCGCCCCGGACATGATGGCGCCATGGCATATCCGGGGCGCGTCACGCGCCCAGATAGCCACGCGCGCCTTGACTAAAGGCTATCATCCGCCCGATGGTTGTAAACGAGCGCCGTTTTTCTCTCTATTTTTTTTCGCCATCCAACAACGCAAAACTTTGAACAGAACATACTAACCCCCAAATCCGCCCATTTCTGAAAATTGCAACAATGACCAATCATGTACACTACCTTTGAAGCTACTGGCTCTCCTAATATGAATATAGGAAGGGCATTCCTGAGTTTAGGAGCAACATTAACAAAGGCACGATCCCCCAGAGTGACTTTGGTACGGTAAATAGGGTAGCCCAGAAGAGTGTCAACATTAGAACTACGAAGACAGTAACGAGAAGATTTGGCGCCATTACTTTACATTAAGCTATGATGCCCCAATGTGTCCAAGTACAAAGAATGTGCCGTAGGTTTACTGCACCGTGTTGGATTTTGACAGGTTCTCAGTAAAAGCGCCACAGGGGTTAGGGTTAATGATTACATCTGGAGGATACATTTGGTGTCAATTGTAGAGCCTGCAAGTTCACCATTGAGGAGATTTTGCGATAATGGTGGACTTCCGGGCACATTGTAGAGGAACTATACAATGTCTGATGTTTGTTTTGCAACTGGGAAAAGAGGAGTTACGTGGTGTAAATGTTGAAAATAGGGGAAGGTCTCACCAAACGTGGAAGTTACCCCGCCTGGGTCTATACTATCTGAAAATTTGGATAATTTCTTTGGGATATATTTCAGATTTATCCTCTATTTAGATTTGGACCCAGGAAAACCGTAAGGGTGGTGGGGCTGGCAACCTAAAATGTGGCCAACCCCACCACCTCTGTTGTAGCCCTTTTATACCTAGAGTGGCTTTTAGCCTTCTATACAGGAATTCGCCGACGCTATTTTTACAGTGGTGCGCGCCCACGTGCAGGCTGCCCGCGTTCTTTCATTTGATTCGCGTGCGCATTTTGGCAAGTTGTAAACACCCTGTTGGTCAAAGCTGCGTCGAGCGCATGCGTCTAACATGCACGCAAGCGCCTCGCCACCACAGTAAATGCTTCTAATTTTGATTGCCGGATTAGTCTATTGAGGGATTTCTGTAAAAGAAATGATCACGTACCGTACATTGCTATTGGATGGGTGTTTAGTATGTAAGGTGAGAGTACCGTGATCCAATGGTTACGCCGACTCGTGTGCGGTGGTACATGCATATATGGCTTACAACCCCGCTGGGGGGTTATGGTGCTTGTATGCTTGGGCAAAACACTTCACTACAATTACCTCTCTCCACCCAGGAGTATAAATGGATACCTATGAAGGTAGAGAACTAGCTTGTACTGATCTTGAATTGCTGCTTATAATTCTTGTAAGCACTATTGTAAGCACTATTTATCCCGAATGACCCGCGTGACCTAACGCGCGCTTGTGAACGCTAAAGGTGGTCGCGCACATTTTAAATTCAAATCAGAATGGGCGTTCGCGTTACATGGCGTGACATTACGTCAGCAATTTTATCCCGAATAACCTTTGACCTTTTGAGATACCGAACTGGCTTATTATGTTGATAATTTAAATGTGCATATCACTGATTTGTAGATTTTGGTCTTTGTTGGCTCTCCTTTCTCGTAGATGCCATACCAGGTAACGTGCCCCAGATCCTAATCAACAGGGAGCCTCTCAACCACATGACCTTTGACATTGAGCTGCTGGGCGACGGTGACGTGATCGTCAACGAGATATGCCGCCGTCTGGGCGACGGCTGGGACCCGATCTGCGATGGGGAGCAACTGGTGGAAACGTCGGAAATGCCCGAAATACCAGATGTCACCGATTCCGACTCGTTGAGCAATGATTGTGAAACCATGCCAACTCCGGAACGGCTCGGGAGAGGCTTTGAGGTCGCTGACAGCACCAGCTGGATCGGCCAGTCCGAGCCACGGCCCGAGGGACCCGTGCAGTCCCCCGACAAAGACGCAGAAGTGTTTCAAGGTGGAGGAGAAAGCAACTCAACAGGAGGAGACAAAATGACAAACTATGCATCTCCTGGGAGTCACATATCGGTCCCTTGTACGCAAGCCACAGAATCAAACACAGAACTGATCAACAATGCAGCAATGGAAATCAACACAACTACTTCAGACAGAAGGCTGAATGGCACACCTGATGCCTCGGGGGAAACTGCTTCTCATCAAGAAAACGAATCCTCCAAACAGCATAAAGGACCAATCTCTCAACCGCCACCTACAGACAGCCTCCAGAATAGAGACTCGGATCCTCCACGGGACACCAGCAACCGGGCCATATCTCCAGAAAACAACGGCGCCCAAAACGGGGACATTTCTAGCACGGTGTGCGAGGACGAAGTCAAACGTCGGGACTGTGATGTTTTGGCGGCTGATAATGCCACTCTCTCGGAAAGCGGGAATGTTGAAACCCGTGCGACGAGTGAAGCTCAGAGTCAAGCAACCAAAGAGACACAGGAGGTGGGAAACAGCAGCAAGACGAAGGTGGCCTCACCAAGCCATGAGACGATTGATGACGCTAATAAAGGAGACAGCATGAGCTGCGTCTTGAAGTCAACAGACGAGACAACACTAAGTGAAGCCAGGCCCAGAAGAAAAAGGAGAAGCAGTATTGCCTTGTATCTAGAATGTAAGTCTTTTTTTTTCCTTTTTTTTTCGTCTGAATAATTTTTACTTTGGGAGTATTTTAACATATTCTATATGGATTTTTAGTGTATTTTACCATTTTATTGACCTGTTTAAAGTCTGTTTGTGATGTTTTAATGAATTTTATAGTATGGTTATGTTTTCGTATTTTTTCTCTTATGTATAAGTATGTTGTTATTGTATTTTTGCGAGTATCCACCCTGCATGTGTTTTGGTTTTTCAATTGATAACCAAGTCAGTTTACTGACCAAACCCAAATTACTCAACTCGCAGAATACAACAGTCGATAACCAAGTCAGTTTACTGACCAAATCCAAAGGCCCACCATTGTTTGCACAGCCAATTAGGTAATCGGCCGATCAAACCCAGCATGGCAACCGCAAATCTACTATAAATCAACTAGCCCAGCAATCAATTGAAGTGACGTCCCAAATGGACCATGTAGTAAGATAACAAGTTGCTATGATCTGTTAACCTACTCATTGACCTCTAGAATATGGACGACGGCCATAGTCGCGGTTTGGAAAAAAAAAAAAAAACACCTGGTCAGTTGTCGTTTAATCGCGCATTCCTGCACTTACTCAACCCATTAACCCTCCTATACTTATAACTATCACAGCCTATCAAAAACTCTAAACACCAACTCTGACAGTTTGTGTGTGTTTCAATCTGTCATTTGATAGGTTTTGATCTGTACAACAACTGGGTCGATTTTGGCCAGGTGCACAGAAGGGTTTTAATTTGTTAACTATATTGTTCTTAAATGAAGGTTTAATTAATAAATGGAGCTTTTTCAAACAAAGCTTTAATTCACACGAAAGGGAGGCTCCAAGTGCGATGAATAGGACCACTCTATTGTTTGCATTTACGCTTGGCTGCACAGCCACGATCCTGGCACACCAGCACTCCATCAATAACAGCCAGACACATGGGGTTTAATAAGCAACGTTTTTCTGTGTTTGTGTCTTGTTCAATAGTTCCTTTTTTTCTGTCACTATTTACCACTGCACGCATTGAATTGGCATTTTAACCAAATCTACTTTTTGTTGACCAGCATCTTCCTACCTGTTCGTACCTCCAAACCGCTACATCTTCCATGGGGCTGAAGTCTTCCCTCCCTCCAAGCCTGTGAGCCCACGCCCTACTAGTGGTGATGAAATTGACGACGACGACGACGATGACGACGACAACAACAGCAAGAGCCACAGACATCCTGCGAATCACTGCGACGACGACGATGCAGCTCATGGTGCAGAATTCATCGACCAGAGCGAGATGCCGTCCACCAGCGATGCCTTAGTTGACCTCCTGCAAGGGGATGCCTTGCCGAAACCGGAGAGCCCTGCAGTGCATTCTGGGATGGATGCACCACACGACCACGGAGTCGGTCATATCTTTCCAGATAATGAGATACGGATGTCGGGAGGTTCTGAGGCGCCTACTGAAAAGGACGCAACAGACAATTATGGAGCTGCCCCGTTCATTCACGATCCATTGTTGATCCCGGGAAATCCTGCATTGCATGCTGGGAAAACGGAAGCCGTTTTACCTTCCACCGAGGAAATTGATTTTAGGTGAGTTGCAGGCTTTGAATGGAGAACGACATAGCCTCAGTCATGTTAAAGATGGTCTGTAACATACAATGTATAAAGTATAATCCACAGAGCCTGATTTCAAAAAAACGGGGCGTAACTAATACGCCATGGCGTAGGATTAAACAGCATAAATATTGCACAGCTGCGAAATATTCTTGCGATCCATTTTACAAAACATTACATAGCTATGCATTTTTTTTTACACATGGCGAATGAGGCTGATCACAGGTTTTACAATGACTGTTTGAGTATAACACTAGAAATTTATTTAACAGTCATGAACTACCTGCAGCGGTGCCATTTTGAAACTTTCCGTGTCGTTAGTTTCCGAAAACTTTTTTTTCTTCAGAAATACCTCTCGGGTAAACCTGCAGCGGATGATCATTTCATTACCCTCGGAAATAATCTAGAGAATGTACGGCATTTTATCCCGAATGACCCACGTGACCTAACGCGCTCCGGTGAATGCAGAAGGGGGTCGCACAGCGCGCACGTGTTAAATTCAATCAGAATGTGCGCTCGCGCAACATGGCGTGACATTACGTCAGCAATTTTATCCCGAATAACCTTTGACCTTTGAGATACCGAACTGGCTTATTCCAAATGTGGCCAACCCTACCACCTCTGATCGTAACCCTTTTACCGAGAGTGGCTTTTAGCCTTGTATTGGGTGATTTCAATAAAAAATTCAAAAAGCTCGGAAATTCAGAATCAAGAGAGGCTGTTCAATGCTGGCTGAATTTTAGATGTTTTGCCAACCTAGCATGCACCTACAACATATTGTACATAGTTTTGTAAATATCCGATATCATCACAGTGGTTTTATTCAGACCATATCAACCCGGTGTACATGCGTGTACGCTTGTGACTTGCCTTCAGATATCCGTCGGTGCGTGCCGAGAGTACGTCCAATCTGAAGATGATCTGTATATGAAGTAGGTAATACCAAAACAATTCAGGACCCATCATGTGTGATTATTTCAGGAAGTTTTTGGGCGAAAGCTAAATTTTGAATGAAAATAGTAACTTTTTCAAATTGTGTGAATAACACAGTGAGTGATATTGTGGGCAATCCTATTGTAACACAACTGCCTCCCTTTTCCCATACACGCTCCAATATCCTTGTATTTGGGTTATTCCATAAATTTGGGGTCCAAAAGTGTGACATTTTTATATTGGTGTCCCTGTTACACCTGACCTGTGTAATTTGGAGTAATTTCCCATCAAGTATCATTAAAATTGACTTCACATAATTGTTTTACTTGTTTAGGAGGTACTTTGCTTTACATAATCACTCTTGGAGATAAAAGGCATTAAAACCCTAACAGCCCAAAGCTTTTTACTAGAATCCTTCCCTAACCACACAAACTCCAACACTGCGTAGTAAACCAATGGCACATTCTTTGTACTTAGACAAAATCAGGGCATCAAGTCTCATGCAAAGTGATGGTGCCAAATCACACAAAATTCAACACAATGGGGTGTTTGATTTTGGCAGGTTAGGGATGGTTAGGGTTAAAGAATGTGTCCGGAAATGCAAAATCTTAGATACATGTATTGTATATACATGTATGTCACTATGTAACAGGGACACCAAAAATGTCACTTTTGGACCCCAAATTTCCCATTGAATACAGAGGCGGCAGAAAAAAGTATGAGGGCCAAAGGAAGTCCGGCTTTATAATGGTAAACACATCTAGACTATATATTTTTACTGTTGTTTCATCTGTTCAAAACTTGGACAAAATCCATTCATGGCAGTGTACATTAATCATTTCAAACAAAACCATGCATGTACACACCCGTAAGGTTGCCATGGCGACCTAATTTGTCCAAATAATACCTTCCCGGTAATTCAAACTCTGATGAGCGCTGGAACGGGTTTTGTTTGAAATCACTGGAAATCCAACGCGCTGATCATTTGTATTCGCCAATATGTGATGACATAATGAATGTACAGATATTTTTTATGTTTTTTTAATTTTTTACCTCCGATGTACATAGACATTTTCAATACTTTTATCTTACGAAAAGCATTAGACTGAAAGCGATGTCATCTTTGTTGATATGAGTTTGTTCTTGTACATATGTAGGGTGTACGCGTGTTACAGTAAGTCGACTGTAAAATAAAAGAGAAAAATTGGGCATGCTGCATTAGTGCATGTATCTTTGGCAAGTTGATTATCTTTAGATGTAGAGCTTCCGAGTCCTTTTCACACAATTGACCTATCGCCGTTTGTGAGTTAGCCACGCCCCTTAGACAACTTTACACACGTGCAGCACGTGGATGCGATGCGCGAAACGTGCAGTAGCGTATCACGGGGAATCATTGCATACACGCTCTCTCTGACCGGATGCAGGAGTTGTCTCAGATTTCTGAGACAACTTTGTCCACGTGTGCATGCAGACTTTCGTGCGACCACTTATTGCGAAAAGTGGGAAAATAGCTTTTTTCCAATTTCCAGCCGCTCGTTATAACGCGTATTTGAATAATGCAGACTCCCCGGACCCCCACTCACATAATTTTCACCGTCCGAGAATCGGAAAAACTTAAGAAATATAAACAGAACAAACTACCGCTAAACGGGCTTGGCCAATGTGTTGCAAACAAAATTAGTATTTGTTATCTGCCGGTTGAGCGTTTGCGTTAAATTTGACCAGTAATCGCGTTTCACTAGGAACAGGGCGCACATGCGGCCGAATATAGCGCGTCTTTGGAATGTTTTTTGTTTTTCCAAGATTTGGAATATCATGTGATGTTCAACAGACGCTACGATTGGATAATGGTCATGAACGGCGATAGGTCAATTTTAGGGCTGTTCATTTTCGAATAATTTAGTATTTGATTATTCGAAACTGGGTTTAACAGAATATTTGAATATTCGATATGCGGTATGGCGCCGATCAGGTTTTTCACAGGTCAGCTGCAATTGAAAGCCGCGCCGGTAAAAAGTTGCACGCAAAGCACGCCTGTGTTTTATGTGCACAATTACTGGGTTTTTGCAGCAAATTATGAGAGGTTTTACGGACGGGAACAATATCCTTCGTCCACACAAAAAATACCATCAACAAAAATGCGGCATTTGACACAACTAAGGGCCGTTCTATTTCTATTAAAATAGCATCAGAGTCGTATCTGTACTTGCATATTTTTTCTCGAATATTCGAACCGGCAAAAAGGTATTTGAATATTCGGTTGACGATCAAATATTCGATATATATTCGAGACAGCCCTACACAATTTGTTTCCAACCCTTTTTACACTGACAACATATTAGGCCATTGTGGACCAACGTGACCAAGGTATATAAAAACAATGGCAAGGACTAGGGCTAAGAGTTACAACCTATTGTACATGCAGGTAAAAAATCAAACAAAATGTCTAACGAATGTTTAAAAAGTTGGTAGGGCTGTTCATTTTCAAAGAATTTAGTATTCGATTATTCGAGACTGGGCTTGACCGAATATTCGATACTCGCCGATCAAGTCTTTCAGGCGTCTGCTGCAACTGCATGCCGCGCCGGTAAAAAGTTGCATGCAAAGCACGCCTGTGTTTTACATGCGGCGATCGATATTAGAGACCACCTGATGGACATTTTTTCATTGTATCAAGATCATTACGAGTACGTATAATGTTCTGATAACAAGAAACCAAACTCCAGCCCAAGTTTTTGCAATAATTATTTCAGAAGCGTCAAGGGTACTGTCGGGAACCATAAACCTCTGTCCACAAAAAATGCGGCATTTGACACTGCTAAGTGCCGTAACTTTTCTATTAAAATAGCATCATACATGTAGTCGTATCTGTATGTGCATATATATTTTTTTTTTTCGAATATTCGAACCGGCAAAAAGCTATTTGAATATTCGGTTGATGATCGAATATTAGAATATTCGCTATATTCGGGACAGCCCTAAAAGTTGGTGGTGTGCACAGCTAGCCATTTGGATGTTTGATCCGGGCCTGATTTCTTGGACTCAGCAAATTTACTTCTCACTCTGTATCTGTGGCTTCCCGCAAGGGAAATCGGACATAAGTCGTCTGACCCATTTTTATGAGTAATTGCAATTTATATGAAAAATCGTCAAAAAAACCACGATTCGTGTTTTTGTCAAAATACTGTAGTTTAAAGCATATTTAATTCAAAATACCTGGTTTGCTTTTGTATTGAGATAAACTAAATGTGTACAATTTGCCATTTTAGTCTGGCATACTTCCGAGAAAAAGATTGTGTAAACTACGTATTATTTTCCATTCTCAATGCTGGATTTACGGCTCTGTTCGAAAACCAAAATAACTATAATTTTTTTCACCATTACAAAACTTACATTATATATTTTATTATGGAATGGAAATCTCAATTTTCAAAATTTCCAACTTGTCGGATTTCGCTTTTTGGTGCCACGTTTTGGCTCGTAAGGGACGACATCCATATTAAAGGGACACATTGCTTTGGATTTTGAGATTTGGGCTATAAAACTGAAATGGATATGGTTGGGAAGCTTTTTTTAAAGTAGTATATAAAGATTCACATAACTATCCCTTCAAATTGCGTGGTTTTTGTTTAATTTCGTGACAAATAACGGTCCGCCATTTTGTAGAACCAAATTTTTGACTCCACAAAATGGCGGACCGTGTTCACCAGTCGTATTTCCAGTCGCAGCTGGTTGAAGTACGTTCTGTTGATCCATTTTGATGTACTGTGGCACGGCGCGCAGCACTGGCGATATGTCACGAGGTAGAGAATGGTACCTGGCGATCATCTGATAGGTTTACAAGGCCACTGGCTGCGGCCCCAGCCTAAAGACTCTTACAGCGTATTCTGCGCATTATTTAGACGGTGGTATCATGGAATATAGATTCCTTCCTCCATGGTGGTATTTACTGTTTCGCGGGTCAGATGTCAGAGGCCAATTTTCTGTTTTGTAATCACTACTCACTAATTACAACACATACGTGTTTTTTTGCATGAACAACTCTTATAAAAGATAAGGAACATTTCCAAACAGCAAAATTTCATGACATTTGAAGGCAATGTGTCCCTTTAAATGGACGGTATTATTAGCGGTACTGCTGGGTTTTTTAGGTAGTGGTACATACGGCTGTGACCTCATTCAAAATTTGTGGCCCCACACTGGCGGTTTCCTCAGAATATTTCACTCCCGATGACCGACTGGGCACCATGAAATCGGCAGAAAGTTTTGCACTACAGCTTTCTGCGCTACAAACAGAAACGACAGTCTTTCACTGAAAAGCCAATTTTTGGGATTTGAGCATTTTTTACATCTGAAAATCACTATTCTATGATATTCCAAACTTTTTAAAGAGGATGTTGATTGCTGAGAGAAGTCTGCGTCATTTTGTAGTTTTATGTAGATTGCGTATTGTAAAAAAAAAAAAAGCAAATTATTTCTGCCATGAAATAACAAAAAGTGACTTTTGAGAGTTATTTCTATATTTTTATATGCAATCTACATAAAACTACAAACTGACGCTGACTTTTCTCAGCAATCAACACCTTCTTTAAAACTTAAATTTAGTCTCAGTGTTTTTTTTTTTTTAACTCTGGTTATAGTGTGCACAGGTCACAAACTTCGAGCTTAATTTTCTACAAACAAGGGATCAAGACTCTAACAACGTCAATTCTTTTTTGGTGGGGCCTAGGAATGAGCTACATAAACTCACAAAACATTACATTAAAGCTTAATACTGCATGTATTTGTAGGAAATACTGTAATCTCAATGTTCAACTTTACAAGTTTCCACCTGTTCCGTGGTGACCTGTGACATGCAAAATACCCCCCAAAAAAGCAGAAAGTTTGTCATAAAAATGACTGCTTTTTTACAGATGAAAATTGTCCACCTTGGAATAAAACAGATTTTACGCCACTGCCTAAACGCTTTAGGATATTTGAAAATGTTTTGTTTTTTCTAATTCTTCAAAGCTTGAATATTCAACAATTTCTTTCCTTATCCTTTACATATTTAGGCATAAATATCCGACAAAATGTGCCTAGTGCATGTGGTATTTTTTTACATACATGTAGCTTGGCTGAAGAGCGATTACATTAACATGTAGTTCTTCATAATTTTTATGAGATGAACATGTAACAGCAGTGGTTAAAATAGCAGTGTATTTCAGTGTGGTACATATGATATATGTGTAGGTACAGAACTAAGGTATCTGATAGTGATTAAAAGACAGTATTTAAAATGTATCTATTTTGTAATGAAAGTATTATATTGTATATAATTTGTATGCATGAACGTTATACATCCAAAACAAACCCGCTCAAATTCAAAATGTTGACAGATACACGCCCAGTCTTGTTTTTTATGAAACATTTTGAGGTTCACAAATGTTCCTGTAAGTAATTGCCAATACGAGGGTCGGCTGAAAAGTTCGCAGGTTGACTCTGAAGGACTGAAGGAGTAATGCCAGATCAATGAAACTTGGCATGTATTTATTCATGTTATTTCAGCCCTTTTGATAACAAATTATAACTGCATGCTGTTGGAATCTCCCGTGAGAGAGTTGAAAACATTCTGAGTGCAGAACTTGGAATGTCAAAGGTTTCTGCTCGGTGGGTGCCGCGTCTTCTGACCCCTGATCAAAAGCGCACCAGGCTGGTCATGTCAAGGGATAACTTGGAGTGTTTTGAAGCAGATCCAATCTCTCAAACGTGTCCCCAAATAGGCAGTTACATCCGACTGAATAAGGACAGCCATAGCCGCAGTTTGAAAAAGACCACCTGGCCAGTTATCGTCCATATGGTGTCTGCCCGATAGTCCGAAAGTTTGATAGTCCGAAGGTTTATTCATCCGAAGGTTCGATATTCCGAACGTACACATTTCCCATAAGAGGGGGTTCGTTAGTCCGAAAATGAAATAAGGTTCGTTAATCCGAACATTTGATGCAATAGTCCGAAGCTTCATTGGTCCGAAGGGCCGACAATCCGAAGGTTCATTTATCCGAAGGTTCGGTAGTCCGAATTAATATAGAATCGGGTTAATTAGTCCGAAGGTTCAAAAGTCCGAAACGAAAGTAAGGTTCAATAGTCCGAAGGTTCATTATTCCCAAAGCACACAAGGTTCGATAGTCTGAATTGAAAATAAGGTCTGATAGTCCAACCATCGAACCCTATTGTCTATTCGGAATATCGAACCTTATCGTCCATTTAGACTATCGAACCTAATTGTCGATTCGGACTATGGCACCCTATCGTCTATTCGGACTATCGAACCTTTGGATTATTTAACCTTATTCTCTTTTCGGACTAATGGGCCCTTCGGACTGTCGGACTGTTGAACCTTCGGACTGTCGAACCTTCGGACTGTCGAACCTTCGGACTGTCGAACCTTCGGACTGTCGAACCTTCGGACTGTCGAACCTTCGGACTGTCGAACCTTCGGACTGTCGAACCTTCGGACTGTCGAACCTTCGGACTAATGAACCCTTCGGACTAATGAACCCTTCGGACTAATGAACCCTTCGGACTAATGAACCCTTCGGACTAATGAACCCTTCGGACTAAAGAACCTTCGGACTAAAGAACCTTCGGACAATCGGGCTGTCACCGTCCATATGCGCATTTCTGCACATATTCAATCCATTGTTTGCCTATTGTGCGATACGCTTGGCTACACAAGTTTGTATGACATACCAGCACTTTATTAATAACAGCTGGACAGAAAGGGTTAACGCACTCCGAATTCCAGATCCCCCCCCCCCCCTACAGATTTGATACAAGTACATGTACATGTGCATACCTACATGTATACTACAGTTACATAATTGTGACCCGCTCTGCAAAAAGGGCACATAAGTCGCTGCATGCTTTTTACGCGTAATGGGCCGTTCTATGTGAAGAGGGTGAAAAATTCTTCAAACAAGTGATTTTTAAGGGAGGGAATTTTTTGCATCTTTGATACCTATAATTATTCTAGTTCATAACCAAAATCTTTGATTTCAGTGAGTAAAGTTGGAAAAAGAATGTGTTTTTGTCGAGTGCTTCCATCTATTGCTTTGCTTTATTTTTTTTTAAATGGCTTGTTTCTCCTTGTCATTTCAAGAAATTCCTGAAAACAAACATGAAAATTTCCAAATATCTCGTGATTGCAAAAATGCTACAGGTCTCAGACATATACCATATGAAAGCTTATAAAATGGCCTTTCCAGCTATATATAAAATACTATTTTCAAATTTTGCAACATAATTTCTCTTTTTGTGCAGAGTGGGTCACAATTTTGATTGAGAAATGTTATACTTTTGTGCAGTGTACATATATAACAGACAACAGAACTAGTCAGACAACTGAGAATGTGAATTATGTACGACACCCAATTTAATCAGGTTATTTGCATTATTACTAAGGAATGTTGTGTTCATTGGTAATGTAGTTGATACATATTATATATTTCATTGCATGTATTTAGGACAATTATTAGGTCGACTTAGATATTTCTGTGGTGACAGTAAAAAAAGTGACTGATTTTAAGTTTGAGTTTGTCTTTGTGGCCGACAAGCAGTTTTCTGATAATTTTAATATTTGTAACGAGATCACGCCGATATATTCATCCCAATTAATTTTCCCAATTTCTGTTCGAGTAGAGAAGAAAAGTGTTGATCCTTCTTGAAAAATGCCAAAAAGAGGTGGCATGTACTTTATTTCATTTCATTTTTTTCTTCAGTTTATTCAATTCATCTATTTGTTCATTTATTCATTTGTTTGTTTTCTATATCTGTAATTGTCATGTACTTTTCAATATGGAAAAGTTATATAGCACTTTAATGCCTAAGTATGGTAAAATTTGAGTTTTACCCTCATTAGTCATTCACCCTAAAAGTCTCAAATCCTCTAATTTTAACCCTTTGGGCACGGTATTTTACGGGAGACGTCGCGGCGGTTCTGGCAGCCAAGCGAACCGCTACAATGTGTTTGTGCAGTCAAGCCTATCATAAACAATAAACCAACAATGGATTGAAACTGCACAAACGGCGGCCAATGGCGTCATCCGGCCTGTTGGCACTTTTGTTTTTGCGTCCACAGACGTCATCCGTACGCAAAGGATTAATATGATTTTGCATGCACCCGAAGGGGTTAGGGTTGAAGTGCTATATAACTTTTGCATATATTATTGCCTGGGTAACACGGCTACCCACCACTAAATATACTTTTCAAGTATTTTGTTTGTTTTATTTATTTTATTTCCTTTTTTTTCTTTACTGTTTTATACTTACTGTTATATATTTTTTCTATTTTTCTCTTTTCTTGTAGTTTTTTCTTGTACTTTTTTTTTTACTTATTTATTTTTGGGTAATATGTAGGAGTGTAAAGATGGAATATGGTATGCAGGAGCTATTAAATTATTTCATTTCATCTGATTTGTTTGTAAATATTTATGTCATTAGAAACAAGGCCCTAGCCACCTTTAAAGGTAGTGTACACGATTGGTAATCCTCCAATATTCTTTTTTACTGAATTATTACGAAATACCTTACTAGACTGTAAGTTAATAGTGGTCTCAATCATCCTGTGAAATGATGGCACCAGGTGCGCTGTCGTCAATAAAAGTGGAAATTTATTTATATAGCGCTTTCCAACTATTTCCAGCTGGTGGACTTTGGATTTCTTATGCGGCTGCTCGTTTGGCCAATCAAATCTGTCTGCCTCTATGCTACATGTATATCATCACAACTTACCGAACCCTGCATGTGACACTTGGTTTGCATGCAACATTGTAGATAATCAAATTGTATCATAGTGCATGTTAGTTGTTGTTTTGATGCACAGTATTGATTATAAAGGCCCCCACTGTACTTCAGCTATAGCTTATTATTTTAATCACCGTTTGAGTTGAATTGGACGAAAAAGAAATCGTTTGAACACCAAAACAGGAATTATTTGTTTGTAGTTTATGTTTAATTTAAGAGTAGACAGTTTTATGGATGTTATTTTTGTGATTTCCGATAGAATGAATAAAAGATTATTTTATTTCTGTATGATAACTTTATTGGTAACTAGTGGTCTTTTCTTTTCTTTGTTTTGCTGGCTTGCTTGCTTGCTTGCTTGCTTGTTGGGGTGGTTGTTGGATTGATTGATTGTTTGTTTGTTTGTTTGTTTGTTTGTTTGTTTGTTTGTTTGTTTGTTTGTTTGTTTGTTTGTTTGTTTGTTTGTTAGGGTGTTTGAGATGTTTGATCAGAATTTTTTTTTAAGTAGGGAAAAAGTAGGTGGGGATAGGAATTGCAAGAACAAAGTATAAAGAAAAAGTAGGAATACTTTATCTCAAGTGCAGTTTGTTATATATTAACAAATTAAAGAAAATCTGCCATTTGGGAGCCTGTTTAGATGCCAAATTTCATTTTAATCATTAGGCCTAATTGTACTTTTAACAAATACAATTAAACTTTACAGCCACTGAGTATGAAGTACTTTATATCCAAATGGCCCAGTATTAGAAGCGCTAAAAAAATAATCACACCGTTTTCGTACGCTGTGTATGCACGCGCGCACACATTAAAATGATTATACAAGCAAAACTATGACTTTTCTTTGCAACATAACAACATATAAACAGTGTATGTTTTGTTATAAATTTATTACTGAATTTCATATTCTAGCTACTAACCACATTTTGAGCATTCAAGCTGGTTGAAAACTTGACCAAGTTCAGAAGACCCGCCTCGTCGCGATCGCGACGACACTCAACTTTGCGACCTTTGACCTCCACGTGCACAT
Organism: Hippasteria phrygiana; assembly: GCA_037893225.1. Classification (NCBI taxonomy): domain Eukaryota; kingdom Metazoa; phylum Echinodermata; class Asteroidea; order Valvatida; family Goniasteridae; genus Hippasteria; species Hippasteria phrygiana. The sequence goes on along the minus strand of JAZGUH010000040.1, from coordinate 1,890,550 downwards.
AATATGCATATTGTGCTTTGAAACAATAATTGTTTGCATTTTATTGGAGAAAATTATTCGGCAAGCGGTTTCGGCTGACAGAGAAATTCCTTCAGAATTCGAAGTTATGTAATAATACACGGTGCGGAATTTATAGCCGGTTTGAGTTAACTATTTGCGCGAATATCCGCCATCATGCCACTGTGACTTGGAAAGGAAGCATATTTTTTTTAAACCATAAGGTCTGGGCAATTTTAAGTTCCCATTTAACATGTAAATATTGCTCTTGGCGATCTCGAGATATTTTTAACTCCACTTTGTGTATTGCTGTGCAAAAGAAGTCAAACAACACAAATGAGGGTCATCATGTCCCATTGCGTTACGCGTATACGCTGCATCAAGAGCATGCACGATAGCAGCACGATTTTGTTATTTTTTTATAAATATGATTTTTCAATTTAATATTAACTGACACAGAATTAAGTTCGTACCAAATCCAAGCAACTCCTTACTCCCGCCTCAGAATGAAAGCATGTCTTTTTTTTATGAGATTTTTATCAAACAAATATAAATCAGAATTTATCAATGAGCCATTGCCTACGCCGGCCAAATCACGATTTGCGTGCCCTTGAAATTATCTGCCGAGGGTTTGTAAACGAGAAGGCTGGAAGGAAGCCGTGCACAGGACTGCCAGCTTGTATTACTGTGAAATTCGGATGAAATTGGGCCCCAAAAGTACTTTATTTTGCAGTGGAGCGAAGGCATCATTTTTTCAAACAGGGGCTGGCCACAGGACCACTTTTAGGGGGATCATCTTTGGATGGAAATTTTTCCCAAAAGTCAATGGTTAATCCCCACAAAATTGAACAGAAACTGAAAAATGATGAAATAAGCTTTAATTTGATGCGTGTCTCAAACACCTTGGAGAGTAGTAAATATTTTTCCTAAATTTCGGAAGTGGGCGTTGATTTAAATCCTGGTATGTGCCGGTAAACTGTGAGCCGGCGGCAGCGCCCTCATGGTTAGTTTGAAGCCAGCCGATATGCACGATACGACGGATGGAGTCCAAAAGGTTTGACTCTGCTGCTGGAAAACAGTTTTTGGACAAAGTATGTTACTCACTTCTGCCGGTTGTAGGGGCTGGAAGCCATGCATTATTTGCTGTGCACATGCTAGATAGGAATCTGTTGCCAGGGTAAGGGTAAAATTGTTTTTTGTTTGTCAAGGCCGGGCCGGTTATTTTTCTTGGTTACTTAATTTTTCATTAAATTAATGGACCAACCAGTCACTGACACAGTGACAGTGTACGTGCGCTTAAACAATGGGAGACTTTGAGACGCTGGTGGCAGCAGACATACCGGTCCTTTTTACCAGTCGTGCGCATACTCAGAACTAATGCACGCATACTCAGAACTAGCAAAAAGGGCGATTGTGTAGTGTAGGGCCCTGTTCCCTATTAAGGGGGACAAAAACCCACTGTAGTGTAGCTTATTGGGGAAAGAGTTCCATATCCGGACATCCCACCGCTGCCACCAAAAATGTAACGATTGCGGCCCGCTTGCTTGAATAGTGCAAGTATGGGCTTACACCTTGTCATACAGCTAGGTCCCAGTTATTGTGCCGGAAGCTTAGTACTGATAATGTTACAAACAGTGAGATTGTGTTCAAGGGGATGTGTGTCAAGAACATGAGACTAGTAAATAATCGGGTCTTGAGAAGAAGGGTTACTCTCAACCAATAAAGAACACGGTCTGTGTACATTTATTATTCAGCAATAATTATCTGGAATAAACTTGAACAGCGCCCTCTGTATGTTCATGTACATTAGACTGGTTTTCAGTCCCACTCACAATGGTAATCCAGTGTTTAAAAGATTGCTGTCGTATGAGACTGAAGAAAATGGTAGCGTATGGTAGCTCTGAGCGCATATACTGTAACTTTCGATGGCTCTACACATTCGAGCAGTTAGAATGCCTTTTATATAACCATGTCCCGCCCAGGGACTAGTCTAGTCAAACGGCTCCGGTTTATACACGCAAACTAATTACGTGTTATTATTTAGCCCAAATTAAGCGCAAGAACAGTGCAGTGCACATCCGCCTTGAGCAAGCGAATGCTGGGCTATCTTGAATGGTCTTGAGATCTTGCGCGGTCCGCTCCAACGGATCAGAACCCAAATAATGGAAAATCAGCAGAATTTATACACACAGTGCGGACGCGCTGTATGCTCGCGCGGTGCATAAGCGCTGCACGCGTTTCTCATACAACAGCACTGATTGGTTAAATGATACAACAGTCCTACGGTAGCTTGTAACAGTGCAGCAGTACATGTAACTGACTCGAAGTTGTGCCGTGACAAGTGTGCTAGCGTACGCGTACAGTTACGATCGCTCAGTAAACCAGTCCTGCAACAGCAACAACATGGAGTCAGCGCATGCACAGCTGAGAGTTTAGCACCGAGGGATTTATGTCTGAAATGAAAGATAAACAAAGTTATATTCGAACAATTGGATTTAGTAAATGCAGGCAAAAGGTCAGTCCTATCCACTTCTTACAAATTCCTGAACTTCACTAATCAAGCTGAAATAATATTATATTACTAAGCATCCTGGCGATTTTCGCCACACTACCCCCCGCTTAAGACACAAATGCGTCCCCGCATTTACATTTTAAAAGAAATTAATGAAAAATCAATCTTTACTTATAAACATCCTATTTCATTAAGACAAAGTACATCTGAAGTAGGCCTCAACAAATAACTTTTTGTCCTCAACATCATTCTAAACAATGCAAAACACGGGTCCGCAATTTGATATGTAAACTCATTTCATCCGCAACACTGGTAAACAACTTACAAGTGTATCTGCAACACTATCTAAACTTTGTCCGCAACACAATATAAGTTCGTCCGCAACACAATATTAAGTTCGTCCGCAACACAATAAGTTTTTTTTTTTAAACATGGCAAGAAAATCACCAATATTACCACTCACTACATCTGACTCTGAGTCTGATAATAACATTGTCCAACCATGGAGAAATAAGACACAACGTTACAAACTATTTATCATTAATGAGAGGGCATCAAAAGCATTTGTAAAATTTACACTGATTCATTCTAAACCAAAAGAAGGACATTTCGCCAACCGTCTTACCAAAAAAAAACAAAAAAAAACAAAAAACTGTTTTCTCTCACGTCATGCTCGTAAGTAAGTGTATCTAACGACTGTATGCCTAAAATTAACACACACGTGATGTGCATAATATAGGCCCTACACAGTTATTCCGGTACACATTAACGTTAATCGTGTGGAGAAGGAAACTTTACGGAATTTTACCAAAAACTTACTCACAGTCCTGACGACGTGTTTCTAATCAAAGCAGTCTAGGGTTAAGATTACTGAAATCCTCCTCTCCTAGTCGGTAGTCCTAACTAAAATTGATCAGAATCAACCCAAAAAATTATGGCAAGAACCGCCTGTGAAAATACACATGGCATGGCAAGTCCGGTGCCTATATTTATACATGTGTAGTACATACAAGTGCCTTGACTACAAAGGACTCCGACTAAAGGGTCTTCGCTAAGATTTGTGGGTACTACCCTGACCAATCACAGGCTCAGACTACTGTAGCTGTAGTTACCATGACACTTACTAGGTCAGTACATAAACAAGTTTTGCACAAAGGCGGCAATTTCAAAGTGCACAAATTTCAATCAAGTGAGTACAAAGCTGACGAGTAAAATTTGGCATCGTTTGCACTGCAATCTTAAATATTTCATGACACATAAATTCGTCCCTAAAATCTAAATATTTCCACACTATCTAGTGTCTGCTTACCTTGTCAAAACAGTGCTTTGACAGCGTAAATTACATTTTGTGTCAATTTATCGTAGGGTACTTAAACTAAACGTTAGCAGTTACCTAGTTAGATTAGCCTACACTTTTCTACAGTTCAAAATAAATGTTCATAGTGCGGTACTGGCATCGGAAATTAGATTATTGTTCATTTTCGGCCGTTGCTGACTTGGCGTAACCAACCTGCCACTGCGGTCGGCCGAAAGCGGCGTTGGCCGGCAGCAAATACTCGTTAAACCTCACCGAGTAGATACGTCCGTCCGGGAAGTGTGCGGCCTCGACTACCTGGCGGTAGATGACGCCGTGGTCGAGTTGATGTAGCTGGCTGTCGTGTTGCTTGACGAGTCCTCGGGAGTAAGCCTCTCTTCTTAGTGTGTTGACTTCAGCCCCCGCGGAGCTTTGCGGAGGACCGTTTCTCAGGTAACGGGGCGTAGTCAGGCTTGTCACTGGAGGCTGGGGCGGTGGTTCGACGGTCTGGACGGCGGCGCCGGTGTCTTGCTTATGCTGGTCACGGCGCATTGCAATGGGAGTTTTAGCAGGCTCGGGGAAAAGTCCCTTGTCCGGAGTCGAGGGTGCGAATGGGTCCAGGGTCGATGTACTCGACATGGGAGAGGCCATTACTTCAGGCTGTGGAGAAGGGACGGGAGATGGCGACCGTGATGGTGATGGAAAGGGGGACAACTTCGGAAGAGACAAGGTTGTCATAGTCTCCAGGATGTCCTCCACCAGATTTCCTTTCCTCTTGCATGTCTTGGGAGGTGTCGCCTCAACAACGCGCCTGACATCATCCTTCCTTGTCTTTTTGTTGATCGCCGGAGCCGTATGTGTCTGGGCTGGCCCCACTACTTTTGACTTGACATGCTTGACCGCAGGTTGGCACCTCGCAGTGCGGGGAGGGGTATGCCTGACGCCTTTCCGGCATTCTCTTGGATGCATCTTGTGCTCCCTCATCATGTGCTGCTGATAGTAGGCGAACTGGGGAAAGTTCTGGTCACATATGCCACAGATATTTGGCGTGAGTGGCCGAGGCCTTCCCCATCCTTGGCTACTTTTCCTCTGGCGATGAATATCTTGCATCTTGCTCTTTGCAGCTGTCTGATGTTACTATCTTCTCCGGCTAGCTAGCTATGCAGTATGTACAGGTTGCGGCCGGCTGATCACGCAGAATGCGTGTGATCGATGCTCGGCATGCCTACGTCATCGCGCACCAAAATTTGATCATTTTCCGGGGTTTTGTATTTGGCGCCTAATTGTGTGACGTCACTGAATTCTTCAGATTCTCGTCTGCTAAGCGTTTTATCACTGTTTCACAGTCTTTCTTTGGTAATTCTTGTGGGGAAAATAACTGTCTTTCTTCCGTTTCTTGGTTAATAAGTCTTAATGGTTGCTCTTGCCACCCTTTTCTCATCTTGAAATCATAATTCAATAAAATCTCGACTTCGTGATACTTCATTTTATCCAGCTTGTAGGCCCTATCACAATTTGGAGATCAAATCTTTTCTCCCGGCTTGTAGGCCTTTCTCTCTTGAATGAACTCTTGCGAACAGCTTCCTAGCTCAATTCATACACTTTGTCATAGCTTCTTGAAAGATTTTACACACTGCAATACTGGACTCTCATAAACCCATGCGGCTCTTCCGCAAAACAATGAGGGCGCCCTTCATAAACATTAGCGGCTCCGGTGCATAATATAGTGCACGAGCGCGCAATGAACACAGTCCAGAGCTCGATTGGGTCCTTCTACGCGGGTCTGGCATAATGGCATTTAACATCTTGAACTTGAATAATGGATGTTAAGTAGCAGACTCTTGTGGCTTCTGAAAAACTTGTCCTGGCCAGAAAACAAATTTCTCTTCCAAATCTGTTACCAACACCTTGACCACGTCTTCAATGATGTCTTGGTATGCTTTTATTGCTCTCACCCTGGTATTCTCCTCAATACTCTTGCAATAACTTGATTAAATTATTTGCAGTGTTCACTCCACCACCCATAATTCTTCAGTTCGTTTTATTTTTCGTCGTAAAGCATCACGTCTAACCACTTGCATCATTTGAAATCTTGAATTTTCTGGAATTATTTCCATTTTTAATTCCTTCTTGCTAATCCCTATATCTTACTGGTCTTCGGATTTCTCTGTGACTCCGAGTTTCTTGTCTCACTTTTGTTTCTCCCTTTTTATGTTTGTTGCCTCCAACCGTGGAATTTGTGTTCTCCTGAGGCATTTCTTGCACAGTATTGCCTCGCATAGAGACTTCATCTTGCACTAAGACTTCGTCTTGGTCATTTCTTGAATTCTCTCTTGTCCTCTTGGTCGTTGTAACAGGTGTAGTCGCTGGAGCTTCAGTCTTGGTTTGAAACCACGTCGGTGCATTTTCTCCAAGGTATGGCTTTAACCTATTGTAATGCACTACTTGGGGCTTTCCTCTTGCACCCTTCTGTACTCGATATGTGACATCACTCAGTCGACTTGTAACGACATAGGGTCCTTCCCACGGTAATTGGAACTTCGGGCAAAATCCTTTCTTCCTTTTCGGTCTGTACAACCAAACTGTATCACCTTTGTGATAACCTCCGCCGTCCGCCTTGCGATCATAATTTCGTTTTTGTCTGTCACTCGAAATCTTGATGTGTTCCCTTGCATAGTCGTGGACCTTCTCAAGTATTTCTTGTAGATGAGACGCATACTCGGTCTGATTTTCTTGAGGATCCGATGTTGGTCGTTCAATGAGTAAATCTGCAGGCAAAATTGCCTCTCTTCCCAACATCATTTCACTTGGTGAGCAACCAGTCGTTTCATGAACAGCGGTTCTGTATGCCATCATTACATATGGTAAACACTTGTCCCAGTCCGTTTGCTTATCATTGATGAGCATAGCTAACATGTTCTCCAGAGTACGATTGGCTCTTTCAATCATCCCGTCTGATTGAGGGTGCAGTGCCGATGTTCTTGTCTTGTCAATACCAAGGAGCTCACAAATTTCCTTAAAGAGTTGTGACTCAAAGTTCCGCCCTTGATCAGTATGGAGTTCCATTGGCACTCCGTACCGGCAAATAAACTGCTCCACAAATATCGTAGCGACAGTGCTTGCCTCTTGATTAGGCAAAGGATACGCCTCCGTCCACTTTGTAAAGTAGTCACCTACCACTAAAATATATCTGTTGCCTTGATCAGTGACTGGTAATGGACCCAAAATATCCATGGCTACTCTCTCCATCGGTGCTCCAACATTATAACTCTTCATGCAACCGCGGCGTGCCTTGTTTGGTGATTTCCTTGACGCACATTTGTCACAAGCAGAGCATATAAGATTCACATCTCTTTGCCACTTGTTCCAATAAAATCGGCATCTTATTCTTCCTCTGGTCTTGTTTTGTCCAAGATGTCCACATGTCTTGCACAAAGTCTATGGGCCATGACGGAAAAAGCCAAAGTATTTCAAAGAATAAGTTGAACAATTTTCCCTGCTAAATTTGTGTTTCTGCATCAGATTTACACTTTTTTGTAGTTTTTAAGTCATATTAAAGTGAAAATAAGTGATGTCCGGATATGGAACTCTTTCAAAAAAATTGCATTTTCTACCGCAATAAACTGTTTAAAATTACAAACAAAAGATGTACAATAGAAATATGAAGAGAAGTCTGCTTTATGTTGAAAAAGTCATTTTGGAATGAGAAAAATACCCTTAACTCTAATTTGATCAAAACTAAAGAGGGGGCCCTACACTACACAATCGCCGCAAAAAGGACCGGTATGTCTGCTGCCCTACACCCCCCCCCCCCACTCCCCCCACCCTGCCATGCCCCAGCGCTGATGTGGATATCACTTTCGAAGTGACCAAATGCCCGAGCCCCGACTGTGGTCATGCTGGGGCACTCTCCTGTTCTTTTATTTCTTCTACTTTCTAGGGGTGTATTGCTATCGCTAGTGATTACACATTAACAATAAGTACATCACTGGAAATTATTAGAAAAAAATACAAATTCTGCCCCAGGTTGGGGCGGTGTGAGGGTGGGGGTGGGAGAGGGTGTGACAATTGATAGATAAGGATACTTAAACATTTCCCACAGTGTTGTCATGGTTGTTTTTTTTTTTTTGGGGGGGGCTATACATTAACCATAACCATGCTAAATCCATCAATTTTAATAGGATTTAACATGCACCCAGCTCCAGGGGATTAGGGATTAGGGATAGGGCAGACAAACATTGGGATGAACAAACCCCTTTCTTAGGTAGGCAGGTTCACGCGAACTGGCATTGGTTGCGCTATTTGCGATGCCCAATTTTCTGTCAGCGCAGTGAGCGGCTTATAATTTGTTTTTATTTTGTTTTTGATCATTTATTGACAAGTAATTGGTGATTGTGAATTGTTACTATTTTAAATGACTCATAAAATTATTTTAATATTTATTTCTAACGAATTGATAAGAAATAAATGAGGCTCAAATTTTCAATTAAAACATTTAACAATTTAGCAATATGGTCACAAAATTTTAACTGAAATTGTACTCCAAAAATGACCAAAAATTTAATTAACAAAAATCCATGACTTTAAATAGGGTTAACCTATCATGGCCATTGGCCCCTCATTTTATTTTAATTTTTTTTTACTCTTTCCAGTGATATAATATTGAAAAGAATTGAAGCAACTTAAACTTTTTATGAATCTGCCTAATAGGTTCAGCACCTATAAAAAGCCCATACACAAACCCGATAACTCTACCAGTATGACCGACCATGTCTTGAATTTCACAGAATTTTACTCTTTGTAAATGCACAGATTGTTCCCGAGATGGCACCTTGGGGTCGCGAACAGCCTCCTCTTCAACTCCCACCTGGGGATCGGTCTGTACGTCTTCAACCGGCCCTGCCTGCGCTCGGCCTCGGTGCAGCGACGCATCCTCTGGAGTGTCTACAGCAGCGCCATGTTCAACTTTGGCTCCGTCCTGCTCTTCGCCACCGGAAAGCAATTGCTCGCCCAGGACAAACTGGTTGGAACACTCTACGCCATGTCGGCGAGCCTGTGTTTTCTAGTCGTCGGGAAGCAGTTCTTTGATTTCTTGGATTCTCGTTGCTCATGAAATACATTTGTTATACTTACAAACCTGAAGCAATGCCAATAGAGCTACCACAGGATGAAGTGTAGCCCTAGCTCCAAGAGAAATGCCCCGAGGCCGGTTGCAAATAATTGTGACCAGACAGCACAAAATGAGAATAAAGTCGCACGATGGCTTTCCGAGTTACAATCGGTAACAACAATTTTTCAACAAAAAAAATCAATGTTCGGATTCTAACAACCGTATATTTGAAAAACTCTATTCTATCATATCCCAAAGTATTTTAAACTGAATCTCTTCACGAAATATTTTTGGGGATGATTTCTTTTTTTAAACTCTTGTTAACCCCTTGCGTACGGATGACGGAATTTGGCGCAAAAAAAACAGTGCCACCAGGCCGGATGACGCAATTGGCCGCTGTTTGTGCAGTTTCAATCTATTGTTGGATTAAACAGTGCCACCAGGCCGGATGACGCCATTGGCCGCTGTTTGTGCAGTTTCAATCCATTGTTGAATTATTGTGTATAGGTTACGCTTGACTGCACAAACACATTGTAGCGGTTCGCTTGGCTGCCAGAGCCGCCGCGGCACCCTGACGTCTTCCGTAAAATACCGTACTCAAGGGGTTAAAGTGTGCACAGATCACAAACTTTGAGCTTTATTTTCTCAAAACAAGGTCAAGACTCTGATAGTTTTAAAAGGTTGTATCACTATCGGGGGCCAGGAACGAGATACCACAACACACAATATCAAATTAAAACTTTAAACCTGTACTTTCAGGAAATACCATAATCTTGATTTTCAAGTTTTTTGCGACTTTATCCCGATTTCGTGGGAACAGGTCACATATACCCAAACTATCAGCATAGCCAAGCTGTTAAGTTATTTATCTGTCATTCAGTAATTCATTTTGTGACTATAGAAAGCCCCCCAAAACAGTACTCGTGAGTGGGTACTCATTTGTACTCCCTGCATGAACAGATGGATAGGGCTGTTCATTTTTGAATAATACTCGATGCTTCGAAACTGGATTTGATCAAATATTTGAGTGTTCGATACTCGCCTATTTAGTTTTTCAAGAAACCAAACTCCAGCCTGCGTTTTTGCAGGAATATTTTTTATAAGTGTCAAGGGTTTTACCTCTGGCCACAAAAAAAAGTTACCTTTCGTCAAAAATGCGGAATTTGACACTGCTAAAGCTCTGTAACTTTTCTACTAAAATAGCAGATAGCACCAGAGTCGTATCTGTATGTGCATATGTATTTTTTCGAATATTCGAACTGGCAAAAAGGTATTCGAATATTCGGTTGACGATCAAATATTCGGGACAGCCCTACAGATAGACATACACAGAGACTTCACATTGTGGGACTCCACACATGAATTGGCCCGTCACAGTAGAAAAGACCTTTAAACGTAGCAGCCATCTTCAAATGCAACTGTGTCATCGACTCTACTATATTTCAGTTCATACCTTTCTATTTTAGTCCTGTCGAAAATAATGTTGAACATAATTGGTATTATTGCTAATTTTCATTGTCTGTAAAACCTTTTAAGGACGATTATGAAACTCACTGGCTGCAAGCTGCAATTAACCTTCATTTCCTTCTCAATCTGAACAAAAATCCTGAAAGAAATTGAGATACTGGGACAAGCTGTGCAATTCCAATTTCGTGTATTGCAGTGTTGAAAGATAAAAGATGAACCTCTACTAGTGAAAGAAGTGCAAAACTCATAATGCCTGAGAAATGTCATATGGCCTCTATGTGTAACTACACTCGGCCGAAAAAGAAAGTCCCCGCCTTGTACTTTTTTAATAATAAAAGAATACTGTAATCATTTTAAACTTCAAAAAGTAAGAAATGCAGAAGAAGGTTCTGCTTCTAATGATGCGTAATTTATGGCACACGATGTTTTTTCAGGGGTCAGAAATAATGAGATTTTTCGAATTGGGTGCAAAAATACAAATGGCGCTTTTATGATGCAGACTCAATATTGCATTGAAACTGTGTGTACAAACGTTATCATTAATGTCAACACTAAACATGGTTTATCAAAACTGCTGCTGAAATCGTGAAGCCAATTCGAGATTGTTTGACATTTAAGGGGGCTTTTGCTGAAAATCATGAAGCCAATTCGAAATTGTTTGACATTTAAGGGGGCTTTTGTAATCTGTTGCCTGCATTATAAAAAATGCCACCTTTATTTGTTGCACCTAAATCGACAAATCTCATTATTTCTCCCCTAAAACAACGTTGTGTGCCATAAATGACGCATCATTTGAAGCAGAAACCATTTTCTGCATTTATGACTTTTTGAAGTGTATAAAACGATTACAGTATTCTTGAGTTATTAAACAAAGTACAAGGCGGAAACTGTATGTTAGGACAAAATTGTGACCACTTGCCCATACACTAGATGATTTTAAAGGTCAGTATGAACAGTAAAATTATTAATATTGCATGCACCATACATAATAAATAAGTAAAATAAATACATATGAAGGGTGGTGACAGTAACTACAATTAGTCATTTACAGTTTATTCTTGTTTCTGGAATTTCTTTGAACTCTGGGAAAAACAATGATGGTCTTTATTTTATAAAGACTAACAATATTTGTTCATATTCCCATTGTTACAGCCTTTCTAAAAATATATATATATTTTGTGGTTGCTCTTATAAATAAATGTATGTTTTCCTTGAAGTGTTTTGTTACTTTGGTTTTATGAGTAGTTTCTTGGTGTTTATTGCATTTTGAACGAAAAGCTTCATACTTTTTGTGTATTCAGCTATTTTATAATTATTGGATTTGTAATTGCATGAAACAACAGTCAGTACAATGCCGGGTATATATAATAATGTAGTTTTGATGTAATTTAAAAAAATAAATTTAAAAGAAGTGTTCTAGACGGGGTCATCATTAACTGTGGCGATATTCAATAAGCCTTTGCAAATAAAACAATTGTAACAAGATGAATTTGTTTTGAAATTCTTCCCACTTCCAACCAGTGGCGTAGCCAAGGGGGGGGGGCAACTCCCCCCCCCCCCTGTGGGAACTCTTGCCCCCCCCCCCCCCCCCCCCCCCCCTCTGGAAAATTGGGATTTTTTGGGGGGTGGGGGGGGGGGTGGGGTGTCGCCATCTGTAGTGTGTAGATATGCGTTACTATAATGTGGACCTATTTAACAAAGTCTAATTTCCCCCCTTAAAAATATCTATGCCCCCCCTCCTTCTAGGAAGAGCCTGGCTACGCCACTGCTTCCAACCATGGAGGAAGTTCTTCCTCCATGATCCAACCAAAGAAAGGGTGGTATTTATTTATTACATTTCTTTACCCAGGGTGTGCCCAAACAGTTTAAAACTGTTTTCCATTGAGGCCCTGGATACATTTTAATTAAAAATGAATATTTACACACATACAAAAACAGTCACACAAATACCACAGTGACAAATAAATGTATTTGTTCTTATTTTCCCAGTACCATGATAAGCTGTTTCTATGGTTACAGAGTATAGGCACGTTTTGAGACAATAAAAGATCCCCCCCATTGAAAAAGAAAGAAAGACAAAATCCGAATTTAACTGACGATTGTAATTCACCCAGAAACTGTTCTTGTATATTTGTCGATTGTGTTCGTACTGACATGGAGAAAATGTTTTATTTCTCCATGGTACTGATTTTCAAAGTTTATCTCCAATCACACGGTTCCTTCTTCCATGCTTCTTCCTTCCTCCCACCCGTTCCAAATATATATTCGAAGTCGGAACGAAAATAGGACTAGGAACTAGTCTAAATGGAAACTTTCTTTGTCTCCATCGTTTCAAAAGAGGGCGCCCTTTGGGTGGCCGCGGACGTCACACACGTAGCTTTGCGCTGATTGGTCCATTGACATTCTTCGACGCTTCCGATTCGCTACTTCGAACTTGGCGGCGTGCATGAATGACATTGCGCAGAGTGGAGTTTTAAATGGTGGAGAGGTGAGTGATTTTGGGAAGTAAGCTTGTGGTTTTTCTCGTGTTTGTAGCGACGATTTCTTGGGCATTTTGACCGATTTTGAAAATGAAGCCAATACGAAGAATGTTTTGAGGTCATATTTGTCGACTTTTGTACTCTGGGCTTAGGAAAAACAATCTTGTTCACTTTGAAATGGATGGTTTTGGGCTCATCTCGCGATTCGTACTTGATTTTTTTTTTCGTTTTTTTCTTAACCTGCCTAATAATGTCAATGAAATGTCATTAATGTCCACATTTCAGCGCAGCCTTTTTGACATTAAGGTACTATTACTATTATATTAAGTATGTTGAGTTTATATCAAAAATGAAAATCGTCTCTGCTCCAATTTTGCCATTCAAATTTCAGAATTTTATTTTCGCAGTGGCTATTTTTACGGCAGCCGTAAGAACGCGACTTTCAAATGCTTACGGCGATTGTGTAGTGTAGGGCCCCTCTTTAGTTTTGATGAAGTTAGAGTCAAGGGTATTTTTTCTCATTCCAAAATGACTTTTTCAACAAAAGCAGACTTCTCTTAATTCTATTTCTATTGACATTGTTTTTGTAATTTTAAACAGTTTATTTCGGTAGAAAATGCAATTTTCTAATGCGCTTTACTGCAGTTGCCATGCGAATGAACGCAGTTTTGTGTGTTTACTGTGCATCGCGGTGATCGCCATCTTTAATTACTTTATTTTCGCGTTGCGTTTTGTTGTCCTCATCGCCTCTTTACCCCAAAATTTCCCTCGAAAACTAAAACCCTGCCCTTTATCTACGGCTACTTCCAAAAATGTAAGGCTCTCCGTTAGCCTTACAAGGAGACTCCTTTTTGGACCCCGTAACTCAATGGGATTTGCAATACGCTCTTGTTAGATCAGTTACAATGTTCTAGAATTCCACTTTCCCAAACGTTAATCTCCCCAGAAGGTTATCCAATCCCTCCTACAGATTTTTGAGATTTTTGCGGCACATTTGCGGAACATTGAAACGGACAATTTGAGAAATCTGAGTTTTTACTCACCAACCGACGTATTCAGCCGAGATGAACATGGCGTCGCACAGCTGACTAATACAGTCCACCAGACTGCGCATGCGCGTGGATTTTTCGAAGAGATTTGGGGCTCGACCATTTTTTGAAGGGGGGATGGTGCATCTTGTCTACATCGCGCTTTGGTTAACAATCGCCATGTTCAAGTGTTTGCGGGAGTTAAGTGGTTGTAAGGTATAAAACAACGTGAACAAAATAATGACCATCGATCCAGATTCTGCTTTTTTCTGGTTTGCATTAAATAAAACCTCGCATTGGCAAAAAAAGACGAAATGCAAAATTTCACTATATTTAAAGTCAATGCAGCTAGGGGTTTTGCGTATTTTGGAAAAGTCGTTATAATTTGATTTGTTGCATCATCTAAAAATAGCTACGTGGCTACCCGCCATGAAATTTAGACGTATGGGCATAACATAACATTGTCAGGCCAAGGAACCACACTAGGTATAATAGCGCGCCATTAATTAATCACATTCCACACATCACCAAAGCGCGATGTAGACAAGATGCACCACCCCCCTTCAAAAAATGGTCGAGCCCCAAATCTCTTCGAAAAATCCACGCGCATGCGCAGTCTGGTGGACTGTATTAGTCAGCTGTGCGACGCCATGTTCATCTCGGCTGAATACGTCGGTTGGTGAGTAAAAACTCCGATTTCTCAATAAATTGTCCGTTTCAATGTTCCGCAAATGTGCCGCAAAAATCTCAAAGATCTGTAGGAGGGATTGGATAACCTTCTGGGGAGATTAACGTTTGGGAAAGTGGAATTCTAGAACATTGTAACTGATCTAACAAGAGCGTATTGCAAATCCCATTGAGTTACGGGGTCCAAAAAGGAGTCTCCTTGTATTAAGGCTAACGGAGAGCCTTACATTTTTGGAAGTAATCTACGGCATACCTGTTGGTTTGTATAAATTGTAATTTCGCTAACTAGTTTGGCAATTCCAATAACCTAAAAGTGGATTTTTGTTCCCTTATACTAGGAAACGGGGCCCTACACTACACAATCGCCATTGTTACGGCATGGTCAAAACACAATGCAAACGTAGGGTAAACGTCCCGAATTTCGGCACCATTTAGTCTTTTAGACTAGTCTATTTTTCGATATGCAGTAGGCCAAGGCCTATCGATTTACCCTGAACTCCCTTCGACACATAGCACGGTAGGCATAGCGCATGTTGCGATACTACATTCAAATAAATCGATCCCGTACCTGCTTCGGTAATGTCACATGACTTTGTAAGACGTTTGTGTTGTCCGGAAATTCGGCACCCTGTGCGGAGGTTCGGCATTTCGTGATCGCAATTTCGGCACCCTTTTCTTAAAAAGAAAAAATGCACCAAACAAGCAGGTATAAGGCACTAAGTGAACTGAAATATTTATTTGCAAATAGTAGTTCGCATCTGAACATTTTTCAAAACTGTTAAATCTAGCCTAACGTAAAATTTATTTTTTCTAAACACCATTCATGTCATTCCATGCGTACGATATTCATTGACATTAGGAAAGATTTTACTTTAATACCACCCCGTCAAAATCGGTAAGGAACAGCAAATCTTGGAAAATAACCATCCATTTGTGTTCATAATTGTATAAACACTCGGCACAACCTTTAATTTGAGAATTTTGTTGGGAAATTTTACTTTTTAGTGCAATATAGGGGAAGAAAGTTTGTGTTTTCTGTGTTAGAAGTTCTTGGCACCATGTACAGTCACTCAAAGTGTTCACATACATGTTGATTTCTTCCTCATTTTTTTTTTACAGATTTTGCTGACATAAATCTCGAAATAACAGGTTGTGCCACATGTTTAGACAGTTGTTATCAAGGAGGGTTGGTTATTTTCCAAGATTTTGCTGTTCTTGACCGATTTTGGTGGGGGTATTAAAGTAAAATCTTTCCCACTTTCCGATCCCTGCGCCTAATTTCGTCATCCCCCATTAGACTACACACCACCACTTTGTACAAATGATTTTCCACTGACAGCGGTACAAACCGTCACCAACATCCGAAAAACTTCCATTTTTTAACCACTTTGACATAAACAAATAGCTGGAATTATCACTTTCATCTTTAACCCCTATCTTACAAGGAAGAGAGATTTTTAATCGCAGTTTTTTTGCAAGAAAATATTTTTTGCAAAGTTATTTGTGGTTGAAAACCCAAGGTCGGGAGTTCGTCGTGTCACTGGACAGCAACACGGGTTGTCAGGTGACTGTGTTGGCGGGCTAGTTCACTATTTATATAGGGGTGTCAAAATTCGGGACGTGCCGAAATTAGGGACGTTTACCCTTTATTAGATTTACAACTGCCCATCCTGCCAGAGTGCTTCGGTAGCTCGATTGGTACGGTGTTGGTTTTGATATAGCTGGGGGACCCTGAATTAAATCCACGCCGCGCTGTCCGATTAAAAAAAATAATAATAATAATAATTTGAAAAGATTTCAGTTTTAGGTTTTTTATTAAATGGTTATTTTTATTTAAGTAGGCCTAGATTTAATTTTCTTCCCTTTTATTTCAGTGGTTTTGAGAATAAAAAAAAAAGAAGAGAAATAAAGTCCGAGAACTATTTGGTTGATAGTCTGGTTCCAACAGCAAACATCGTGATATTGAATACCATTACGTCGGGGAACTAGGCAGTTCCACACATGTATATTTAGACATCTTATCTTGGAGGTTTGTTTAGTTTCCAAGAGTTTGCTGTTCTTGACCGATTTTGGTAGCCCGGTCTGGAAAGATTTTACTTTAATACCCCCCCCACCAAAATCGGTCTGGAACAGCAAAATCTTGGCACAACCTGTTATTTCAAGATTTATGTCAGCAGAGTGTAAAATTGAGGCAGAAATCAACATGTATGTGAACACTTTGAGTGACCATACACTGTGCCAAGAACATCTAACACAGAAAACACAAACTTTCTTCCCCTATGTTGCACGAAAATTTCCCGAATAAATTCTCAAATTTAAAGGTTGTGCCAAGTGTTTATACAATTCTGAACACAGATGGATGGTTATTTTCCAAAATTTGCTATTCCTGACCGATTTTGGTGGGGGGTATTAAAGTAAAATCTTTTCCCTGGGGAAAAGATTTTACTTTAATACCCCCACCAAAATCGGTCAGGAACAGCAAAATTGTGTGTAAAATTGGGTCCTATTTCCCTCTAGTTGTTTCCCATTAAAACATTTCTTTAAATTCAAAACATCAATTAATTTTTTATTCAAATTTTTTAATTAAACATTAGTCTTTTTGTGAAATCTTGTTTTTCCTTCTACAGAAAGCTTGTGCTGTAATATAGCCTGTACAGTCTTCGCAGTGTACATAATTTGTATAAACCAAAGAATCTAACGATGGAGAAACAGCTAACAATGGAGGACTACTCCAAGATTGAAAAGATTGGAGAAGGTACGTTATTCATAAATTATAAAGAAGTGTCAACTGAATGAACTTATACAGTTTTACTGTAGTCAAAGATATAAATAAACAAAAAAACCTGTTATCAACTTACATTTTGTATTTTGCCATTAATATCCTTTTTAATATACAATGTACATTTAAACTAAATCGCTTTGATTTTATTCTTGTACCAATAATAATTTTTACATGTACCTCCACTATTTTAAGATTTTGTTTAAACTTTTAAATGAACACAAAGAAATATAGGAAGTGTGCAGCAGTTTGTATAAAAAAAACTCACCAAGGTATCCACAATTTACATTGATTACCATTTTCTCCCTGTTTAATTATTCTCCTTGGAATGTTTGATAATCATTTATTCTAAGTTGGTTTGTAATTTTTGAAACACTGTGATCCAGTGTTTTTGTTGACGGATGTCACAAATCTTTGTTTACCTTGGTTTAACCATAACCTAAGCATCGTTGGGGTAAAGTACACTATACTAGAAAATACTACATATGTGATGCGATCAAGCAAAATCAGTCTGAAGTAGGCCCTGGTCAATTCTGGGATTTTTACATATTCATTTGTAGCGTACTTAATAAATCCCTCCTGTTCTCAGGGCCAAAATCGACCCAGCTGCTGTACAGATCAAAACCTATCAAATGTCAGATTGAAACACACACAAACTGTGAGTTGGTGTTAAGAGTTTTTGATAGGCTGTGATAGTTATAAGTATAGGAGGGATTTATTAAGCTCCATATTAGTGAAAACCCCATGTGAATACGACCTTTGGTTAAAAAGTTACAAATATTTGAACACCGGCACATTAAAAAAAAAGAAACTGAGAAAATCAAGTTTAAAGTTACAGTACTTTAATTGAGTCATTTTTTTAGCACATGTATTTATAATACATGTCATATTTTCATGTGAAAGAAGAATGTTTTTCCCTTCTGTTTTTGTAAAAAAAAGTCAATCTTGAATTTTCCACTTGGAACATATTTTGGCCCATATCTCAAAACAAGGATTGCCGAGTTCCGACTGATTTTGCTTGATCGCATTTGCTAATATGCCAGTGTAGTAAGAGTACTGCACACTACAGTTTACTACTATTTTGTAGCATTAGATGACTCCGAGGTTGGGGTTAAATGTGAATTCATTTGAAGCAACGTGCTAAAAGACATCTTTTTCGACGCCAAATATTTTTGTGCCCCACAGGTACATATGGTGTGGTGTACAAGGGACGTTGCAAGAGGGATGGAAGTATCGTAGCGCTGAAGAAAATCCGCCTAGAAAGCGAGGAGGAGGGTGTGCCCAGCACGGCAATCCGCGAGATCTCACTCCTCAAAGAACTACAACACCCTAATGTTGTCAAGTTAGTAGAACATAATTGATTTTTTGTTTATTACGGGTATCGCCCAACACAAGGCCAAAAGGCCCCTCAGTGTATGGGCTACAAAAGACAGATATCACAGAAATTAAAAGTTTGAATTGTGAAAGATTATAGGTGGAAGGGAGCAGGTTACAGGTAAGGAGTTCTAAAGAGAGGCAGTACAGGAGAAAAAAAAACTGGAAGTCATACTAGCCTTTAAAACAACAGTGAAAGGATGTGATGAGAGCCAGCCAAGGATACCTGACAGTTTGGACAGGGGAAACGAATGATACCTTCCACGATAAAAAGATGCCCAATGAAGCATCAGACATGAAGCAGGCATGAGAATTTCCCGCCGTTCCGCGGTTTCCCGCTTTTTGGAGGCCAAAATATGTCCTCTCCGAGTTCAATGTGAATCCGGTTTAAAATTTGGGGGGTAGAGGTGGTCTAGGGTGATTGTTTTTGGGGGGGGGGAAATTGTGGAAATATCATTGCTGAAATGCCCCGAGATCGGCACTTTTAAAGTCGGCTTCGTAGCTCTGTTTTTTTACGCTCCCAGCTGTTTTATAAACCCGTTTGTCCGATCCTATTTACACGACGTACGCAGAGCGATGAAGTGCTGTTACAGAGATGAAGTTTACGAAACGAATCAACGATCGCGTTAGGTATCAAGTATTCCATAACGTCATAAAAATTGTCCAATCAACGATCCCCTATAATGAGCGTTAGGAAATGCTGTTGTTGATTGAGCAGCCATCGTGTTAACGCTTTGGCCTTTGTGTACGTGAAAAAAAAAAAGTTATAGTAAAATTATCGTGAAATATCGGAGGCATATAAAATAAATATGATGGAACAGCTAAATAGGTTCAGAGCTAGTTTCCGCGGGTGCTTTTCTCAAAAGCCCCCCGCACACGGCGAAGATCTGTCCAATTTTCGGGAAAAATCTTGATTTTTAATAGCCGTATCCCAGGATGCAGTTCACATGTACATATAGGGGTCTCCGTTTTGGAGTTATGAACCATCAAAGTTCAGAATAATTTTTGCAAATCACAGTACCTAAATTGTCAAAATTTTCTAAAGGGGGCGCTGACCCCTTCAACCCCCGGCATGCCTCGCCTTCGGCTCAGGCCAAGCCTACGGCTTGATTGGGTCATTAATAGTGAATCGCTATTTTCCAGTTTTTTCTAACACAACCCATTCTCATGCCTGATGAAGGGGTTCCTGGGAAGATCCCAAGTCCAGATATTATAAGTTATCCCACGAGCGCTGAGTGGAACACGGAAAAATGTAGTGCGTCAGTGTCCCATATTCCATGAGGCCGAGTGGAATATGGGACACGGACGCACTACATTATTCAGTGTTCCACGAGCGCGAGTGGGATAACAAATTTATCTTCAAGCAAACTTGACGCGCAGTAAAGATGGAACACGCACGGTGCTGTGCTCGAAACCTACCACATACACACACACATCAATAACAGTCAGAAGAAACAAGAGCTATCCGGAAAAAAATGTAACAAGTGTGCGCCAAAACAGACGTGACGATCCACATGGGACGCAAATGCGCAGCTTTTGAATTACCAATGGATTGTGCAGCACTGCGTTTTGCGTATCGCGCCATTCGTGGAATTAGAACAGCGCAATTCGGGTGGGTTTTTTTTTATGTAAAAAGTTTCCAAACTTTCGTCGTCAGCTTGAGCAACGTCCTGATGCAGGAGAGTAGGCTGTACTTGGTGTTTGAGTTTCTGACCATGGACCTCAAGAAGTACATGGAGACGCTACGGGGGACTGTCATGGACCCAGCCCTTGTCAAGGTCAGTGTACTTTGGACACAGTTGTATAAACCCCTTGCGTACGGATGACGCCAAATGGCGCAAAAAAAAACAACAAAAAAAACAGTGGTCACTTCACAAGTCACTTCACAAGTCTGATCTCAAGCCATGTAACAAGCTATTCAAGTACACTATATAACAAAAGCATTCTTTTGTCATTGTTCATCTCATGAAGCTTGTAAGGTGACTTGTATGCTGACTGACTGGATTAGGTAATGAATAGATGGAGCTTTTTCAAACGAAGCTTTCATTCACATGAAAAGGGGGTCCAAGTGCAATGAATAGGACCACTCTATTCAGTGTGGTGCCTATTGTTTGTAGTTACACTTGGCTGCACAGCCTATTCTTGGCTTACCAGCCCTCCATCAAGAACATCAGCGGCCAATTGCATGGAGCTGCCAAGCACAAACATTTGCTTAGCACCAAAAAGTCTTGCTTAGTTAAAACAGGTTACCCACCAAAAGGCCATGGGATTTTCATGCTAAGCAAAAACCAGCGGAATGCCAGCCACACGTGATATGCAACACATGGGAATCGGGGGCCAATTTTATAGAGCTGTTAAGCATGAAAATGTCTTGCTTAGTAAAAACAGGTTACCAGCAAAAAGTCCATGTAATTTTCATGCTAAGCAAACAACAGCTGAATACCAGTCAAAAGCAATATTCCACACATGGAAATCTGGTTGGTAATCCAGTTTTTATCAAGGAAGCATTTGCATGCTAAGCAAATTGTTGTGCTTGGCACCTTCTTGAAATTGGCTTTCTGGACACAAGGGGTTAAGATTTGACAGTGAGAGTTTTCTCGCCCGTACAGAGCTACCTGCACCAGATTGTGCAGGGTATCCTGTTCTGTCACTGCCGACGAATCCTGCACCGCGACCTGAAACCCCAGAACCTGCTGATCAACGAGAAGGGGATCATCAAGCTGGCTGACTTTGGCCTCGCGAGGGCCTTTGGTATTCCCGTCCGAGTCTATACACACGAGGTGAGTGTAATATTGTTTTTGCTTTGTCTACTAGTGAGGACGGGACGTTTAAACGAAAAAAAAATTCGAATCCGTTTAGAAATTTTCCCAAACGTTTAAACGAAACTCAAATTTCAAAAATGGGACCTTGTATTTACGCAATCTACCTTCCAGTTTTATTTACAAAGAATCTACAATGTTTGTATTAATGTTTAATTTACAAAGTGTCACAATCAACCTATTGTGAACGAAACATGAACACGTTTCTTCCCCATGATTCTCATTTTATTTATACCCTCCACCAAAATTACTATACATTAATACCATCCAAGTATAATTGATTCATTTAAGATTATTTTAAGAAGTTTGCGTTGCACAAATTCAATCCAATATATAATTTCAGATCTTAAATCAATCTTTTCAGTGATTATTTCAGAAATAAGTTATTTCAGAAGTGAGTTATATAAATCCAAACCAACTCTAAACTATTACACGATACTTGCGCAACTTAATTTAACTATCAGCAAAACATCCAACTCTTAATTAATTAATACTCCCCGAATCACCTTCAAAATATACAATAACTTTAAATAAATGAACTCTCTCCAACTACATTAATTCTAATCCACATACAAATATCAAACCATTAACTTTAATGAAATATGTATAGCTTATTCATTATTTCATAATCATGCTCCTGTACATGCGATAAAGGCAACGAGGGCCTAATTTTAACGCATCTATAATCTCAGTTCCAATTCAGCAAACCAATCTGACGGTCAGTCCCAAAGTATCAATCCAATACTCCCGTTTCGTCTGTGTTGAGCTTGTCCATATGGGCAACTGCAGCATCCCAACATGGCGATGAACCCAGGACATATAGCTCCCGATCTCACAGTCGAACACCAGATTAGAACCTCAATCCATAATAACCCATCAGTAGATGTACGTAGACACCAGTATATGTAGGGCCATCTATAAATTAATTAAATGAAAACGTTCAAAACAACCTAACTAACCAATCAAATTACTAACATAATTATGATCATTCCTTAAATAGAAAGCATTAAATTTATGAAAACCATAAACATCACTTACGAAAGTTGGTGTAAATGCCCGCTTGTCCGTGCCACTCGCACCAAGCCTCACAGAGCTGATTAACTGTGCTGGTAGCGGAGCGAGGATCGGGACAAAGCAAACTCAAACCAATTCACTGCTGTTCAAATCATACAGCACTCGTATCATACAGTACTACACCATTCTAGTCATACAGACACGCATGGTACTGCACTCTGCCCCATGAGCATAACTAACTCATCTTACCACCATACCCAAGTCACTTTTATACTCACTGACTTGCGCAATGCTATTCAGTAAATAGGTTCACTCATGCACGCCAAGGCATTCCTGCTTTAAAAAACAATAAATTTAAGGGACAAAACCATTATATGTAACCAACCATCACGGCCCTTCTATTAAAAACGCCTTTAGTACTTGATCACATTCCAAGAAGTTTAATTGATACATCTCTTAATGACCCGCAACTATCTACTGTGTCAATGAAACAGCGTATACATTGTTTGTGTTTGATGTTTTCAATACGCCGCTAGGCCAAGATCAACGCTCGCCGCGCGAATGGCGCCTCTCCTATTCGGATTTAAATACCAAGTTTTCAAACAATTCTGAGTCTGTCACGTGACCGCAGTTTACCCCACAAGATAATGGGACGGACGGCAGCCTTTTTGAAGTGTTGAAAAACGTTTAAACGCTACGGGAAAGTTTTGCTAAACGTTTATCAAATTAAACGTAAATTCCCATCCTTATCTACTAGGGCGACGTCTACAAGTTTTCAATTGGAAACACATTGCTGTATGACACTTAAAAATGGGACCCAATGGTTGCGGAGTACAAAATTTTATGCTCATAGCACCTCTGTCCATTTCATTTTAACACGGGAAAGAGCTTCCTAATTTTAAGAATTTGCTTAAAATGGTCACACAATAGAAATGCCCATGTTCGCACAGGGCTCGGCACAACTTGACTGCGAAACAGTCCTCTACGTAGTGTACATGATTGGTCATTGCTGCAATTTTTAGAAATGGGCGGATTTGGGGGTTACTTTTTTATAGGAAATATCGTTTCACTGACCTGTTCAAAGGTTTGAGTTTCTTGGATGGCGAAAATAACGGCGTTCGTTTTCAACTGTCGGGCGGCAGTTAACTGGATGTGTTATAGCGCCCTCTTGTAAAATAAGCCCAATTTTTTTAACAAGATCGTTTTCAATTGGTCCCATAACTACGCGAGCTGACTGGTTACAACCTGTCGCTTTGGTACACTACACGACACACATTGTACTATAATTGCAACCTTGTGCCCGTTTTCGGATTGTTAACCCATTTTATAAATTTTTTTCCAACGATTGTTACTCGGAACAATCGTTGAAAAACGATATAAATCTCAACTTTTCTTGAAAACGACAGCACACAGGATGATTTAGATTGCTATTAACTAGTAGTCTAGTAAGGTATTTTGTAATAATTCAGTAAAAAAATTTTTTTAAGGGTTACCAATCGTGTACACTAACTTTAAGCCAGCAAAATGTTCCCGTTACAACTTTTCTGCTTACTGTTGAGCTACCCTACAAAACTGGGCCCAAAACCATGCTTTAAAAAAAACACTGAAGTCCTTTCTTCCCATTATCCCACGCAGGTTGTGACCCTGTGGTACAGGGCACCCGAGGTACTGCTAGGCTCACCCAGGTACTCCACACCGGTCGATGTGTGGAGCATAGGATGCATCTTTGCCGAGATGGTCACCAAGAGACCGCTGTTCCACGGCGACTCGGAGATCGATCAACTCTTCAGAATATTCAGGTAAATTACAAGCAGTTCTTTAAAACTCTGCCTGCTTTCAACTTGCATTAAGACATTTTTCGTAAGGAAGTTATGTACTATTAGCTGTTAAGTCGGTTGTGGATAGTGTTTTTTTTTTTTGTGAGGAAGTGTTGGCTCTGATAAGAGCCGATGGTCAGATAAGGTCTCGACGTTATAAACAGTGTGCTCTGTTCGTCTTCAGGAGACTGCTGGACAGATTGAAAAAGCTGGTGTTTATATGAAGGGATACGGTAAAGAAGTCGGAGTGTCGAGTAGAGGATAGTTCAGTTCACTGTATCCTTCATAAACACCAACAGTCTCCTGAAGACAAACGGAGCACACTTGCTGGAGACTAGGGCTGTGCATCCGAACCGGGGACCCGATACCCGACCGTTAATGTCAGGAACCGGTTCCAGATTATGGAATCGAGTACCCATAACCGAATCAACATATTACTTTGTAATTTCTCAGACACTGAAAAATAATGTTTTTTTGTATGCCATTTTTTGGGAATTTCCAAAATGAAAACCAGCACCCAATTTCATAGCGCTGCTTATTAAAAGGGACACTGCCTTCAAATGTCATGAAATTTTGCTGTTTGGAAATGTTCCTTATCTTTTATAAGAGTTGTTCATGCAAAAAAACACGTATAATGTGTTGTAATTAGTGAGTAGTGATTACAAAACAAAAAATTGGCATCTGATCCCTGGCATCTGACCTGCGAAACAGACTTATTTCCACTAGTAAATACCACCGTCTAAATAATGCACAAAATACGCTGCAAGAGTTTTTAGGCTGGCGCCGCAGCCAGTGGCCTTGTAAACCTATCAGATGATCGCCAGGTACCATTCTCTACCTCGCGACACATATCGCCAGTGCTGCGTGCCGTGTGCCACAGTACATCAAAATGGATTGACAGAACGTACTTCAACCAGCTGCATTGGTTTTTGTTAACGGGTACCCATTATTTTTTTCAATCGGGTACCCGATTCCTGTAATACCCAACCTACTCTGAAGCTTAAAAATCCACCACGGAAAGCTTCAAACAATACCTATCATGTACAGGTAGCTTACAAGTACATTAACCCTAACCCCTTGGGTAACTTTACTAGAAAGTATCCTGAATCCGCCAAAATTCACCTATTTTGTCATGCTCAATATGGAGGTATCCTGAATCCATCAAAATCCTGCAGTACCGCTAGGCTTACAATCTTACAATCCATCAAAATCCCCCAGGTTTCAATATGGAGGTATCCTGAATCCACCGAAATCCTCCAAAACAGGGGTATGGATTTTGATGGATTCAGGTAGGTTAGGGTTAATAATCAGTTTCAGTATCACAATTTAAAAAAATCTGACTGAACACTTCACAATACGTATTCATGCGCAAGACGTTTTGTTATATCTTTTTTATGTAGCTTGTCGATATCCATGTACGCACCCTTGATAACATTCACTTTAACTGGAGTCAGTGCCGTTGATAAACAATTGGACATTAAGATGAAAAACTAACTTAAAATCAAAAGTTGACCAAATTGAGGATTCACGTGTAATTCTCACCTTCGGTCTGCCCAAAAGCTTTGGCGCAAATTCAGTTGAACTTTAACGTCTCATTGAATATTCATTCACAGAACGATGGGCACACCAACCGAGAAGTCGTGGCCCGGTGTGACGGACCTGCCCGACTATAAGGCAACGTTTCCCAACTGGAGCACCAACAATCTTGCCAAGTCCGTCAAGACGATGGACCCGGAGGGCTTGGATCTGCTACAGGTAAGAGGCCACGCAGTGGCCGCTCGTTGGGTGAAAAATTGGGGATGAATTATCTGTCACTCAACCCTAAACCCCCCTGTGGCACTTTTACTAGGAAGTGTCCTCAACCAGTCAAAATCCAACACTGTGCAGTGTACCTAGGGAACATTCTTTGGACTTGGACAAATTGCAGCATCATAGCTCCATGTAAAGTAATGGTGCCAAGGCCCTACAGTTGAACCCATCGAAATCCAACATCCTAAAATGGTTACGGTTGGAAAGATCATTAAAAGTAGAACGGAACACACAAGATAATCTCCTGAAAATGCGGTGCTTGTTTGAAACTTTTGTTTTGGAAAGCGTTTTTTTTTTTTTGGGCGATATTTTAGACAAATTGCACATTTTCAATAGTCTAACTCAAACCCACGGCTTAACATCTAGCTCAGTGTTCAGCCCAATTCAGATTTCTCGTGAATTTGAGAGAGATGCCAATTCATGAGGGGAACGATTGTAGGTGCCGGGGAATTTCACTTCACATTTGCACACACCGGCAGCCGATTTCACGAAACATTGCGCAACTCTACTTTACGCCACAATTTATTGCGTAAGTTGCGCAACATCTGTGATATTTTTTAAATCGATTTCACGAAAGTTACGCAGTGCGTAAGTCACTGACTTGCGCCACAAATTATGGCGTAACTTACGCACTCGTTTTAGGTGGCTTAAGTTGTTGGCACAAAACACCGAAATAATGACTTAGCTAGCTGAGCGTGAGCACAGCAGAGCCGTTAGTTGTTGAAATCATTCATTAAACTCACTAGATTATTTCAGAGAGTATAATGAAATGATTATCTGCTGCAGGTTTACCTGTGAGATATTTCCAAAGATTGCCATCAATTCGTTTTTCGGAGCGATGTTTCAAAAGTGACAAGTTTCAAAATGGCGCCCCACAGTTCAATTTTACGACTGTTCCATGTATTTTTATTGTTGTACTAACAGTCGTCGTAAAAGCGGCATTCAGCCTCGTCCGCGATGTATAAAATAAATAAAACATTGCGCAGCTACGCACTGTTTCGTGAAATGGATCGCAAGGATGTAGCGCAGCTGCGCAACATTTTTACAGCGCAAGTCTTACGCAATGGCGTAAGTTGCGCACGGTTTCGTGAAATCGGCTGCAGTCTTTTAGTCCGAGAAACAAGTTTGTAAATTCATTGGAAAGATTCAATTTCAAGGAAATTTTTGGGTCTTAAAAAGTGAACTGATTTGCCAAAATCAAACCGGCAATATTTTTAATTGAAATAAAAATCATGAAAAACTTCATAATTTTCTATTGAATTCACATTTTTTGCAAAGGAGGTGAGCAATAAACTGGAAGTCCATTTGAGTGTATAACCTTTCATGCATACATCCTACTAGTATACAAATGTCAAGATATCTCGAACACAAAATGCCACAGGGGGTCAAACCTACACCAAATTAAAGCTTAGGATGTGACAAATTCAACTATGTATATAACTTATTTTTTTTTAATTTTGCGACATAATAGCCCTTTATAGGTTTCACTGGTTTGTTAAAATAAAATTCATTTCCACTTAAATTTATCATAATAAAAAACACCTAACTTTAAATGAATCTCTTTAAAAGTGCATACCATGACGATGCAGTAGTCACATGAATTAAGCCTGTGAAACAATGTCTAATCACATCAATCATTTGATGTGAAACCCCAGTGAACTTGGACAAACAAAATTTTACATTTGTCTAATGGAGTGGTTAAAGTGATTTTTAATTGATAAACAAATGTGACCGGCTCTGCAAAAAGGGCTATTATATCGCAAAATTTGAAAAATTATACGTAGTTGAATTTGTCATATCCTAAGCTTTAATTTGGTGTAGGTTTGACCCCTGTGGCATTTTGTGTTCTCGAGATATCTTGACATTTGTATACTCCTATTTTCCCAATTTAACAGAAGTGCGTTTTAGTGATACAGGCCTTTAAACACTAAAAATGCAAAGAAATAAGATACATTTATCAACATGTATTTTTTCATCTTTATTCATCAATATTAATTTTTCTGAAAATAAATTCTGAAAATATAGATATAACAGAAGCCAACAAACAAAAAAGTCACTTACGTGAAGATTTGTTCGCCCGCTTCACATAGAACTGCCCTGTGTGTGTTTTCACATAGTGTGACATAATACCACTTTTTGCAGAGCCGGTCACAAATATCAAACCACGGAGGAAACTGGCTATATTTGAATTAATTTTCAAATTGAAAACTGGCAGGTGCAGAAGCTTTGACCTCCGAAATACCGTACCGGCGTTCTACCAAGGGCAAGATAGCTCAGTTGGTAGGGCAACGGTACGGTATTCCGGAGGTCTTAGGTTAGAATCCCACTCCTGCCAGTTTTTCTTTTGTTCACTTTGAAAATTCACATCATTGAAAAACATTTTTCCCCTTTTATTTCTTTGCACAGAAAATGCTGATCTACGACCCAGCCAAGCGCATCTCCTGCAAAGCCGCGCTGAAGCACCCTTACCTGAGAGACTACGAGGGCACCGTGTTGCCCTCGAGAATCGGTCAGTAGCTAAGAAGGAATCTAGGTTCGCGTGTACATACCGAAGGACAAAATAGCCGTTATCATTTGTACAGAACTGGACTTGTGCAGATTATCACGAGCGAAGCTATTCTGAAGTATAAAGTAAGGATTAAATTGGTCTGTGTGAATGGTTCGTAAATTTTGAATGTGTCCCAGTTACATAAAATTTAGGTATGCGTTTGTGTGGGGCTGGCCTTGGAACGTCTGGACGACAAATGCAAACAATGCCCCATTATTAAACTCTTTTTTGTGTGTGTATTCTAAACGAGTAAACCATCATTTATGTAATTTTGATCAGAACGCACCATTTGTTGTCTAATAGTATTGTGAATGTTAAATTAATTTGAGTAATAAATACCATGGTGAAAATTGTTTACAATTAAGGATCTTGGAAGAGTATGGAATTTCGGACGATTCGTACAATTTTTCTCTTAAGCTTTGAAAACAAATACGAAAGACCAGAACAAATGTGTTCCGTGTAGTGTACATATAGGTAGTTTACTTGTATTTTATTATCAGAACCTTAATGTATGTAAGTTGATTTTGAAAGTTTTAGATCGTATTCAAAGTGTCAAGTTACACTTGGCCATAAAAAAGTAATACATTTCGTTAGTGGTATTATTAAATTGTTTGTCAACAATGGGTATTGCATTTATGCTCCGTTTGTTAAGGGATGTTGTTCTGTCAAGAAAAAATCATTGTGATTCATCACAAATTAGCATAATCTTTTCAGAGTGGCATTGGCAGTAAAGTAAGCTTCATGAATATTAATCTTGATAAGAGTTGAGACCTGCATGTTGTGTTCTAGTTAAACACTGAAGGTTTGCTTGTCTAGGCATTAAGTTGTTTTTTTTCCCCCGTTTTACAAGTGCTTGAGGAAAACGAAAATATCAATTGCCGATGGCTTGTGAGAGTAACACATAACTGATAAACCTTGTTGCCGTGTAAATATTGAGAGTTAGTGTCCTTAGCACTCCACCGAGCTATGTACATACTCATTCCATAACCAAATGAATGCAATTCAGGAATTTTTTTTTTTTGGAAGAAGTACACAAACATATTAGAGATAGGGAATTGTAGGAATTAAAAAAATCCAGTGTACAGAACGTGTTGTAGGTAATAAAACATCTTTGTGTAAGCTATGTAAATTGTGTACTGAGTTTAATTGCAGAATTATCATTGCAGATTGTCTTAATTCTGCTTGTTAGTAAACTTTAACTACATGTGTTCAGCATATGTGATGTGATCAAGCAAAATCGGTCTGAAGTAGGCCCTGGTCAATTTTGAGATTTTTACATATTGATTTGTAGCGTACTTCAAGCTCCATGTGAATACGACCTTTGGTTAGAAAGTAACAAATATTTGAACACCGGCACATTAAAAAGAAAGAAACTGAGAAAAATCAAGTTTAAGTTCTTTAATCGAGTCATTTTTAGCACATGTATTATAATACATGTCATATTTTCATGTGAAAGGTTTTTCCCAATGTTTTTTGTAAAAAAAAAAATCAATTTTGATTTTTCCCACTACGAACATGTTTTGGCCCATATCTCAAAACGAGGATTGCCGAGTTCCGCCTGATTTTGATTGATCGCAACGTAGATAAGAAATTTGAACTTCATGTCCACCATGGTGTAAAATTGTTTCAATGAATAAGGCCTTGACCACGATCCAATTTTCCCGTTTACAACCATCTTTCTTGCTGCATAAGGTGGCCCCATTACTTATTTTATTGCACAAAATGGTAGCAACATGTACCCCGACACATATCCGAGTGTAGTAATCACACGTCTAAATGGTGCCAATGTAACCCTATGGGCTCCGTGCATTAACAAAACAGGGTGCTGTCCACATAGCAACCGCACTGCGCTCCTTGTTCATTTGATACTCGTATACCAGTGGGATTGCTTTGTCTGTTTGCCGACTCTCGATAATTGAGTTTTCAATAAGAATATCACAGCGGGAACCAGACACTTAAATTTAAGTCAGGTAAAATGGCGTCGATATTGACCCCCCAACTCGCCTTTTCTTTCCGCTGAGGGGGTAGTTATGCACGGAGCTCATAGAGTACCGAAGTCTGACGTCAGTTGCCGCGGCTTCTGGTTCCAAACATTGCATTGATTGACGTCATCACTTCGGTACTCTATAGTAGAAAATTCTGAATGCGTATCCTGTAACAGGATTCTTTGCCAGCTCGGTTACGCACCGTAATTGTAGGCACATAAATCGTTATGGCGACAACAAAATCATGACTCGAAGTTCATATTTCCGTGTTCGGTAACAGTCTACAATACACAGCTGATTTATTTTTCCAACACCTGAAAAACCTGCACTTGGCAGTGAACTTTACTATGTTTTGGAACCACATTGAATAAAAACGTACATGTACAGGTTCTGTGTATATACGTCCGAGGACAAGAAAGAAAATACAAAGGAACCTTTCTTGCCCTCGCAAGTCGGTCTTTTGTTGAAATCGGTCCTCGAACGTAAAAATACGTGCTTAGTCTATGGGGTTTGGTTATATTAAAGAAACAATAGGAAACGAAAAGTGTTGTGTTGAAATGAAGTACGTTAGGGAGAAATGCAAAATTAAACATGCAAAAACTTAGGTTTGACCTTTTTTTTATTCTGCATTTTGCCCTTAACCCATGTCCAGTTTACTCGACAGGCCACATTACCCATGCAGAGTTTAGTCAACAAGGAAACAACAGACCTATTCACCAACCTGTAGGGCTTGTGTCTTTCGCTGTCCATACATAATCCTTATACCAACAGAAAGAGCTTGTTCAGATCTTTATAATGGTGCTATCAAATTCATGTGTCACCATGAATATTTTTGAGAAAACTATCTGAAGCTTCCCTGTACAGTTATGTGTATGGAGTGCCATTTGTTCATGTGACAAACAACTTTCCTGTTTGATAAAGTGGGCCAGAAGAGAAAACGGCCGTAACTTTGCTATTTTAGCAGTTAGGACACTTATTTTTATGCCATATGAAAGAGTACCTTTTATGGAAAAAAATTTACACACAACATTTTCTTTTTTTAATCAACTCTTGAGGGTGAAATCTTTGGTTGAAAATACAACTATTCAGCAAGCAGTCAGCTGCTTTTTCTGCTTAGGCGGTTGAACAAAGAATGTGGTACTGGGAAAAGATAATACAATGTGGTGCAGACAATGTTCAGTGTTTATTGGTGAGCAATCCTATCATAACTCGACAGCATTCTGAAACGCCAGCTTTTTCTGCCACAGTCGTGGCAGAACTTGAAAGATTTTGGCCAGTGTCCGACATCAATTTGAACATAACATGTTTTCAAAAACGTAAGATTACATGTAGAAATGTCACAAATTTTAAGTTGAAACAAAAAAAAAAAGGTCAGAAAATGATACAGTCTGAAACTTATAACAAGTATATATTTTCCAAGAAATTGGTTGATGAATTAGCACATCATGTTTCTCCTGTTCGAACTTTCCAACAATAAAGTTCCTTTACAGCTGCATTAACCCTCCTATTTCACCATACAAAACCTTACAAAATGTTCATATCAAAATTTTACCATAGCATTAACACACATGGCAAAACCATACGTATGGTTTTGTATGGTAACATGCTTCACTGTGGTGTACAATGTATACCAAATAGTTTTGTGTGGTGAATATACTTCATTGTGGCTTATCAACAGAGACAACTTGGGGCTATGGTGTATACCCAGCACGATATGGGGCAGAGGGGTACCCCCCTTTTTGTCCCTATATCCTATACACTCTCCAGACTATTGTTACCTATAAACACATCCCCCCTAGACCTCTGAAAAGAATTCCTGCGATTCTGGGAACACAATGACCAACACAAAAGAGGGGGGGTTCCCTCTGCCCCATATCAAGCATCATATGCTGTGGTGAGTTATATAAAAAAGAAACCACCCTAATTCTAAAATGGTATCAGCCTATTCATCAACATTCCCCAGTACACAATGGAGTTGGTTCACCATACAAAACCTTGCACCTGCCAGCAGACTAACATAGCCTGTACAACCATACAAAACGTTACAGAGGTCAAGTTGATTTACCAATTATCACCTTACATAGTTCAGTACAGGCAAGTCTTTTGACCATACAAACCCAGACAGCTGTCAGGTTTTGTATGGTATACCTGCTGTACACTCAGTGACTCACTGTATGGTTTTGTATGGTGAATAAACTTTCTTAAGAGTAGGAGGGTAAAACCAAAAAATACAAACTGCTTTCCCAGCAGTCCTTGCTCAAATTCATTGCTCGTACATGCCAATGGATAAAAAAGTGCACGATAATAATTGGCCTGTCACAGAGAAAAAAAAAAAAAAACTGTCCAAACTGTTCTCACAAACTTCGGTGAGACTACTTCCCGGCAGTCCTAGTTCAATGTCATTGCTCATCAATGCCACCAGATTTTTTAAAAAGCATCAAGCGCACCACATTAAAAATTGACGTGCCAAAGAAAATGCAAATCTAAATTTTAGTATAAAGTAAACGCATTAACGTAAACATTTCTGAACTCTTCTCACAATCTTCCGTTACTAAAAACAGTTGAACCTCATTAATACGAGATCCTCCGAACACAGAGATGTAGTAGAGTCCATCACAAGCCCTCCAGTCCTAATTCCAATCACAAGCTATTCAAATGAGCTTTGACAAAGGCATTCCTTTGTCATTGTTCATCCAGTTACTTGTGACCGGCTTTATGAAAGGACTTCTGACTGGACTTGTGAAAGGACTTGCAGGGACTCGACTACAACTCTGTCCGAACCTATGCAAATACCTCATATTATCTGGGGTCTCATCCTATCTGGGCTGAAGGTTTCCCCTTCATAGTGTCTACACGTGACATCGGTATAGGCCCCAGACATAATGTAAAATGCCATGCACATCATGTTTGATAAAATGGTATTGCTTTATAATGCATAAGGCTTCTTGTCTGTTCAATTCAAAGAAATGTACTGAAGCATTAAAAAAATTCCAACGCATGCAAATGCTGCGTGTGATTGATGAAGTGTTTTTGAAATTCCTTGTTATAAATAGAGTGATAAAAATGCTTGTCTTAAAGGTAGTATACAACATTTGCAAACGTCAAAAAACAAAACTACTGAATTATTACAAAAATACCATACTAGACTGTAAGTAAATAATAGTCTCAAGCATCCTGTGAAATCATGGCACCTGGTCTGCTGTCGTTTTCAAGAAAAGTGGAAATTTATATCATCTTCCAACGATTGTCGGCTGACAATCGTTGGAAATAGTCTATTTCCCCAACCTGATAATTCCCCGACGTCTATAAATTGTTACATTTTGTCTAAAGTAGGATCAAAGAACTAGGATCAAAGAACCAGACTACTAGAACAGAATTGTTTTTCCGTTTTCCCAGCATCTATGCACACAAAACTTTAAACAGGTCAGTGTTACAGTGTTTGCTAGCACGCTATAAAATACCAACCCCCCAAATCCATTTATTTCTGAAAAGTACAGCAAAAGCAAATGTTGTATACTACGTTTAACCGAGTTCTTGTGTAACCAGAGCTCATATTAAGCAAATTTTCTCCCACAGGAAGGTGCACAATTCGGTTGGAACCGAAGAAAAATGCTCGTCTTAACGGGGACCTCGTCTTAACCGAGCTCGTATTAACGAGGTTCGACTGTTATAACAATCCCACGTCAATATGCAGAATCACGATGAAACACAGGGTACCTTACGTAGTTTGGCATTTTTATCCCGTCCTGATCTTGATAGCATCGTCGAGGATTCTCCTCCCCATTCAGTCGTCACCGCCAAAAATAACATGGCTCCGTTTGGCCTTGCTCGTGCCCAGGACTTTCTCCGACTTATCCAGGATCTGTAGGATAGAAAAGTCAACGTTTCACGAACACATCTGGTTTTAACATCGAAGAAGAGGGGGTCAACGTTTCGTGTCACGCGATGGGAGACCTTTAAGGCGCTGGTTGCAGCAGACATACCTATCCTTTTAGCTAGTTCTAAGCATGCGCACGACTGGTGAGAACAATGGAAAAGGTCGGGTGTCATATGAATATCGGACTCTTTACCCATGATGCATTTGCAACACAATTTTGCTTAATTACACAAATAAAGCCCAAAAAAAAAAAAAAAAAAAAAAAATTGTGTTGCCCCCAATTAAGAAAAATTAGGAGAGAGGGTCGGTCGGTAAATTTTTAAAATAAAAAAAAAGATTTTACCATCCATGAAAACAATACTACATGTTGTGTAACTCGGAAGTCTGGAAGCAATGTGATGGCGTCATAGCTGTACTTAAAGACAATTATTTTAATCAAACTTGTTCATTTTGTGTGGGAAGAGGTAAGATTTTAATAAACAAAAACAAAAACTTTTAGGGTCGGTCGTGGAAGGCAACACACATTTT
Source organism: Hippasteria phrygiana (assembly GCA_037893225.1). Taxonomy (NCBI): domain Eukaryota; kingdom Metazoa; phylum Echinodermata; class Asteroidea; order Valvatida; family Goniasteridae; genus Hippasteria; species Hippasteria phrygiana. The sequence goes on along the minus strand of JAZGUH010000040.1, from coordinate 1,855,425 downwards.
TGTTGGGGCCTAACAATTCTACATCAATCGTCGACTTAGAGAGAAGCACTGTTAATGTTATCTTACTCTGTCAACGCCACGTTTCTTCTGTCTTTTCTTGCTCAGTTTGGTCGTCCTGTCGGCTCGTAGCTTCTCCCAGTACTGCTCCTCATCTTGCCCTGTCAGAGACGGAACCCAAGGACCAAATCAAACTTCCACAATCCAAGCCTGGGCCAAGGGTTTTCTTATTTCAAAGTAAAATTATTTTTATAGAAAAATATTGCTTTAAAGCTAGCCTTGATCAAGGCTGTCAAGCTTGTTCCCTATTAATGAGCAAGTGCCCAGTGCTGGCCTGGCCTACATGTACATGCACGTACGTACGTACTCCCCCACACACATCTGTAAACAGTACGAAGAATACAGTACGTGTACGTGCCCAGTCTCCGCCATACGTACACGCATAGTCGAGGCGAAAGACAGCCTTGACCCAACCGTGGCAGGTTTCTTATGTATTTCTTTACATTTTCGGCCGAAACTGGCCGAGCCAATCAAACCTTGTAAACTTTGACTCGAATATGCATATTCATTCATGTCAGCATAGCTGCATGCACGATACACGTACACAGTCCAAAGTAAACACGCGCTTCAAATGTAAACACGCATATGATGCGCGCGCGCGTCACCTCATCTCATTATCCAATGAGAGAAGACTGTTTACCATAACGCGTACTCATCATAGTGAGCAAACACGGTTGGGTCAAGGCTGTCTTTCGCCTCGACTATGCGTGTACGTATGGTGGTGACTGGGCACCAGGACTGGGTTGTGTTGGCTAGGTCAGCGCTGGGCTCAGGGAACAAAGCTTGACAGCCTTGATCAAGGCTACTTTAACCCTAACCCTCCAGGGTATTTTGGCTAGAAACCCTGCCAGACACATCAGATTGCATACTTTGTCACATTGACTTGTGTGCAGAGTGCAGCAAGGTCAAGCTGTCACCACAGATGCACTGTGCTGCGTCTGGCAGGGTTAGGGTTAAAGCAGACTTGTAGTTGAGTCCCTGCAAGTCTTTTTACAAGTCCTTTCGCAAGTCCATTCGCAAGTCCAGTCAGAAGTCCTTTCATAAAGCCGGTTTATACAAGTAACTGGATGAACAATGACAAAGGAATGCCTTTGTCGAAGCTCATTTGAATAGCTTGTGATTGGAATTAGGACTGCAGGGCTTGTGATGGACTTGCAGGGACTTGCAGGGACTTGTGAAAGGACTTGTGATGGACTCGACTACATCTGTACTTTAAAGATGATGTTGATTGCTGAGAGATGCCTGCGTCGTTTCGTAGTTTTATGTAGATTGCATATTATAAATTAAAACAACCAACTGTTTATGCCATGATATAAAAAAAAGGTGAGTGCTATTTTTACCAAGTCCCCTCTAGCGCAGCATAGCCCGCTCGTACCATTTGTCTAACTGTCATCGCTGCGGGCAGCAAACGAATCTGTCAATCTGACGTCATAACAAGAACAAATCCGACATCATGACAAGAACTCCCCTTTTGTGTCTTGTGCTAGACACAAAAGGGAGTTCCCTTTTATGACGTCAGATTTGTTTTCTGCCCGCAGCGACGACATTATTAGACAAATGGCACCAGCGCGCTAGAGGGGACTTGATCAAAAATAGCTCTCAAAGGTCACTTTTTTGGTTATTTCATGGCAGAAATAATCGGCTGTTTGATTTTACAATACGCAATCTACGTAAAAACTACAAAATGACGCAGACTTCTCTCAGCAATCAACATCATCTTTAATGGGCTCCCAGTGGCATATCCAGATTTTTGTCAAAATTGCAAATTTTGTTCAAAAGGATTTTGAATTAGGTGACCTATTTTTTTTTCGCCTGTAAACACATTTAAAAACTGGTGGGTTAAGAAAATACCATGTGTGAAGCAGCGGCAATTTCAAATTTCTAAACAAAAAAATATAATTACAAAAATAAATACATAAATAACAATATAATAAGAAAAATACGACAATGAATTAAACTGCTTCAAACTGCTAACTGACTGGATCGACCTGAAATATACAAATCAACAAAATTAGCTGCCCTAAAGGCAAACATTTTGCTTTTGAGAGAGAACTTGCTTAAGTACGAAACAGCCCAGCGAATAAAACAAATTAAGAGTTTTAAAAAAATTACCAAAACGTGCATCTTTAATGAGAGGAAGCTGTGCTTTTACTACCCAAGTATAAACAGAGTTGTATTCGAGTCCCTGCAAGTCCTTTCACAAGTCCCTGCAAGTCCTTTCACAAGTCCCTGCAAGTCCATCACAAGCCCTCCAGTCCTAATCCCAATCACAAGCTATTCAAATGAGCTGTGACAAAGGCATTCCTTTGTCATTGTTCATCCAGTTACTTGTGACCGGCTTTATGAAAGCACTTCTGACTGGGCTTGTGAAAAGGACTTGCAGGGACTCGAATACAACTCTGCCAAGTAACAATTATAACATGCACTGTAATTACAAATCTACCCGTACGTATCGGAACATCCCTGATATGAGACCTACCCATCCTACTTGATGGGTAGGAAATATGTGGGGCAGTCAAATTTAAGGATAATCAACATGTGACCTACCACCACAAAATGAGCTGAAAGGTAGTGTACACGATTGGTAATTCTAAATTTTTTAAAAACTGAATTATTAGGAAATACCTTTCTAGACTGTAAGTTAATAGTAGTCTCAATCATCCTGTGAAATTATGACACCAGGTGTGCTGTCGTTGTCAAGAAAAGTGGAAATCTATATCGTTTTCCCGACGATTTCCAGCTGGAAATTGATGGAAAACTGCCCTGTAGCCTTTAGTCAAGGCGCGCGTGGCTACCCGGACGAGTGGCGTGCCCCGGACATGCTGGCATTTAGGGCGCGTCACGTGTCCAGGTAGCCACGCGCACCTTGAATAAAGGCTATCATCTGCCAGACGGTTTAAAACGAGCGCCGTTTTTCTCTCGTTTTTTCTGCCATCCAACAACGCAAAATTTTGAACAGGTCAGTGGAACGATATTTCCTATAACATACTAACCCCCAGATCCGCCCATTTCTGAAAATTGCAACAATGACCAATCATGTACACTACTTTTGAAGTCGCACTATGGCTTTCTGACTTAATACCAGCAGAAACAACAATTTTTCACTGAAAAGTCAATTTTGAGATTTGAACAACTGCATATTTAAAAAACCCTATTCTATCATATCCCAACGTTTCAAAACTGAATCGATTCCTCAAATATATTTTTTGAGGGGAATTCTTTTCTGAACTCGGGTTAAAGTGTGCACAGATCACAAACTTTGAGCTTCATTCTCTCAAAAACAAGGGGTCAAGACTCTGGCAACTCTAACAAGATTGTATCGGGGGGCTAGGAATGAGATACCACAACACACAATATATCAAATTAAAGCTCTTAACCTGCACTTTCAGGAAATTCCATCATCGTGATTTTCAAATTGTGCTACTTTAATGCCCATTTCGTGGTATCAGGTCACATACCGGTTGATTGATGAATCAAAATCTTTTAACCAATGCAATCAGTTAAAAATTCTACACACAAATACGCACCTGATAACAGATCTAACTCAACCGACGCACCGTCATTGGACAGCTTGCTGGCTTTGCCAAGTATAGTCCGAGCCCCCTCTGCGGATTTCAGCCTGATAAAGCCATTGGTGTCCTTGTCATGCAATTCAACGTAAGCGACTGGGGATATACCCTCCAGTTGTTCCTGCACAGTAATCAATAAAATAAATAAAAAGATGTGGTCTGGTGCCGACTGACTTTGTACTTAACCCTAACCCCCTAGACCCTTTTTGTTAGGAACCATCCTCAATCCTCTAAAATCCTCCGATTGCCCTGTCCCAAAAAATGCATTCATCCTCAATCCTCCAAAATCCTCCTGTGCTTTAAAACACCATTCATCCTCAATCCTCCGCTTGAAACACAATTCATCCTCAATCCTCCAAAATCCTCTTTTTCTTGAAATACCATTCATCCTTAATCCTCCAAAATCCTCCAAAACTGCAAGGAGGATTTTGAAGGATTGGGGTGGGTTAGGGTTAAAGGTATATTTAAGGGTGTGCGTTTACGGGTAGTACAGGAATCGGGTACCCGATAAAAAAAAAACACAAACAAAAAATGGGAACCCGGGTACCTGTTAAAGAAAGCTAATCCCAAAAATTCAATCTCGGAAATTGCTCTTCATATATCGTTTTTGTAAAGGTCTGCACATTAATACAACCACATCTATGCATCAATGCAGCAAGATGCACGTGTGTACAAGTGAGCTCTGTAGCTTTACAGTGTATATTGCATTTTCACAAGCATCATGAACATTAGTCTGTTTCGTTTTTCTCCGTTTTGGTTTTCATTTTGAAAATTCCCCACGATTGGCATCAAAACTTTCTTTTTCATTATCTGAGAAATTACTAAGTAATATGTTCATTCGGTTACGGGTACCCGATTCCATAATCTGGAACCGGTTCCTGACATTAGCGGTCGGGTACCCGGGTCCCCGGCTCGGATGGACAGCCCTATATGATATAGCATGGGTGGGGCTGACGATGTAGTCGCACGCAGAGTTCATACTTGGCGCGATTCAATATACTCACAAAAATATAGTTATAAGCAAATAGTGAAAAACAGTTGTTTAAACAGTGATTTTGTGCACGTTCGCATGGGCTTATTTTGACTGTTGAAATCCAAATCAGCCATGGCGTGTTTGGTTGCGTTCTCCCTACCCGGAGCTCCTTGCGAGATGCAAACGGTTTGTCGCTGCTGATTTTCAGCACAACCCCAGGAACAAACTCCGGCTCGGTGGACTTCGGCTTCACGTCGGGCACCTGGTGAGGGAAGGCGATATTTGACATCATTCAGTAGTATGAAATAGAAAACAGTGTACACAATGGACGATTGGAAAGATTACCACGTTGTGGTATCATTACCCGAACAACCCACGATAAACCTTCTCCACAAAGTCTTTATGCACAAAACCATCGTCCCCGATGGTCAAATGGAAGAACCAATCAGAGAAAGAGTGACCCGGCGAATCGAGCCGGTTAACCAATGAAAACACGGATGCTTGTCATTAGTATGCAGTGGGCGGGACTAATGTCCGCTTTTTGCACACGGCATCAATGCAAGGTTTTATGGAGACAGTTACGGTAATGTATAGTTTCTCAAACAAAGTGTACATTGTACATGCTCATTTCGAGGATTTTTTTTTACCTCTTATGTGGGATTTAAACAACGTTGTAAACCAAGTCATTTTTTCTCAAGTCAAGTCCCAAGTCAATTTTTGTCAAGTCAAGTACCACGTCTCAAGTCAACATAGTAAATTATAATTCCAATGACAAATGACTACGCATAGGCTGGCACACATGCACTGTACAAAATCAACCTGGCATGCTGTCTACGATCCTCCATGCAGTCGGCCAGCGTTGCGGCCCTGCATACGTACTGGACACCCAGCTCACTGTGCTGTAGGCTCACCATTTCTTTTTTTCCAACTGATACGTGCGTATGCCCAAAAGTTTGTGTTTATTTTAACAGAAGTGTTAATGTCAGCAAGTTAAATTTATTCAAGTCAAGTCGAGTCACAAGTCATGTTCTTTCAAGTCAAGTCCCAGGTCATTTTTTTTTCCCAAGTCAAGTCAAGTCCAAAAACAAATTGCGACTCGAGTCCAAGTCAGCGAGTCAAGTCAACAAGACTGGATTTAAAGGAAACCATTCCTTATGAGTAACTGTGACTCAAATGAAAGTGTTGGGAGTAATTATTTAAAATGGTTGGAAATGGGATAGAAATGTTGATAACATAGTTAAACGGGCTAATAGTAAGATTCACATGTTACGTGTGCTTAAATGTCACGGTCTTCCATCTCATGATCTTATGAGGGATTTATACATGTTTTATTCGACCAACTACTGAATACGCTGCTCCAGTGTGGAATGGGGCACTGACTAAACAACAGATAACTCATAATGGACGAGTACAGAAGAGAGCCCTTAAAATAATATTGGGGTCAAATTATACAACTTACGATGATGTTTTAACTAATTGTAATTTACAATCTTTAACTGATCGAAGAAAATCGTTGTGTGTGGCTTTTTATAAAAAAAAACATCAGAGAGAACAAATCAATTTAAACAGTTCATTCCACCCAAAAATAATACTTGGGTCTTAAGAAACATCTTTAAAATTCCAGAAATCCGATGTAAAACAAAACGAATGCAGGACAGTGCAATACCATACTTAATTAAATTACACAACATGGAGCAATAATGTGGAATATATAATATATAATTTTGTGTTTCGTTCTATGTCTTTTTTAATAGTTCAATTTAATAACTTTTAAGTGTAATTTCTATTATGTAAATCCATTAAAATTCAGTGTTAACTGTGAGAATGGATCAATAAACCAATATGAAATGAAATGAAATGAAATGAAATGAAATGAGTTTAAAGAACGTAGTTTTGGTGTTTGTCGAAAAAAAACAGGCAGAAATTGACATGTACTGAAATGTATACCGTGATACCACAGCATGCTGTTCAACCGCACCTGACTTCAGGAATGCAACCTGGTCAACACAGCGTGACGTCATGTCTTCGTACGTCTATTAGTAATTCTCTAATCTTACATGACAGTTGTATTTAGCAGGCTTCTCATTTCAGTTTCGTTGGAAATTGTGGCACTTAGCAGGGCCATATGAAACACTGAAGGAGGTTGGGGTTAATAAATATGTTAGATCCTTATATTTGTTTGAGTAGTATAGCTCACTTGTACAGTGTTTTGAAGGTCACAGATTTACACGGCGAGATCAGATGGGATAGTACGAAGGTATAAATCATAAGATGTATAGAGTACCGAAGTCGGACGTCAGTTGCCGCGGCAATGGTTCCAAACACATGCAGTTCAGAATGTATTCTGCTTCCAAACATTGCATTGATTGACGTCATCACTTCGGTACTCTATTGGACAGTACACGTGGCAGGTGAGTTAGGCAGGCGGTGGCCTGGGTCTATAGGTCTTTAAATTGAGGTAGTTTCTCCGGAATCCGTTGAAGAATTATCCGCTATTTAGATTAGGGGTGTATATTTTCGAATAATTTAGTATTCGATTATTCAAAACTGTGTTTGACCGAATATTCAAATATTTGATACTCGCCGATCAAGTTTTTCACGCGTCAGCTGCAACTGCATGCCGCGCCGGTAAAAAAAGTTGCACGCAAAGCACGGTGGTGTTTTACGTGCGGCGATCGCTATTATGGACCGCCCGATCGACTTGCGCCTGTGCCTGTTGTCTCAAGATCATTACGGGTACATATAACGTTCTGATAACAAGAAACCAATCTAAAGCCTGCCTTTTTGTAGTAATTATTTTATAAGTGTCAAGGGTTTTACGGACGGGAACAATAAACCTACCTCCACAAAAAGTTCCCGTCGACAGAAAGTGCCATTTGACACTGCTAAGCGTAGTAACTTTTCTATTAAAATAGCATCAGAGTCGTTTCTGTACATGCATCTATATTTTTTTGGAATATTCGAACCGGTAAAAAGGTATTTGGATATTCGGTTGACGATCAAATATTCGGTATATTTTAGATCCGGGCCCCAGAAAACCGTAAGGGTGGTAGGGTGGGCAATTAAAAATGTCTACCACCTCTGATTGTAACCCTTTGTATAGAGTGGCTTTTAGCCTTGTATTGGGTGATTTTATAACAAAAAGAATTACCTGTGGTTCAATCTTCTGCTCTCTCTGCTGCTGCTGCTGCTGCTGCTGCTGCTGTTTGCCCTTTGCCCCTCGCTCTCTCAACACCTTCTTCATCTTCTTCCTGCTGTCCTTCTGGAGAGCTAGGTATTCTTCCTTCAGCAGCAACCACTCGGTCCTACGCGACAGGAACACAACATTTGAAAGTTTAGCCGCGTTTCCAATGGACCTTTTTCTTCCGCGGCCTCGCAAAAGCTTACCGCGACATGCCTTCGCGTCATTCTACCGTGCGTTCCCATTTGGACTTTTATAACCGCGACAGAATGTTTATTCGCCTTGCGAGGCTGGCAGAAAGTCACACGTTGCGGGCACGGTGCACAGTCACCTTTGACCTAAACGAAATAGACCGCGGTAACCTAGTGTGATTTTTCACGTGCTAACTATCGCTCAAATCTGCCATGTTTCAAGCAGCGAACGAACGAAAAATGTAGTTGTATGCACGTACAGGGTCGTCTGTCGGTTAGCAAAGCGCTAGCGCGACTGCATGTAATCACATGTGGGTGTACTACACACAAAGAGACAGGAAACCATAACACCATTTTCGCGCACACGCTAGCGATAATCCCTGTGTAGTTGACGTAATCCAGGAAGTTGCATTGTTTACACAATGGTTTTCCGCGTGGTCGCGGTAGTTCTACAGTGAGGGGCTGTTTCCGTTGGACTTTTTATCGTCCCTGATGACTTTCCGCGGCCGCGCGGATATCTTCCGCGACCGCTTTCGGCCTGGTAGTTTTACATCAAGGTCGCGGTAACTTGACAGGGACGTTAGTTTACCGCGTGTCCCCATTGGACTTAATTTTGTCAATCTACAGAAAAGTCACGGTAGATTGACAAAAATAAGTCCAATGGAAACACGACCCTTTCAGTGTTTATTGGCGGATTTTCACCCGGTACCACATTCTTTGTTCAGTCAAGCGTGAACAACTCGAGCAGAAAAACAACCAAAGATTTCACCCTCAAGAGTTAATTGAAACGGAAAATGTGTGCGAAGTTTGTTCCATGAAAATGACTCTTTCATATGGTGTAAAAATGAAAGTCATAGCTGCTAAAATATCAAAGTTATGGCTGTTTTCTCTTCTGGCAAAATTTACCAAACAGGAAACTTGCTTGTCACACAAACAAATGACACTCCATACAAATGACTGGAAGAAACTTCAGGTACAGTTTTCGCAACATATCGTAATGGTGACATCAATTTGACAGCACCATTAGAAAGATCTGAAGAAAAAAAGCTCTTTCTGTTGATATGGGAATGAAGTATGGACAGAAAAAACACAAAAAACTAGAGTTTATTGAAACATGGTGAGCATATACATTGTTTGGCTGCTTTGTGTGTGGTTTCCTCGTCGATATAAACTTGACATTGGTAAGGAAAAGGTTAAGGGCAACATATATTTCAAAAAGCAAATGTTGTATACTACCGTTAACCTTAAAGCTACAAAATACTACTAGTAGTAAAATGTAGTATGCAGTACTCTCACCTACTTGTGTGCAATGCCTGTAGTAATTTTTAGTATTTGGTACTTCACCCCAAATAGTGTACGTAGTAATATGTAGTAATAAGGTTGCTCGGTTTAGAGGAAAAATGTTTGTTATCATCTAAGGCGGAAACACAGTATGAATTACTGGTTTTCAGAGATGATACATTTTATTTATCTTATCTTAGCCATCCAATTCATTGACACAAATATAATTTACCCAGTAACGTAACTGTATTACATAGAAGTAGTATTTTGTAGTTGCCATTACACACCCATTCATCAGTCACAGAGAGACTCAGTGCTACAAAATACTAAGTAGTATTCTGTAGTACTCAGTTCTTTATACCAAAGTAATGCCAAGGACGTCAGGGTAAAAAAAAAAATCTGTTTCAAAAATTGTGCAGAGCTTACTTTGGAATGACTCGGAGCTGCATCATAGGAGCAACCTCTCCCTCCTCCTTCTTGTTTCTACGGCTACGACTTCTCCTCCGCCTCTTCTTCTCTGCGTCGTCCTCGGTCGTCTCGGACTCCAACTGCTTCCTCTTGGCCTCCCTCCCACTGTCACTGGCATCCTTGTCCCCGTGACCCGATGATGACTTCTTGACCTTTGGAAGTGGCTGTTGATTTTCAAATAATTTATCATTCACTTTTTTTAAAACTGGGATTGACCGATCAAGTTTTTTACGCATCAGCTGCAACTGCATGCCGCGTCGGTAAAAAGTTGCACGCAGAGCACGACTGTGTTTTACGTTCGGTGATCGATATTATGTACCACCTGATCGACATCTTTTTTTACATGCACCTGTTGTCTCAAGATCATTACAGGTACATATAACGTTCTGATATAAACAAGAAACCAAACTCCAGCCGTTGTTTTTGCAGTAATTATTTTACAACATCAAGGGTTTTATCGACGGGAACAATAAAACTCCGTCCACAAAAAATTACCGTCCAAAAAATGCGGCATTTGATGCTGCTTAGCGCTGTAACTTTTCAGAGTTGTATCTATACGGGAATATATATATTTTTTTTCAATATTCAAACTGGCAAAAAGGTATTCGAATATTCGGTTGACGATCGAATATTCGGTATATTCGGGACAGCCTTACCTTTGAACTCTCAACGCTGCTGTTGGAATCTTCCCGCTTTCTCTTATGGGTCTCCGCACTGTCAGCTTTCTTTGCCTTCTCCTTCCCTGACCTGTCACCTTTGACCCCAGTGTCTGACCTTTCACCTTTGTGTGACCTGACCTCGTGGTTCTTGTCACTGTGTGATGGCTTCTTGTGCACGCTCTCTCCTCCAGAGAGTTTTCGTTTCCTCGAGTCCTTGTTCTTAAGGCCCTCCTGTCCATCTTTCTCATCCTCTGGAGACAGCGACTGGCGACCGTGCTTCTCAGGCTCCGCATCTTGAGAGGCTTCCGCTTTTCTCTTAGCCTTCTTATCCCGCTGGGTCTTGTCAACGGTGTCATCCTCCGATCCCCTACTTGCATCTCGCTTCCTCTTCGATGCGGACACCGCCTTGTCGTCCGCCTTGTCATCTTTAGCCGCACCCTTTTTCTTATTGGGCACCTTGACTCTCTCGGCATCCGACGACATCTCTTCGGTTTCGCTGACCTCTCTCTTTCTCTTTGCAGGCTTCTCCTTGCTCTGCGTCTCGGAGTGACTGCTCTCGAGTGGTTGCTTGGCGTCTGCTGCATGCTCCGGAAGGATCAGCCGTCCTTTTCTCGTTGTTGGGAAGTGGCCATCAGCTTCGAGTCTATCTCGTGGAGGATTGTTCAAGAGCTTGAAAGACAAGACACCAAAAGTTATGAACTGTTACAAACTATAAATAGATTGCAGTAAACATTTCTTGTAACAGGAAACTTACAAAAAAAAGTTACTCTGCTAAAAAAAACTACTCTCCCAGACACATAAATTTAGTAGAATTACATGTGTACTATAGCCTCACACTGGCATTGATATCTTTGTTTAATTAACCCTAACCCCCTATGCATTTTTACTAGAAAGTGTCCTCAACCAAAAATCCAACACTGTGCAGTATACCTATGGCACATTCTTTGGACTTGGGACAAATTGGGGCATCACATAGCTCCATGTAAAAGTAATGGTGACAAGGCGCTACAGTCCTGAACCCATCAAAATTCAACACAACCTGCTGTTGGAGTTTGTAAGGCTTGGGGTAGTTAGGGTTAAGCAAAGAACACATTTGCATGGGCGCTAGGATATGAACATGGGGGCGCTGTTTAAAACAGATACACTGTGAACATGTACGCGCTACGTTTTGACATTTTCGTTTGGAAATAGGCTAAAAACAATTTTATGGTAGTGAAATTTTTTTAGGGGGGGGGGTCCATAGAATTATCCTCCTGGCAAAAAAATGGGGATAGATTCTCCACCCCCAGGGATTTACGCCCATTGGACACAGCATCTTTAAACGATGAGAAAACGTGAAAAGAGATAAGGAAAAAATTAAAATAACCTGATTTTATGGAATTTTAGGACACCGTACCCCTTACATTTTTTCGATCTGAACTCAAGTTTCATGTCTTCCTTTGATAGTGATAGAGAGCGGGGGAAGTAAGCAGAGAAGGGGGTGGGGACTAAGGGATTAACATTGGGGGTGGGGCTCCATAGACATGGTCTCTCACCTTGCAGGCTTTCGTTGCCTCTCCAGGCGTGCTGAATTCGATGAACGCAAATTTCTTGGGGTCGCCGGTCGACTTGTACCGGGGCAGGCTGATGTAGGCAATGGTACCGCAGGCGCTGAAGGCTTTTCGGAGCATGTCGTGGTCCACGTTGTGAGGCAAGTTTTCCTAGGTGAAAATGTTTGTTGGTGAAAAAAAAAGAATTTGTTGGAAAAGAGTCCTTGGAAATTACCTTCTTCACTTCACCATTCATCCTCAATCCTCCAAAATCCTTTGCTTCAATCACCATTCATCCTCATTCATCCTCAATCCTCCAAAATCCTCCTGTGCTTCAATCACCATTCATACTCAATCCTCCAAAATCCTTTGCTTCAATCACCATTCATCCTCATTCATACTCAATCCTCCAAAATCATCCGGTGCTTCAATCACCATTCATCCTTAATCCTCCAAAATCCTCCTGTGCTTCAATCACCATTCCTCCTCAATCCTCCTGTGCTTCAATCACCATTCCTCCTCAATCCTCCTCAATCCTCCGGTGCTTCAATCACCATTCCTCCTCAATCCTCCAAAATCCTCCTGTGCTTCAATCACCATTCCTCCTCAATCCTCCAAAATCCTCCTGTGCTTCAATCACCATTCCTCCTCAATCCTCCAAAATCATCCTGTGCTTCAATCACCATTCATCCTCAATCCTCCAAAATCCTCCTGTGCTTCAATCACCATTCCTCCTCAATCCTCCAAAATCCTCCTGTGCTTCAATCACCAATTTATCCTCAATCCTCCAAAATCATCCGGTGCTTCAATCACCATTCCTCCTCAATCCTCCAAAATCCTCCTGTGCTTCAATCACCATTCCTCCTCAATCCTCCAAAATCCTCCTGTGCTTCAATCACCATTCCTCCTCAATCCTCCAAAATCATCCGGTGCTTCAATCACCATTCATCCTCAATCCTCCAAAATCCTCCTGTGCTTCAATCACCATTCCTCCTCAATCCTCCAAAATCCTCCTGTGCTTCAATCACCAATTTATCCTCAATCCTCCAAAATCATCCGGTGCTTCAATCACCATTCATCCTCAATCCTCCAAAATCCTCCTGTGCTTCAATCACCAATTTATCCTCAATCCTCCAAAATCATCCGGTGCTTCAATCACCATTCATCCTAAATCCTCCTCAATCCTCCTGTGCTTCAATCACCATTCATCCTCAATCCTCCAAAATTCTCCGGTGCTTCAATCACCATTCATCCTCAATCCTCAAAAATCCTCCAAAACCACCATGAGGATTTTGGAGGATTGAGGAGGGTTAGGGTTAATAAGCCTAACTGTCCCAAATCCTCAAATTTTAATATTATTTTGCATGCACCCTAGGCAGTTAAGGTTAACTGAAAAACTCATAAAATATGTAATCTTCTGTACAAAGCTGAAAAAGTCTTAAACACACAAGCATGCGGATAAACTTACCACATAGACAGTAACATCATCGATGCTGTATTTGGGCTCCTCCATAGGTTTTCTCCGCCGTAGCTTAGTCTTATCTTTGCTAACCTGAATTGAATACAAGCCCATATTGATATTTCAGCTTATTCATATGTGCCATTTGTAAAACTGTCAATTCTTTGCTATAAACAGGTTTAGAACCAAACATTTCAGCTGGTCAATATACATGGTAATGTGCATACAAGTGCATACCTGACCTGTGTAATTTCCCACAGAGTATCATTAAAATTCACCTCACACTATTTTTTACTTGTTTGGCCGGTACAGTGGAACGCCGCTTTAACGAACACCGCTATACCGAACATTCGGCTATAACGAACACCGTCCTTGGCTCACAAATTTTGTGTACAAAACTTACCGAACAACGGACGGCCGCAACTTTATGTTGAAGAGTGACAACAAGTGGCTATTATTTCCCCAAGGAATAGAAGGGAAAGCCAACTGTTGCTTTAGAATTCGGTAAGCTTAGAAAGTATGAACATGTAATTAGGCCCCACATGAGTCAATGGGCGGCACATGTTCAAAGTCGTCGGGGCGCGGGTATGCAGGGTGACGTGCTGCCAAGATGAATGGACAGTGGTTTCGTACACTGACAATGGTCAAAAAGCGGGCGCACTTCAAATACGACGCAAGAGGGTGCTATTTAAAGGAACGGACGCCATGTTGGAAAATTTGCACTTTTGGCAGAAAATCGCTATAACGAACGATCGCTATAACGAACAAAATCTGTGGATCCCGCGATGTTCGTTATAGCGGCGTTGCACTGTACTCTGCTTTACATAATCACTCTTGGAGATAGAAGGCATTAAATGTGTCCTGAATTGCAAAATCTTATACATGTCTTTATGTTAACAGGGACACCAAAAAGGTCTCACTTTTGGACCCCAAATTTATGGAATGACCCAAGCACGTATTGCTACATCAAACAAGGCTATTAACCCTATTCTGGTTGGCTGTTATGAATGAAATGGGGTGCTGGTATGCCACTAAGGGCCTGTGCAGTCAAGCGTAACACAAACAATAGGCAAACAATGGATTGAGTATGTGCAGGAATGCGCATATGGATGACAACCAACCAGGTGGTCTTTTTCAAAACCGCGGCCGTCGTCCAATTTTCAAGACTGAGGTTAATTTTGGCCCAGTGGACCCGATGGTTTACCTCTAACATCTCCGATTTCTGCAATGCTCTCGCAACCAACGCCTCGTCCGTGGTCAACTTGCGCATTCGGTTGAAGGTTGCAATGGTCGAGATGGCAACATCTGTACAAACACACACACAAAAATTAAGTTTCGGTTACGTTACTTATGTTTCTGGAATTTAAAAAAGAATCAAAGAAGTACAAGAATCCAATCATGATACCACGAACCTAACAGAACAATTGAATCCTTTGTTTACTCTAACCCTGCTAAATCCAACAAAATCCTACAAAATCCAACAATGGTAAAAAGCTGTTGTAATTGGTTGGATTTAGCAGTCAACACAAACTACATGTTGTGTTGGATATTGTATTCAGAAGGGTAGCAGCTAAATATACCTGTTGGGTTTTGTCATATTTAGGAGGGTGGAAGCAGACTTCTAGTAAAATTTACGTGTAGTTGGATTTCGTTGGATTTGGCAGGGCTCATATGAACAAATACCTGTCGTATTTTGTTGGATTCAGCAGGGTAGCTGTTTCGTGAGTGGTATAACGGTCGTGGTACGTGTTCGTGTGTAGATACATGTAGTATATTGATTCGAGGTTGCACGCGCGTCATGGGGGAGGGAATTCTTTACGAAACAGTCGCCAGCATAAACAGGTTGTCGCGCGGTGCATGCGGGCGCTGCGCATCAGGGTGACGTACGTCATGCAAGGTCGAGGAGTCACTATTTGAACTCCAAGAAAGCGAAAAGACATGTTCTGCGGGGGTCTCTGGGAATTAAACGGTAAAATTTCACTTTTTATTTGGATGTTTAGTAAACCTTGGTACATTCATCTGATCATGGAACTCCACTTGTTCAGATGGTGGCGTATCTAGTATTTTGGTAGCCGTTGTAAGGTTGAATTCTGATTTTTTTTGTTTGGATT
Source organism: Hippasteria phrygiana (assembly GCA_037893225.1). Classification (NCBI taxonomy): domain Eukaryota; kingdom Metazoa; phylum Echinodermata; class Asteroidea; order Valvatida; family Goniasteridae; genus Hippasteria; species Hippasteria phrygiana. The sequence continues at coordinate 1,839,947 of JAZGUH010000040.1, read as the reverse complement.
TTAGACGTATTGAATTAAAAGCCATTCTCTATCGCACACTTGCCTTGGACCCTACTATCGCTAGATCATGTCCAAATGTTAAAAAAGGCGATAAAGGGTCCAAGTTACTCGGACTAAAAAAGTAGGAACAAGGTAAAAAAAATAATTAGGAAAAAGTAGGAACAAGGTAAAAAAAAAAAAATTAGGAAAAAGTAGGAACAAGGTAAACAATTAGGAAAAAGTAGGAACAAGGTAAACAATTAGGAAAAAAGGAGGAAAAGTATTCTTGAGAGCCTGTTATTGGTCCTTACATCCATCCTCAGACTTGTCAATTTCCTGCTTCAAGAAGCGGTCCTTGCGCAAGTTGGCATCGCTGAAATAGAACTCCACTTGCTGCCCGATTTCAGCTCGCAACTTCTTCAGACGTTTCCGCTTCTTTTTCTCATCGCTGGCATTTGACGATTTGACATCCATCGTTGCAGAATGAAATCTACAAGAAAATGGGAATAGGAGGATGAGAAACAAAGCGGATGGAATATATGCCACAGAATATTGTTTTCACTGATTTTTCATGACTCGGCTGACATTGACTCGGCTGACATTGATGGGTCTTCTCTGCCAATGATACATCATCAGGCTGTCAGCTCGCTAACGAGAAAGACGTCATCGCAGTCATGTACATTGATTCAGTTGGCCGGAGTAGAACGCCGGCCACAAGCACGTTCACGGGAGAAAAGTCCAATCCGTGACGTCACACATCTACCACAATGCTGACACGCCAAGATTGGTAGTGTGCAGGCAACAGATGGTAAAGGGAATGGTAGGGCACGTTCGTGACGGCGAGACCGTTTTGCATCTGCGTCTGCTGCTCTTGCCACTTCAGCTGCAGTAGATCCAACCAATGATACAATGTATGTACCATCTATACATGTATGACATGCACGGTTGCAGGCATTGTTCCATGGAGAAATAAGATTTCTCCATGATTGTTCGTACTTTGCTTGGTTTAACATGTGTCGAGCGCAATCTGGAGTTTTGCGCAAGTTTATTGTACTCCCTCCTGAGTTCATATCCCTATGAATGGATTTCATTCAAAGGGAAATTAGCTCAGGAGTGAGTACAATAAACTTACGCAAAACTCCAGATTGCGCTCGACACATGTACATGAATCAGCAAACTGAATGTTTGAGCTCAATACATCATCAGTCACAAGAAAGTTGTGAAAACCATTGTTTTAACAGTGATTTTTGCACACGTTCATACATAATGTACATGCTTATGTTATTTCATACGAGCTAAAAGATTCACATCATCATCCCCAACGCAAATTCAACCTTCACTATGTTATTTCAATTGTTGAAATAAAAAAATGCCATGGATCTTTCGGACAACTTGACCGTTGAGACAACCCGACCGTTGCAGACAACTTGACCACAGACCTTATCGCAAATACCGCCTGGTTGAGACGTCACAATGGTCAAAAGGCATTGTGGGAAGTAAACGGGAGCGATGTTTGTGACTATTTCCTTCCCACAATGCATTTCAACCATTGTGACGTCTCAACAAGGCGGTATATTTGCGATGAGCCTATAGTACATTTTGTAGTATAGAGTTGGAATTTTCAAGCAAGACTGAAACTATTTTTTAATAAACCTTTTTGAATATTCTCAATGCATTGTGGGTATGGAGGCCGAACAAACCATGTAATTTATACACAAGCCTATGGCACTGTGAACCAGTCCAAATATTTTAATTGATGTTATGCTAAATATCTGTCATGAGTCGAGAAATACTCTTTTCACATATCTTTGCATGGAACATATAACCAGAAAAACCAATTTTAAATGGTAATAAAAATAAAGGAAATAATTGGAGAATCCCTCTCAGAGTACCAGTTACTGATGAATACAACTCTCTGGAATAAGAACAGCTAATGTCACATTATTAGCCAATCAGAAGAGGATTTTTGCAACCATGACAACCAACATGTGACCAAAGCAACCAACACGTCCGTTCTAATGTGCTTGCTCTTCTAATTATTATTATTATTATTTATTCGGCCAAATTTCAATGAACATCAAAACAACTTTATACAAGAAAACGAGAAAAATACAAAATTAAGAAAAAATACATGAGGGGGAGGAGAGAGTGGTATGGGAACGGGTGGGACTGGTATAGGTGGGGGATGGTTAGGGAGGAGATTGGTGGTATGGGGGGGGGGGGGGGGGGGGGGGGTGGTATGGGGGGGGGGGGGGGGTAGGGAGAGGAGAGATTGGTGGGAGGGGGATATACAAAAACAATCAATTTAAAGCCGGCCAGGATAGACAAAAGTGTACTGAAACACTGTGGCCCGAAAGCCTGTCTATGCCAGTAAGGGCTGATGCCTACCTCCATGTTCCCACAAAACAATGTTTTTTTGAGAATGTCGAAAAGGTTTATTGAAATACAATTTTACCTATGACTAACGTTATATAGGCCTATGTTTCAACTGAATAACACCCAATTATTCCTGTTCCACACCTCTTCTAAGTTCGACAGCGACTGTATTTTCAGTGTCCTCACACAATGTAAAACAAAAGTTTGATGTAAGTTTTGGTCTGCATAAACACACGTGCACGGTCGGCGTGGAAAGCGTCCGTCCAGAAAATCAGCGGACGAGCGCCACCTAACGTTGAAAATTGTCTAGAAAATCATGGCGGCGCCCAGTGTCAGACTGTAATTGTGTGGTTGGCTAAAAAACGAAGGCTTTCACCGATAATTTGGCTTGAATCTTGTACTCCAAATCAAGCATGGATTTGCCCCCAGTTGGTTTCGACTCGTATGCTAAGTTTGCGGGTGTCAGCGAGCGCAAGAAAGTGTCTCTTTCAGACGCTATTCACAACTATCATGGATACGATGAAATTGTGAAAATCGTTGAAGAGAACCCGGATGCAGTACACAGAAAAGGTACAACTTTAACACGCTCGGTCTACGTTGTTCGGGGTGGGGGCCGGTGGGGCATGAGGGATGATAATGATGTTTAACTGAGAAATGATCAGGGAATACCATTGTTTGTGTAACGTTGTCGTTAGTTTAGGACACCTCGAAAACATTACTATTTTTTAGCTTAGTTTTAAAATGCTAAATTATATTTCTTCCAAAAGTGACATTTGCGACAGTGTTGTTAAGTATTCTTTCCTTAACATAATCTAGTCCGAGTAACTTGGACCCTTTATCATCTTTTTTAACATTTGGACATGATCTGGCGATAGTAGGGTCCAAGAACGCGTACAACGATTTTCTATTCATTAATTAAATACGTCTAAAATCCAAACAAAAACATCAGAATTCAACCTTACAGGGGCCACCAAAATACTAGACACGCCACCATCTGAACAAGTGGAGTTCCATGATCAGATGAAGGTACCAAGGTTTACTTACCATCCAAATAGAAAGTAAAATTTACCGTTTAATTCCTAGAGACCCCCGCAGAACATGTCTTTTCGCTGTCTTGGAGTTCAAATCGTGACCCTTCGACCTTGCATGATGTCACCCTGATGCGCAGCACCCGCATGCACCGCGCGACAACCTGTTTATGCCGGCGACTGTTTCGTGAGTGGTACAACGGTTGCGTTACGTATTCGTGTGTAGGTATATTGATTCGAGGTTGCACGCGCGTCATGGGGGCCGGGGGGGGGGGGGGGGGGGGGGGGGGCTGGGAACTTCCTCCATGATTACATTTAAAACAAGCTCTTTGAACGTCATTAACCCTCCTGTGCACCTGGCCAAAATCGACCCAGTTGTTGTACAGATCAAAACCTATCAAATGACAGATTGAAACACACACAAACTGTGAGAGTTGGTGTTTAGAGTTTTTGATAGGCTGTGATAGTTACAAGTATAGGAGGGTTAAGAAAGGATCCCACAAACCAAAAAAACCCAAAAAAACATCAACAACAAAACAAAAGAAATCAAACCACAAAACCGAGTTATTTTTGTGGCCGTTGTAAGGTTGAATTCTGATGTTTTTGTTGGGATTTTAGACGTATTTAATTAATGAATGGAAAATCGTTGTACGCGTACTTGGACCCTACTATCGCCAGATCATGTCCAAATGTTAAAAAAGGTGATAAAGGGTCCAAGTTACTCGGACTAAACATAATCCTAACAATAACATTATTAATAAAATAACAATTCTAGAATAAGTTTAAATGAATTTTGACAATATTTCAGTGAATACAATGCATTTTTTATGCACTTTTGGTGAACTGGTCACACCATTTTAAATTTAGGCTTAATGCCATTTAAAAAAGTTTGAACCCTACTTGCATAACAGATTTTTGGGGTCATGAAATTGACTGGGTAGCCTAGTAGTGGCAAACAAATAATAAAATCCAAGATGTTCAGAAATAAATATAGCATAGAGAATAGCTTATTAGCTTTTGCATATGAAGTTGCAGAAATCATAATATGAAATCATTTTAATGTAGCCTAAATAAAATCCTGCCTCAAATTTCTGCTCAACTTTCTGCATACCTTGACTCTCTCTGACATTAAGGGGATAAAAGTGTGATGACCCGGTCTTTACCACGTCAATAATAACCGAGGAGGGGCGTGACCGCTGTTAATGGACCGAGTCGAAGGCGAGGTCCATTAACAGTGGTCACGACCCTTTGAGGTTATTATTGACTGGTAAAGACCGGGTCATCACATTTTTATCCCCATTCATAAATGCCTTCTGACGAAAAATGCAAAAACCTCCCGTAAAAAGGACAAAATGCGAAGCTTTTTCACCCCACTTTTTCTCCCATTTGCTCAGTACAAAACACATGTGCGTGAAGGCGCTCCGCGCCTGTCTGTCGCGTGCGCGTACGCACACGCACGAGATGCAGCGTTTTATACGCGTGCATTAGCGTTGTCTTACATTACGAAGTTCAGTACATCTTGCGCGCGCACCTACTACGCTCTCCCCGTTGCGTATCGGCTGAGAACAGCTGGTTATGACGCGCCGTGTTTAAACAACTTCCAGCCGTGTTTAAACAACTGTTTAAACACACCCACGTGACAGGCTCTCGACCAATAGGGATAGTGAAACTCGCTGTGGCATTTATGAATAATAAATTACACACTGGCATTTTCATGTATAAATACGTCCATAATCTTCTCCCTCTAACTTTTTCCTCCTACTTCACTCCTGTACACGACACACACTCTCATCGCACTCGATCCCGAAACAATCTATTCTTACCATTCACCCGCACGTCATATTCCATTCACACGCTGAGATTCTACGGTCCTCGCCTTTGGAACTCTATTGATGTGACTTAGCTTCTGAAATTTACTTTTTCTTTTTTCTTCTACTTTGAACCTTAGATTTATGCCCAGTTCTAAGAATTATTTGTCTCAGTCTTGTTTAATATATTTATCCTTGTCTCATTTTGTCAGCAGTATGTACATTGTTTCTTACCAGATTACGTATGCGTTTAGTATGCGTTTAATGTCATGTCCATGTAATCAGTTTGTTTGTCATATCCGTCAATTTCGTCATATCTGTTTGTCTGTTGTGTCCGTCTGATTTGTATGTCTCATCACTTCACTCAGTATTTCTTTAATTAGTTATTATTTAAAGGCATCTCTATACAAGCTTCGGCTTCCAGAATATGCCTCCATGTATGTGCCGGCAATATATTATATATTTCCTTGTATATTGTAATTTCTTGTATATTTCAATTGCCCTGTGCAGAATGGAAATATATGTGACCCGCTCTGGAAAAAGGTATATTATGTCGCAAAATATGAAAAATGAGTTTGATGTATGTTTGGAAAGCCCGCAATGTAAGCTTTCATTTGGTACGTGGTAGAGCTCCAAAGCCCTTTCCGTTCTGGAGATATCGCATTGTTGCATATTAATTATTTCTATGGCGTTCAAATTGCACAACAGAGAAAACAGGCTTTGAAATAGCTAGTTCTAATACAATGCAATGCCACAATGCACTCTAAAAAGGTTATTTTTTCATTTTATTCACTGAAATCAACATTGTTGTGCACCAAACCTGAAACTTTAGATATTTAAGATGTCATTAAAAACAAAAAAACAAAAATGAATTTTGATGAAAATTTCACCCTCTCAACGTTTAAAGGGCCATTACACGTAAATGCATAGCGCGACTTATATCACCTTTTTCTGGAGCAGGTCACAAATGTGAACTGAACCATGGAACCATGAACTTTGCCAAGCCTTCTCTTCAGAACTGACAATTTACATGTATTTCAATAGGCACTCGTCAATACAAAACGGGAACTCTTCATACATTTTTTGTTGTGACATGTAACTTTCCACCAAGGTTGGCACGGCCTCACACCGCTGCATAAGGCAGGGCTCCGTGGCGATCCAAAGATCACCCGCCTGCTGCTGGATCAAGGAGCCAACGTCAACGAGACCAACGACTACGGAGAGACACCAGTCCACTATTCATGCAAGCGAGGGGCCCTCGTGAATATTCATGCCATGCTGGAAGAAGGAAAGGTCAAAGGTGATGTGTGGCACCGGGACTTCGCAGGGAGGAACTGTCTGCATCATGCTGCCGCTGGGGGTTGTGTGTAAGTATTCGTAGCGGGAGTCATCAGAGATTTTGGAAAGAGTTCCATACCTGGACATCACTTATTTTCCCTTAATATGACTTAAACACTACAAAAACTGTAAATCTGATGAAGAAACACGAATTTAGGAGGGACAAATTTTCAACTCATTCTTTGAAAATACTTTTGACTTTTTCTGTCATGGCCCATAGACTTTGTGCACGAGGTATGAGCTTCGTGCACAACTACCCCCTCAGCGGAAAGAAAAGGCGAGTTGGGGGGTCAATATCGACGCCATCTTACCTGACTTCAATTTAAGTGTCTGGTTCCCGCTGTGATATTCTTATTGAAAAAAAATTATCGAGAGTCGGCAAACAGACAAAGCAATCCCACTGGTATACGAGTATCAAATGAACGAGGAGCGCAGTGCGTAATACCAGCGACGTACTCCCCGCGGAAGTGCGGTTGCTATGTGGACAGCGCCCTCTTTTGTTGGCGCACGGAGCCCATACCGGTAAGTGATGTCCGGATATGGAACTCTTTCCGAGATTTCAAAATCCGTTTAATCCTAATTTTAATTCGTCAAACAATCCACAGGGGAAACTGACTAGGTAAATTTGAATACATTTTCAAAGTGAACAAAGAAAACGGGCAGGAGCGGGATTCGAACCTGCGATCTCCGGAATACCGTATCCTAATTTTTATTCAAACTGATATTTCACCAGAAGTTCCCATATCTACCTCATAGTTTATGCCAACAAAAAGTGATTAGCGAAAAGCCCTCCCAATGACTGGATATAGTTTGCAGGATTCAGTGACCGCTGGGCCTTTACAAAAACACCCCAGAGCTGTAATGTTGAAGACAAAAAATTACCATGGAGCAAATTGGAGGTTGTTTTCTTTCTTTTTAGGTTGCTTTTAAATATCCAGTTTCTGAAATTGAAACCGAATATTGAAACTGAAACCGATTGTTAAAAAATCTAGATTTAGGTCTATATCCCATATGTAAGTATGTTGTTGTGTTTAAAACCCTTCAACTGTTACTCCCATGTACGTATGTTTCCTTCGCCAACTTAGTTTTGCTCATTGTGCAGATCTACAGTTTACCCTTTGTGTTGTACAAGTGACGTCAGATCAGTTTCATTTTAAGCAATGAGGTGCTTATTTGTGTTTGAATAGGCATAATGGTGTTGCGTAATTGATTTGCATAGTAGCCTTTTACAAGCAGTGATATTCGTTGATTTCCTCTGTTGCTGTCGTAGTTATCAGGAGATTCTTTGGAAGCGGGGTTTTTACAAGAATGCGAATCCCATGGAAGTGAAGCTAACGACCAACTTGAAACCTTTCTGGTGATTACTAGTGTGCAAAGTTTTTCTTTTTGGTCAGATTCACGAGTTTAAACCCGGTGTAGGCTGTGCTTCGATTCTGTAGCAGCAATTGATTAACTGAACCAGCGATCCCGGTGATTTTCGAATAGTGCATAATTCAATAGCAATTAATCATATCGATACCAATCACTACATAAATATGCCAAGAATCGATACTATCTACTTCCGACTTTACCTCACAATGTTACAAAGAAATCAATCAATATTACTATTAAAAACCTTTGCACGCCTGATTTTATAATGTGTATCTTGGGATACTTCTTGTGCACTTCTGGGGTACATCTGACAGAAAACCCAGATAGGAGACATTTTGAATGGTTCGTGTTGTTAAAGCGTTTGTGCAGTATTTTGGCAACACGCCTAGCAGCATCCCGATGTAAGACTATCTCACAGACATTATTACCAATAGCTACGGCTCTTCACCGTAGCCTGTCAATGGCCAAATTCGAAGCCGTAGCCACAAAAGACCCGATCCGGGCAACGGCTTAAACTATGCGAGCGCAGCATACCAGCCTGTGAATAAACTAAACTGATACACCCGCAATATGCGTCAACATACATGCATGGGAAAACTACATAAGTGCCTTTTGGCTGTACAATCCCTTGTTCTACAAGCCGCACACCCTAATCCCTAACCCCATCCAAAAGCTGAGGATTTTTCTGGTTCAGAATAACCTACATGTAGACACTTTCAATGATAGCCATGGAGCAGGTCAGGGGAACGGATGATAGGTCATGCATGACTGTGCAGCCAACCACACTGAATAGAGTGGTCCTATTCATCACTCTCGGAGGCCCCCCCCCCCCCCCCTTCATGTGAATGAAAGCTTTGTCTATTCATCACTCCCTATTCCTTACAATATAAACATGAATAATTGAGTATGCGCAGGAATGTTCCTATAGAGATCAACTGGCCAGGTGGTCTTTTTCAAACCGCGGCTATGTCCGTATACAAGAGGTTCAGCTAGTGTTAAAATTTCAAAATATAATTCACATTTTTTCATTTAAGCTTCAGGCCAGATTTTGTACGAAACTTTTTTGGGAATTTGGGAATTTCAAATTTACTCTTAAAAAAATCCATGTGCTTAATTTAACCCTAAGTCCCTAGGGTGTGTTGAAAATCGTATTGAAATTGGAGGATTCAGGACTGTTAGGGTTTTAATAGCAACTTAATACCATTTCTTTTTTTAACTCTTTGCGTATGGACGACACCATATGGCGCAAAAAACAGTGCCACCAGGCCGGATGACGTCTATAGATGCCATTTTCTGCATTTTCAATCCATTGTGGGATTACTGTGTTCGTTACGCTTGGCTGCACAAGCTTTTTGTGTCCGTTTCGCTTGGCTGCAAAGCTGGCACGGCACCCCGGCTCCTCACTGTAATTACAGTACTCGAGGGGTGAAGGGGAAGCATATGCTGATGTGTTGATGAGCCAACGATTTTTTCCCCCCAAATTTACAGAGGATGATGTGCCGTCTAGACTTGAGTAGTAAGCTTGAGGTCTTACCTCTGTTTTTGTGCTGATGATATTGCAACAATCTATTTTTTCCCCAATTTTTTCTTGGTTTACAGATTAACCCTGCACTACTTATCCGAGGTACATGGAATGGCATTCCATGACAGAGATGCTGCGTAAGTCACCTGTGCATTCATCAAAATCCAACCACTCGGTTTAATCACTGATAATTATTATTCTATGGGTTAACCCTAACCCCCTAGGCATTTTTTACTAGGAAGTGCCCTGAAGCTGTCAAAATCCAACACTTAGTATACCTACGGCACAAATTGAGGCATCATAGCTCCATATAAAGTAATGGTGCCAAGGGGGTCATGCTAATTAGCGTCAACAAGCGTCAGCAAAGCGTCAACAACTTGTAAAAGCACTGTTAAGCTTAAACATGTTGTTCGTAATATTTATTGGGCTCCTATGATTATTTAGAAGTATCATAAGTATTTAAAAGTATCTTAAAATGTGCGATTTGTAAGCGAAAAAGTATGACATCAACAGTGTTTTTTCCCGGCATGCGCAAAAGAGAAAACAAAGATGGCGGCGCCCAATTCATCGTAATTTTGTCGTCATATAATTTAGTTTTTATGTGGGATTGTGAACGAGAATTCGCCCAATTTCTGACATAATACGAGATGCGAGAGTTTGTTGAATACAAGTATAGCTTTTGTGAAGCTTAAATGTGCATTTTGAGCTTGTTGACGCTTTGTTGACGCTGATCGGGTTTATTGACGCTTGTTGACGCTAAATAGCATGACCGGTGGCAAGGCGGTAGAGTCCTGAACCCATCAAAATTCAACACAACCTGCTGTTGGAGTTTGTAAAGGCTTGAGGTAGTTAGGGTTAACATGATTCCAACAAAATCCAGTAAATGTAAAAGAATAGTTTTAATAGTAAAGCTATTTGTGTTTGTAGAATAAGTGAACTTGCCTTTATCAAGGTAATATACAACATTTGCTTTTGCTGTAATTTTCAGAAATGGATGCATGTGTGGGCTTTGTATTTTATAGCAAGTATTATTGCAATGACCTGTTTAAAATGTTTTATGTTCATAGATGCTGGACAAACCAACAAGAACAAAATGCATGCTTACAACTTCTTTGATGATTATTTTTCTTTCCTAGTGGTCAAACGCCACTTCATGTCGCCTGCCTGCAAGGTTTCCAAGACGCCATGAAATATTTGCTGAAGAATAATGTAAGTTTCAAAACTCAGAACTAGGCTCAGAATGCTCAGAACTAGGCGCGCAGGCTCAAAACTAGGCGCGCAGGCTCAGAACTAGGCGCGCAGGCTCAGAACTAAATGCGCGGGCGCAGAACTAAATGCGCAGGCGCAGAACTAGGCGTGCAGGCGCAGAACTTTATCGGCCATTTAAAACCACCCACGTGACGGATTTTTGTACATTTTTGCCCATAGAGGTCGGATCTCACATGGACCGATAACTACGGCAACACGCCGCTGCACATAGCGTGCATCAACGCCTTGAGTGAAGCCTGCTGGATCCTGCTGCAGCACGGCAACTGCAGCATGCTGCGTGTCACCAACAACCAAGGCCAGACGCCGCTGCAGATACTCTTTGAGGGGCGGTGTGCTGGGTAAAAGCATTAACTCTTTGTTATGTTAATCGGTTTGAATCAAATTGATTTAAGGAAAAGGTGCAGTTCCATAAAGCTATGAGCACATTGAACTGGGGTGTGTGTTTTACTGGCAGTACGGAATCGGGTACCCGATTGAAAAAAAGCACGGGTACCTGGGTACCCGTTGAAGAAATCCAATCCCAAAAATTACATCTGGGAAATTACTGTTGCTATTTTTTGTAATGGTCCGCATGTTAACCCTAACCCCTTGGGAAACTTTACTAGAAAGTATCCTGAATCCGCCAAAATCCACCTATTTTGTCATGCACGAAAAGTTGGTTTTGGTGACTGCTCAATATGGAGGTATCCTGAATCCATCAAAATTCTGCAGTAACGCTAGGCTTACAATCCTCAATCCATCAAAATCCCCCAGGTTTCAATATGGAGGTATCCTGAATCCGCCGAAATCCTCCAAAACGGGGAAGGATTTTGATGGATTCAGGTAGGTTCGGGTTAATACTACCACATCAATGCAGCAAGATGCAAGTGTGTACAGTGAGCTCTATAGCTTTACGGTATAATAAATTGCATTAATCAGCAGAGTTGTATTCGAGTCCCTGCAAGTCCTTCCACAAGTCCTTTCCCAAGCCCAGTCAGAAGTCCTTTCATAAAGCCGGTCACAAGTAACTGGATGAACAATGACAAAGGAATGCCTTTTGTCACAGCTCATTTGAATAGCTTGCGATTGGGATTAGGACTGGAGGGCTTGTGATGGACTTGCAGGGACTTGTGAAAGGACTTGCAGGGACTCGAATACAACTCTGTTAATCAGTCATTCACCCCTTGTGTCCGGCTGTTATCGATGGAGGCTGGTATGCCAAGAACGGGCTGTACAGCCAAGCGCAAATTTATATGCAAACAATAGGCACCACGCTGAATAGAGTGGTCCTATTCATCACACTTGGAGCCCCCCTTTCGTGTGAATAAAAGAATTGGTTGAAAAAGCTCCATCTATTCATTACACTCATAGTCATTCAAGAACAATATAGTCAAAACATGAACGGATTGAGTACGTGCATGAATGCGCGTATAGATGACAACCGGCCAGGTGGTCTTTTATCAAACCATGACTATTCTTATGAAGTTTGTGTTGTAGAACTTTTATAGCACGATGTTAACCCCCCCTAGCACGTTTACATTTTATACTTCCTGGTAGCCACCAGCATTTGTTCAAGGAGTTGGTCTACTGGGCGGACTCCAAGACTCCGAACCTACCCCCTAAGGGCCCCCTCTTCACCTGGTACTTCATGCTGACCCTCCCGGCTCACTTCTTTGCCCTCATCCTTCTGGTCCACTCGGTCATCCCCGGCTACGGAGCCGTCTTCACCACAGTCGCTACCGGTTTCCTGGCGTTTTTCATCGGTAACCAGGGCCATCGGCTGTCGCACATTTCCAGGTAACTTGGTCGTGTTGAAGGATTGAGATTTCCCCGGATTTTTTTCTTCTGATTTCCGGATTTGTTTTCGTCTTCCAGATTTGCAGACGATATTTTGTTCTTTAAGTTGTTTTTATTATTCCAAAATGACCTCTGCAACCTGAAACAAATTTTAGTTCTAATGACCCTATTTTTGTTTGCAATTTTAAACCGTATCTTTTGTTAAAAAATGCATTTTTAAAGTTTAGCAACGCTATACTAATCAAAGGCGTGGGCATGTTTCGTGGATTTTTTCATTTTCTGCAAATCTCACCCCCTGATGTTGGAGTGCTAAGGCTGGTGGTGTCAAACCCGAGGTCTTGTGGGTAATTCTACAGATCTGTGGGTTGACTCCGAGCCACGGGAGGGCTTGTGTCCCTGAGCAAGATTGTTTATCACCAGTTGGTTGTTGTGTCTGAGCTAGGCCTTTGGACGGTTATAGTTGTGCCCTCATAACTGAGATGGTCTAATAGTAAGGGGATAAGAGTGTGATGAACTAGTCTTGAACATGTCAATAATAACCGTGGAGGGGGCGTGGCCGCTGTTTATGAACCAAGCCGAAGGCGAGGTCTGTTAACGGCGGCCACGACCCTGTGAGGTCATTATTAACTGGTAAAGATCGGGTCATATTTTTATTCCCGTTCATAAATGCCTTCTTAAGAAAAAAAACAGATCTGGACAAAATGCAATGATTTTTCACCCCCTTTTTCTTCAATTTACACCCTAAAAAACGTTTTCGTCGGTATCCTCTCAAAAATCAGTAGTGCCTCCGATATCCGGGGGCCATTTTGCAATATTTCTGTTCATCCTCTTTCCCTGGAAGTTTTCAATTTGGTTGAAAACTTAGAAGTATTCAAGGTTTCTGTGCAGTCTTAACCCTAACTCCCTGCTATAATTTACTAGGAACCATACCCATCCTTGCAAATTCCAACACCATATGGTAACTGTACACACAAATTGTTGGACTCTGATTCTGGTGGTATGCCAAACTCAGTGTAAAGGACTATCAGTTTGGGGGTCCAGTACCCATCCTAACAGATTCCAACCAAACATGCTGTATGGGTTTTGATGGGTTGAGTACTGTTAAGAATACTTGTGTGAGTGATGGTAGATGGGGTCGCAGAGTTGTCGTCTTAACCCAGCTACGCCAAGCCTTGCAAACTCCAACATCAGGTTTTGTCTAATTTTTGATGGGTTCAGTACTGCAGGGCCTTGGCACCATTACTTTACATGGAGCTATGATGCCCCAATTTGTCTAAGTCCAAAAAATGTGCCTTAGGTATTCTGCCATCAACTCAAGAACCATAAACCTCATATTAACTCAATACTGCATCGAGGTATCATTGCTTGATAAGTTAGACACCTGGGCCCAATTTCATAGAGCTGTTAAGCACAAAAATTTGCTCAGCATAAAAATGTCTTGCTTAGTAAAAACAGGTTACCAGCCAAAAGTCCATGTAATTTTCATGCTAAGCAAGCAACAGCTGAATGCCAGTCAAAAGCAATATTCCACACATGGAAATCTGGTTGGTAATCCAGTTTTTATGAAGGAAGCATTTGCATGCTAAGCAAATTTGTGTGCTTAACAGCTTTATGAAATTGGGCCCTGATATTTTTGGAAGCAACTTTACTCTGTTTTGGGACATGATCCAGGTGGTCCAACCCTGTGTATTGTGGAGCGTTTGCTGCCGGCCTCCTTCACAGCACACTCTGTTTCTGCTGGAAGCTGCTACCCGATATCCTTTGGAACTTTTTTTTATGATCATTGATACTTAAATGGTTTGACCTTTCAAAACCTTTCAAAATGTTCTTACTGGCAAGATGGCTAAAAAATAATGATGAACCTTTTAAAACACTCCAGAATTTGTTGCTACTGCACTACCGCACCTTTCAATGCCCTTTGAAAGGTATTGAAACGTAGAACAATTGGGCTATGGTATACCAGTTTGTTCAGAGAGTTGTTTCACCTTTCGAAACCTTTCATAGGTCTCTTTTATCAGACAGTTTTCTCACCTTTCAAAACCCTTCAGTCCAGCAAACTTGAAAGGTTTTGAAATGTCTGACAATTCTATGGCAACTGCACTGTACATAGGAGGGTTAATATTTTCTCCTGCTTCCCAAGCAGGGGTCGAATTTCAGGTAAAAATCTACTAGACAGCTGGGCTAGTAGCACAAAATTTTTACTAGACCGGAAGGTATTTCACAAGATCAATGGTAAAAATAAGAACACAGTGTTTTGAATGAGTGTGCTGTTTCAATTTTTCCCCCTTTGCCGACCTTGTTGGGGAAGGGGTTAGAAATGCTGTTTTGATTGAAACTCCCTGCCTCAAAACTAAAAATGGCCATTCCAGTAATTATGGGGCTTTTTCAGTTTACCAGATTTAGAAAAAAATGGACTTAATCACTAGACCACCGGACTAGTTCGGTCAAGAGTTCACTAGACCACCGGACTAGTTCGGCCAAGAGTTCACGAGACCAACGCTCAAATCACTGGACTCGGTCCAGCGGTCCAATGGATATTTCGATCCCTGCCAAGAGTGCAGCATTTTTTAGGTTATATTTAATTTCTTCTTTAAAGGTTCAGCATCACTTAAAACCCCCTTCAGTGTTTCTCATATGGCCCTGCTAAATCCAACAATTTCCAACGAAACTGAATTGAGAAGCCTGCTATTAAAATAAAACAAAATCCAACAGCAAATTTGGTTGGATTCTGCAGTGTACCACCTACACACCAGCCTCTGCATTTTGCGGCTATCCTGCAGAATCCAACAAAATGCAACGGGTACAACAGGGCGGAAGCTGAATATACCCGTTGGATTTTTGTCACGTTTGAATTCGCGTGGGGAAAAGTTGCCTGCGGAATGTGAATGAGACTGCACATTATTTTCACAGAATTTCCCATTCCCATACAGTGTTAATAACTTTCGATTGCAGTGTACTGTACATTAGGGTGGAGTGGTTAATCTGTGGTCGGGCCAGGCCGTTGAAAAGCCTGGCCAAGCCCCTGGAAAGCCTGAGCCTTTGGGCTTCTGTAATCCCCTGATTGTACACCATAAACTGCCCATTAATTCTAGAGTCCAGCCGGCTCCCATTGTTCACCCAGACTTGACTGACAGCTGAGGCATCTTTTGATCCTGCCGTGAATGGGTACAGATTAGTGTGGGAGGGGCTACAAACCAGGCCTGGCCTGGCAGAGGCCGGGCTTTATTGATTAGTTGATGCTCTATTGTTTATAGGTGATTTGTGGCTCACAATAGCAAGAGTAAAAGCCGGAAGGCCCGGGCATGGCTGGGCTTTTCAAAGGCCTGGCCCGACCACAGATTAAGCACTTCTCCCTTAGTAGCAGGCACGTGATTCCGTATTTATACCTTGACCCGAACCTTTACTGTTGTGGCCAGTCAACACTTACACTCACCTCCTGGTCGATCTGCCCCTGCTCATCATCATCTTCTACCTGTACCTGGTGCTGCTGTTCCGTGACCCGGGCAGGTGTACGAATTCCAAGGCCGGTCCGTCCATCGAGGAGCCCTACCTAAGCATCAGGCATGTGGCAGTCGGAGAGGTCAAGTACGAGGAGTTTTGCGGTCCTTGTGAGGTAATAGTTGATATCAAATATTATACAACACCTGAATAAATCCCAGCCATCCGATTGGTGGATCGTCGATCACGTGCATTGAATTATTCGTCCCATCGCACGACGCGAACCCGCACCGCCTAAACAAGTTCTATCACATGGTTCTATTAAACGGTATACGCGTTTGATAGAACTTCCCCGCCGCCACAACACGGCTGTCATTGGACTGGTTCCTGGTCCCTCCGTTGTCCTTCGGACTTCAAATGTATATTATATACATACGGGGACCGGGAACCAGTCTAGGCTGTCATTCACACAAAATGGTGGATAAAACAATAAATACAGCCTTAACTGTAACAGTCCTGAATCCTCCAATTCTAAAATGATTTTCTACACACCCGAGGGAGTTGGGGTTAAAGGTAGTGTACACGATTGGTAATCCTCCAAATTGTTTTTTACTGAATTATTACGAAATACCTTACTAGACTGTAAGTTAATAGTAGTCTCAATCATCCTGTGAAATGATGGCACCAGGTGTGCTGTCGTTGTCAAGAAAAGTGGAAATTTATATCGTTTTCCAACGATTTCCGGCCGAAAATCGTTGGGAAAACTGCCCTGTAGCCTTTAGTCAAGGCTCGTGGCTATATGGACAAGTGGCGTGCCCCGGACATGCTGACATTCAGGGCGCATCACGTGTCCAGGTAGCCACGCGCGCCTTGACTAAAGGCTATCATCTGCCCGACGGTTGAACACGAACGCCGTTTTTCTCTCGTTTTTTTCACCATCCAACAACGCAAAACTTTGAATAGGTCAGTGGAACGATATTTCCTATAAAATACTGACCCCCAAATCCACCCGTTTCTGAAAATTGCAACAATGACCAATCATGTACACTGCCTTTGAAGCTGATTTGGATTCAGTGGATAACGTGCAGATCATACAATCTCTTCTGTTATCAAACAGAGTTGTCACGTGTAGATAGGATGTAATCTTTTTTCCCTTTTTTTTTTTCCCCCTTTTTTTTTTTTCATGCCGGTCACTAGATTGTCACCCCGGATCGTGCCAGGCACTGTAAACTCTGTGAACAGTGTATGCTCAACATGGACCATCACTGTCTCTTCTTGCTGCGCTGCATCGCCAAGGACAACCATCGGCACTTCGTCCTGCTCATCTTTCTCGCCCTGCTGTCCCAGATCCTCTTCCTGCTCTACTCCATCCAGTACTTGGGACTCATGCACCCGGGCCACGCCCTCTGGGACGTGGGCGTGGCCGTCGTCCACCAGCACGGCTGGCTGTGGGCCCTGTGGCTGCTGAACGTCCCCTCCATCGCCTGGGGCGCGTCGCTGGTCTGGATGCAGCTGCGACTGTTATCCAACGGCGTCACCATGGTGTGGCACCCGAAAGTGACCTCGATGAAGGGCGTGGACCGGTTGCAGCTGTCCCGGTCGGAGAAACTCAGAAACTTGCGGAATTTCGTTGCCGGGCGGAGGATTTTCACGGCCCTGGAGCTGGGCGCGATGGAGAAAGTTTGACATCTTTTTCCCAAAAGAAGTGAAGAGTTTTTAACTGCTTCTGGCCGGTGGTTATGCAATCAATGGCGTTCATTCTCACCGTTTTCGTTATCGTGGCCTGTGTGACCCAACCCTCTATGCTAATTAGTGTGACCCACTGCTTGTCCCCACAACCGAAGTCCGAATGATAATGGCGAGACCAGGAAACCAGTCTATTCTATTGTGTCAACCACTGATCTCTGTGTAAACAGGAAAGCGCATCGGCTGGTCGCGTTAAGGCCACCGTCCGCCATGTTATCACTCCCAATACAATAGGTTTTCAAACCTTGTCCCCAGGGTCTCCTTTCATCCTCGTTCTCCTTACATAGCTATCAGTGGTAAATTGGGAGTGGTAATATGGCGGGTGCTGGCTTCAGTTGCTTGTACAGCGCGCAATGGCCAAATGAGCTATCCAGTTTATATAGAGATCAGTGGTGTCAACCACATCACAAAAAGGTTAATAAACAGACATTAGTTATTACCCTTGACCTCGGGTTTCATATGGGGGGGGGGGGGGGGGGGGGCGTCGGGACGCCATGCTGACTTGTGCAGCCAAGCATAACGTACACAATACCCCAATAATGGATTGAAAATGCAGAGATTGGCACAAATAGACGTCAACCGGCCAGGTGGCAATTTTCAATCCGCACGTATTTGGGGAAACCGGTGGCAAAGGGGGTTAAAAGAAGCGGTTTTTGTTCAGATTATTTTTTGTATGCTTCACATAGTTCTTCACAAAATCTTGATAAATGTATGCATCTTAATGATGACGGATTTTTAGTCATTGATTTTTTTTTAATGTTGAAGGTTTACAAGCTGTATAAATGAAAACTAATAACACTTATGAGCAATTCCGGTGCTGCTGATCTAGTCCCTTTTGTCAATTTTGCGATTTATATCACGCATGCGTGGTCTGTTTTCGCTCGAACGCATCTAGTCGATCAACTACGTCAAAACTAGTTTGTGTAGCAAAACAACAAACTGTAAAGAATGTCGTCTGCTAATTGTTAACGAAGCAAATGTTGGTACGTCATTTTTATTTTCTATTATGTATTTCTTTTAGTTTCTCTAAACTTTAGTGCAATAAAAAATTCATTATCTTTATATTGCAAAGAGTTATTATCATTGGACAAAACTAACAATTTACCGTAAACGTTTGCAAAACTTGCCCAGTAACCTATCCTCCATCTTGAAACCGTGACGTAACTCGCGAGTGACTAGAGAAACCATGGTCCTGAGGCCTGAGCTAGGTTAACCCTCCTATACTTATAACTATCACAGCCTATCAAAATCTCTAAACACCAACTCTGACAGTTTGTGTGTGTTTTAATCTGAAATTTGATAGGTTTTGATCTGTACAGCAGCTGGGTCGATTTTGGCCATGAGAACAGGAGGGTTAATCCAGTTGGACTAGCTAGTCAAACCACGCAGCGTTCGAGTGACATCTAGATTGACTATGGTTAAAGTCTAGTCACTCTAGTCGCCCAACCGAATTGCTCTATGCTGCACTCTTGGCCTGATCTACAGTTATTTTCATGGTAAATGTTCCACCGGCTTGTCCAGCTAATAGTTTCTCCAGTTTGAGTGTGAAACTCGGCTTTCTGCCTGTTCCCACCGATATACATGTACTCTAAGCTGTACCTAGAATGTAGAACACAAATCTATGCCAATAAATGTTCCCCTCGTTCTGTATCTCTATGGAATTCTTTGCCTGTATTAAAAATCATCATTTAAATAGGTGTGCTGTGATGTTCAGAGCTTGAAGATTTTAGATCAGTGGGAGAATACTTTCAGATCGTTCAGATCACTTAAAAAAAAGAAACATTTTTGGCTTGCAGTACTGTTGCAGATTATCTTTGTTTCTAGTACAAAGACGCAAAAGCATTTACAAATGTGACCCGCTACAGAAAAAGGTGATATAAGTCGCGCTATGCATTTATGTGTAATGGCCCTTTCAAACCCAAAAGGGTGAAATTTTTCGTCAAAATTCATTTTTTGTCTTTAATGACATCTTAAATATCTAAAGTTTCAGGTTTGGTGCACAACAATGTTGATTTCAGTGAATAAAGTGAAAAAATAACATTTTTAGAGTGCATTGTTCCATTGCATTGTATTAGAACTAGCTATTTCAAAGCCTGTTTTCTCTGTTGTGCAATTTGAACTCCATAGAACTAATTAATATGCAAAAACGCGATACCTCTAGAACGGAAAGGGCTTTGGAGCTCTATCATGTACCAAATGAAAGCTTACATTGTGGGCTTTCCAAACCTACATAAAACGAATTTTTCATATTTTGCGACATAATATACCTTTTTCCACAGCGGGTCACATTTGTGTCGTGTATTTAAATATGTTATTTTATTTATATGTAGTTTTTGCTGCTGTACATTAACAAACTGAAAATTGTGATTGTAATTTTATTGATGGACTTTAATAGTAAAAATTGTGCCGATGTACATGTAGACGTACACACGTGTGAAGTTTTGAAAGTTGTGATAAAGACTGTAAGGTGTGTGGCCATACAGCTAGAAACTAGATGTCTGCGTTCTTGTGTCCATGAAAAATTCGAATATCGACTAGTATTGGGTGGTTCCGGTGGTTCCCGGTCCCAATATGGGAAGCGGAACCGCGAGTCCAATCTTTTAAAGAACCGGGTACCCGCCTCCAAATTCTTGGCTCCAATTCAATCACCTGAAGGCCCAGGACATTCACTCTGGCTAGTGGGGGAAACCACAGAGACTCGTGTATACTGACCCTGAATGACACAATTACTCCGGGGTGTGGCCAGGACGAACTTAAGCCGGGTATTTTGTACCTGTACCCAAGTCCAGCACTCGGAGCCGGTTCCAAGTAAAGTCAAACACCTTTATAACAAGGTTCTTGGGACTTTACCTTGTTATAACAGGTACCTTGTATTATCAGTAATGGAAAACAAAGAAAAACAAAGACCCAGGACCTATTTCTTCAGGCGCCTTTGAATTGTTCGCCAGATACTGTGCGCTTTATAAATTCTCTAATTATTTCCTTGTTATAAGCAGGAGGTTGTATTAACAGTGCTCTTATTATCAGGGTTCGACTGTATACCCACAGTACAGTGGAGATTGAGCATCACACAAGTCAAGCTTGCTCATAGATCAGCCTGTACAGTGTACATTATGCACAGTCGTGAATGTGCATTGAAGTCTGGGTTGATGTACATGTGTATTCTACTCTACACGCGGTCCACGCGGTAAAATCAATGTCAAGGAACAGAAAATAAAGTAATAAATGCTAAATTTGCAGAAATGTTGGGAAAGCAGGGGGGGGGGGGGAAATGCCGTTCTTATAGTCTGGTATCCCTCCATGCCTGAACCCACTTCAGACAAAATGTAGCAGTTTATAGATGTCAAGGAATTATCAAGTCGGGGAATAAGACTAGCTGGCTTGCACCTGTTCACGAATGTGTAACTATTTGAAAAAAAAATTAATTTTTTCCAATGACGGTTAGCCGACCATCGCTGGAAATTGATTTGAAAATGACAGCACACCAAGGTGCCATGATTTCATGGGTTGCTTGAGACAATCATTTACTAATACAGGGTCCGTTTCACGCAGATCCAGATCGTGATCCGGGCCCAGTCAGGGGGTGTCACTATATACCGGAAAACACTATTTTCTGGTATATAGTATCACTGCAGTAAAGTGAGGTATTTCATAATAATTCAGTAGTTTGGTTTTCTGATATTTGCAAATGTCGTATATTAACTTTTAGCCACTTTCCTTGCCCATTAACCCGGTGCTAAAATGGAGCCAACTACCCTACCTATCAAAACCTATCGAGTTTCAGGTTGAAACACACAACCTGTTGGAGAGCAAGCGCTAAGTTTTTTTGATAGGTTATGATAGTTATAACAGTAGGAGGGTTAAAGTGACTTTTTTTTCATATACTGTACAATACACACCACCACGCATAACATGTATGAACACATTATTATTAAATAATAATACAAAGAAAAGCAGCACTATGCTTGTATTGTTTTATTTGCCATTAATTATCAGATATTTAACCCTGTGTAAGCATAATATTCTTTCTTTAAGAGACTGGAATTAAAGTGGACAACAGGTTATAATGGAACGTCCGAAGAATAGCAAAGGTCCGACAATATACTATCAGCAATGAATGCAACATTAATTAATGCCATCGGTCGCATTTAGGAAATGCGAATTATACATCTAACCAACCCTTTGCGTACGGAAGACGCCATATGGCGCAAACAAATAGTGCCACCAGGTCGGATGATGGCATTTGTGCAGGTACAATCCATTGTTGGATTATTGTGTATGTTACACTGGACTGCACAAACACATTGTGGCCGTTTCGCTTGGCTGCCAGAGCCGCCGCGACACCCCGACGTCTCCCATAAAAAAACGTACTCAAGGGGTTAAAAGTTCGAAAAGTCGAATATGCGGTACTTGAGAAGTTTGTTCACACACCATGTTCAGCAATTAACTCTAACAAAAGAAAAGTACGGTCTGGGGCCAATTTCCAGGAACTGCTTAAGCACACAAAACCTTGCTTTTTAAAATGCGGTTACCAGCCGAACCTCTATGTGATTGTTATGCTAAGTAAACAGCCAAAAGCAATATAGAGTATCGAAGTGATGACGTCGATGCAATGTTTGGAACCAGAATACTTTTGTTATTTTGTGTCAATATGTTTGCATGACTGGCTGTTAAACAAAGGACCAGTCGAAATCTCCATTTGTTTGGAGCCAGTTGTCGTGCCAACTGACGTCCGACAGCGGTACTCTATACAGGTACAGCACCCTGCAATTTAAAGTTAACACTGTGAATGGAAGTGGGAAAATTATTAATATTTTAACACTTTTTGATTTCCATAAATACTTTCAAACTAGGGTTGTGCATTTACGGGAATCTGGTACAAAAACATGGGTACCCTGTAGGAAAATGTTTTCCCACTCGGGAATATTTTTTTCACATTTTGTGAAATGAAAATGAATTCCCTAGGAAGGGAAAAAGTTAAATACAGGATCGGCAACCAAATTTTGTGCGTGCTGTGTGTTGCTTGCGACTGGTATCCAGTTGTTGGTTTTTAGCTAGTATGGGGTATATAATAATAGGGATGAAAACCAAAATTTTGGAATATGATTACGTCCACTTCAGGGGTGATGCATTGGGTCATTTGGGAGATATTTTGCACAGGAAGTGGGTATCTAGCATGAAAATAACCCCCCCACCCCGGCCAAAAAACGAATCTGTATTATACGAAATCCGTATTTATACACGCTCAGTCGGTATTAAAGTGCTAAATATGAATGACTTGTTTAGCCCCTTGACTGAACATTACTGGAATATGAGAAATTCCAGCAAAGCCTTGACAAGCTTGGCATCTTCCTAAGTTTTCTACATACCACTCTGACTCAAATGCTTCCATTTGTAGCAGTTTTGGCTGTTTTTGGCGTTAATTTTGAATTTCAAGGGGTGGAGGGTTATTCAAGAGATACAGCATTACTTTTGGTGTCAAAATGCTTGTATTGATAATGTTAATCATTTCCCAAATGGACGTCTTCAAATTTTGACCTTGGAGTTTTATACCACCCCCTACTAGCGTAGCGTGAAAATCACAGAGTTTTGTATGGTAACCTGTAATTCAATAAGCATGTTTTTGTACTCCACAGTGCCTTTGAATTGAAGTCATGGTTTCGAAAACAAAGTTTTTGTGACTTAAGATCGATTTTATGAAAAACTCAATACAGTTTGGTTCTGCTAAATTTCCATAGTTACTTTACACTTTCAACTCGGGGTGTGCATTTACGGGTAGCACAGGAATTGGGTACCCGTTAAAGAAAGCCAATCTCAAAAATTAAATCTCGGAAATTGCTGTTCGTAAAGGTCCGCACGCTAATACTACCACATCAATGCATTACAATGCAAGTGTGTACAGTAAACTCTATAGTTTTAAAGTTTAAATTGCATTTTCGCAAGCGTCATAAATGTTAATCCGTTTTGTTTTTTCCATGTACCCTGGTTTTCATTTTGAAAATTCCCCACAAATGACATTCAAAATGTTTCTATTTCATTGTCTGAGAAATTACTAAGTAATATGCTAATTCGGTTACGGGTACTCGATTCCATAATCTGGAACCGATTCCTGACATTAGCGGTCGGGTACCAGGTTCGGATGCACAGCCCTACCTTTGACAATTTTTCAAATGTTTTAAGCACTGCAATGAGTGCAATCTCAAATTTAGCTTAAAGGTAGTGTACATGATTGGTCATTGTTGCAATTTTTAGAAATGGGCGGATTTGGGGATCAGTATGTTTTAGGAAATATCGTTCCACTGACCTGTTCAAAGTTTTGCGTTGTTGGATGGCAAGAAAAACGGCGCTCGTTTTCAACCGTCAGGTGGATGATAGCCTTTAGTCAAGGCGCGCGTGACGCGCCCTGGATATGCCATGGCGCTATCATGAACGGGGCGCGCCACTCGCGCCTTGACTAACAGCTACAGGGCAGTTCTCCAACGATTTCCAGCCGGAAATCATTGGAAAACGATATATATTTCCACTTTTCTTGACAACGACATCACACCTGGTGCCATAATTTCACAGGATGATTGAGACTACTATTAACTTACAGTCTAGTAAGGTATTTCGTAATAATTTAGTTTAAAAAAATTGCAGGATTACCAATCGTGTACACTGCCTTTAATAGTGCAAATCAGTTTATCACTGAAACCATTGCTTTAAATTTCTTGAATGCATATAGACAGTGAGAAAAAAGTTGGTAAAATTAAGTAGTTGATTTGTACTAATAATAATAATATTGCACCAACACTATAAAACAACAATTCAGTGGCATCATACATTTGCTGACCTTAAAAAGTAAAAAAAAAAATGACACAATTAAATTCACACACGTGCAAAAAAATTCATTACATAAAACGGCAGCTGGATTCTCAAAAAACGAATTTATATACTCCTTGAATCTTGAAGTGATCATCCTCCCGAAACGTTAAGGAATGTTCGGTTGAAAAGATGCCTGTTGCCTTCTGTTTCATTTCTAGCTCAAACCAGGGTCTTATAAAACTAAATAAAATGAATTCTATGTCATCCTACATGTTCTCACAACAAAATTGTAAGAAACAATCTCGAGACAATACCATTTACATAATACAACAGCCCTTATTGTTTTCTCAAGATTCAATTACATGCTGTCCAAAGTCCAAACATTAAAGTCGGTCATAAACAATCTCAAAATATCAACTTTACAGAGTTCTTAAAAAAACAAAATATCAAAATGATTCTTAATGGGTATTTATGCGAGACAAACAAAACACTCTCGGCCATCTTTTTGTTGCGTAATGTTTTTTCTTTCATGCAAGCCATATCAGATTTTATTGTTTTTTTCTCTCTAGTTGCTTAGCAACAGAGGTCTTACTTCATGCAGTAATTTAACGTCAACCTTTAAGTGTTTAAAAGCTAATGCAGGAAAAATTACTTGGACGATACTCGAGTAGATTTTTAAAATGGTCTTTTTCTTTGGATTTTTTCTTCCTGCTAGGCAACGGTGGGTGGTCTTCTAACTTTTACATAAGCCAATGTTATAGACAAGCTTCAGAGGACCGGAAATGTCTCGGAACATTCTTCCTTGAGAAGAAACCGACAAAATTAGAAAATGCAATAGTGCATCTACACATGAGTGAACGCAGAAATAAAATACTGGCTAAAGCTTTGAAAATGCATACGAGTAGATATATAGTTCAATATAGGTTCATGCTATATAAGGAATGACCAATCAGCGTCAAGGGTTCAAGGGTTCAAGGGTTCAAGGTAAGTATAATGTGTTCTTGGAATGAAGTACATTTATAATGCTTTATATGCACACAACAAATGAGCAAGGAATGCTTGGTTTTAACCTGATGAATACGGACGACGGCCATAGCTGTCGTTTAACAAAAAGACAACCTGGCCGGTTGTCATCTATACACGCATTCCTGCATGTACTCAATCCATTCATGTTATACTGTTCTTGAATGGGAGTGTAATGAATAGATGGAGCTTTTTCAAACAAAGCTTTCATTCACACGAAAGGGGGCTCCAAGTGCAATGAATAGGACCGCTCTATTCAGTGTGGTGCCTATTGTTTGCATTATACGCTTGGCTGCACAGCCAGTTCTTGGCATACCAGCCCCCCCATCAATAACAGCCAGATACAAGGGGTTAAACACACAATGTCTTCAGCTGCACGTTACGTTTCTATGGCCAGGACAATGGATAAACAATGGCACAAGAAATCAGCAAATAGTCGTAGACTACTTGATTGTGTGTGACTGCTGTTATCTGTGAATGTACGGGATTGTCAGCAAACAGTCGTAGACTACGTGATTGTGTGTGACTGCTGTTATCTGTGAATGTACGGGATTGTCAGCAAACAGTCGTAGACTACTTGATTGTGTGTGACTGCTATTATCTGTGAATGTACGGGATTGTCAGCAAACAGTCGTAGACTACTTGATTGTGTGTGACTGCTGTTATCTGTGAATGTACGGGATTGTCAGCAAACAGTCGTAGACTACTTGATTGTGTGTGACTGCTGTTATCTGTGAATGTACGGGATTGTCAGCAAACAGTCGTAGACTACTTGATTGTGTGTGACTGCTGTTATCTGTGAATGTACGGGATTGTCAGCAAACAGTCGTAGACTACTTGATTGTGTGTGACTGCTGTTATCTGTGAATGTACGGGATTGTCAGCAAACAGTCGTAGACTACTTGATTGTGTGTGACTGCTGTTATCTGTGAATGTACGGGATTGTCAGCAAACAGTCGTAGACTACTTGATTGTGTGTGACTGCTGTTATCTGTGAATGTACGGGATTGTCAGCAAACAGTCGTAGACTACTTGATTGTGTGTGACTGCTGTTATCTGTGAATGTACGGGATTGTCAGCAAACAGTCGTAGACTACTTGATTCTTTGTGGCTGCCTATTGTCTGCGACTGTACCGGATTGTCTGCGACGCAACATGCATCATTAAAAATGGCTGGCTTCTAAAATGCCATTTTTAATGTAATCTTTTCTTTAATGCAAATATCTCTCCAATGTATTTGTCAATTTCACAAGTTGTTTTTTTTAGAACTGTATACTAATGACTATTATTTGTGTCTAATATATTTACCGTAACAACACAGTATTGTGGACATGCAACAGTGATTTTACTTTATTCAGACTACTGCCGTTTATCCTTTTTATATTTTCTTCAAAGTTTGACTCACAAATAGCATTTCTTTTTGGTAGAAATACCAATTCACAATCAATGATTTCCCATGATTCTTAAAAAGACATATGGCAAGATTCCAAGCGCATGTACCTCATACATCTTGATACACATGAAATTTGTAGACCTTTGCATAATTCTACTATTGAGCATAAAAGCACAGTGCAATATGATATCTGTGAGTGGATCGCAGCATTAAGAGGGTATCTCTGTTTCACAAAGGCTTACAATGCCCCTCACTCGTCACTTTTTGTTGGCATGACTATGAGCTAGATGGGGAACTTCCGGTGAAATCAGATAACCGTTATTCGGTTTGAGCAAAACTAGGATAGCTGGATATTCTGAAATCTCCGATTTCTCATAATGCTACAATGCACATCTGTACCGACTTTAGCCGCGTTCGCATTGGACTTACAATTGTAAAAAAAATTCCGTGCTTAATTGTTAACATTCCACTGTGGTTATTCTTCTGTGCGTCCGCACTTGGATTACAATGCTTGCGGAAAGTCCTTGGCACGTAAACTTTGCAGTGTTCAAAATGCACGTTTTACATTTACACTCCGCACTGGACTTTCAGTGACGTAAAACTGGCCACGTAACTCTTCCGCTGCGCGATTGGCCCTGTAAAAGTTCCCGCTGCAGAGGGATAAACGGACAGCCGACGATCGACACTTGACAATTTGGGCAGTTTACCGGCTGTCCGCACTGGGCTTAATTAATAGTGAAGCTGACAGCAGTCTCCGTATGTTTTACAAATAAAAGTCCAATGCGGACATGGCTTTTGTGTCAGTCTTTTGGCTTGGCTAACGCCATTCCAAAATGCAAAACAATTGCTTGGAAAACTGCTTCCGCAAATCCTACAGTTATTTTGCCAAATGTACAACACGCACCAACTAACATCAACGACATGCAGCCAACTCCTTGACGTCAGCCATTGTCTCAATGCAGTAAACGCTGCAATACCATACACTTCAGGAAACTATCCAACGTTGCAGGTTTCCAGTAGCAACTTAAAAGAAAACGCGCTGAATGAACCCTCTCAATGTAACACACAAATTCACGGACGGAAGACACACCCCCCCCCCCCCCCCCCCCCCCCGTCACAATGACGACGGCCGTGACTGCCCAAATCCCATTGGTGTTTCAAAGTCACATGACCGACATCCAAATGCCTTGAAATTGAGGCTTGTGAAATGCTAAACACTGCACATCCCGGTTCTACGACTCCGCCCACAGTAAAAGGTGAAAGGTGATGTCTGCGTTCTTCAAGTGCTTCACTCATCCAAAAATACAAGGTTGTGCCTTTCGAAAGGCATAATGCATATATACTACATGTATTTCCATATCGTCTGGCAGTTTCTGCAACTGGTGCAACACTAATCGCAACATACATCGGAGAAAGCATTCCTCACGTTAGAATCAAGGTGTACATCGTTGCGTTGGGTCCCGAATTTCCAACATTTGAGTCTTTTTACACAAAATCCTCCAGCAAGTTCACCAGTATATGACTCACGGAGCTTAACGCAAGAAAATGAGCGCTTGATGACACCATTAGACTCGTGCTTATTTGCAACTTTCCGAGGTTCTCCTAAACTTGCCGAACACAATCCTCGCGCATTCTGACGGTATTTGCGACACTAAAGGCCACGGCTTAATTTACAGTCTTCAACTGGCAGCCATTTCCTTTCAATGCAGTGAAGAAAATTTTTCTTTATAAACACGTCCAGTTTCTACATATTGCAGCACTCAAGCTTCTGCTTAATACGGCCCAACATAAGCCTGCTTTATTTTACAATAGCAAGAGCCATATTTAATCAGAATACTCCTATAGTCTCAACAGTTAATGACGCTCGGCCTGTATTTTTGTGTGCATGCAGGGACAGTTGCAGACTTTCAATGGATCTTTGCTGTGCACTGCCGTATCTAAGCTTCAGCCGGTTTTCAGTCGGTTCTGACAAAAACCAGCAGTGATTTTGACGGCGTTTAATTGCCGGCTCCAGCTAAAACCAGCCAAAAATATTTTTTAAAAGCCGCGGTGCGAAACTCAAACATCCCCTTTTTGCGTAAAATGCAGCGGCGGAACACTGAAGATCTGCGAGTGGTTTTAGTTGCCGTGCATCAAAACTCAATTGAAAGCTTTCGGCGAATCAGCTGTGACGGACGCACGGCTCCTGCGTTTCAGTCGGCGGGCTCTGTCGCAGGAGGGAGTGGTACGTCCAAGCGCGCTCTAGCTCACGTAAAATGCTCCCGCACGTTGACGGCCTTCCTCTGGACTGCCTCGATGTTACTGGAGGCCAGCGTGTCGATTGCCCCCATTAGATCGTCATGAATCATCGCCTCTTTTAAAACATCTGGCGAGACGAAATGAAAAAAGGCCGACGTGAGAATTTGGCAAAATTGAACAGTTTATTGTAACTGATTTGTAATAGCCTTTGTGTTCCTCTGCCTAGCAGGCAGTGATGCAGACCATCACAAGACCTGCAGCCGATTTCACGAAATTGTGTGTAACTTACGCCATGGCGTAGGACTTGCGCTATAAAAATGTTGCGCAGCTGCGCTACATCCTTGCGATCCATTTCACGAAACACTGCATAGCTGCGCAATGTTATATTTATTTATTTTATACATCTTGGACGAGGCTGAATGCCGCTTTTACGACGACTGTTTGAGTACAACAGTAAAAATACATGGAACAGTCGTCAAATTGAACTGTGGGACGCCATTTTGAAACTTTTCATTTTTGAAACTTCGCTCCAAAAAAAATAAAATTGATGGCAACTTTTGGAATTATCTCACAGGTAAACCTAGAGCGGATGATCATTTCATTACTCTCTGAAATAATCTAGTGAATTTAATAAATGATTTGAGCAACTAACAGCTCTACTATGCTCACCCTCAGCTAGCTAAGTCATCATTTCGGTGTTTGTGCAGAAAACTTAATCCACCTAAAACGAGTGCGTAAGTTGCGCTTTGAATTTGTGGCACAAGTCAACGAGTTACGCACTGCGTAACTTTCGTGAAATCAATTTTTAAAATGTCACAGATGTTGCACAACTTACGCAATTAATTGTGGCTTAAGTAGATTTACGCAATTGCGCAAGGTTTTGTGAAATCGGCTGCAGGCACAAGACCAGGCACGAGACCAGGCACGAGACCAGGCACAGGACCAGGCACAGGACCAGGCACAGGACCAGGCACAGGACCAGGCACAGGACCAGGCACAGGACCAGGCACAGGACCAGGCACAGGACCAGGCACAAGACCAGCTTGTTACAGGCACAAGTAACAGGCATAAACCATGTCAAATGAATGCTTTTGTAATACAGTTCATTTGAATAGCTTTAAGACTTGAATTAAGACTGAAGGTCTTGTGATGGTCTTGCAGGGTCTTGTGATGGTCTTGCAGGGTCTTGTGATGGTCTTGCAGGGTCTTGTGATGGTCTTGCAGGGTCTTGTGATGGTCTCGACTACATCGCCGCAAGCAGATGAGTTTCATGATTGGCAGAGCTGAAAACATACTGTTCATACTTTTGTGTGATTCAACATATGTATGAAACAACAAACATCAAGTCAATTCATCATTCAAGTCAGGAGAAAATAGAGGAAAAACAGTTTTGATTTAACCCTTTCCGGTTGTTTATTGGCTTAGGGAGGAGTGGTTAATCTGTGGTCGGGCCAGGCCTTTGAAAAGCCCAGCCATGCCCGGGCCTTCGGGCTTTTACTCTAGCTATTGTGAGCCACAAATCACCTAACAATAGAGCATCAACTAATCAATAAAGCCCGGCCTCGGCCAGGCCAGGCCTGGTTGTAGCCCCTCCCACACTAATCTGTACCCATTCACGGCAGGATCAAAAGATGCCTCAGCTGTCAGTCATGTCTGGGTGAACAATGGGAGCCGGCTGGAATTAATAGACAGTTTATTGTGTACAATCAGGGGATTATAGCAACCCAAAGGCTCAGGCTTTCCAGGGGCTTGGCCAGGCTTTTCAACGGCCTGGCCCGACCACAGATTAACCACTCCACCCTTATCTTCCCCCAGTACCACATTCTTTGTTCAGTCAAGCATAAAACACTTACGCAGAAAAAGCAGCTGACTGCTTGCTGAATGGCTGTATTTTCAACCAAAGATTTCACCCTCGGGAATTGATTGAAAAGGAAAATGTTGTGTGTGAAGTTTGTTCCATGGAAATTTATGTTTCATATGGTGTCAAAATTAAAGTTTATAACTGCTAAAATATCAAAGATACTGACAATTTGGGAGACCGCCAACATAGGGCAAGATAGCTCAGTTGGTAGAGCGCCGGTACGGTAACCCGGAAGTCGCAGGTTCGAATCCCGCTCCTTGGTACATGTACTTGACTTGGAAAAAATTGACTTGGGACTTGACTTGACTTGGGATAATTTAACTTGCGACTTGACATGACTTGAGAAAAAATGACTTGGTTACAACACTGTCGAGTAAACTCGACATTGGTAAATAAGAGGGTTACCTTCAATATTTATCTGTATCTAGCAGACTAAACACGACTGGATACTTTGAGGAAAATTACAAATACAACACTCAAAATGCAAAATCTGAAATGTGTCAAACCTCAAATCCTTAATTTCCTCAAGGAGAGTCCGTTTCTTGCTAATTTTGAACACAACAATTTAAGGATATGCAAACCTTTTCCCCTTCTCTGGGCAATGGTACAGCCCGTGTCCTCACCTGATTGTGTTAGAAAGCCCACAAGGGATAGAACATTGCACTGTATTTCGGGGGCGGTGGTGTTGGAGCGTAGGACCCGGGTGACCATACCTAGAAGATTAGCATCCATCAACGCCTGCACTGTTGGCCCGTCTGAAAAAAATCAATCACAGATACTGTAACTGGTAGAGTTTAATTTTAAAAAAACAAAATAACTCGTAACAAAGGAAAGTAAAGACGTTTATTCAGAATCATACATTTACATGTAGTGTACACGATTGGTAATCCTCCCAATTTTTTTTACTGAATTATTACAAAATACCTGACTAGACTGTAAGTAATAAGAGCAGTCTCAATCATCCTGTGAAATGATGGCACTTGGTCTGCTGTCGTTTTCAAGAAAAGTTGAATATTTCTACCATTTTCCACGTAATTGTTGGAAAACTGCCCTCTATTGACCGAATGTAGCAAATCCGTGTTGTCTCTAAAATGGGTTGACAATCCGAAAACGGGCGACGGTTGTTACCAGTGCATGCAGTGGATCTTGGACGTTCCGCTCGGCCCTCGGCCTTTGTACATGTTGTGCGACCAATTGAAAACGATCCCATTTACAACAATTTTGCTTATTTTACAAGAGGGCGCTTTAACAAATGCCGCCCGACAGTTTCCAGATTATGGAATCGAGTACCCGTACTTTACATTATCGCATAGTAACTTCCCAGACAACGAAAAAGAAAGGGTTTGAATGTTACATTTGTCGGGAATTTTCAAAATTGCAACCCGACTACATGGGAAACTCATGAAAGTTGACTAAGGGAATTTACTGGTCGTGGTTGTTGCAGTCTTGGTATGGATAAAGAGCCTCGACGAGAAATACATGTAGCATGCCTTATTCCACAAATGATAAATACAACTGTATAAAGCTTCCGGACAACTTTCTGTGTGATATGCCGGTCCATGCATGTGCCGGCACACGCAAAGGCGGAGAAGTGATCATGTTTACTCGACAGGCATTTTCGTCTGAAATTAGATTTTTCTGAATCTCAGAGAAAGACATTACAACTTCAGTGATTGGAAGTTTTGGGTTGGGTTTCTCTAACGGGTACCCGGATACCCATATTTGTTTTCACTCGGGTACCCGGGTACCAAGATACCCATATTTGTTTTCACTCGGGTACCCGGGTACCCATATTTTTTTCACTCGGGTACCCGGGTACCCATATTTTTTTCACTCGGGTACCCATATATTTTTCACTCGGGTACCCATATATTTTTCACTCGGGTACCCATATATTTTTCACTCAGGTACCCGGTTCTTTTACTACCCGTAAATCCACACCCCTAGTTATTAGCCCAGTGTACAAACACTAGTCAGGACTGCTCCGGGCTAGTCAAACTTGCTTCTCAGGTTGCCTTGTGGGCTGGCAAAAAATCTGCAACTAAAGCCTGGTTTCCATATAGTCGTTATAATCGCCGACAGCGTCGCCGAAGAGTCCCCGATGCAACGCCGATAAATGGAAACGCTTCATAGGGGACTTTCCCAACATGGACGGCGACAGTCGGCAAAGATCAACCAAGTTCAACTTTGCCGACTGTCGCCGTCGCGTCGTGAGAGTAGGCCCATTCAAATACACGTAGTGGCATGCCGTGCATTCAACGATGTCTCTCACCGCTTGAGTGCCACAAATTTGACCCATTTTATCCTTTGACCAAGAAATATGAGCATAAATGTAAGTAAAATAGCTGCCCGTAATTGAAATCTATCTAAATGAAATATCAGTTCAGCTTTCAGAAAAGTGTGAAGTACCAAAAAACGCCATTTCAGTGAGACATTTTCAAGCATTCAGACGCCATTTTGTTTAAAATTTTCAGCCGAATGACGTCCAGAACCGTCTCTGCCCGGACGTCTACGACTTACCATCTTGCGTGCTGTCGGCATTCATTGTGATATGGAAACCAGGCTTTACTTGTTTGACAAAATCCCCAATCTATTTCATGCAATTTCCTGAAATTCTTTTCATTTTTACATTTTGTTTCTTCTCACACTAAACCCTCTGCTGTTCCAATGATTGTTCAGACCCGTTTGACCATGGTAACTTATTGGCATAATTTGAGCATTCCTCATCAAACGTTTTTTGAAATTGTCAAGCGGTGCAACGGGCTAGTGAAACTTTATAAGGGCTAGTGAAATGTACAGGGGCTTGTCAGGGAAAAAAATATATTGAATTATTAGTACAGGGGCTAGTCGGGAATTTGTTTTTAATTTGGTAGAATCATTAGAGAGATCCGAACAAGCTCTTTCCGTTGGTATAAAGATTATGTATGAACAGCGAAAAACACAAGTACTACAGGTTGTTGAAACATGGTGAATATACAAAATTGGACCAGGTCTTAAAAAACTTTTTCCATCTTACCGAGTTGTGTTGAGGACAGGAGCGTGAGTGCTATGAGCGCCTCATTCTGCATGAGCGCGTGCTCACTCATCGCCATGGCAACCAGCCGAGGCATCCCGCCGTGCTCAATGATGCAGTGCATCACCTGGGTGTTGGCCGAATGCTTGATCAGCGCCGCTAGTAACCTTTGTCAAAATTTGAAGAAAAAAAAAACCAATAGATCCGGGGTGAGATCTGAAGAAAATTTAAAATCCACGAACAATTCTGAGGCATTCAATTTGTATGGCATTGCTGAAAAATTGATAAGAAAACTGCATTTTCCACCAAAAGATACAAAATTCCAAAAATAGCGTTATCTGAAAAAAACAACGACTTCTTCAGGTTGCGGAGGTCACTTTTTAAAAACAATTTCAGGACCCCCAAAAAAATCTTTCGCAAATCTGTAAGCCATCTCACCAAAAATCCCGAAATCGGCCCAAAAAATCCGGAGAACCCTCACTCCTGATAGAAACATAGAAACATCCTTTCTAAATCTCCAACTGGAGGTAACATCACGTGTTAAGCAACCTGGGGTAAGGATAGTTTGGTTGCAATAATATACAAATTTATACAACGCCTGAATAAATCCCCGCCATCCGATTGGTGGATTGGTGGATCACGTGCATTGAATTATTTGTCCCATCGCACGACGCGAACCCGCACCGCCAAAAAAAGTTCCATCACATGGTTCTATCAAACTTAAAGAACTTATAGAACTTCCCCGCCGCCACAACACGGCTGTCATTGGATTGGTTCCCGGTCCCTCCATTGTCCTTCGGAACTTCAAATGTATATTATATACATATGGGGACCGGGAACCAGTCTAGGCTGTCATTCACACAAAATGGCAGACGGTGTTTCCGAACCGCGGTTTGTTTTCCTAACAGACGACGAAATATTGGAACTCGTAGGCGATGCTGACGCTGCTAACACAAAGAGACAAATGAAATATGCAGTCAGACGATTAGAGGAATTTGCAAGACACGCAGGAACAACAATTAAAGCTTTAACTGATTCGGAACTGGACCACTTTTTGTCGCGGTTTTATGCGGGACTGAGCTGTGCACGTTGTACACCAAAAAATCCCTGCATGCAATATGTCGGATTTATTCAGGCGTTGTATAAAACAAATAGTAAATGTTTCACATTCGTGCAATGGTAAGAATAATTTCATTCGGTGACAGATGGAATGTTCCATTCCACTCGGCTTCGCCTCGTGGAATGGAACATTCAATCTGTCACCTCATGAAATTATTCTTACCATCGCACTCATAAACATTCATTATTTGTATAATAACATGGTTTGAGGACAGATATTAGTTTGTCAACTTCCAATACTGAGGGGAGCTAATATTGACTATCTATACCTCATACATATTCAGTGCCATTACAATTTCAGGAGCCATTTGCCATCTTTCATGTGTATGTAGCTAATATTGACTATCTATACCTCATACATATTCAGTTCATTACAATTTCAGGAGCCATTTACAATCTTTCATGTGTATGTAGCTAATATTGACTATCTATACCTCATACATATTCAGTTCCATTACAATTTCAGGAGCCATTTGCCATCTTTCATGTGTATGTAGCTAATATTGACTATCTATACCTCATACATATTCAGTTCCATTACAATTTCAGGAGCCATTTACAATCTTTCATGTGTATGTAGCTAATATTGACTATCTATACCTCATACATATTCAGTTCCATTACAATTTCAGGAGCCATTTGCCATCTTTCATGTGTATGTAGCTAGGGCGATGAGATTTGAAGGTTTGCATGGTGAAAGGCAATAAGTAACTAGTTTGCGGTAGCACCATGTGTATTAAATCTCTTTTGTGAGTATGTGTGGTTTTGAAAAGAACGTACTACACTCGTGCGACAGTTCCACGATTGCTTCGTAAAGTGCATGCGTACAGTGTTATAGACAAGACCAGGCACAAGACTATTCACAAGACCAGCTTGTAACAGGCACAAGTAACAGGCATAAACAATGACAAAGGAATGCTTTTGTTACAGTTCATTTGAATAGCTTAAGACTTGGATTAAGACTGCTGGTCTTGTGCTGGTCTTGTGCTGGTCTTGTGATGGTCTTGACTACAACACTGCATGCGTACTAGACTGTTGCACCGGTAACCCATGTGTTTACGCATGTGTATTTACCCTGTGCGTGAATACTCGTGTGCGTGCTTGGTAAACAGCGAAAATAGCAGCTGGCACGCGATGGTGAATGGACCAGTGAGAATTCGGCTCTCGATCATGAATATGTATGAGGGTATAGTAAAACTTGATATAAAACGTTAAGGAAACATGCTGTGGGCATACACCGAACTTGTTTTCACAGACTTTACTATGTGTTTCAATGCAAACAAGATCTCAAACTTGTCCATCGTAAGTGAAAAGAACGGGGGGGAGTGTTTCAATTTTTAGAAATTCCTTTCATCAATATACGCGAGAGGGCACTATAATTTTTGCTTCTTGTGAAATACGGCCTAATCGGGTACACTCCAGCTTGGCTCAATTTATTACAATCTGTTATATAAAAAAAAGCTGAATTCTTAATTGAGGTGGACGCCAATGCCGATTTTCAACAGATTTTTAAACATTTGAAAAATGCCAAAAATTATACAATCAACGCTTAAAAATCTCAAAATTCATACAGATTTTCAAAGTGAACAAAGAAAACTGGCAGGAGCGGGATTCGAACCTGTGACCTTCGGACTACCATACCAGTGCCATACCAGTTTTCTTTGTTCACAAATTAACAAGTCAGTCTGTTTGAAGAAAGGTAAAAAGTCGTATCCTCATTGACTGACCCCCACAATGTCGCTTCCCACTGGTTCCCAGGTTATATTGTAAAATTAGGCGTGATCCCTGGCTATACGGCATTATGGGTTTATGATTTCTGACTAGCGCCCCCGAACAAAGACAATGACAATTTGGGAGACCGCCAACATAGGGGCAAGATAGCTCAGTTGGTAGAGCACTGGCACGGTATTTCGGTGGTCTCAGGTTCAAATCCAGCTCCTGCCAGTTTTCTTTGTTCACTTTGAAATTGTATTTACATTACCTCGTCAGTTTCCCTTGTGATTTGTTTGACGATAAAATTCAAACAAGTTGGCAATTTGAACAATGAGGTGTGTACCTGTTTGCCTCTCCCGCCACGCCTGCATGTATTTGACAGTCGCACAGATCAGCAACTTTCTCCACAAAATCAACATTCCGACCCAAAGACACTGCCGTTTCTCCTACAGAAAATTTGTGAAAATGACAATTTTTAGAGGCGCTAACCGAACAAACCGATCCGACAATTCATTTTACTTAGTCTGGGATCAAAATGGAAAACAAAACGTGACTCCAACTAATATTTTTTCTCGAGTCCGGCTGTTATTGACGGGGCTGGTATGCCAAAAATCATTCTGCTTTTTCCTGCTGTATTTTTTCTTCTGTAATTTAATCCTAACCCCTGTGGCACTTTTACTAGGAAGTGTCCTCAACCTGTCAAAATCCAACACTGTGCAGTATACCTATGGCACATTCTTTGGACTTGGACAAATTGGAGCATCATAGCTCCATGTAAAGTAATGGTGACAAGGCGCTACGTCCTGAACCCATCAAAATACAAGACAACACGGTGTTGGATTTTAACAGATTTGGGACGGGGTTATTCAAAAGGTCTCGGTCCTGAAGTCTCCGTCTTGGTCTCGGACATGTGGGGCTTGGTCTCAGTCTCGGCACTATTAACCCCATGCGTCTGGCTGTTATTGATGAGGGCTGGTATGCCAAGAACGGGCTGTGCAGCCAAGCGTAAATGCAAATAACAGGCACCACACCGAATAGAGTGGTCCTATTCATTGCACTCGGAGCCCCCTTTTGTGTGAATGAAAGCTTTAATCGAAAAAGCTCCTTCTATTCATTACATTCCCATTCAAGAACAATACAGCTGAAACATGATTGGATTGAGTACGCTCAGGAATGTGCATATAGATGACAACCAGCCAGGTGGTCTTTTTTTAAACCACGGCTATGGCATGCCATCCCCAAATAAATGTCTGGAGCTTACCCTGTCCGTCAATAAGCATCCTGCACGTGCCTAGCAGTTTGAACACAACCGGGTACATGTCCAATTTCAAGAGGGGTAGAATAACGTCTAGGATACCGGCATCTAGTAGCAGTGGCTTATTGACCTCTAGAAAGGCAGAGTTCAAAGGTTGCAAAGGTCAATAAAAAGCTAGTAGAGTATTTAGAGCACAATTCAATGCGGATTAAAATGCAGGAACTTTCCAAATGGTAGTGTGACGACGGAACTTTCAAAAAGCACATTTGTGATGCGATCAAGCAAAATCAGTCGGAAATCGGCAACCCTTGTTTCGAGGATATGGGCAAAAATAACGTTCGTAGGGGGGGAAAAATCAAAATTTACTCTTTTTCAAAAACAGACGGAAAAACATTCTTCTTTCACAACTTTGTTGTGACATGTATTATAAGTGTGCTAAAAAATGACTCAATTAAAAGTACTGTAACTTTAAACTTGATTTTCTCAGTTTGGACTTCAGCCAACCCTGATGTGAAAAGGTATTTTGGGTTTTGATTACATGGCTTGCGGAAAGGCCTTGGCCACGTAAACTTTACAGTGATGAAATTGCACGTTTTACATTACAGTGGCTGCCCGCAACGTAAAACTGGCCGCGTAACTCTTTCGCTACACGGTTGGCCCTGTAAAAGTTCCCGCTGCGGAGAGATAAACTGACAACCGACGATCGACACTTGACAATTAGGAAAGTTTACCGCCTGTCCGCACTGGACTTAATTTGGTCAAGTTAACAACAGTCTCCGTACTTTTTGGCAAAAAAAAAAAGTCCAATGCGGACACGGCTTTTAATAGATGAACCACTCATGAATGGATAGGAGACGTACTTGGGATGGCGAGATTCTTGAGTGCGCTGAGCACGGCGTGTCCCAGCCTCATGTCTAGTTCCTCGCCCTCCGGTCTCTTCAGTAGCGTCATGAGAGGACCTAGCACGCCAAGCTCCACGAGCCGTATGCAGTGCTCATCTGTCCGCAGGAATCAAATACAACACAACTGTCTTCACATCTTTTTCCCCCACTGGTTTAAAGGTAATATGTGACCCGCTCTGCTAAAAGGGCACATAAGTCGCTGTATGCTTTTAAGAGTAATGGGCTGTTCTATGTGAAGTAGGGCTTTTCATTTTCGAATAATTTACTATTCGAATATTCGAAACTTGGTTTGACCGGATATTCGAATATTCAATACTCAGCAATCAATTTTTTTCAGTGCATGCCACACCGTTTTTAATAAAAAAAAATTGCACATAAAAGCATGCTGGTGTTTTACATATGGCGATTGATATTATGGACCGTTAAAACGGCATTTTTTTTGCATGCCCCTGTTGTATCAAGGGTTTTACGGACGGGAACAATAAACCTCCGTCCATAAAAAGTTACGATTGACAAAAATGCGGCATTTGACACTGCTAAGCACCATAACTTAGAGTCGTATCTGTACGTGCATATATATTTTTTCGAATATTAGAACTTGCAAAATGGTATTCGTATATTCGCTTGACGATCGAATATCGAATATTCGGTATATTCAGGACAGCCCTAATGTGAAAAGGGTGAAAAATTCTTCAAACAAGTGATTTTTAAGGGAGGGACTTTTTTTTGCATCTTTGATACCTATATTATTCTAGTTCACAACCAAAATCTTTGATTTCAGTGAATAAAGTTGGAAAAAAGAATGTGTTTGTGTCGAGTGCTTCGCTTTTTTTTTTTTACATGTCTAGTTTCTCCTTATAAAGTCATTTCAAGAAATTCCTGAAAACAAACATGCAAATTTCCAAATATCTCGCGAATGCAAAATGCTACAGGCCTCAGACATATACCATATGAAAGCTTATAAAAATGGCCTTTCCAGCTATATATATAAAACACTGTTTTCTAATTTTGCAACATAACGGCCCTTTTTGCAGAGTGGGTCACAAATTATAATGAAAGATTTTACCCAACAGTTCGTACATAATAGTCTCAAGCATCCTGTGAAATCAAGGCACCTGGGCGTGCCGTCATTTTCAAGAAAAATGGGATTTTGTATCAATTTCTAATGATGGTCAACCGATCATCGTTGAAAAAAAAAAAGGAAAGATCCGAACAAGGATCATGTATAGCACAAGCACTAGAGTTCAATAAAACATGGTGAATATATTTGTTGTTTGGATACTCTGGTGTGTGGTTTCCTTGTCGAGTGAACTCGACATTGGTAAGCAACAGGGGTGCTGTGGCCTGTGGGTAAACTGGTAAGGAAAGCGTAAAGCCTTCTGTGAAAAAATTGTTCCATGAACTTGTGCCTTCAGCTCTGACATTTGCTTTTTAATTTTTTTAATTTGTTTTTATGGTAATCATCCATCACAAGGCCAGAAGGCCCCTTGAGGTGCGGGCTACAGAAGAAAGTACATGTATAGAGGAATCCCACAACGACGAGTTTAGCGCCGATCTGCGCACTTCCGCGTTTGAAAATGAGGATCTCAATGTCACAGTAAACAACTTTATGCTAATCGTGCGCCTGCGCTGCCTTTTATGGCCTGATTAATTCATGCATGAATGAATGTGCTGAAGAGCGTTGTTTTGTTTGCCACTGACATTCTCGCTTTCAACCCGGAAGTGCGCAGAAGGGGCTAATGTGAAATTCCTCTATTACAGAGAAAGAAGATATCTATTCATGTTTCTTTTGAACAGGGAGAGATTAGAAGTTGGTTGAAAACAGGATTTAGGCAAGGAGTTCCAAAGTGCAGCAGTACGTGGAAACAAAAACTGGCAGAATATCTCACAGTACTGGCCGTTAGAAAACCCAGAAATTACAAAAATGCAGAACGGAAAATTCTAAATTTTCGAACGGATTTTCACTGTCTCTAATGATGCCCGGTCCGGTCCTACCAAATTAATAACCAGCTGCTAGATTCTGTAACTGAATGTATAGTGGCCTTGTAAAGACGGAGCAGGCAGTCGGTGACCATGCCCTTCAACAGGTAAAATTACAAGTTTATAACATGCTCCATCGCACATGTATTCATTCATTGGTCAGTGTAGGTGTTACGTACAAGGCGACTGTAACCACCGGGTTGATAAACTCACCATTTCTTGCAAAATTGCCGATCGCCAGGGCGCCGGAGATCTGGTAGAGATCAGTGGGGGACTTGATCCAATCAGACATGACCATCTTAAAGAGTGACCCTTGACCTTCGTCGAATAGGTATTGCATACTCTCGTCTGTGAATGAAAGAATGGCTGGTACGGTTATAACCCCTCGTGTCTGGCTGTTAGTGACGGGGGGGGGCTGGTATGCCAAGAATGGGCTGTGCAGCCAAGCGTAAATGCAAACTATAGGAACCACACTGAATAGAGTGGTCCGATTCATCGCAATCGGAGCCCCCCTTTCGTGTGAATGAAAGCCGTTTGAAAAAGCTCCATTTATTCATTACACTCCCATTCAAGAACAATATGGTTGAAACATGAATGGATTGAGTACACGCAGGAATGCGCATATATAGACGACCAGCCAGGTGGTCTTTTTCAAACCGCGGCTATGGCCGACGTCCATATTCACGAGATTAAAGGGGCAATATATTGCATGAACATTAATTTAATTAAAAATGAAAAAATAAATTAAAAATATCTTCTCAATGCAACATTTTGTTGAAGAAAGCCGTCTCCCTGAAAAAACATGCAAAACTTAATTCATTTCTATTTATACACAGTTAACACCGGACAGTTTTGTGTAAAAAAAAAAAAATCCTCACAAAAATCAGTCAAATTCTTACCTCCAGTCAGCAACAGAATGATGATGTCACTGGCCACCCTCTCAATGTCAAAGTCCTCATCCGATTGGCTGCCTCTGGCCAAGTCCTGGTCCATAAACTTGCCCACGACCTCCTGAACGGCGGCCACGAGATTGGCCTTGGCGAACTCCAGCTTCATGGCGTCTGAAGGAAGAACAAGTGAAATTCTCAGGACGGTGTTCTCATGAAAAAAGTATTGTAATGTACGTGCATAATAATGTTAGCAACGGTTTTGAGGTTGACCCGTTGACCTCCAGAATACCGTACCGGCGCTCTACCAACTGAGCTATCTTGCCCTATGTTAGTAGTCTCCCAAATTGTCAGCATCTTTGTTCGGGTGGGCGCTAGTCAGAAGTCATAAACCCATAATGCCGTGTAGAAAGGGACCACGCCCAATTTTACGATACAACCTGAGAAGCAACATTGAGGTAGGGGTGTGCATTTACGGGTAGTACAGGAATCGGGTACCCGATTGAAAAAAAACACGGGTACCTGGGTACCGAGGTACCCATTGAAGAAATTAAAACTTAAAAATTCTCGGAAATTGCTGTTCATATTGTTCTTAAAGGTCGGCACGTTAATACTACAACATCTATGCATCAATGCAGCAAGATGCAAGTGTGTACAGTGAGCTCTATAGCTTTACAGTGTAAATTGCATTTTTGCAAGCGTTACAAACATTAATCTGTTTTGTTTTTCCATGTGCCCCGATTTTCATTTTGAACTTTATTTTTCATTGTCCGAGAAATTAGTAATGTTAAGGCCAAATAAAAAAAAAAACATGTTTAGCGTCCTGCCTTTTTGAAAAATAGGAAGGAGGAGGCCCTTTTTTTTTTTTTTTTTTTTTTTTCAAAATGGCCGCTCGACACATTTTCCAAGACGTCCGGCTGGGCTATTTTTCAAGATGGCCACCAGCATACACAAGGTGATGCTAAAGTCTAAAAATACGACTTTTTGTTTTGGGATTTT
This sequence comes from Hippasteria phrygiana, assembly GCA_037893225.1. NCBI lineage: Eukaryota > Metazoa > Echinodermata > Asteroidea > Valvatida > Goniasteridae > Hippasteria > Hippasteria phrygiana. The sequence goes on along the minus strand of JAZGUH010000040.1, from coordinate 1,797,110 downwards.
TTTTTTTTTAGAAAAAGATCAAATATTCTTCATTTTTTCGTGTTTTTTCAACAAAAAAAAAAAAAAAAAAGCAGGCGGCTTCAAAAAAGGAAGCGGGCGGGGACGCTAAACATGTATTTTTTTTTATTTGGCCTAATTCGATTATGGGTACTCGATTTCCATATTCTGGAACCGGTTCCCGACATTAGCATTAGCATTTCACGAGTCCATCACAAGTCCCTGCAAGTCTCACAAGCCCTCCAGTCCTAATCCCAATTACAAGCTATTCAAATGAGCTTTGACAAGGGCATTCCTTTGTCATTGTTCATCCAGTTACTGTTGACCGGCTTTACAAAAGGACTTGCAGGGACATATGATGCACGATATGGGGCAGAGCGAACCCCCCCTCTTTTGTGTTGGTCATTGTGTTCCCGGAATCTCAGGAATTCTGTTCAGAAGCCTAGGGGGGATGTGTTAGCTAACAATAGTCTGGAGAGTGTATAGGGACAAAAAGGGGGGTACCCCTCTGCCCCATATCGTGCTGGGTATATGCAGGGACCCCGACTACAGCTCTGGCTTTTGGGTACTCGGGTCCCCAGTACAGAATGCACAGCCCTACATTGAGGGGATAATAACCCGATGCGGATACAACTGAAAATGTACCGTTTTCAGCTAGGGTAGCGATGACTTCAAAGATAGTCTCCAGCTGGTCGTCGTCACCGACCATCTTGAGAGCCTTGATGAGAAGCTCTGTAATCCCGCTGTTCACAAAGGCTACCTTGTTCTCGTCTGGAACGAAACAAATGCAACAGGCCAAGAACATTCAATGGACTGTTTAACATGCCATCTCTGGGTCATTCCACCGAGGTGGAACAAGGCGTCCCTGTTACATCCAGAACCTGTTGTGAGGCAATTTCAGTACCTCTACATATCACTACACAGTGCTGCTATGCATGTTTAAGTACAACACACAGAATGGACCCCATACAAGATTTAAGTTAGTTACTCTTACCTGAAATACAAGTGAATCTGTAGCTATAAACGATTCAACATGGTGTACTCTGGTGTGACATTTGCTACGTCAAAACATATTTTTCAACATATTCCTTGTAACTTGAACCTCATAAAAATACGCACGGTTCCATTTTGTGGTCAGTTAGTAATATGCAGAGAAGGTTTGTACAATAAATCTTGCAACGGTGCAAAAAGATGTAAAAGAGACATGGTGTCCCCGTTCCATCAAAATCCTAAATTTTTCATAAAATGTCAAATTTCTCAGGATACTAATATTCAAATGGTACAAATCTGTCCAACATCCAAGAAAAATATCAGGAATAAATCTTTCAAATAATTTAGTCAATAGACGGCATTTAACTGGAAAAGTAGAAAAATGTCACACTTTGTGTTCCGAACTCATGGAATGACCTATCTGCCATTCACCACCTACATGTATATAAGACAACCATACGTCCTGTCACGGAATACTGCAGCCACATCTGGGCTGGTGCTCCGGCTTGCTGTCTGTCCCTCTTTGATAAGATTCAGCAGCGTGTTTCAAATCTGGTTGGTCAGAAACTGGCATCTTTCCTGGAACCCCTTCATGTCCGACGCTCAGCTGCATTGAGCCTCTTTTATCGATACTATCATGGAAGGTGTTCCAGTGGCCTTTCATCATTAGTTCCCCCTGTCCAAACTTTCAGGCACTCTACTCGCCTGGCTGTCTCATCACATCCTTTCACTGTCGTTGTTCCAAAGGCTAGTACTGTGAGACACTCTTCAAGTTTTTTTCCCTCGTACTGCCTCTCTTTGGAACTCCTTATACCTGTAACCTGCTTCCCTTATACCTATAATCTTTCACAGTTCAAACGAAATGTGAATAGATACCTTCTATCCCTGTGATTTCTGTCGTTTCTAATCTTTTGTAAACCACACCTTGAGTGGACTTTTGGCCTTGTGTTCGGCGATAGCCGTAAGAAAAAAAATTGTAAACATGAAGAATTTGTTGCTATGAAAGCTTATATGCAAAGTTTTACCCAAGTTTAGTCATTCAAGGTAGTGTGCATGATTGGTCATTGTTGCAATTTTCAGAAATGGGCGGATTTGGGGGTTAGTATTTTTATAGGAAATATCGTTTTACTGACCTGTTCAAAGCTTTGCGTTCTTGGATGGCGAAAAAAAACGAGAGAAAAACGGCATTCGTTTTCAACCGTGGGGTGGCATTTGTTAAGGCGCCCTCTTGTAAAATAAGCCCAATTTTTGTAAATGGGATCGTTTTCAATTGGTCACATAACATGTACAGAGGCTGAGGGCCGAGCGTAACATCCAAGATCCACTGCATGCACTGGTTACAACGCGTCGCTTCGGTACACTACGCGTACGCCCGTTTTCGGATTGTTAACCCATTTAAGACACAACACAGATTAACTACATTCGGTCAATAGAGGGCAGTTTTCCAACGATTGTTCGGCCGAACAATCGTTGGAAAACGATATAATTTTCCACTTTTCTTGAAAACGACAGTACACCTGGTGCCATCATTTCACAGGGTGATTGAGACTACTATTAACTTACAGTCTAGTAAGGTACTTCATAATAATTCAGTAAAGAAAATTGTGGAGGATTACCAATCGCGTACACTACCTTTAAAGGTGCTATGTAACTTTCCATGTATAACTGCTGGACTAACCAGCTACCCACCATTAAATTTTGTATTCTCTCGTAATTCATCACATAACCAGCAGCACATAATTTCTGATGCGCTCATATATTTGTCTACCTTACCGAGTTCGGCGATGTTGCCGATGCACATGATGATCTTGCCACAGAGGCTGATGTCGTCGGGAAAGTTCTTCATCAGCGTCACTAGGAGTTCAACGCCGCCTTGCATTCGGACTTTAGTCTGCAGAACACCTAGTGAAAATAAAAAAGACAATTATGATAATAAATTATATAAAATAAAATCACACATCACGGCCAGCGGCAAAACATTTTACATATGGCTTTTGCATTAACCTCTTGAATACGGATGACGGCCATAATCGCGGTTTGAAAAAGACCACTTGGCCGGTTGTCGTCTATGTGTACATTCCTACACCTACTCAATCCAATCATGTTTCAGCTATATTGTTCTTAACCCCTTGCGTACGGATGACGGAATATGGCGCAAAAAAACCAGTGCCACCAGGCCGGATGACGCAATTGGCCGCTGTTTGTGCAGTTTCAATCCATTGTTGGATTAAACAGTGCCACCAGGCCGGATGACGCCATTGGCCGCTGTTTGTGCAGTTTCAATCCATTGTTGGATTATTGTGTACATAGGTTACCACTTGACTGCACAAACACATTGTAGCGGTTCGCTTGGCTGCCAGAGCCGTCGCGGCACCCCGACGTCTCCCGTAAAATACCGAAGGGGTAGTGTGTAATAATATATAGGGCTTTTTCAAACAAAGCTTTCCTTCACATGAAAGGGGGCTCCCAGGGCAATAAATAGGACCACTCTATTCAGTGTGGTGCCTATTTTTGTGTTTACGCTTGGCTGCACAGCCTGTTCTTGGCATACCATCTCTCTATCAATGACAGCTGAGCACAAGGGGTTAAACGAATTAAAATATAAATTTGAGGGTTCTATGTAAATTTGAGAGTTCCTAGTAAAGACATCTTCTATGAAGAGCACTTTTCCAGATATACATATCTGGAAACTTACCATTTGCGTAAGTAAGATTCATTAAGTAACCGCTGGCAACCACTCGGACCTTCTGATTGGCTGAGACGGTGTCCGGCGACGCCGATCTTGATTTCAGCAATTCCAGTAATCGCTCCACCCCCTCCGAATCGTTGATGACTTGGCGAGCCTTGTCTGTGTTCAAGTACATAGACAGTCGTAAACTGCAATATATGCCACGGTCCATTCATTTCTTAAAAAGAAAAAAAATGTCCCTCGTCGTTTGTCCTCATTCCTGCGTCCCCAGCCCCCCCCCCCCCCTCTTTTCTGTACTAGACAGTGTTGTTGGTCTCAGTCTCGAGACTGCGGAACCTAATTTTGCTGGTCTCGGTCTCAACATTCTGTGGTCTTGGACTCGGACTGTTCAGGTCTTGAAATTTAGCTGGTCTCGGACCAGAGACCTGAAAAATTTAAGCCTGAAATAATCGTGACTCCTTTTTTGAAAAACATCAAACGTACTTGTAATTTTATTTTATTGAAGTCACTCCAGGCAAAGGGTAACGATCAGAGGTGGTAGGGTTGGCGACATTCTGAATTGCCAACCCTACCACCCTTACGGTTTACCTGGACCCAGTTCTAAATAGAGGAGAATTCTTCAACAGATTCCAGACTCAATTTTTTAGACCTACAGACTCAGGCACGGTCACTTCCAGGGTCGGTGAGGCCAACTCACCGGCCCCAAGTGATACCCGATGTGCGTTACTTTTATTACCCAATAATATAATCAAAAGGACTCAACGTCTCGGTCTCGATCTCGGACATGTGGCTCTTGGTCTCGGTCTCACTCAGAAGCTAGTCAGAAGTCATAAACCCAGAATGCCGTATTGCCAGGGATCAGGACCCAACTTTACGATACAACCTCGGAAGCGACGAAGTGGGGATCACTCATGACTTTTTAACTTACAATATCGTCAGGGAAACTGACTAGGTGGTTTTGAATGAGTGGTTTTTTCAGAGTGAACAAAGAAAACCGGCAGGAGTGAAATTTGAACCAGCAACCTCCGGAATACCGTTCCGGCGCTCTACCAACTCTTTGTGGTTTGTTTGATAAGAATTTACGCCAGGGGGTGAGATTGACCAAAAATGTAAAAATCCACGAAATCCACGAAAAATCCACAAAAAACCACGAGGACCCTAGATCAACATATACATGCAGTTTGTATTTGCCTAAAGGCACCCCGTTAAAATATCAATTTTTATTGGTCTATATCACTTTTTCAGGTAAAAACATCTTTAGGACAACACCTCAGGAATTCCCGATTGCAAAAGAGATTTGATTTGATTTGATTTGATTTGATTGAAATGGTTTATTATAAACAATGTTCAGTGTGGTCAATGACAAAAAATTGCAGAACACTTTACATTTAATAAATATAAAATTTACATAAAAATGATCAATATGCCCAAACTACCTACATTTTCATTAAAAAGAGTAATCAAAAGTAAAATTGATCATAAAAATAAAATTTACAAACTGAATCTGATATAGACCATATAGACTCTTTAAAAATTCTCAAATACTGACAAAAAATCCCGAAATCATGAAAAATCCTGACAAATCTCCCCCCTGTTACACACTCACCGTGATCGCAGCAAATATTTCCCAGCGCCCTGCACACCTGTATGACTACGTCCGTGTCCTTGTGAGTCAGTAAGCCATTCAGGGTGGGGATGGCACCGGCTTCCACAAACGGGTCTCGGATACTCTCTGCAAAATGCATACACGTTGTGCTTCCATTAATTCACCAGTTCCCGGTAAAACTGTTGATCTATTCAATGTCCATAATTATCAAAATAGGAAACAATGCTCTGCGAATAAATATTCCTGAAATAATTATGAACAGACAGCAGGGATGTATTCGAGTCCATCACAAGTCCCTGCAAGTCCATCACAAGTCCATCACAAGCCCTCCAGTCCTAATCCCAATCACAAACTATTGAAATGAGCTTTGACAAAGGCATTCCTTTGTCAGTGTTCATCCAGTTACTTGTGACCGGCTTTATGAAAGCACTTCGGACTGGGCTTGGGAAAGGACTTGTGAAAGGACTTGCAGGGACTCGACTACAACTCTGTCAGACAGTAAATAAGGATTCTGTATTTTAGTTATTCATCGAGACACAAAAAAATCATGGGTGTGTGCTGTCACCCACAAAAAGCACCTGTTTTGGCCATCACATCATCGGCTAGCCACACCCACCCACTCACTGTGCAGCTTTTATACGGCTCTGGAAATCGAGGGCATGGCAAGCAACAATTTTACTGACATTGACAAGGGGCGTCGCTAGACCATTTTGAATGGGGGGATAAGGGTGTCATTACAATTTTGCAGACGGGATGCGAGCCGGAAAAAAAAAATTACCCAAATACATTTGCTGTCCAAAAAATAATTTGAAAAGCAAAGGGGGGTAGTGTACTACGTTGAGGGCACACATACGTGCGCTTCGCCGACCGCAACACAAATTTGCAGACAAAATCAACTAATGAGAGGGTGTCACACCCTCCCACACCCCAATGCCAATAAGCCAGTTCGGTATCTCAAAGGTCAAAGGTTATTCGGGGTAAAACTGCTGACGTATAATGTCATGCCATGTTAGGAACGGCCATTCTGATTGAATTTAACACGTGCGCGTTGTGCGACCACCTTTTGCGTTCACACGCACGCGTTAGGTCGCGCGGGTCATTTGGGATAAAATGTCATTGTGCACATGCGCAGTTGAAATACCGAACTGGCTTATTACATGTACTTATTACATATGGGCGATGGCACACACCATTTCTTTTTCCGCTGAATCGACAAATTACAGACAAAAATACATGAAAAATACACAGCATTTTTCTAGTCGTACCCTATCATGAAAAAGCACACAAGGAAAAGTCAGGGGAGTCAGGTTGGCCTTGTGGTACATTCCTCGCCTTCTACCGCTGTGACCCGGGTTCGAACCCCACCAGGGCTGACGTGGATTGGGTTTTCAGTCCCTGCCCGATTCCGTGGTTTCCCCAGAATATCATTCTGGGGTTTTCCTCCCACTTCTAAAACTGAACATGTCTTCGTCGTCTTCCGACGGGTTTCTTCAGGGCTTTCGAGCTACAGTGCGACATGCGCTTTTGAGGAATCCTTGGTTTCATTACCAGACAGAATTAACATTTTAAAATGCCTTGCCATTCTTGGCCATCTCGGCAATGATGTTGCAGATTCTGCCCAGCGAGTCTTCTCTGTCGGTCTGCTTCAGCTGATCCATCAGGACGCCCACCGACCCTAAGCTCATAAGCCTGGCACTTGATTCCTCAACTGCATACGATTCAACAGAAATTCAGAACATCAAGGAGCTATAGGTCTCTCTCAAATGACGTCACTTCCTACAGATTGCCACGTGCATCGGCATTTTGGGCGTCAAATTTTCATGACGCGCCATCGGCTGCGCCGTATTTTGAAGAAATTTCCAGCACCATGTGCGCGTTTAGAATATTTTGCACACTGCGCGCACATGCACCTGATGGCGTTGAACATGCACAGGGTTCATACACTTTCTGAGCAAACAAATTCAAGGACTTTTCAAGGACTTTCAAGGACCATAATAGAAGAATTCAAGGACCTTCTCTAGTATAATGTACCAACCAATTTGGAAAAAGGGAATAAAAAAAACACATTTTATTACCATTTTGGTTAAAATATAATATCAATAATTTTTTTGGGGAGCACATTTTGAAATTCAAGGACTTTCAAGGACCTTTTTCGGAATTCAAGGACTTTCAAGGCCTTGAAAAATGAAAAGTGAAATTCAAGGACTTTCAAGGACTTTCAAGGACCGTATGAACCCTGATGCAGTTGTAATTTTCCTACGAAGATGCCGTCCTATGAGAGAGATCTATAGACAGAAAAGGGTCCAATTTCATGAGGCTGTTTAGCACAAAAAGTTGCTTAGCACCAAAAAGTCTTGCTTAGTGAAAACATGTTATCTGCCAAAACTTCACGTGATTTTCATGCTAAGCAAACAACAGCAAAGTACCAACCGCAAGCAATATACATTCACAAGATTTGTTTATAAATGCTAAGCAAATTTTTGTGCTTAACAGCTCCATTGGACTACATGTACTGCATTTGAAAATTGATCTGGGAATGGGAATTTCTCTGCTCTGCACTTTTTCTCTTCCCAGGAATTCATTTTCTTTTTACAAAATGTGAAGAAAGAAAAAAAAAAAGAAAAAAAAATTCCTGCATTTGTATGCCTTTTCACACAATTGGAAAAACATTTTCACGCCTTTGCACGCAAGTGGGAAAATATTTTCACACCTTTTCTGACCAATCAGACGACGAGGATTTATTCCGGCGTTGTATAAAACAAATAATGAACGGAAAGAATAATTTCATGAGGTGACAGATGGAATTTTTCATTCCACTCGGCGTCGCCTCGTGGAATGGAACATTGCATCTGTCATCACCTCATGAAATTATTCTTACCATCGCACTCACAAACATTCATTCTTTGTATACCATCGTACGATCTTTCTTGCTTCAAGAGGAATATTAATTCCTACCTCTTGTATCTTTGATTCTTCTAATTTTTGTACCGCCATACCTCGAGTGGCTTTTAGCCTAGATAATATTTAAAATTTTATTTAAATGGAAGTTGCCCAATACAAGGCTAAAAGCCACTCTAGGTAAAGGGCTACAACAGAGCCCGTAGGACTGGCCGCATTTTAGGCCACATTTTAAGGCCACATTTCCTGGGTCCAGATCTGAATAGAGGATAAATTGTCAACAGATACAAAAGAAATTATCCCAATTTTCAAATCTGTAGACCCAGGCGGGGGGTAACTTCCACTGTTGGTGAGTCACCTCCAGGGTTCGACCTTAACGCTGGTCCGCTAGACAAATTCTAGTCAAAACAGCGGCGGTCTAGTCAAAACCCTTTTCTAAGTAGTCCGGCGGTCTTGTGAAAAAAAATGCCAAGATAAGCTAAGCGCGCGCGTCTTCAGAGCCAGATTGTCAACAGCGATCCCGATTGCGTGGAGTTTACTCTCAGCTTGTAATAAATGTTTGTAAATACAGTGTACTTGGTCAGTTTATTCCCCCCCCCCCTAGTTTATTGTTAACAATGTATCAACAATGTGTCAGTTTATTTTCCCATAGTTAATTGTTTTACAATGTATCAATTTATTAAACCTGGTCGCTTGCCAGAGGAACAAATTGACGACCCTGATAGTGTTTCGTCTGACTCAGATTATTAAGAGATTTTAAAGGGGGGGGGGGGGGGGGGGGGGAGGGGGGAGGTTCTTCTGGCTGATACAAAAATGTGACTGTTCTTTTTCAGAAACATAATTGAAAAATAGCTTCTTTTAAATCATATCAAAAGAACTTTCATCGCCTCAAAAACTTGAGCATGTTCTGAGGGAATGACATTCCCTCAGAACATGCTCAAGTTTTTGAGGGGATGAAAGTTCTTTTGATATGATTTAAAAGAAGCTATTTTAGCCAATAACTTATGTACACAGGAACTATTAACTAGGCACTCATCCTGCCACTTCACTTCATTGAAAGAGAAATAAAATATAAATCAAACCAGTAAATAACTTGTGTAATATTTTGTGGAACTTTTTTATCACAATTCTGAAGGAAAATAAATCGGCCTACAGTACAGTATTGCGAAAACTGTTTACCTGGAGCCTTTTCTTTCTCTTGGATTGGAAATACAAATTATAACCCAAGGCCCATTCTTTGTCCCTGTTATTAATAATAATATGTATAATATTCTGGAACATCACTGTCCAATTTACCATTATCACGACGTCGGTGTATACGTTATTTACATTGTAATTGACATAAAAGGTTACTTACAAAAAAAGTAGCCTAAAAGGTGAACAAAACATGCGGACCTGTGAAAATGCTGGCGGGCTAGTAAAAAGTCAACATTACTGGTCCGGCTGGCTAGTGAAAAAAAGTTAAGGGGAAACCCTGCTCACCCCTTTAAATATTGTACTGGTGACGTGACAGGCGAAATACTTACCATCTTGTTCCAATGCTTGCAGCATGCAGTCTAGACAAGACACTGGATCGCTGTCATCCGAGCTGAGCTGTAACTTCTCCACAGCCTGCCCCAAGTCATCTACGAGACAAAGAACATCAATTACTCTGTACATATACACACATACATGTACAGAATATCGAGCTGCAAAAACAGGTATATCAAAGGATATTTATATCAAAGGCAAACATTTTTTCACTATGAATTTTTCCACATTAGTTTGGTTTATGGGAGAACCATACTCACAGTAGATTTTTTGGGAATTAAAAACTCAATGGTTGATTATTCACCAAGTACATGTATGCAGTTCAGTGTGAATGGGACAACCATGTTCGCACCAGACTTTCTTTTGGTAAAACTCACTGGGACGATGGTTAATTTTCCCCATTTTTTACATGTACTATGCAGTTCAGTGTGAATGGGACAACCATGTTCGCAATAGACTTTTTTTTGTAAAATTCCTTTGGACGATGGTTAAATTTGTTTTCCCATTTTTACATGTCATTCAGTGTGAACAGCCCAGGAGATTTTTCCTCTTTATTGATTTCCTCCCAGTGAAACTGACGTGGCCAATTTTCCCGAGAGGATAAGTCCAGTGTGAACAGTGGAATTGGTACAACAGCGTGGGACGACTGTGCATATATACGGCCACACATGTGGCACACAAATGTACATTGTACATTGTACATATGTACAATGTACGTGTACACAATCACTCTGCACCGGCATACATGTACATGTATGTGCACTGTGCATGAGTTCGTTGGCATAAAGAAAAGGCCAGTTTGCCATTTCTTTATGTTGCGCTTATTTCTGTGTTCATTTTTGTTTATATAAAATAGTACATGTAGATTATTATGAATGCCATTATAATTTTCTATTATACTTCTTAATTAACAGTGTAGTCACTATAGCAAGCAACATTCCATGAGAAAGTTGCATAATGAGGCCTTTATATTAACGTGTACATGTACAAATGTACATGTACATGTATGTATGCAATGTGGGCAAAATCTCGGCCGATTTCATCAGAGCTATTTGGCTGGATGTTATTAATGGGGTGCTGATAGGCTATTATACAAATAATGAATGTTTATGAGTGCGATGGTAAGAATAATTTCATGAGGTGACAGATTGAATGTCCCATTCCACGAGGCGAAGCCGAGTGGAATGGGACATTCCATCTGTCACCGAATGAAATTATTCTTACCATTGCACGAATGTGAAACATTCATTATTTGTTTTATACAACGCCAAAATAAATCCGACAGATTGCATGCATGGATTTCTTGGTGTACAACGTGCCGTTTACCTTCTCAGTCCCGCATAAAACCGCGACAAATGAAAAAGTGGTCCAGTTCCGAATCAGTTAAAGCTTTAATTGTTGTTTCTGCATGTCTTGCAAATTCCTCTAATCGTTTGACTGCATATTTCATTTGTCTCTTTGTGTTAATAGCAGCGTCAGCATCGCCTACGAGTTCCAATATTTCGTAGTCTGTTAGGAAAACAAACCGCGGTTCGGAAACACCGTCCGCCATTTTGTGTGAATGACAGCCTAGACTGGTTGCCGGTCCCCATATGTATATAATATACATTTGAAGTCCGAAGGACAACGGAGGGACCGGGAACCAGTCCAATGACAGCCATGTTGTAGCGGCAGGGAAGTTCTATCAAACGCGTGATAGAACTTTTTTTGGCGGTGCGGGTTCGCGGCGTGTGATGGGACGAATAATTCAATGCACGTGATCGACGATCCACCAATCGGATGGCTGGGATTTATTCAGGTGTTGTATAAATGCCAATACGCTGGACTTGTGCGGCCAAGCATAATGCAAATAGGCCAACAATGGATTGATTCGAGTACGTGCAGGAATACGCGTATTAGACAAACGGCCAGGTGGTCTTTTTTCAATTAAACCGCGGTCATGGCCGTCATCCGTATTCAAGAGGTTAAGCACAAAAATTTGCTTAAAGCCCCAAAACCTTGCTTAGCAAAATCAGGTTACCAGCCATAACTCCATGTGATGTATATAGCTGGTTACCGTCATTCAGCTGTTGTTTGCTTAGCATGACAATCACATGTGGAGTTTGGGCTGGTAACCCGATTTTATTAAGTAATATTCTGCTTATGCAAATTGTTGTGCTTATACATGTACATGTAAGCAGCTCTATAAAATTGGCCCCTGGTCTTGCCTTTAATGATAAAGACTAAGGATGGAAATTTACGTTTCATTTGATGAACGCATAGCAAAACTTTCCCATAGCATTTAACCAGTTCGAGTCGGATGACGAGTTAACATGCAAAAGTTTTGCCGTACTCGGAACGGATGACTGATAAACACGCACTCGATGGAGACCGGTATCTATCTGTCAGCGACCCGCCGGCAGCGAGCGAGGCTGGAAATATCAGGTTGTTCTGCCTGCAGATTACGGCCTGATTCTGCCTAAACCGGTCTGGCATCTAGCATTCTAGGCTCGGGAAAAATATTCCCGCGGCTGGGTCCGTTAATGTCAAAATAATCCCGACGTGAACTGGTTAAACGTTTAAACGTTTAGTCAACACTTAAAAGAGGCTGCCGCCGTCCCAGTATTTGTGGGGTAACTGCGGTCACGTGACAGACTCGGAATTGTTTGAAAACTCGGTATTTTAATCAGAATAGGAGAGGCGCCATCCGCGTGGCGAGCGTTGATCTTAGCCCAGCGGCGTATTGAAAACATAAAACACAAACAGTTGTATACACTGTATTATTGACACAATAGATAGTTGCCGGTCATTGAGAGATGTATTAATTAAACTTCTTGGAATGTGATCAAGTACTAAAGGCAATTTCAATGCTTTGTATATTAAATAAATAGATTTACAAACATCGTAGATTCTTTGTAAATAAAACTGGAAGGTAGATTGCATAAATACAAGGTCCCATTTTTGAAATTTGAGTTCTGTTTAAACGTTTGGGAAAATGTCTAAACGGATTTTTTGTTTTTTTGTTTTTAAACCCTAACTCCCTATGGTGTGTGGAAAATCATATTGAAATTGGAGGATTCAGGACTGTTAGGGTTAAACGTTAAACGTGTAAACGTCTCATCCTTCATAAAGACGTCATTTTCAAAAGATACACATGTACATGTAATTAAGACAAGTTTTCCATGATCGTGGACATGTACGTGTATTTTGTTGAAACTCAACCCGGGAAGTTAATCAAGCATACAGCGATACGCTCATAAACATAGACATAATTCATGTTCATGTGAGCACCTTGTTAATGACATCAGACATGTCAAAGCATTTCATAATGGTTGCAACAGAGTAATGCATCATCAATCATATCACTCAAATGAAATGAAATGAATGATTAAAAAGGAATTGTGAGAGCATTATCAGTAGTGCATCTAGGTTTTGGATCTTGGGGGAAAATGATTTTTTTTCTTCTGAAAGTGTCCTCATACATTGTATTTTGTTCGCTTGTTTACACATTTTGAATGTGGTCTGGACTCCATGGTAGGGAGACTAATACATTTTTCAAATAAATTTTGTACATTTGGTTTTGATGTGGTTTTGAAGAGAAAGTCATAAGAAACGATTTGATTCAAGTTCGGATTCAATCGGATTTTGCAAAGCAAAGAAAAATTGATTTAAAGCGGGAATTTTTTGGTCCCTGAAATGTGTATGTTTAATGCAGAGTAAAGTGTGATTATTTTGTACACAAATTGGAGTGCAGATTATGACAGAAATGCTTGAAACTCACATTTTCCCAAAAAATTGATCTATATTTATGCCTTATTTCAATGAATAAAAGACAGATGGAAATCATGATTTCAAAAATTCTGATGTTTGAATTAAAATAAAGCTGTAAGAATGTGCAAAAAAAACAAATTTTTAATCACAATTTTCTATTCAGAACATGAGTCACCAAATAAACAGCGCCCTCACTCCTATATTAACGTCCCTATCCATGGTTTGGGTGTTATGTACCCAAATACCATAGGATTTCTTTGTATGCAAGTCGCCCCGAACAAGGCTGAAAGCCACTCAAGGTACGGAGAGCTCTACAAAAAGAATGAAAGATACATGTACAAGAGGTAGGAATTAATATTCATCATCACATTTACATTGTAGGAAAGATCAGTACATAAACCAGCATGGAATGAGCAATTGTGCACTATACATACATATTAAGTGCAGTACAATACGCTATAAGCTTCCACATTTAACCCTAACCCCCTAGACCCTTTTTGCTAGGAACCATCCTCAATCCTCAAAAATCCTCCGATTACCCTGCCCCTAAAAATGCATTCATCCTCAATCCTCCAAAATCCTCATGTGCTTTAAACACCATTTAACCTCAATCCTCCAAAATCCTCTTTTAAAAAAAATACCATTTATCCTCAATCCTTCAAAATCCTCCTTGCTTGAAACACCATTCATCCTCAATCCTCCAAAATCCTCTTTTTTTAAAAATACCATTCATCCTCAATCCTCCAAAATCCTCCAAACCTGCAAGGAGGATTTTGGAGGATTGAGGTGGGTTAGGGTTAACGCATTGTACATGCAGTGATATTTAACCCCTTGCGTACGGATGACGCAATATAGCGTCCAAAAAAGTAAGTGCCACCAGGCCGGATGACGCCATTGGCCGCCGTTTGTTTCAATCCATTGTTGGAATATTGTTTATGTCATGCTTGACTGCACAAACACATTGTAGCGGTTCGATTTGGCTGCCAGAACCGCTGCAACTATGACCCGACATCTCCCGTAAAATACCGTACCAAGGGGTTAAGTAAAATGTAGCAGTCGTTCATTACAGGCATCTGTCTGAGCAACCATTATATACAGGCATATCAAACATTCATGAATGTATCCAGGCAGATTGTACATCCCACCTGTTTTCTAAGCCTGCGATCTCTGGACAGCACGGATCATTTTAATTTAAAATTGCCATAAAGGAATCGCTGTTAACCCCTTGAGTACGGTTTTCATAGTGAGGCGCCGGGGTGCCATGTCGGCTTTTGCAGCCAAAGCCGGCGAAACGGACACAAGAGGCTTGTGCAGCCAAGCGTAATGAACACAATAATCCAACAATGGATTGAAAATGCAGAAAATGGCATGTACATGTATAGCCATTTGGCGTCATATGTATGCAAGGGGTTAAACCACAGCCATTAGGTTGGAGTATATTTAGTGCTTAGATGTACATCATTTGTACAAGGCGGGGGGGTGGGGAGATTTGGTATCACCAATGGTGGAAGTTACCCTGTCTGGGTCTACAGGTCTGAAAATTGGGATAATTGTACGTACAGTTTGGTCAAAGGTTACATTTGTACATGTACATGTACAAACACAACATGCTTGAGATCTGGCCAACCACGCACATCCAATAAATGGCTGTGAGAGTGATGCACAGGAATGTGTTATTACTTAAAGCATTTTCACACTATGTACATATGTACGTGTACGTTCGACCCGTGTCGAAATCTACACGGGTCCAACCCGTGTAGACTTTTTAAAATGTCAACACGGGTCAATTACGCTACCTTTTCACACTACTCAACGCGGTTACATGGGTTGAACTCAACCCAGAGGTGTTTTCAACACGAGTCAAACTTCTCTATAACGGGTCGAGAGCTCTCAACCCACCTCCCGAGCAGGGTTAGTTTCAACCCGGGTTGAGCGCTCTACACGGGTCAGTGCCGTGTTGAAAATGTTGTAGTGTGAAAAGTCAACACGTGTCGGACCCGGGTACAACACAGAGATTTTTCGTAGTGTGAAAAGGCCTAGAGAGTTGTACATGTAGTCACATATTACAAGAAGGGATGGGAGAAAAATTCCAGAAGGAATATCGCTTTAAAAACACATTTTGCGAAATCTTGAGCAAAATTTGCAAAAAATGTTCAAAGTAAGAATGGGGAATCTACGTTTAATTTGATAAACGTTTATCAAAACCTTACCACAGCGTTTAAACGTTTAAACGCTTAATAGCCAACACTTCAAAAAGGCTGCCGCCTGTCCCGTATGTGTGCGGTAACTGCAGTTACGTGTTTTTGTGTAATGCAAATTCACCTGTGCCTGCTCATACGTATAGAGGGAACCGCAACCAATGGCGTATTTATTTGCCGGGAACTGGCTCATTTAATTGGCTGAGATATTATTATCACTGTCCATCTGCAAACAGGCACGAGCGGCACGTCCTCATCAAAGTCCAGTGGCCTACAGCTGAACCCAAATAGATACTTTGCAACAAACAAGAGATACATTGTATCAATTTGAACAATGCGGCTGTCAATCATTCTCTGGAAAGGCTCTTTTGGAGCCCAGATTTTACTTTGGCATTTTTCTTTCAAAAACGTGGAAACTTCATACGCAAATTCAGGGAAACTGAAACAGATTTACAAACATCGTAGATTTTTTTGTAAATATAAATGGAGGGTAGATTGCACAAAAACAAGGTCCCGCTTTTGAAATTTGAGTTCCGTTTAAACGTTTGGGAAAATTTCTAAACGGATTTGATTTTCTTTTTTCGTTTAAACGTTTAAACGTGTAAACGTCACATCCTTAGTAGGGGTGTGCATCAGAACCGGGTACCTGAGTTCCCGACCGTTCATGTCAGGAACCGGTTCCAGATCATGGAATCGAGTACCCGTACAACTTTACATTATAGCACTTAACTTCCCAGAAAATATAAAAAAAGGATAGGTTTCAAAATGTTATTTGTCGGGAATTTTCAAATTAAAACACGACTACATGGGAAACCAGCACAGATTTCATGTTTATGCATGTTATGACGCTCACGAAAATTGACAATAAAGGGAATTTAACGGTTGTGGTTTTTGTAGTCTGGGTATGGATAAAGAGCCTCGACGAGACATGTGTAATAGCATGCCTCATTCCACTAAATACAACTGTATAAAGCTTCTGTCTTTTGTGATATGCCGGCGCATGCACGTGCCGGAACATGTAATGGCGGAGTAGTGATCATGTTTACTAGACAGGCATAAGATTTGTCAGACTTTTGTCTGAAATCAGACTTTTGAATCTCAGAGAAAGACATTATTGCAACTTCCGGGATTGGAAGTTTTGGGATGGGTTTCTTTAATTAACGGGTACCCGTATTTTTTTCATCGGGTACCGGTTCTTTTAGTACTTGTAAATGCACACCCTAATCCTTAGTTCAAAGCGACAACGCACGACCAAATCCAATGCTGAAAGCGCAGCATTCAAGATGTTGCACGAACGACTGACGCTTAACCCACGACATCATGTTTCAAGGAATAATAACAATATGCCTGATACATTCTTTTTCAATGGCCCTATCAAATGTCGCTAACGTGGGCTGCATGTGCATGAGTGTACAGTTCAACATGTACATACATGTATGTAAGGCGATCTTTATAGCGGAGATTATTAACGTGTGTGTGGGAAGACGTCCCTAATGGTTTGCGGAGAAAGAGATTCTCTTCGCTGACAAGAGCTCTTTTGCCCCAAGGGACAATGATGCTGAGGGAAAAATGAAATTTGGGGACAATACAACCTGTATATCATTTCACTGTTGTTTTAAAGGTAGTGTACACGATTAGTAATTCTCCATATTTTTTTTACTGAATTATTACGAAATACCTTACTAGACTGTAAGTTAATAGTAGTCTCAATCATCCTGTGAAATTATGGCACCAGGTGTGCTGTCGTTGTCAAGAAAAGTGGAAATTTATATCGTCTTCCAACGATTTCCAGCTGGAAATCGTTGGAAAACTGCCCTGTAGCCTTTAGTCAAGGCACGCGTGGCTACCCGGACGAGTGGCGCACTGGACATGCTGGCATTCAGGGCGCGTCACGTGTCCAGCTGGTAGCCACGTGTGCCTTGACTAAAGGCTATCATCCGCCCGACGGTTGGAAACGAGCGCTGTTTTTCTCTTGGTTTTTTTCGCCATCCAACAATGCAGAACTTTGAACAGGTAAGTGGAACGATATTTTACATATGAAAACATGTACATGTACTAACCCCCAAATCCGCCCATTTTTGAAAATTGTTGAGGCAGTTTTTTCCCTCGTACTGCCTCTCTTTAGAACTCCTTACCTGTAACCTGCTTCCCTTCCACCTATAATCTTTCACAATTCAAACAAAATGTGAATCGATACCTTCTATCCCTGTGATTTCTGTCTTTTCTTGTCTTTTGTAGCCCACACCTTGAGTGGTCTTTTGGCCTTGTGTTGGGCGATAACAATAAAAAAAGGACAAGTCATGCAAAGTGTCTGTTTAAAAAAGTAAGAGAGAAAAAAGTGTGCAACAATGCACGAAAAAACAATAAAACACTCACCCATGGTTGCAGTGGAATGCAAGCAAGCGCTGACGAAAAAGATCTTCTTACTCTTTAAAATTTCAAAATGTCATGTAGAGTTCTGTAGACGAGTAGAGAAATGAAGACATACAATGAGTTCAATGACATTTATCATGTTTATATATCATGTATATGTGAATTTAATGTCTATGCTCTCCAAAATGCATCATTACTCCTTACAGCACCCTCAGACAGGAAATAAATATGGCCTATTTGTGTAAAGCCCTGTCCGCACTGGACTTTTTTGGTAAAATTTACCGAGACGATGGGTACTTTTTACCATTTTAAGTCCAGTGCGGACAGCCTAGGACTGCTGCCCAGGAAAACTGACCAGGTAACTTTTCCCGAGACGATAAGTCCAGTGCGGACAGTGCGAGTCGGTAAAAGCGGCTCAGGAAAGTGTACATCCGGCCCGAGCGCATGGTCATGCTTCACAGCATGCACAGGGAAACCACGCATGCGCCTTGCATTGTTTCACCGCGGTGCGGTGCATATGTGGCAAAATTCCAAATTCCAGTGCGTTGTTCCTCTTTTGGTCGCAATCATGGCACATACTATTATTGATAAAGTCAGAAGTTTGATTGGTGCTAAAGACTTAGGCCTGCGTGTACACATCGGCCGGAAAAATGAAAAGGCAAAGCGCCCTCACGAGTCATTATATTGACAGCTCGGTTACTTCTACCACGGTCTTGGTATTAAAAATGTTCCCGCGTCGAAAGTCCAAGTGCGGACAGTGGTCACATTTGACCATTTTTCATTTTACCATCGTCTCGGTAAAACCTTCCAAAAAAAAAAGTCCTTTGGGAGTTTGCGGACACGGCTTCAGCCAAATGCGTGGATCATTTTATACAACATGTACAAGTATGCACAGATGTTCATCTCTGTTGAGCGTTATAAGCCGCAGGCAATCATCATCAATAGCACTACGGTTGCAGCATTCAGTCATTAGCCCTAACCCTGCTACAATGTACATGTACATTCAACCAAATCCAACAATGGTAAAAAGCTGTTGTAATTTGTTGGATTAGTAGTCAACACAAACTACATGTACATGGTGTGTTGGATTTTGTCATATTTAGCAGGATGGAAGCAGACTTATAGTAACATTTAGTTGGATTTTGCTGGATTTTGTTGGATTTGGCAGGGCTCGTATGTAAATGTACAAATACCTGTTTTTATTTTGTTGGATTCAGCAGGGTAGCTGCAAAATGTCAAGGCTGGTGTGTAGGTGGTACACTGCAAAATCCAACAATGTTGGATTTTGTTGTATTGATGAGCAGGTTCCTCATTTCAGGTTTGTTGGAAATTGTTGGATTTGAACGAATATTCGATACTCGCCGATCAAGTTTTTCACGCGTCAGCTGCAACTGCATGCCGCGTCAGTAAAAAGTTGCATGCAAAGCACGCCGGTGTTTTACGTGCAGTGATCGATATTATGGAGTACGGACCGCCCGATCGACATTCTTTTGCATGCGCCTGTTGTATCAAGATCATTACGGGTACGTACATTCTTATAACAAGAAACCAAACTCCAGCCTGCATTTTCCCAGTACATGTAGATATTTTATATTATAAAGTGTCAAGGGATTTAGGGAGGGAAACAATAAACCTCCGTCCCGAAAAGTTACAAAAATGCGGCATTTGACACTAAGCACCATTACTTTTTATTAAACCCTAACCCCTTGGGTAACTTTACTAGAAAGTATCCTGCATCCGCCAAAATCCACCTATTTTGTCCTGCACAAAAACTTGGTTTTGGTGACTGCTCAATATGGAGGTATCCTGAATCCATCAAAATCCTGCAGTACCGCTAGGCTTACAATCCTCAATCCATCAAAATCCCCCAGGTTTCAATATGGAGGTGTCCTGAATCCGCCAAAATCCTCCAAAACAGGGGAAGGATTTTGATGGATTTATATGAACGTTAGGGTTAAAATATCAGAGTTGTATCTGTATTTTTTCCCGAATATATTCAAAATTGCAAAGGTATTCAAATATGTGACCCACTCTGCAAAAAGGGCACATATATCGCTGTATGCTTTTACGAGTTATGGGCCGTTCAATGGGAAGAGGGTGAAAAATTCTTGAAACAAGTGATTTTGAAGGGAGGGAATTTTTTGCATCTTTGATACCTATATTATTCTATTTCACAACAAAAATCTTTGATTTCAGTGAATAAAGTTGGAAAAAAAATGTGTTTTTGTCGAGTGCTTCCATCTATTGCTTTTGCTTTTTGTTTTTTTTAAATGGCTTGTTTCTCCTTAAGTCATTTCAAGAAATTCCTGAAAACAAACATGCAAATTTCCAAATATCTCATGATTGCAAAATGCTAGAGACCTCAGACATATACCATATGAAAGCTTATAAAATGGCCTTTCCAGCTATATATAAAACACTATTTTCAAATTTTGCAACATAAGTGCACTTTTTGCAGAGCGGGTCACATATTCAGTTGATGATCAAATATTTGAATATTCGGTACAGCCCTACATGTACATCGTACATGGCAAATCTCCTGTAATTGTAAATGTGCGGTCCAGAAAGATCTACACGTAATAGTATGCCTATAACACTTAGCAATGCTTAACATGCCAGCCAAGCTCGAGCGATATATTTTATTAGTATATCTGCACTGGGAATCTAGCATTTCTCCCTCACAATCAAGTTGCTACTGTATCATCAACGATTTGGCTCCTCGTCCCCGGGAAAGATCAATAAATACTGGCCGGCCAATCAATGCCAGCGGCTCATCTGGTAACCATGCAGCGATGGAATGGTCAAATAATACACTCAAATTAATTACATACATACATCCCAGACCACTTAAGCTGGCAAAGAAAAGCATAAACACCCAGTAGATTAAGGCACCATTTGGGAAATTAGGAAATGGGCAGTCCAAACAATGGTCCGGCCTTGCGCTATATCACTGATCCAAGCTCGGCCGTGGATTATTGTCAAAATGATCAAGCATTAAGGACCTACTATAACCAAAGTTTAATTCTCTAAAAAAGATGAGTATCTTGATTATGAATTACCAAATTGGTATTATTTAAGAAATTAAGAAATCAAATTGGTGCTAAATATTGTCATTTTCCATCCATCATTATGAATTAACCCTAACCCCCTAGGCCCTTATTGCTAGGAACCATCCTCCATCCTCAATCCTCCAAAATCCTCAAAAATTCTCCAAAAATCCTCCTGTGCTTCAATCACCATTCATCCTCAATCCTCCAAAATCCTTTGCTTCAATCACCATTCAATCACCATTCCTCCTCAATCCTCCAAAATCCTCCTGTGCCTTCAATCACCATTCCTCCTCAATCCTCCAAAATCCTCCGTGCTTCAATCACCATTCCTCCTCAATCCTCCAAAATCCTCCGGTGCTTCAATCACCATTCCTCCTCAATCCTCCAAAATCCTCCAAAACCACCATGAGGATTTTGGAGGATTGAGGAGGGTTAGGGTTAATGGACGAGAGAAAGATGCTTATTAAATATTCAAATTTCGCGCTTACTCCAAGTTCTCCCCCCTGCTGCCGTCGGCGGCGCGCTGTTAGCCTTGACGTCATCGCGTGTAGTCATCCATACTAAACTCAGATTTGGAATGGAAATAGTAGGCTTACATGATGGGATACAGAGACGAAGTTAATTCAACATGTACATGTATTCTGTGTAAATACCGCGTACCCATGTATGAACTTGTACCAAGTGCAACGATCGGACTACACACCATGACGTCACGCGCAATAAGTGCATAATGCATGACATGCAAATGGGGACGTGACGTACGCTTTTTCAGACGATAGGATTTTCAAAAGTGAGCCAATTTGCATTTTCTTTTCAAATTAAAAAGGACAATACAACATTTTTGGTGTATTGACATATATCTGTAGACAGACAATAATTTCACATTTGTTCAAAGCGTTCTACTACATGTAGGTCTTTAAAATATAGAATGACTTGCCTGCTAAATCAAACTGAATCCAACTTGGCATGTTGGACTGTGTTGGACTGCGTTGGATTGAGCAGGAAACTCATATGAGTCACCGTTGGACTCTGTTGGATTTATAGCAGGGTAGTCCTGGTGAACCATTCGGGGGTTAGATAAAGAAACTGCAGTACTCCTGCACCCAAGCCCTTTATTAGCCATGTCCGCATTGGACTTTTTTTGGTAAAACGTATGGAGACTGTTGTCAACTTGACCAAATTATGTCCAGGCAGACAGCAGGTACATTTTCCAAATTGTCAAGTGTTGATCGTCGGTTGTAAGCTTTACCATGTTTACAGGGCCAATAGTGTCTCGTAGAAGAGTTAAAGGTAGTGTACACGATTGGTAATCCTCTAATTCTTTTTACTGAATTATTACGAAATACCTTACTAGACTGTAAAATGATGGCACCAATGTATATCGTTTTCCAACGTTTTCCAGCTGGAAATCGTTGGGAAAACTGTCCTGTAGCCGTTAGTCAAGGCGCGCGTGGCTACCCGGACGAGTGGCACGCCCCAGACATGATGGCGCCATGGCATATCCGGGGCGCGTCACGTGCCCACATAGCCACGCGCGCCTTGACTAAAGGCTATCATCCGCCCGACGGTTGAAAACGAGCGCCGTTTTTCTCTCGTTTTTTCCGCCATCCAACAACGCAAAACTTTGAACAGGTCAGTGGAACGATATTTCCTATAAAATACTAACCCCCAAATCCGCCCATTTCTGAAAATTGCAACAATGACCAATCATGTACACTGCCTTTAATGTACGTGGCCAGTTTTACGTCGCTGAAAGTCCAGTGCGCACACTGTAATGTTTACGTGGCCAAGGACTTTCCGTGAGCCATGTAATCCAAGTGCGGACGTACGGAAGAATATACACAGTACAATGTTAACAATCTGACACGGTAACTTTTGACAATAGTTAATCCAATGCGAACGCTATTGTGTGATTTTCATATTACAGTTTTACACACTGTTATGAAATATATTCAATGAGATTATATTTTTTGGAGTTGTAGGACAAACAAGTAGGAAACAGTGGGGGAAAAAAAATAGGAATTTCAAGAAAAAAGTAGGGAAAAGTAGGAGCAAGGTAAACAAAAATTAGGGAAAAGTAGGAATACTTAAAAAAAAAAGCCTGCATTATTCACTATAATAAACGACCACTATAGTGAACGGTTTTTGTGGATCTAATGGTATTCGTTATAGTGGTGTTCCGTACATTTGTGTCGTTTCCTCAAGCTTCCTCTACAGTGTTCAATTCACAAAGGTCAAAGAATGCGCTGCATTTTTCATTAAGTTTTCAAAAACCGGGAGTTAATTAACCTGGCCAGTTTCCATTGATTATGAGCCAACGCCTGCAGCCTTCGCGGGATTAGCACCTGGCGTTTATCAGATACGCCCTCCCTTCCCTTTGGACGGCTTTTCCTGAGGAATAATTAATGCCGTGCATTACTGCCTCTCCGTAAATTTTTCCCCCCAGAATTGAAGAAACTTCCTGTAATATACATGTACTGTGCAGTTAATGCTGGGTCTCAGAATAATAATAATAATAATAATATAGGCAATTTATAATGCGCCATTATCCACCTTAATGAGATGCTCAAGGCGCAGAGAACAAAAACAAAGGGAACAAAGATACAAATAATCAAAACATGGACATTACAACATGTACAACAACACAATTAGCTTGACAATCAAATAGACCTTTATCATGGTACAGCCATCTTGTTTTTCTCCTATTATTAATCAATGTAACCAAACCAAGGCTGGAAGGACAAATAGTCTGGCACCTTCGTTCAATAATTGGAATCACTATTCATAATTGCTAATGCATACAGGGCACAAGATAAAGATGGTGACAACATGATAAAGGTCTATAGTGACAGTCGGCAAGCATTGTAATACATACGTACATAAGTATGTATCTTCAATATAAGTTTGAGAGCGGGAAATGGAAAAATTTCATCAAAGTATTTTATGTGTACTTCAAGTTCAAATGCAACGGATAAGATGCCAAAATACAAAGTACATACAAGTACATTGTACTGTTTTTGTACCTCCATGTATAATGTCATGGTATCGCATTACACGTGAGGACAGAAAAGAGGGTATTACAAAGGGAACAATACTCTCCTCACATGTTTTTCTTTGTTCGGGAAAATGTGAGGACAGGCAAACTCGTGCTTAGTCTATGGGTTGGGTTATATCAAAGGGAAACAAAGGAAAGTCCTCACGTGTATAGCGATACAAAAATACATGTATACATGTGGGTGATTCCATAAATGTGGGGGCCAATGACTTTTGGTGTCCCTCTTTACATTGTGATATTTGTTTCCCTTGTATTACCAACAGTGAAATTATACAAATGATTTTAGTTGCTCAAATTATAGTACTTGTACATGTACCTAAATATCTGGTAGCAAAGGATGAAACATCTGACTAATTTCCTGACAGTATGGTGTCCTAAATAGTTCACGGTTTCACGTGTAAAAGGGACACCAAAGCTGCGACATTTAAAAAAACTGCCATGACTGCTGTTAAAATGCATTGTTTGGTTCTCAAATACTACCATGTGGACATACATGTAGGTGTATGAAAAATTGCCCTTCATTATGTTAAAGCATGTTAATACTGCTTTGGAATGGCACCATATTTAAATGATTTAATAACTAGTTGACCGAGATTGACAGTGTGTTAGCTTAAATGTTTCACGTGTAAACATGGTAAACAAGACCCACTTTTTTGGTGTCCCTTTTACACGTGAAATTTGTGTAATATTTCTGAGAAATAGAAAGATAATTGGGTTCCCTGGCAAATCCAGATCTATCACCATTAATTAAATGTCCAACTTGATAAGTGTAAAATCATAACAAAGATTGCATGCTTGAAAATATTTATTTTGTGGGCCATTTACTAGGTTTCACGTGTAAATAGGACACCAAATAGTGTCCCCATACGCAATTATGCACCGAATTATTTTCAGTGTAATCAAGTTATTTTCACAATAAACCTTGATGTGTTATCCTGGGTAAGACAAAAAATACATTCTAAAATAAACATACAACATGAATTATCACAAAAATAAGCAGAAAACTAATTTGGTGTCCCCTTTACACGTGAAACCGTGAATGGGTTTTGACATGATATTTTGGCATTTCTGGAGTAAATTTGTTTTAGATTTTGGCTATAATGAGGAATGTCAATATCTTTAAGTTATAGTGAAAATTATTAATGAATCCCCTCTCAATGAATTTTTCCATTTTGGGCCAAAATGTCGCAAGTTGGTACCCTAATTTATGGAATAACCCATGTACATGAAAGCAGGCCTCAAATTTAAGATTTTCTAGGGCACGGCCCATTTTCCCTTCGATAATGAAAAATTGAGGCCTGCGTGTAATACATGTACAGGTACTCACGTGTACATGGAATGCTACATGTACGTGTACATGTACATGTATACATACATGTATGTACACATTACAATATTATTCCCAGGGGTGTGATTTTAGGAAAAATGAAAAACAGAAATCCACAAAAGATTTGATAGAAAAACTGCACTTTCTATCAAAAGATACGGTTCAAAACTGCCAAAAATACGGTCATTAGAATGAAAAGAAGACTGTTTCGGGTTCCAGAGGTCATTTTTGGAATGATAAAAACAATGTAAGGATAATAAAATAGATCTTCCGGAAATCTGGAAGACGTCTCACCGAAAATCCTGAAATCAGGAAAAATACGGAGGAATCTCACCTAGGTCTTCCAGCAAATTTGCTTACCCAGAATCTAAGTTTACTAGGGGAAAATGGTCTACATGTACGTGCATGTACATTACCACAAAAGCTTCAGTGTTAAAAGGACACATTGCTTTGGATTTGGCGATTTGGGCTATAAAACTGAAATGGATATGGTTGGGAAGTTTTTTTAAAGTAGAATATGAAAGATTCACATACATGTAACTATCCCTTCAAATTGCGTGGTTTTTGTTTAATTTCGTGACAAATAACGGTCCGCCATTTTGTAGAACCAATTTTTTGACTCCACAAAAATGGCAGACCGTGTTTATATAATACCTGTCGTATTTCCAGTCGCAGCTGGTTGAAGTATGTCTGGGCAATTATTATTACAGATACAATAACCGTCTGTTTGTGATATTCAATTACTTTTGTTTTATAGTTAATAAATAAAAATACATGTTGGAATACTTTTGTTATTCCATTATGGTCAAGCCGCAAGCCTTGTAAGGAGCTTGTGTAGCCTGGCCGGGTGAAGCGAAGCCTGCCCCGCGTCTTGGGTGATATATGGTAGGGATATCGGGACTGTCTCGTCACGGGACACGGACGGTACTCGTAAATGGATGGCCGCGGGGCCAGCCTGGCGCCAACGCATTGTGTGGTACAAGAAGGTCTGGTTCCCAATGCTGTTTTACTACTGGAAATAAGTCTATGTTTCGCGGGTCAGATGTCAGGGGTCAGAGGCCAATTTTTTGTTTTGTAATCAATACTCACTAATTACAACACATTATAGGTGTTTTTTTGCATGAACAACTCTTATAAAAGATAAGGAACATTTCCAAACAGCAAAATTTCATGACATTTGAAGGCAATGTGTCCCTTTAATCAGTTTAAAATGTTAATCAGATTCTGATTTAGTGCTTATAAATGTATACATGTACAGAAAATTTACAGAAAAAAACTGACTTCTTATCAAAACCTAGTTTTCTAAAAAAATTATTAAAAAAATGGAATGCGAGGAAAGTACCACTACACAAACCCGATTCCTTGTTTTCTATTAAAAAAAAATTCCATGAACAATTATAATGAATCATTATAATTTTTCATGGATTTTTTTTATTTATTAATGATCTACTGTCGTGTCTGTACATGTATACATGAATTAACAGACCCAATAAAATCTACATCATCATAAGCCCTTACACTTGTCTCATCAACCATGTTTCACGCCAAGTCATTAACCCTAGCAGCCCTGCATTGTTAATTGGCATGCAGCCTGTGGCATGGTGGCCACATTGTTCACGAACAAAGACCTTTACGGTCGACTTTAATCGCCATTGGGGCTGAGGCGGGGTATAGGCTAGTGCACGGGCGACTATAGTCGCCATTGGGGCTGACAGGGTTAAATTGCACAAACGTAAACAAAAATTACATCCTTCGATGGGATGCAATTCAGATAGAGCAACCCCAAATTCACAAATTGAGTACCAAATTCCAGGAATGACAATACGCAGAT
This sequence comes from Hippasteria phrygiana, assembly GCA_037893225.1. Lineage (NCBI taxonomy): Eukaryota > Metazoa > Echinodermata > Asteroidea > Valvatida > Goniasteridae > Hippasteria > Hippasteria phrygiana. The sequence continues at coordinate 1,769,816 of JAZGUH010000040.1, read as the reverse complement.
GATCACAAGTTGTTTTGCCACAAAACTGTCGTCACGTCACGTTTCAACAATTTCTCATTTGCAGGCAGGCACGTTATTAAACAAATATTTTGGCAGACAAAAAAAAAAAAAACACACACACACACACATGTACATACAGTCGTACTTCCCCAATACGTCCGAGGACAATGCTTTGTGTTTCCTATTGTTCCTTTAATATAACCAACCCCCATAGACTAAGCACGTATCCTTACGTTCGAGGACCGATTTCAACAAAAGACTCTACGTTCGAGGACTGAAAGGTTTCTTTGTGTTTCCTTTCTTCTCTTGTCCTCGGAGATATATACAGTGCACGTACACCCAGTCGTACTTACATGTACATGTACCTATACTCGTGAGGACAATGCTTTGTGTTTCCTATTCTTCCTTTAATATAGCCAAACCCCATAGACTATAAAGCACGTAGTCGTACGTTCGAGGACCGATTTTAACAAAAGACCGTCTCTCGAGGACAAGAAAGATTCTTTTGTGTTTTCTTTCTCTGCTTGTCCTCGAACGTAATACAGTACATGTACACACAAACATGTATCGACCTCCAAACATGGACGTCCTATATTGTTCCCTCTTTTGTTTTTACTTTTTCGGAAGACCTCCATATGTTTTGTACACAATCTCAATCGCAGACGTATGCTGGGAATCGCTGACGATATTGTTCTCTTTTGTTCTCCAACATTTTTCGCCCCCATATGAATGTATATAATCTTGGTTAAAAGCAATATGAAAATATAACCTACCTGACCAAAGTGCATTCTACAAAACTGTAAATCCTTGCATTTTTCCGTCTCGCGGGAAAATGCCACGTCGGTACATGTAATTCAGGGTTGTCTGCCCACGATCAACTGGAATGCTTCGGCAACCTGCTTTTTTTTTTTTTAATACGCGGGGGGCTGATGTGGCATGCCCTAATGTGATTTCCTGCGTAGACGCATGAGGCCGTCGCAGCGTGTACTCTCCTCAGGTCCAAGACATGTGTCATCAGATAAAATTACAGTTCATGAGCCAACAGGTATAAAAGCTTGTATACAGATTCCTCCCAGAAATGTGTACTTGTATGTGTGCTGATGAGTAGTACAATGTATCATGTGAGCATGACTAGGAAGACCTTTTCTGCCATCGTGCACAGTTTGGGCGGACGATCATGACAATGCTCAACAGTAATTGAATCGTCCTTGGCAAATCCTCAAAAATATGATGAATCACTGCAACAGATGTTTTGTTCGAACTTGAAAATGTCTGCTCGGTACACCAAAGACAGTGATGAAGCAAAACAATTCAGACGTTGTTAAAAAAAAAACTAGAGTTAAAAAAAAAAACTAGAGTAAAAAAAAAACTAGAGCAAAAAATAACACTGGCTGATTACTCCATGTGGGAGTACCTACGATGAGTGCAAAAGTGTGATATTTACTAGGAAACCAAGGACAGGGGTCGATACATCAAGTAATTTACCACGTTTTCTCTTTCTCTAGAACATCCCATATCCTTGTAAGAACATTGCCGAGCAAAACATTGGATAGATTTCTTAGTATTCAAGAAATTACAGAGGATCATCTTCAAGATTTAAAACATAGACACAGACGTTTCATCATGAAGTGCTGGGAAATTGTAATAAAATACACAAATTATCACAAATTTATCCATTGAGGGATTACCACTGGCCAATCTTAGGTTAAACCTCTAGGTATTTTTGAAACTACAGAGTGTACATCTTCAAGACGTCATGTTCATGACAGGGACAGACATTTATCGCAACATTTCTATCCATGTTATGAACGTTGTTCAGGTCACATACACGTGTACTAAACAGGCTGCTTTAGTTTTGAGTGATAACAATTCTACAGTGAGCAAGTATGTACATGTACATGTACGGAACAAGGTCTGGATTAATTTTAACAAGAACATGTATGATACATGATACAAGAATGCCTGTCCGCGTCATCTTCCGTTTCAACGTTCGTTTCATGAAAACATTTTCACGCCTTTTCACACAAGTGGGAAAACATTTTCATGCCTTTTCACAAAAGTAGGGAAAACATTTAGTCTCGCCTTTTCACACAAGTGTGAAAATAATTTCCCACTTGAGTTTGCAGGCGGGGAAAGTTCCATGCAAAATGTGAATGTGAATTTAAGTTATTTTCAAAAATGTCCCATTCCCATTCACAGTTTTTTTCAATTGCAATTTTGTAGTATAGGACTACCTGACTAACTCGATAAAAACAAGACAAAATTCTTGAAGATTACCTGCCGAATACTATCCTGTACACAGTGCGCACCAATACCACTCAGTTTTTTTTTCTCCGTATCAAGTTCGCAACTCTCGAGACAATCTGATCTCGCGACAGCCAGCCCCGCTTCCTTTCATCAAATGAAGCGGGCAAATTCCGACACGGTGGTCAAAAGAACGGGGAGGGGGAGACAAAGAGAGAGAGAATCATGGCGAGTCGACCGGGTATTAAAATTTCACGCCCCTTAAAGGTTGAATATTGATTGTGACGGGGAGTGCGCAATATCAAGCCTGATATATAACGACCCACAGGTCACATATTGAAATTCATGAAATTCAGAATCTCTCCCGGCAGTTCGCTTCTAGTGTTGCACAAATTCAATTTGAATTTGTTTACAATATTGGATACACTTATGCTTTTCTGGGAACTTTAATTAAAAAATATACATGGCTGTTATTACAGGTGAGGTTTTCGGCCCAAGTTGTATTGGTTCAAGGCAGCGCAGGTAGGCACGGTTGCACTATGTATGCTGTTTTTCTATAAAGCTGCATACATACATGTATGTACACATACGTTCCGATATACAGGTACATCTACCTGTATGCACATACATGTATGAGCGCAAATCAAACTAGGACTCTATGTCTCTTCGCAGAACATAGGGCTTTTCCGCATTTTTTTTATGATGTCACTGCGATTTTTGCTTGCTTGTGACAAGTCTGCCTACCCACCAGGCTTCATGACAATTGGACCTACTAATTTACATGTCTTACGAGAAATTATGCCTTTGATGACGTCATTATGATGGTGCACATATTTTGTTACATATGTAGGACCTAACAAAGCTATTACAAAAAGAATTTTGAATTTAGCATGTTCTCTTGATGAGATATGGCTTTAAGAAACTTTGAAGTTCAAAAACTTTAATATTACTATGTAAAATCGTATGATGAAGTCATCATGACGTCACCTCAATTTTCATCTATAACACGAGCTACCATACCAACATACCTGGTTTGAAGGCAATCGGACGTACCGTTCTCTAGATATGGGCCCTTGAAAAATGCACCTTTAAGATGACGTCACATGACACGTGATGACGTCATCATGACGTCACGTTTCGGCATACATTTTCAGCTTAGGGTCTCTGTTTGTGTTAAGCCTGATTAAGATCTGATGTTGTTTAGTGACCAAAGTGGCTCTTACAAAATTCGAGTACAAAGTCTATAGGATTTGGGATAGAACAAAAAAATTCATAGAAAATCAGCCGATGACGTCATCATGACGTCACCTCGGATTTTACATGTTAGTAGCACTATCTACATGTACCTACCCACTAATATTTATGACGATCGGACCTACCCGTACATGTGTTTCAAAAAAGCATAATTCTGATGACGTCATGATGACGTCACACAATTTTCACATTTATGTGAAAGAATATAGGAGCTAACAAAGCTATTACAAAAATAATTTTGAATTTAGCATGTTCTGTTGGTGAGATATGGCTTTAAGAAACTTTTAAGTTCAAAAACTTAACAATTACTATAAAATCGTATGATGACGTCATCTTGACGTCACCTCAATTTACATCTATAACACGAGCTAGCCTACCAACATACCAGGTTTAAAGGAAATCGGACCTACCGTTCTCTAGATATAGGCCCTTGAAAAACGCACCTTTAAGATGACGTCACGTGACACGTGATGACGTCATCATGACGTCACTCTTCGACATACAATTTCAGCCTAGGGTCTATGTTTGAGATAAGTTTGGTTAAGATCTGAGGTTTTTTAAGACCTAAAGTGCCGCGGACAAAATTCGTGTACAAAGTCTATGGGCTTTTGGTCAGAACTAAAAGAAGAAGAAAAAAAAAAATCAGAACAAAAACAAGGCCTTTTCCGACTGACTTTGTCGGAAAAGCCAATTATTCTGATGAGTTTACTGTTGCATATGACACATGTACATTTGTATGTGTACCGGCAGTCCTATGATTGGCCAATTCTCATCCAATGAAATTAAAGGCCTGTACACGATTTGCTTTTGCTGTAATTTTCAGAAATAAATGGATTTGGGGGTTAGTATTTTATAGCATATAGTGTGCTAGCAATATACTAACACTGACCTGTTTAAAGTTTTGTGTGCATATATAGATGCTGGGAAAAAAGAGAGAGAACAATTATGTTCTAGTAGTCTGGTTCCCTGAACATACTTAATTTAGACAAATTGGAACAATTTATAGAGTCAGGGAATTATCAGGTCGGGGAACTAGACTATTTCTAATGATTGTCGGCCGACAGCACACCGTACCGCTTGCCATGATTTCACAGGACTGCTGTTTACTTACAGTCTGGTGCAGTATTTCGTAATAATTCAGTAGTGCTGTTTTTTTATGTTTGCAAATGTTGTATACTACCTTCAAGTGGAGGGCTGTAGTCTTCATGTTTAGATACATTTTGTACAAACGTTGTGGCCTCGTGGTCTAGTGCACCGGATAAAAGATCTTGCTGATACATGGGTTCGAGTCCAGCAGGGGTCATGGTGCTTGTGTCCTTGAGTGAGACACTTTGTCACAAGTTGCTTCAATCCACCCAGGAGTAAATGGGTACCTGTGAGGGCAGTGGTGGTTATATGTACACATTTGTATTTGATTAGCCCATGTTTTGTTTTATTTTTTAACCCTAACCCCTTGGGTAACTTTACTAGAAAGTATCCTAAATCCGCCAAAATCCACCTACATGTATTTTGTCATGCACAAAAAGTTGGTTTTGGTGACTGCTCAATATGGAGGTATTGAATCCATAAAAATCCTGCAGTACCGCTAGGCTTACAATCATCAATCCATCAAAATCCCCAGGTTTCAATATGGAGGTACATGTATACTGAATCCGCCGAGATCCTCCAAAACAGGGGAAGGATTTTGATGGATTTATGAACGTTAGGGTTAATGCAAGTTCGCCCCCAACAAGGCTATAAAAGCCACTCAATGTACAGAGCTACAAAAAGAAAAAGAATCAAAGATACAAGAGGTAGGAATTAATATCCCTTTTGAAGCAGGAAAGATCTTAAGATAAAGGGAAACATGCACCAGGCAAAGAATTCCACAGAGATACAGAACGAGGAAAAAAGCTATTGGCATACAATGTAGGTTATTGTTCTAGATCTACAATCCCGGCCAAAATACTTGGGCCACGTGACAATAAACATAACATCCCCCGCTCCCCCGCTCAATGTTGTAATCTCAAGCTGGAGCGCATTCTGCGCAATGAGAGCCAACATTGACCGGGGGCAGGGGGTTCGGGGCCCAACGAGATTTGGCCGGGATTGTCTGAAATTTTCTTTCTTAAAAAAAAAAAAAAAAAAAAAAACCAATAAAAAAGACCTAAGTGTGAGAAGCAATGGATGGTCATTGCTTTCCGAGTGAGGAGTAAATAAAAGAAAAGGAAGAAAAAAACATTATTTTTTCGGGTTGGATTCGAACCCATAACTCTTGCATTTGAGGATACATGTCTAAACCACTAGACCATGTGAGTCACAGATGCCAAGAAGCTTAATTAACCATTCAATTTCCGGACACAGATGATCCCAATTGTTTTGTAGTGCGCATCGTACACGATGTACCATGACGAATAACCATGCCATTTTGTCAAACAACTTCACAAAAAGGACATCCTTTTTGTTCAACGCGAAAAGCGCATTACGCTACACAAACCACCTACAAGCCTCTTCCAATTTTGCAGCCGTCTCATTGCGTGATTTGTCGGAAAATTAAACGGTTAACCCTCGCCACCAAAATAGTAAAGTAGTGTCAGTCATTTCTTTATTATTTTAGTGGCGAGGGTTAACTGTTGAATTTTCCGACAATTCACGGAATGAGGTAGTTGAAAAAATGTTAGAGGCTTGTATGTTGTTTGTGTAGCGTAATGCGCTTTTCGCGTTTAACAAAAAATGTTCTTTGTGAAGTTATTTGACAAAATGGCATGGTTAATCGTCATGGTACATCGTGTACGATGCGCACTGCAAAACAAGTGCTGGCGCAAGTGCATTGCAGCCAGGAATCGTCATTCTGTTAACCCTATCCGGACGGACCGGGCTTAGTTTGGTACGTACAAATGTACGGAGACCGGGGAGGGGCACCTACTGCCCAACCCCCCCCCCCCCCCCCCCCCCCCGCCCTCCGTGTTTTCCCAAGTTCACAAGCTATTTTCAGAAAACAGGCCACAAATGTTCAGTTCAGGAAAGTCGCAATGATGACGTCCACAACTTTTAGCAAGTGCCAACTGTAGGGCGTTGGGGGCTATTTTTCAGCTTGTTGTGAAAACAATCGTATTTCTCCCGTAATTAACGTCTTGGTTGTCTAAACGATCAAACACAAATTATGACAACCTAATTAGTTGGACATAATCACTAAAATAGCATTCGATGTTTAGACGGGAATCACCGTTGGGGGCGCTATAATCCGGTAATTCATACTATTTGGGTGGGAAAAGTTGATTTTGCGTGTTTTCACCAACAAGTGAACTTACAATGTAGGTTCCCAAAGTAAAACAAGCGAATTCAACACATGAAAATAGACATTTTTCGTAAAAGTCATGAATTTTGGCGAGGATCGAATGCAGTGTTAAAACGTTACGGTGACAAATACGGTAAGGGGAAAGTCCCCCCACCCCCCAGTCCTGCTAGAGTTTAAAAAGGGGCCAAGAAATGTGTACACGAGTGTAGGAGAATGTCTCCCAACTTTATCTTTTGCGGTAATCATCATCGCTGGTATCATCTGTATCATCACCATGAGCACCAACATTTGCCTCTTCCCTGTTTTATTCGTGTAAGAGAGGGAAAGCGGTTTGATTGACTTCGCTATGTCCACTCAACTCTTTATAGATATTAAGCGAACTTTCAGACAATCCCGGCCAAAATACTTGGGCCACGTGACAATAAACATAACATCCCCCGCTCCCCCGCTCAATGTTGTAATCTCAAGCTGGAGCGCATTTGGCGCCAACATTGACCGGGGGCAGGGGGTTCGGGGGCCCAACGAGATTTGGCCGGGATTGTAGGTACAGCTCGATATCAGTGGGAACAGGCGGAAAGCTGAGTTTCAAACTTAAATACCCTAACTGGAGGAACCAAGCTGGACAAACCGGTGGAACATTTACCATAAAATATCTGTTAGGATATACATGTATATCCAGTTATTGTTACGGTTGATTTGTGGCCCAGTTACTGTCGTACATGTACAAACAGACCGTACAAGTACACACAGTTAAACGTGTATCGACCTCCAAACGCGGACGTCCTAGTGTTCCCTCTTTTGTTTGTACCCTTAACTTTTTCGGAAGACTCCCATAGGTTTTGTACACGATTTCAATCGCGGACGTATTCTGGGAATCGCGGATGATATTGTTCCCTTTAAATACAAAAGTACGTCCACGTTTGTTTGGGAGAACAAACGCAGTCATGTTTTACTATACTACTGAGGACAATGCTTTGTGTTTCCTATTGTTCCTTTACTTAAAAAATAAAAAAATAAAATCCCATAGACTACATGTACATGTACATACATGTATGTGTACATGTAAGCACGTATTTTTACATCCGAGGACCGATTTTAACAAAAGACTGACTCCCGAGGACAAGAAAGATTCCTTTGTATTTTCTTTCTCCTCTTGTCCTTGAACGTAATACAGTACATGTATACATGTACACTGATACCTCACATACAGGTCTACCTTTGAGCCCAGTCACGCTATAGTGCCATTAGGCAAGGCACTTGACCAAAATCACTCCCAACCAGATACTTGATACAATGTACATAACCCAACATGTAATCCTGCTGCAGTTATTTTGCTTAACCCCTTGGGCACGGTATTTTATGGGGAGACGTCGGGGTGTCGCGGTGGTTCTTGCAACCAAGCGAACCGCTACAATGTGTTTGTGCAGTCAAGCATGACATACACAATAATCCAACAATGGATTGAAACTGCACAAACAGCGGCCAGTGGCATCATCCGGCCTGGTAACACTTTTGTTTGCGCCCAGCAAAATAAAAATTCATTCTCAAGATATATTTTGTGTTAATATAAAAGCTTCTGAATATATGTACATGTACATGTATGTAAGCACAAAGGCATTCCATTAAGTATTTCATTTTTTCAGTATTCAAATTCTTTTTTACAATTTCCTGAGGGCGCTGTACTTTTTTTTTTGCATCAGGACGCAGTTTCCGAATAGCCCTTTGAGTCACCTTTACCAACTTTTCCCACCATGTCAAAAAATATCCTATACTGCAGACTTGTATTTTACTGCAGTGTGATAGTTATACAGAGCGGAGGCTTCATTCAGTTTTGTTAATGGCGCAAAGGGCATACCTGTAGTGTACATCACTTGTCATCAACCAACAAAATGCAATCTTTAAAAAAAAAATCAATTTCTTCTGTGCTCTACAAAAGTAGCCACTTTGCGTATGGAAATGTCAAAGAGCACCGTACAAGCGGGTAGCAGTAAAAAATGTATTACATGTAGATGCAGCAATAGCTGGGAATTACATGTACGTCTACATGCAGCAGGGCCATTAGTGTGAATTTTAGCAGCCAGGGAGGTTCTCATGGGTATACACGCTAAAACTACATGTTTAAAAGTCATGGTCCAGTGTCTTAAAGAGGCAGACTTTGACAGTTTACTTGTTCATGAGTACAATGCAGTGCTCTCCACGGCCTTAAATTTTAGCAGGGCGGCAGACACAATGCGAGCGCGCAGCGCGAAGCTCTTAAGGCGTGGGGTCCGGGTAAATTTTGCATTCTAGATGCTCTGTGGTGCAATCTGAGGCATTTCCTGGCCACTTTCTTCTGACTCTTTGAATCAAATTTGCTTGTGTTTACAACTTGAAATGAAGGCAAGATTTTCAGGGGGTTAAGCCGGCCGGCCGGTGAGCTAAACATGCACGTGGGCACAGCGCGTGTGGATAAGGTATTTTCCGAGAGAAAAAGACGCCCTCAAGTGTTACGGAACATTGCAATTTAGGTAAACTGGTTCTCGACGCGACAAAGTCAAAATGATATTACCAGGGAGATTGGAACCAGTCCAGAATATTATTACGTGTATAGTTTTATGATGTGAATGCATAATATGTTGCGTACGTTGCATCCAGATCTGTTCGATTACTATAACCGCTACTGCAATACTGCTGAATGTTAATGCTGGCAAACTCTTCATGTTCGTTCCACAGAGTGCGGTAAACTTCTTCGTACTTAGATAAACTGTGAAGACAGTGGAGAATGGGGGAACATCCAATGGAAAAATGTTGACACCTCAATCGGCACAATAGCACAATGACCAATTTTACAATTCCAGCCCATTTTAGAACTTGACAACAAATGACCTTTGATACAAGCATCATATAAAGGTTGCAATATTGAATACATGACCCAAGTTTGATTGCAATGGGACTTCAACTTCGCATATAAGACCAATTTTACAATTCCAGCCTACTCGACATGTACATGTACATGTACATGTACATGTATGTAGTACAGTACACAGAGCGTGCGTTGCATTGACATGCACGTGTGTGTGTGTGTGTTTTCGCTGCGTCGTGGAAAGCTTTCAGTGTTTTGCAAATATTTTTCGGCGATAATACCGCGTCGTTGTGTTGCTGCTGGATTCAGCAACACCACTAAGGATGGTGTCAGTCTTCCCCTCTTTCAAGTAGAACCAAAATACTGTCGCATTTGGACTCAGAGAGTGTTATTTAGCCTACCAATCGTTGTTTTCAAGTCATTCACTGCGTTCCGCATCGGAGTCCGCATCGGAGTCCGATTCGGAGTCTTCAGTACATTTGTATTTTCGCTGTTACTCTCGCCTTCTGGCTCATACATGTACGGACGAGCTCCAAGTTCCTCCTCTTCCTCGCCCCAATAATGTTCCGAAGAATTGTCTGAATCGACGAGTCTAAAATCGACACTTGATTGTCAGATTCAGATCCAAAAGATTTTTTTTGTAGATTTTAACGCGACGCGAAATGTTTCCCTGGTCCCTTCATCCAAAGCTATTTAATCGTGCGTGGCTGGTTCCCTCAACAACGGCATACATCCACACACGCAGTCGTACTTTCATATACTCGTGAGGACAATGCTTTGTGTTTTCTATTCTTCCTTCAATATAACCCAACCCCATAGACTAAGCACGTATCTTTACGTTCGAGGACCGATTTTAACAAAAGACCGACTCTCGAAGACAAGAAAGATTCTTTTGTATTTTCTTTCTCCTCTTGTCCTCGAACATAGTACAATACACGCAGTCGTACTTCCCGAATACGTCCGAGGACAATGCTTTGTGTTTCCTATTGTTCCTTTAATATAACCAACCCCCATAGACTAAGCACGTATCCTTGCGTTCGAGGACCGATTTCAACAAAAGACTCTACGTTCGAGGACTGAAAGGTTTCTTTGTGTTTCCATTCTTCTCTTGTCCTCGGAGATATACAGTGCACATACAAGAGCACCCAGTCGTATTTACCTATACTCGCGAGGACAATGCTTTGTGTTTCCTATTCTTCCTTTAATATAGCCAAACCCCATAGACTAAAGCACGTAGTCGTACGTTCGAGGACCGATTCTAACAAAAGACCGTCTCTCGAGGACAAGAAAGATTCTTTTGTGTTTTCTTTCTCTGCTTGTCCTCGAACGTAATACAGTACATGTACACACACGCACACACCCAAGTGTGTAAATACCGGCAATCGCGGACCTCCTATTGTCCCTCTTTTGTTTATACTTAAAACTTTTTCGGAAGGCCTCCCATATGTTTTGTACACGATTTTCAATCGTTGACGTTCGGTCAATCATGGACCCTTTGTCTACGCCCTAACCCTTTTGTTCCTAGTCTACAATTACCGGTATTTACACATGCATGTGATCATACACTCTCGCTGAGTTTCTGGGAAAATTAAACACCAAAAATGGGCAGAAATAAGGAAAACACATTTTAATCACATTTTTTATTGTAAAAGAGTTAATATACATGTACACAACAAAATAAATTTGTTTGTACAATTTCATTGCACCCACCCTTTAACCCTAACCCCTTGGGTAACTTTACTAGAAAGTATCCTGAATCCGCCTAAATCCACCTATTTTGTCACATGCACAAAAAGTTGGTTTTGGTATCCTGAATCCATCAAAATCCTGCAGTAACGCTAGGCTTACAATCCTCAATCCATCAAAATCCCCCAGGTTTCAATATGGAGGTATCCTGAATCCGCCGAAATCCTCCAAAACCGGGGAAGGATTTTGATGGATTTATTAACGTTAGGGTTAAGGAAGTTTCATATGCCGCAGTCATCTTCAATTCAGTGCCACAACTGAGGGAACAAATGAATACTGCCCTCTTTTGACTACTAAGTCAAGAAATACTGCCATCTATTGACTGGATAGGACAGGAAAGCCTCATGTTTGAAACGGTCAAGAAATAAGGATTTGAGGTATTTTTGTATCGTTTTTGACAAATTTTTTAAAATTTAATTTCCCATTTTCTGAAGAACTTAGATATACTGAAAATGGGGGTGCGCCCCTAAACCTAGATTATCACATTCCTTGTTCCTTTTTGCGTTTGAAAATCTTGCTTTCGTTCCTTCGTGAGATTGCGGTCTGGGAAAATTCAAGCGTTGAAAAGGCTATTGACATAGATGACAACCATACTCCACAGTCGCCGGCACAAACAGGTTGTCGCGCGGTGCATGCGGGCGCTGCGCATCAGGGCGACGTCATGCAAGGTCACTATATGAACTCCAAGAAAGCGAAAAGACATGTTCTGCGGGGGTCTCTGGGAATTAAACGGTACATTTCACTTTCTATTTGGATGTTAAGTAAACCTTGGTACATTCATCTGATCATGGAACTCCACTTGTTCAGATGGTGGCGTATCTAGTATTTTGGTGGCCGTTGTAAGGTTGAATTCTGATTTATTTTTTTTTGGATTTTGGACGTATTGAATTAATGAATAGAAAATCGTCAAATGCGGACTTGGACCCTACTATCGCCAGATCATGTCCAAATGTTAAAAAAGGCGATAAAGGGTCCAAGTTACTCGGACTAAGGCGGATGCAACTTTGCGTGACCTCGCGTGGGAGGTGAAAACAAATGCTTGAACGTATATCTTTGCACGAGAAAAGTGCATTCACCTCGGAATGTTTTCACCTCGCCAGCCAGAAGTGACGTGCAAGTTGCGTCCTCCTACATATTTTTTTTAAGGAAAGATTTTACTTTAATACCCCCCACCAAAATCAGTCAGGAATAGCACATTTTGGAAAATAACCATCCATCTGTGTTCAGAATTGTATAAACACTTGGCACAACCTTTAAATTTAATTATTTATTTGGGAAATTTTCGTGCAATATAGGGGAAGAAAGTTTGTGTTTTCTGTGTTAGGTTAGAATTTTAGATGTTCTTGGCACATATGGTCACTCAAACTACATTGTGTAAACTGTTCACATAGGCCTGTTAATTTCTGCCTCAATTTTACAGATTCTGCTGACATGAATCTTGAAATAACAGGTTGTGACACACATTTAGATAGTTGTTATCAAGGAGGGTTCATTATTTTTCAAGATTATTCCTGACCGATTTTGGTGGGGGTATTAAAGTAAAATCTTTCCTTTTTTTTAAAATAATAAAAATAGAAATCAAGTAACATTTGTAGTTGCCTTGCTTACAACATGTACTGCGCTCCATTACCTGATTACAAAACAAATGTGAGGCCTGGCTGGGATCGCACAAAAGTTCTGCCCTCTGCACAAAATTCTGCTCGTCAAAACCACAGACATGATTGACATATTGATTGACAGATGGTAAAAATCATGGATACATGATGTAGGAAACGCTCGACTGTGATACTGCAAATGAGCATCGGATCGCCATCTCTTGATCCCGCAGATCCACCGATCGCGCTAAACAGTAACAAGATAAGATTTAAAATGAAAACATACACTTACCTTAAAGATTTACCAACGTCCTTCTTTGCCGATCGTCAAACTACGAATTTGCCTTAATTCCCTGCAGTCCTCCTCCGTAGCCGTATCCTTTTCTTCAGATCGTTCTCCCTCCTCGCGATCGCATGCACGTCAAGCAATTATGTTGTTGTTGTTGTTGTAGAGTGGGTTGGCGCGTACGGCATTATACTATGCCCTTTGCGCCATTAGCGAAAGATAGTACGTCTCAACAGTAGTCTAGTTGTATACCTGGTACAGTAAGTACGAGTGAGCGGTATACGCATGCGTGACGGTCAAAATGCGGTAATTTCGACTCTGAACAAATCAAGATTATAGAATCGATACAAAAAACAAAAACAGGGAGAATTTGTGTAGGAAGGGCAGGTAAAGGTAGGGAATAAGGAAAGCGTTCATGATCCACATGAGACACAAAGTGTCATAAGTGTCCTGCAAGGCCGGACCGTGTACCGTGCAGTTTAAGGGCCCGGGCCCCGCTCGGGTGATTCGCAGGTCCGCAACACCTTCAGGTGATGATAAGTGACACTATGTCCAGCCAACCATTCACGCTCCCCCATCCCAGAAGCTGGTGTAATATCAAGAGTATCGGCGAGGTGTATCGGGGAATTATATATTGACATTACAGTTATGTACATACTTGATAATATGGTGGCCATTTTGTTTGGGTTCAAGGAGTTGTTGGAGTGTTATTTGGGTATTGGGGAGATTAAGTGATTTTATGAGTATTTGTCTTTGGATGTTATATTTACAACAATTCAGGAGAAAGTGCTTAACATCCTCTGTACATAAGCATACTTCACATAATCCATTTGGATGTTTGCCGATTTTATATAGGAAATTATTCAGACCTTTACATGTGCCAAGTCGAAGTCTATGCATGATAACTTCTTGAGTACGTGTCATTCCCCAACTAGAGAAAATATAGGAGGCCTTATATTTCATGGTATTTAGATTAGTGCTGGGGAGGGTTTGGTTCCATTTTTCTTTAAGTTCTTCTTTGAGAATATGTTTAATTTCATTATCTAAAAGGGGTATGTGGTGATCGATGCTAGTTTTATGTGTGGCTGATTTAGCAATTTCGTCTGCTCTTTCATTTCCATTGATCCCACAGTGTCCAGGGATCCATTCAAAGATAACTATATTGCCTTGGCAATGGATGTTATTTAAGGTGTGGCGAATATCACAAACGATTTTATGTTGGGGGAAGGTTTTCGAGATAGACTGGATGGCGCTAAGGCAATCACTGAAAATACAGGTGTGTAAAGGTTTAACATCTTCTACCCATTCTAGAGCAAGGAGAATAGCAAAAAGTTCTGCCGTGAATATAGAGATGCCATTATTAAGGCGGGAGGCTTTACTGTATTTAAGTTGGGGGATGTATATACCACATCCGACAGTGTCATGGGTGGGATTGTAGGATCCATCCGTGTATATATGTAGAGAATTAATCCATGTTGTATTAATGGTTTCTAAACTAAGATTTCTCTTGTCATATATATTTGTAGCATTTGCCACCCGAGAGAGGATCTCAGTGGAGATAGAGGGCTTATTGTAATGCCAGAAAGGAGTAGGGTCATTGAGGGGGAAAGTTGTATAAGGGTATTGAGAGATCCTGGCTTCAAAAGGTGTGTTGTGGGTTGTAGACATCCATTTGTCAGCAAAATAATGCTTTTGCCAGTTATCTGAAAAAATATAATCATTAGGATGGGTTTTGTGGGCATTTACTTTGATTCCGTAAATATTACATAAGAACTGTCTGCGTAAAGCCAGGGGTGGATCTCCACATTCTGTCTGCAGCCTAAAAAGTGGTGAACTGTGAATAGCTCCTGTACAGATTTTAAGAGCTTGATATTGGATACTATCAAGTTTTTGTTTGATAGTCATGGATGCAGAGTCAAAGGCTTCACACCCATATTCCAAGATAGGTTTTATTAGTGCACTGTAGAGCTGATATAGTGTTTTACAATCGGCCCCCCAGGAAATACCGCTAATGCATCTGAGGATGTTAAGTCTCTTTTTACATTTGTTAATTATATTGTCTATGTGTTGATTCCATGTTAATTTGCTGTCAAAAATCACTCCCAGGAATTTGGCCGATGACAAAGTCTGTAATTTATGGTTTTGGATGTGCAGGGAGATATTGAAAATTCTTTTGTTGGTAAACAAGACAGCAATTGTCTTAGGGATGGACAACTTGAAACCCCATTTGTCACACCATAAATTGACATTATTTAAGTTTTGTTGAATTTTCTTTTCTAGGTAAGATGTGTTCCTGTTGGATTTCCAGATGGCCATATCATCTGCATATTGCGAGACATTGGCATCAACAACATGGTGGGAGAGATCATTGACAGCAACATTAAAGAGCAGAGGACTGATAACACTGCCCTGTGGGACACCATTTTCCAGAGTTCTTTCTTTAGAAAGAAAGTTATTGACTTTAACTTGAAATTTTCTATCAGAGAGAAAATTGTCAATCCATTTTATTATTCTGCCATATATACCCATGGATTGTAGTTTGATAACGATACCTTTGCGCCAAAGCATATCATAAGCTTTTTCGATATCAAGGAAAATGGCAAGGGTGCTTTCTTTATTACTCCGAGCTTTATTGATAGATGATTCTAAATTGACAATGTGATCTTTGGTACTTCTTCCTTTCCGGAAACCACTCTGATGGTTGGATAAAAGATTGTGAGTTTCTAAGTACCAAAGTAATCGAGAATTTACCATGCGTTCCATGATTTTACAGAAGGTAGACGTGAGGGCAATGGGTCTATATGATAGAGGGTTGGTGGAGTCTTTTCCAGGTTTAAGGAATGGAATAAGGATAGCATCCTTCCATTGTTTAGGGCATTGAGAGGTATACCATATCATGTTAAAAATGATGAGGAGGTAATTACGAATTTTCAGAGGGAGATGTTTGATAATAGCGTTACTTATTCCGTCTTTACCTGGAGATGTGCACTTGGATGAATCAATAGCATGGTTTAATTCTTCCAAATTAAAAGGTTCATTGATCACACTGTCATTGTTACTATTAATATAAAAATCTTTTTCAGCTTCACTTTTGATGGGTATAAATGAAGGGCTGTAATTGTTTGTACTGCTGACATTAGCATAGCTGTCAGCAAGGGCTTCAACCTTGTCTTCGTCAGTAATGGCATCTGTGCCATTGTGGTTTAGAACAGGGATGCTGTTGGTATTTCGGTTTTTCTCTATTCGTTTAATTTTATTCCAAATAATTTTGGTATTTGTTTTGGGGTTTATTTCGTTGCAGAAATTTTCCCAGTCTTTCCTTTTGGCATTTTTAATTGTCTTCCTGGCTATGGCACAAGCCCTTTTGTACAGTATTAGGTCTGCAGGGAGACGGGTTTTTCTGAGGATTTTAAGAATTTTTTTTCTTATTATCAATGGCCTGCTTACAATCATCATTCCACCAGGACGTAGGGGTTTTATGATAATTTGGATTGGTTTTCGGAATTGAGTAACTCATGGCTGATTCGAGCTCATTGATAAAGTTGTTATACGTGTCATCAATGTTATCTGATGTGTTAGGTTCAGAGATATTTTGATTGCAGGCAGTTTTATATTTACTCCAATCAGCTTTTTTAATAGACCATTTAGGTGTGAAATTGGCTTTATTTTTATGAATAGGATGATTATAATTGATAATAATAGGGCAGTGATCACTTCCCCAGGAATCATCTAGAACCATCCAGTTACATTTAGCAGCTATATTAGGTGATACAAACGTGACATCAATACATGAGAGAGTGCCATGAAAGGTATTTACTCTTGTACCCTCACCAGAATTGATACAAATCATATCAAATTCTGTTGTAATATCCTCAATAATCCTGCCATTATGATCCAGTTTGGAGCTGCCCCATAGAGGGTTATGACTGTTTAAGTCTCCACAAATTATGCAAGGTTTGTCGATTTTATTTAAGATCTCTCTGAAAGACTTATCGTCTAAGGTGTTGCATGGGTTATATATATTAATGACGTTAATTTTATTTTTATGAATATCATATAGTTCACCAATTTGATACTCAATGGGAGTGTCAGAACCATATATGTATTTGAAAGCTAGGCCACGTTTGACAAGAAAGGCACAGCCTCCTCCCCTTTTTTTAGCTCCTGTGTTTTGTCTGTCATGACGATAAATGTCATAACCAGGTAGGGTAAACTGTTTCCCTTCTTTGAGCCAGGTTTCTTGAATACATATGAGGTCTGGTTTTTGTTTAGGGGGATAATTATTGATTGAGGATTTAAATTCATTACTATGAGCTGTAAGAGACTGTGCGTTCCATTGTAAGATTAATACCATAATATAAAGGAAAATCATGACGTTTTGTTCGATTTTGCTTTAGTTGTCTGACTGCTAAGATTATGGGTTTCCACCGGGTCTGTGTTTATTTTGGCCGAAGATATATTGCTCTTATTTTGGGTTGATCTTCGACCCGATTCGCCTTTCCTTGTATTGGTATGTGTGGGTGTCCTTTGTTTTCCTTGCGTTTCTTTGGTCTGTGATGGGGGATTGTCTGAATGGATGATGTGATTGACAAGGTCTTTAATAGCCGTTTGCCTTTCCTCTTTGTTCTTTAGTGTATCCAAAATTTGGATTGTGCCTGTCAGAAGTTCCGTTAGGCGTTGTTCATTACATATGCATGTACATCGTGTGTGTTCGGTTTGCGTTCCCTCATCAGTTGTGTTTGTCTGGGTGCTCACGTCTTTGACGGTTTTTTTGGGTTTTGCGGTTGGTGGTGGCATGTCCGTTGTGTCCTTTGTATTTGGTTGCACTTTGCCTGTCGTAGGTTGTGCCATGGAGGGTGGAACACTCCTCCATGGTTGTGCTGGCGGGGGGGTTAGCTGCTGTGTGGGATTTATTACGATATCCGTTTTTATAGCTTTAGCAGCATCTGCATATGATACATGATATGTAACCCTGATTCCTTGAATTTTCTTTTCTTGTTTTATGGTGGTACAGCCTCCATAGGCTGATGAATGGTTCTCACCACATCTGCAGCATCTAGTGTTTTCTTTCTGATGGCATTGTTCATAGGTGTGGGGCCCACCGCATCGCACACAACGTGTGGCGCTTCTGCAGTTTTTGGCGGTGTGACCTAGTCTCTGGCAATTGAAGCAACGAATTACAGGTGGAATATATGGTTTTACAGGGAAGTTTTCATAGCCTATTTGTATTTTGGTAGGCAGATTTGGCGAGTTAAACGTTAGGCAGATAGAAAGGCTTTTTTCAAGTTTGCCTTCGCGTTTTCGCATGAGTCGTTTGGCATCAGTGACTCCATACTTCTTACATGCAGTTACTATTTCTTGGTCTGTTATGTCTGTTTCTATACCGTATACAACACCTTTACTTTGAGTTTCGGATTTTGCATACTCCGTTGTGACAGTCCATTGCTCTAGTCGATTTATAGTTTTGAGTTTTTTAGCTTGTGCTGTGGTGTGGCATTTGACGGTTATTCCCCCTTGGTTGTTCTTGGAAACGTTTTTGATGAGGTCCTTTCCTACACTATTCAGGGCTTTGGCGATTCTAATTGGGTTTATTTTGGATAGTTGGACATCGGGGGAGTTAATTATTACTAGAGTAGGTTGAGTTTGGCAGGTGTTGTATGTCACAGTGTTTCGGCGTTTTGTTGGATGTGGAGAGTCGGATTCTGAATCGGTATAAACATCACTATAGCTGAGGCTGTGTTTTGTTCGTTTCCTGTTTTGAGTTTGCCAAGGGGACTGTGTTTTGTCTTGAGCTTGACTGTACAAGGCTTCAAATGTTGAACGCGGTTGTTCATTTTCATTAGGATTTTGGTCTGCATCCATTTGTTGCGATAACTGATCCCATGAGAAATCATTATTAGATTCCGATTCAGCCTCGGCCATGGCCGATAAGGGAGGGGAATATATTCCGATACACCTCGCAATACTCTTATATTACTTACCCGTGCCCGATGAGTAAAAGAAAAAGATCAGAAGATCAACCGTTGGTGATGAGTGACAATATTCGGATTTGAATTTCGCGCCACAGACTAGACACGTCCGCACACGTCACCGCTCCGCTCGAGAGTCCGTCAAGCAATTAGTCGTCTGGTGCAAAATAAAACAGGCGCACTTATCGTTCTTTATGAATTGGAAAATGATAAGGAACCAGACCGCTTCCTGTTGAGAAAAAAAAATGAAAAATTACGATCAAATGGAATAGCCCCATCATGCGGCCACTTATTGAAAGGCTGGCCGTGATTTTAAACGACTGCATAAATATAATTCTTCAACTAGCAGTTTATAAGGAAAAAAGGTAAAACACTTCCCTCCAAAAACTTTTGCAAAAAATTTTTCATTTTTAGCACAGTTTCGTCAACTTCCGTGGTTGTACAAATTATCACAAAGGAATTCTGTGGTTGAACACCTACATGTACTACACGTTCTTAATAAAAGGAATCAAGCTCAATTTTGCCGATCCCATTCCAAGGGGGTGCATATAGTAAGCGTTGATAATTTGTCGAAAACCTCAATGACCTTGAATGAATGGAATGGGATACGCTGGTTGTGTTTGCCTATTTGTCAAAATATTCCAGCTTCGGATTTGGAAATGTGAAGTCCATTCCCCACTCTTTCTTGACTTTGTTGCTTAACCTATATGTACATTTGTTTTTGCTCCAAAAGAGGAAGAAACGACGACAGTGCCAGCACGCAGCAGTGCCCTGCCCCCGAGCTAGTGCGCAGACGGCAGAGCCAGAGACCGTTCGGCCGGGTGTGCTGAATATTTTGCCGAGGGCACATGTTGTTGACAGACCTGGAATTTGGCCATACGATACCGTAGAATACTGAGGACAAGATGGGTCTACCTCAGCCGAGTTGTGGACACAGATTCCTGCGAATTGCCCTGTTTTTCTACATGTTCTTTTATTGGGTGAGATGAAACATGACAAGTCGAATTTGCCATGTTTGTAAATTGCAATTGCAATTGCAATTTGCATCAATTGGCCTAGGCCTATCAATTGAAAAATTGCAAAAGTGACAAAAATAGTAGCCTAACCGTTAGGCTATTTTATTTGTATTGGCATTTTATACTTTTGCTCCTCTGCCAAAACTTAGTATTGATGGTGGGTAATGTGGCGTGTCGTCTGAAGCCCAGTTCATACTTCAAGCAAATAATTTGAGGGCGAAGCGAATTCGCCTGGGTAACACAATAACATTGATGTCACAAAATTTGCTTCGCTTGCGCATTTGCGTGAAGTATTAACCAGCCTTTACGAGTGGCGCACTTTGAGTTTTACCCCAAATTGTACAGAAAGTTAAATTCTGACGAGTTTAAAATATCTCTGCAAGATCTATATAAATTTGTGGTTTACCACCCGTTTCAAAGTTACGAGGAAAATGTTATTTTGACACGAATGAACCCTTTTAAAATGTTAAAAGTTGGGGGGAAAAGTCAAAAAAATACTTTTTTAAATCCCAAAAAATCAAGCATAAAATCTAGTTTACAAAAATGTTTGTTTCAGCCAAATCTGTTAAAGAATTGGATTTTCTATGAATTTTGTATCATGTTATTTTGCAGGAATTCAAGTATGGGATTTTCATTAGTCAAGGAATGCAAAAGTGTGACGTTTTGAAGCAATTAGGGGCAATTATATATCAGCAGATCATCAATGACTGAACAAGACTTATTTTCTTGAATAAAAACCATGGAAAAAAAGAAGAATTTCTTTTTAAAGTGAACACAGAAAACTGGCAGGAGCGGGATTCGAACCTGTGACCTTCGGAATACCGTACCGGCACTCTACCGACTGAGCTATCTTGCTCTACATGTATCTTGGCGGTCTCCCAAATTGTCAGTATCTTTGTTCGGGTGGGCACTAGTCAGAAGTCATAAACCCAGAATGCCGTATAGCCAGGGATCACACTCAATTTTTACGATACAACCTGGGAAGAAAGTTATTTGTAAGCTTCTTTATACAGGAAAAGTTAGTGAAAAGTCAATTTTGGAAAGATTTAACTTTAATACCCCCACCAAAATCGGTAAGGAACAGCAAATCTTGGAAAATAACCATCCATTTGTGTTCATAATTGTATTTACACTTGGCACAACCTTTAATTTTGAGAATTTGTTGGGACATTTTAGTGCAATATACATGTGTGTAGGGGAAGAAAGTTTGTGTTTTCTGTGTTAGAAGTTCTTGGCACCATGTAAAGTCACTCAAAGTGTTCACAGACACATACATGTTGATTTCTTCCTAATTCTTTACAGATTTTGCTGACATAAATCTTGAAATACATGTAAGTGTAACAGGTTGTCCCAGATGTTTAGACAATCATGACAGTTGTTATAAAGGAGGGTTGGTTATTTTCCAAGATTTTGCTGTTCTTGACCGATTTTGGTGGGGGGGTATTAAAGTAAAATCTTTCCTCATTTTTAACATCCGACCAATCACGACGTGTGAAGTTCGTCACGTGACCAGTGCATCACTGACAAGGGCCAATCTTACATTCAGAGACCGTAAAATCATAGGCTGAAAAATGATTCCAGACTGACGAATAAATCCAACTTATCCAACTTAATACCAAGAAATCTGGATTTAATATTCTTTAAAAATGATAACAAGAGCCTTATTAATTTCACAAATAAGTATTTTTGTTTGTTTGTTTTTTCAATCGAGTTTGTTTAGGTTTTAAACAAAAATATGACCATTGGTTCAGGCCGAATAGGGACAATAAACGCGAGAAACATCACCATTTTGAATCGAACCAAAATACAGTGGTCCCTTGGGACACTTCAAACATCATCTTCGTAGGCACTAACAATGGTAAATCTGCTATTAGGTTCTCCAATCACTAATCTTGACTGATTGTGTATTAACCCTAACCTTCCCTAACCTGCCAAAATCAAACACCCCATTTGTGTTGAATTTTGTGTGATTGGGTACTGTAGAGCCTTGGCACCATCACTTTGCATGGGACTTGATGCCCTGATTTTGTCCAAGTACAAAGAATGTGCCATAGGTTTACTACACAGTGTTGGAGTTTGTGTGGTTAGGGAAGGATTCTAGTAAAAAGCCTTGGGCTGTTAGGGTTAAAGCAAAGTACCTGCCAAACAAGTAAAAAATATTGTGAAGTCAATTTTAATGATACTTGATGGGAAATTACACAGGTCAGGTGTAACAGGGACACCAACAAATTGTCACACTTTTGGACCCCAAATTTATGGAATGACCCACGTACATGTACATGTACATGTACACAACAAAAAAGTGCAGTGTCATCAGTATGATTAGACCAGAAAGAATTAATTTATTTTTTAAACTACATATTTAACATGTACATGTATGTGTATAGCCGTGTCCGCACTGGACTTTTTTTTGGCAAGGTTTTACTGAGACGATGGTAAAATGAAAAATGGTCAAATGTGACCACTGTCCGCACTTGGACTTTCGACACGGGAAAATTTTACCTAGACCGTGGGAGAAGTAACCGAGCTGTCAATATAACGACTCATCAGGGCGCTTTGCGTGACCTTTCTACATTGACGCGATTGACCCAAATCCCCGGCCCAAATCATGCGTGCCTTTTCATTTTTCCAGCCGATGTGTACACGCAGGCCTACGTCTTTTAGCACCAATCAAACTTCCGATAATAAAATCTACCATGATTGCGACCAAAAGAGGAACGACGCACTGGAATTTGGAAACTTGCCACGTGCACCGCACCGCGGTGAAACAATGTAAAGCGCATGCGTGGTTTCCCTGTGAAGCATGACCTTGCGCTCTGGCCGGATGTACGCTTTCCTGAGCCGCTTTTACCGACTCGCACTGTCCGCACTGGACTTATCGCCTCGGGAAAAGTTACCTGGTCAGTTTTCCTGGGCAGCAGTTGGCCGGTAGAAGTAACCGCCGGACTCAGGAAAAGTAACTGAGAGGAAAACGTCCTAGGCTGTCCGCACTGGACTTAAAATGGGAAAAGTTCCCATCGTCTCGGTAAGTTTTACCAAAATAAGTCCAGTGCGGACAGGGCTTATGACTGCCAACATGGCCAATTTCACAGAGCTGCTAAGCACAAAAATTTGCTAAGCATGAAAACTCTTCCATGATAAAAACAGGATTACCAACCAGATTCCCATGTGATGTACATGTGACTGGCATTCAACTGGTGTTTGCTTAGCATGAAAATCCCATGGCCTTTTGACTGGTAACCTGTTTTAACTTAAGCAAGACTTTTTGGTGCTAAGCAATTTTTTTGTGCTTATTAGCAGCACCTTGAAATTGGCCCCATGGCATGCATGGCCACATTTATAGAGTACCGAAGTCTGACGTCAGTTGCCGCGGCAACTGGTTCCAAACACATGCAGTTTAGAATGTATTCTGGTTGCAAACATTGCATTGATTGACGTCATCACTTCGGTACTCTATACTGTACATGTAACAAGTGTGTTAAAAATCAATGGAATATCACTGTAAATCTGTGTGGAAGAAAATACGGCTATTGATTGATGTACGGGTATACCAGCGGTGAGAGAAATCAGATATTTCAAAATCTGGTGATCCCAATTTTATTCAAACCAAATAACGGTAATCTGATTTCACCGGAAGTTCCCATCTACTCATACATGTAGTCATGCCAACAACAAAAAATGACCATTGAGGCGCCGCATGAAAAGTCCTCCCAATGACTGGATATATGTTTGCAGGATTCAGTGACCAGTGGGCCTTTACGAAAACACTCCAGAGCTGTAATGTTTTAAACAATGGATGCGCAGGCTATTCTTAACAAGAAGACCACTAGCGAATGAATGCAGTTACAATCGGAGACCATGGAGCAAATTGGAGCATATATATTCCAGTTGTTTTCTTTAGGCCTGTGTCACAAAAAAAGGGAGGGCTTAAATTTAAGCTTCCTTTCGAATATCCGGTTTCCAAAATAGAAACTAAATAGAGGAATTCAAACCGAATGTCCGGATTCAATTTGATATCCTGCCACTAACGCTATGAACATCTAACAAAAGGAAAACGGCGCACTAACAATGAACATCCATTGTTACTTGTTCACAGTGTAACCATGGAGGAAGGAACAGTTAGTGTTCCTTCCTCCATGGTGTAACAGGTACATATGTACACATGAGTTGAGTGGTTTTAATGCATACATTGTACTTTGTAGGTCCCTTAAATATTTTGCTCGTTTTTAAAAGCAGTGCGCTATTTAACAAAATCATATCAAAACCAAAACTTTGTGTGGGGGGGGGGGGGGGGGGGGGAAACCTGCAAGTGCTCAAATATATTTGCATTTTGTCTGGAAACCACGCCACAACAATGACTCATATCCTTTACTACAATGTACATGGTACATGTACATGTACTTTAGGCTCCGTACATGTATCTGATCACACGTACACATGATGTGATATACATGTACATGAACAGTGCAGCTTGATGAGGTGAAATTCTAACCTCACCTAAATCTATAAAAATGCTGGACTAGTAGTAAACTGCAGTGTGCTTTTACTTTTAATGATGTACTTTGTATTATGAAAATGAATTAAACTGTTGCAAACTGCTATCTGACTGAATGGACCTGAAATATACAAATCAACAAAATTAGCTGGCCTAACGTTTTGAACTTAACCCTAACCCTGCCAGACGCAGCACAGTGCATCTGTGGTGACAGCTTGACCTTGCTGCACTCTGCACACAAGTCAATGTGACAAAGTATGCAATCTGTCTGGCAGGGTTTCTAGCCAAAATACCCTGGAGGGTTAGGGTTAATTAAGCAAGTTTTTTTCTCAAAGTAGTAATAGTATATACTTTACCCCAAACGGATGACTAGGACGTTAGGGTAAATGTGACCCGCTCCATAAAAAGGTGATATAAGTCGCCCTATTCATTTATGTGTAATGGCCCTTTCAACTTTGAGAGCGGTGAAATTTTTCTTCAAAATTCATTTTCTGTTTTTTGTCTTTAATTACATCTTAAATATCTAAAGTTTCAGGTTTGGTGCACAACAATGTTGATTTCCGTGAATAAAGTGAAAAAATAACCTTTTTAGAGTGCATTGTTCCATTGCATTGTATTAGAACTAGCTATTTCAAAGTCTGTTTTCTCTGTTGTGCAATTTAAACTCCATAGAACTAATTAATATGCAAAAACACGATATCTCCAGAATGGAAAGGGCTTTGGAGCTCTATCATGTACCAAATGAAAGCTTACATTGCGGGCTTTCCAATCATACATAACACTAATTCTTCATATTTTGCGATATAATATACCTTTTTCCAGAGCGGGTCACAAATTGTTAATTCAGGTGGTCGTTTTCTTTCAGTTTTTTTCAACTGTAAATTCTCAGTTTGTCAATAGTTTCAGAGTCATTCCTTGCCTGTCCTTGCATCATATAGTTCACAGTTTTGGGTTGAATTGGGTATTTGTTCACATGACTGCAGTATAGAAAATGTAAACTTGTAAACTGTATTTATTGACGGTCCAGTGAGTCTGCGCATGCATTTAAGTTGATCAAAAACCTTATCTTAACATTTGTCACATGTACATATGTACATTGTACAGGTGTACAATTTAACAAATACCTGTAGTCTGTGGTACAGTACCTGTACATGCATGTATTGTGTGCAGTACATGTTTAGGTACAGATGTGTGTATGTGGCCTTATGGGCTGTCTGGCAATTTGCTTCATGACCTCGAGAATCTGTATGAAGTCCTGACATGTCAGTTGACTGAAAAGAATCATTATGATACATGTACATGTACATGTACATGTACATTGTACATGTACATGTACATGTACATTGTACATGTACATGTACATGTACAATGTACATGTACATGTACATTGTACATTGTACATTGTACATGTACATGTACATGTACATGTACATGTACATGTACATGTACATGTACATGTACATGTACATTGTACATGTACATGTACAATGTACAATGTACATGTACATGTACATGTACATTGTACATGTACATGTACATGTACATTGTACATGTACATGTACATGTACATTGTACATGTACATGTACATTGTACATTGTACATTGTACATGTACATGTACATGTACATTGTACATGTACATTGTACATGTACATTGTACATTGTACATGTACATTGTACATTGTACATGTACATGTACATTGTACATGTACATGTACATTGTACATTGTACATGTACATGTACATTGTACATGTACATGTACATTGTACATGTACATTGTACATGTACATTGTACATGTACATTGTACATGTACATTGTACATGTACATTGTACATGTACATTGTACATGTACATTGTACATGTACATTGTACATGTACATTGTAGTATGTACATTGTAGTATGTACATTGTACATGTTACATGTACATTGTTACATGTACATTGTTACATGTACATTGTACATGTACATTGTACATGTACATTGTACATGTACATTGTAGTATGTACATTGTAGTATGTACATTGTAGTATGTACATTGTACATGTTACATGTACATGTTACATGTACATTGTACATGTACATGTTACATGTACATTGTACATTGTACATTGTACATTGTACATTGTACATTGTACATTGTACATTGTACATTGTACATTGTACATTGTACATTGTACATTGTACATTGTACATTGTACATTGTACATTGTACATTGTACATTGTACATTGTACATTGTACATTGTACATTGTACATTGTACATTGTACATTGTACATTGTACATTGTACATTGTACATTGTACATTGTACATTGTACATTGTACATTGTACATTGTACATTGTACATTGTACATTGTACATTGTACATTGTACATTGTACATTGTACATTGTACATTGTACATTGTACATTGTACATTGTACATTGTACATGTACGTGTGAAGCCCACTTCTGTACATTGACAAAACACTTGCCAGATAGAGTAATTTAGTCTCAAGTTTTCTAATTATATAACTCCTTGTGTCCGGCTGTTATTCATCATGGGGGGGGGGGGGGGGGGGGGGGGGGGGAGGGGGGGGATTGCTGGTTCACCAATAATGGGCTGTGCAGCCAAGCATGATTGCAAACATTAGGTACCACACTGAATAGAGTGGTCCTATCACACTTGGAGCCCCTTGGCATATCCCGACCTCGCCCCCGCAAATGTAAAATGTACACAAAGCCATTACATGTACATCATGGTCATTAATTACATGTACATGTATGTCTTAAGCCGTGTCCGCATTTGACTTTTTTTTGTAAAACCTATGGAGACTGTTGTCAACTTAACCAAATTAAGTCTAATGCGGACAGCCAGTAAACTTGCCAAATTGTCAAGTGTCGATTTTCGGTTGTCGGTTTTACCCTCTGCAGCAGTAAGTTTTACAGGCCCAAGCGAGTAGCGGAAGAGTTACGTGGTAGGTTTTACGTCGCTGAAAAGTCCAGTGCGGACAGCCATGAAACTTTCGTTAACTTTATTAGCGAATGCTGAGCCGCATTTCTGCCTTTTTCTGCTATTTTACTTTGATCTACACGATGGGGGATATCCTAGAAATGATCAGGAGTTTGATTGTCGCTTCATGTTGATTCTGGATAAAACACAAATGGCGCTGGCAATGGCATACACAATGAAATGCGTGTAAATTTAGCGCATTCTACAAAACCACTGAGGACATGTCACTGCATAGTTTATCTGGCCAAGGACTTTCCGCGAGCCATGTAATCCAAGTGCGGACGCACGGAAGAATAACCACAGTGGAATGTCAACAATCACGTACTGTAACTTTTGACAATAGTTAGTCCAATGCGAATGCGGCTTCAGGTCTATTGGGCTTGATATCCCTTGGAATTTCAAGTACAAACTATGGCCCATTAGTTTCTGTGCTTTTTTTTTTTTATTTATTTATTTTGTTTATAGAGTCTGGAAGATTCCTTTAACCCTAACATCCTAGGCATTCATTTGGGGTGAAGTACAGTACACTCTACAAAGTACTAGATTTCTAATTTGCCAGTGTACAATGTAGTTAGAGTACTGCACACTAAAATTTCCAATAGTAGTATTTTGTAGCTTTAACCTGGGTTAGGGTTAAGCACTGCTCTGTTGGAGCAAATAGGAAAAAAAACTTTGGAGCAAAAAATTATTTTTAGACTTAGAGCAACAGACATCTATGTACTTGTAGTTGTCATGAATAGAAAAACAGACATTCATGAAAAAGGGGAATTCCGTTAAGACTTTTAATAGGAACAATTTCGTTAAAACAAACCACCAGGTTTGTTTTGTGGTCACAAACCACAAAATCAACTAATTAAAATGTTTTTCTTTCCCTTTCTCCTGCAGCTAATTGGGGCCATAATTCTGAGTGTCGGCATTTACGCTGAGATCGCGAAATGGAACTACCAGTCCATGGTGGACGTGTTTGTGACACCCTCCAGTATCATGGTGGTAGTGGGGGTCTTCATGTTCATACTAGGCTCCTTGGGTTGCATCGGAGCCCTCCGGGAGAACATCATACTGCTCAAGATTGTGAGTATTGGGATGTAGTAAGGGCAGAATATTTAAACCAAAACGTAGGATGTCCAAGTGTTTTGTGGAGTGTGGTTATGGTGTCTGACTCGTGTACGGTGGTACGTTGGCTTGAAAAATAGAGCAATATTAATTAAGCCTAACCCCCTAATTGTTCCCAGGACTACCCCTGCTAAATCCAACAGAGTCCAACGGTGACTCATATGAGTTTCCTGCTCAATCCAACGCAATCCAACACAGTCCATCATGCCAAGTTGCTGGGTACCTAAAAATAAAAAAAATGACTTGCCTGCTAAATCGAACAGAATCCAACTGAATCCAACAGGATTGTAACACTATGAGTTAGCTGCTCAATCCAACAGGGTCCAACGGGAATATCAAATAGTTGGATCCTGTTGGATTCAGCCTGCTACATCCAACAAAATCCAACAATGGTAAAAAGCTGTTATTTGTTGGATTTAGCAGTCAACACAAACTGCATGGTGTTTTGGATATTGTATTCAGCAGGGTGGAAGCTAAATATACCTGTTGAATTTTGTTGAATTTAGCAGGGTGGAAGCGGACTTCTATTAAAATTTGGCTGGATTTTGTTGGATTTGCCAGAACTCATACAAGCACCTGTTGTATTTTGTTGGATTCAGCAGGGTAGCTGCAAAATGCCAAGGCTGGTGTGTGGAATCCAACAAAATTCAATGTTGCACATGTTGGATTTTGTTGTTCAGCAGACCTCTCATTTAAGTTTTGTTGGAAATTGTTGGATTTAGCAACAACCCTTCGGGTTAGGGTTAAACTACTTCTCATTCCTCAAGCAGCGGTTTTGAGGCCATCCTATAGCTACATGTATGGTTGTGATTAGAGGGTTTGCGTATTGTGTGCGTGATTTGAGAACAAGTTACATTATCTGTAAATTCATTGCATGGCTATTCTGCATGTTTTTCACACACATCAATAAACATCCAGAACTTCACTTTATCAGGCCCACATGCGGGATTTTGTTTGTGTGTGTGAGTTTGTTTTTTGCATTCAATAGGGGACCTTTAGCAATAGAGGACAATAGGGTCCCCGATTGAGAAAGGTCCCCGTTTGAAAATTGTGTACAAAACGCTTGTACAACCTCATTTGGAATATGCCTCAATAGCCTGGAATCCTGGAACTAAATCAAATCAGGAGATCCTTTAGAAGGTTCAACGAAGGGCTGCCAGATTTGTAAACGACGACTATAAACCAAAATCGTCCGTGACTGACATGCTACATAAACTGAACTGGGACTCGATGGAATGAAGACGTCTAGCTAGTGCCCTCCACAAAATGACCAACGGTGAAATCGATGTCAACCCCAACCTATACATCAAGACGAAAGTAAATAGGACTATACACTCGCATAACAAGCAGTTCGAAATTGTTCATCACACATCAACTCCTCATATAAAGTCTTTTTTTTTTTTAAACTGTCAAACTATGAAATGTCTTGCCGAACCAAATAGTCAACTCAACTTCCACAAAACAGTTTAAGGAATCCCTTAAAACATCCTACGACAGCCCTCACAGACTAGATATAAACACTTAATTGCGCCCATCTCTCGTCAAGGCTTCCAGTTATATTCCCAAGAGGAAGAATTCCGGAAGTGTAGACTAGACTACAAGACAAGACAAGGACAATAGGAAGTCCCCGATTGAAGGTGTTTATACACTTGTGTGCACTTACGGGGTACGGGGCAACAAAGGGCAATAATAGGGACAATGGACCCCAGTACTCTGTCTTTAGAAATTGATGTACCCCACAGCCGTAATGATATGTATTTCGAGATTTCTAAGGAGACAAAGGAGAACAAAAGAAGGGAAGTAAGGTCGAACAATAGATGTACCCCACAACCAATAGCGTGTCAAGTGTATGTGTGCGTGTGTAAATACCGGCAATCATGGACTAGGGGCAAAAGGGTTAGGGCGTAGACAAAGGGTAGACAATTGACCGAACGTCCACGATTGAAAATCGTGTACAAAACATATGGGAGGCCTTCCGAAAAAGTTAGAGTATAAACAAAAGAGGAACAATGGGAGGTCCACGATTGCGCCCGTTTACATGACTGTGTGTGTGTGTGTGTGTGTGTGTATGTGTGTGTGTGTGTGTGGGGGGGGGGGGGGGGGGGAGGGGGGGAGGGGGGAGGTGGGGGGGGGGGAGGGGTGGTGTGGTGTGCATATCAAATTTTCTGAACCAAAGTTAAGTATAGTTTTCCAACAAGTCACCTATTTCACAGAATGCCATGGTCAAGCTTGTATTTGAGCTCTCTGATGATTCTTGTCTCTGACCAAGATTAAACCCCTTGTCTGGTTTCCCGTCTTCTCCCAGTTCGGCTGGACCCATGCCATCATCTTTATCCTATTACTGGTGTGTGGCATCATTGCTCTAGTCTTTAAAGGACAGGTAAGCTCACTGATGTTCCTAAACACTGCTTGCACTTCTGCATTAAACCTGTGATTACGTTTAAGAATTTACGAAATTTCAAAGTGAACAAAGAAAACTGGTAGGAGTGGGATTTGAACCTGCGACATAGCTCAGTTGGTAGACATAGCTCAGTTAGTAGAGTGCCGGTGTCTTATGAATATCCAAATCCCATAAAAATCGGACTCCTTTTCCCTATTATTGGGTAAACCCTCTCACGTGACCGTCCACTCTCCCAATTATCGGTAGCATCAATCACTTTAGGCATGTGCAATACTACCGTATTTCATAGTGACTAAAATTCATGCTATACCGGCACAGTATTCTAGAGGTCGCTGATTCAAATCCCAATCCTGCCAGTTTTCTTTGTTTTCACTATTAAAATTCATTCAAACTGCCTAGTCAGTTTCCCTTGTGGTTTGTTTAAAAGTATACAAGTTTTTTTGAAAGAGGACAACGTTTATTAATCTTTTTAACATATAGACAAACCCCACATAGCAAAATTGGGACCGTCCTTTTTTCAAAGTACTTTTCTGAACTTGCAAATTTATGTCTTAACCCCTTGACTACGGTATTTTACGGGAGACGTCGGGGTGCCGCGGCGGGTCTGGCAGCCAAGTGAAATGGCCACAATGTGTTTGTGCAGTCAAGCGTAACATATACACAATAATCCAACAATGGATTGAAACTGCACAAACAGCGGCCAATAGCGTCATCCGGCCTGTTGGCACTGTTTATTCTAACAATGGATTGAAACTGCACAAACAGCGGCCAATGGCGTCATCCGGCCTGGTGGCACTGGGTTTTTTGGCGCCATATGGCGTCATCCGTACGCAAGGGGTTAATGCTCTAACATTTGTTGTTTGTGTGTTTCAAATGTGATTGTAACTAGTCTTCTTTTAACCCTTACCCACCCCACCCCCCCCCCCCCCCCCCCCAGGCTTGTGCCCTAAGCGGAATACCAAACCCCAAAGCTGTAGTCGAGTCCCTGCAAGTCCTTTCACAAGTCCTTTCGCAAGTCCAGTCAGAAGTCCTTTCATAAAGCCAGTCACAAGTAACTGGATGAACAATGACAAAGGAATGCCTTTGTCAAAGCTCATTTGAATAGCTTGTGCTTGGAATTAGGCTTGGAATTCTTGTGATGGACTTGCAGGGACTTGACTACAGCCCTGCCAAACCCATCAAACTCCAACAACCAACCATTGCACACACATATGGGAATGAACTGAATTTGCTCGTCCAACAGGCTGTGCAAAGGAAGGCTACTGGGTATGCCAAACTCCAACACCCCCTTACTGTTTGATTTTGATAGACTTGAGACATGAGGCCCTGTGCAATGTTTCAGATGTACTTGCCTTACAATACTAAACTCATCAAAATCCAACTATATGTTTGTACACAAGTTTTGTTTACTCAGACTCTTGCAGCGAAGGTGCAAACTTAACCCTCACATTTCTCCACACCTGGAGGTATTGCATGTGGTGCCACCCACCACTACCTAGTCACTGCACTGAACCACCCCTGCGTGCCCCCACCTAAGCACAGTCCAACACCCAGTACCACTAGCCAGTCACTGCACTGACCCACCCCTGCGTGTCCCCACCTAAGCACAGTCCAACACCCAGTACCACTAGCCAGTCACTGCACTGACCCACCCCTGCGTGCCCCCACCTAAGCACAGTCCAACACCCAGTACCACTAGCCAGTCACTGCACTGACCCACCCCTGCGTGCCCCCACCTAAGCACAGTCCAACACCCAGTACCACTAGCCAGTCACTGCACTGACCCACCCCTGCGTGTCCCCACCTAAGCACAGTCCAACACCCAGTACCACTAGCCAGTCACTGCACTGACCCACCCCTGCGTGTCCACTCTATCAAAATCCAACACCATCACCCTGGACGTTTGTTCCTCAGTCTCACAAAGTCCGACATGTTCATAATGTTTGGTAGTTTAACCCCTTGCGTACGGATGACGCCAAATGGCGGAAAAAAAACAGTGCCACCAGGCCGGATGACGCCTACAGCCGCTATCTGTGCAGTTTCAATCCATTGTTGGATTATTGTGTATGTTACGCTTGACTGCACAAGCACATTGTGTCCGTTTTAGCTGCACAGGCCGCCCCGGCGCCTCCTGATATTAACCGTACTCAAGGGGTTAACCATCCAAAACTTGGCAAAACCTACTGTTGGAGTTTAATTAGCCTTTTAGAGGTATGGCGGACACAATAGGAGGGCACTATTTGATTTGGGTAAACCTTTTGTGCCATACAAAAGGTTAACCCTAATAAAAAAGCGCCCTCCTATTGTGTCCGCCATACCTCTAAAAGGCTAATGGGCTTGGGGGAGAAAGGGTTAATGGATAAGGTTCTGTATGTTACCCCACGCACTCAAAATTTCAAGATCCACCATTTTGCCATACAAGGGTCACCCATTGCACCCGACCGGCCCCAATATGTAGAGATATAAAATGTGTATGTTAACCCCTTGAGTACGGTATTTTACGGGAGACGTCGGGGTGCCGCCGCGGCTCTGGCAGCCAAGCGAACCGCTACAATGTGTTTGTGCAGTCAAGCGTAACCTATACACAATAATCCAACAATGGATTGAAACTGCACAAACGGCGGCCAATGGCGTCATCATCCGGCCTAGTGGCACTGTTTAATCCAACAATGGATTGAAACTGCACAAACGGCGGCCAATGGCGCCATCCGGCCTGGTGGCACTGTTTAATCCAACAATGGATTGAAACTGCACAAACAGCGGCCAATGGCGTCATCCGGCCTGGTGGCACTGTTTAATCCAACAATGGATTGAAACTGCACAAACAGTGGCCAAATTGCGTCATCCGGCCTGGTGGCACTGTTTTTTTGCGCCATATTCCGTCATCCGTACGCATGACAAATCTGTCGTATTCTCCTTATAACTGTGTAATGTTCCCAACTGATTTCCTGCAGGCAAAGGACTTTGTCAGCAGATCTTTCAAAAACACCATTGAGGATTACTACAACGATCCAGACATCCAGTTCACCATAGACTCCATCCAGCAAAACGTAAGCTTCCAAATGGATTGCTCTATCAAACGTCAAGACATTTATTACATTTCTTAACCCAGGGTGTGAACAGGTTTAAAAAGTGGTTTCCGTTGGGTCCCTGCATACATTTTATTTTTCAAGTTGGGTAAAGAGGAATTCACAAGCAAAAAGTACATCTGTGAGACAGATTACGAACAATTAACCCTAACCCTCCAGGGTATTTTGGCTAGAAACCCTGCCAGACGCATCAGATTGCATACTTTGTCACATTGACTTGTGTGCAGAGTGCAGCAAGGTCAAGCTGTCACCACAGATGCACTGTGCTGCGTCTGGCAGGGTTAGGGTTAATACTTTCAAAGAATATATTTACATGTGCATGTATACATGTACATGAATATTTACACACAATACAAAAATATTGGTACAAATACAAGAATATTTGTGATCGGCTCTGCAAAAAGGGGTGTTATGTCGCAAAATCTGAAAAATGAGTTAAATTCGTATTTGAATTTGTCACATCCTAAGCTTTAATTTGGTGTAGGTTTGACCCCTGTGGCATTTTGTGTTCTTGAGATATCTTGACATTTGTATACTCCTATTTTCCAAGTTAAACGGAAGTGCGTTTAGAGATATACATGTAGACCTTTAAACACAAAAAGTGCAAAGAAATAAGACAGAAGTAATTTTTATCAACATTAATTTTTTCATAAATATCAATGTTTCTGAAAATAAATTATGAAAATATAGATATAACAGAAGCCAACAGACCAAAAACAAAAAAAATCACTTATGTGAAGATTCTTTTCGCATGCTTCACATAGAACAGCCCTGTGTGTGTTTTCACTTTTTTGTAGAGCGGGTCACATTTACACAAATAAATCTATATATATGCAATTTAATCTGTGTACGATTGACTTTTTTTTGGCAGTTTGATTGCTGCGGTGGTTTTGGTTTCAACGACTGGAATAACAACGTGTACTTCAATTGCTCCAGTCCGGGCGTGAATGCGTGTGGTGTTCCCTACTCTTGCTGTATATCCACAAAGGTAAGGTTGACTAGTCGTTATAATCGCTGTCAACACGATAGTTCCATGAATTTATTTATTTTTTATTGATCTATTTATTACATTTCTTTACCCAGGGTGTGCCCAAACAGTTTAAATCTGGTTTCCATTGAAGCCCTACATATTTTTTTGTTAAAACTGAATATTTACACACACATACAAAATATTTAAACAAATACAAGAATATTTACACGAATAAATCTATTTACGGTTAACTTTTCAACTCTCCAGTAGAAGCCTATTGCTGATTTATATGATGGGCGAAAAACAGGCGAAAAACCCGCCAAAAAAAACCTTTTCGGGAAAAACAAAAGGGAAATTCCCATCCGGCTCCAAAGTATTGTGGCAACCAAGTTTATAACTCCGCAGATCAGCGTAATTGGCAGAAATATCACTGATGGATGGCTTTACGTAGCTCCGATTTAAATGTACCTCCGGAGTTCATAGCTCTCAATTTTTATTATCCTGAAACAGTTGTCGTAAAAGTCACATTTAGCCTTTGCCCCATCCCAAATCCTCCAAAATCCTCTTTGCCAAATGGAGGAATTTGGAGGATTGAGGGTTCTTTTGGAAGTTGAAGCATCGGAGGATTTTGCAGGATTGCGGGCATAAGAGGATTTTGCCTCTGGAGGAAAATGGAGGATCCATCTCATCAGGCCCAATCTGGTGCTGGATTGAGGTGACTGGGGTGTTGATCCAAAAACCCGCTGAAGAATTTTGCTGAATTCAGGCAGTGGTCCCCAGTAAACAAACATTGGAGAATTTTGAAATTGAAGGATATTGGAAGATTCCGGAAGGTTACGTATAGGAAAAATGACGAAGGGAATTAGGGTTAAAAATGAAAAGCACAGGTACTCAACGGATCACAACGGAACGTTGTACAGCTGTGTAATATTTACACCACAGTATAAAATCAACACCAACACCAATCAACACCACAGTATAAAACCTATACCAGAGCATTAAGTACGGACTGTTTTGTGAAATCGGCTGCTGGTACCCTGCCTTTTGTAAGGCGAAATAAAAAAAAAACATGTTTCACGTCCCCGCCCGCTTCCCTTTTTGGAGGCCGCCTGGATTTAAAAAAGAAATTTACCACAGAAAAATTATGTATAAAAAAACAAAAATGTCAACCAGTCAATCGGAAAATAAATACTTGCAAGTCCGAATTTTTTTAAAATTTTTTTGGCAAATGTGGTCCTACAAAAATACTAAAAAACACTTTAAATATGTTCAGTTCTCTTCATGTCTCTTTCATTTTTAATGCGTTTTTAAACAGGGAAACACCAACGGTTGCCAGAATTTTCTTTAAATGATGGCCATCTTGAAAAAAAAAAAAAAAAAAAAAAAAATGGCCATCTTAAAAAAAAAATAAAGAAAATAAAAAGCCCCTCTTCCTCCTTTTTTTTTAAAACCCCGAACGTGAAACTTTTTTTTTTTACTCGGCCTAATGTCGTTTGTATTTTCGTGTGTGCAATGATAGACGGACAATGTGCCCAATACTCTGTGCGGCAACAAGGTGCGTGAGGGTAACCCCCACGCTTACCAAATTGATGACATCATTTACGTCAACGGGTGCACGGACGCTGTGCTGACGTGGGCAGAGGACAACCTGGGACTGATGGGCGGCATCGCATTAGCCTTTGCCTTTACGCAGGTTAGTTTACCATAGCAAAAGAGAAGAATTTAGCCATTATTTCATAGTAAGTGAATCGGGTGGGTTTGAATACAGACGATGGCCGCAGCCGCGGTTTGAAAAAAGACCCTGTGGCTGGTTGACACCTGTAGGCGCATTCCTGCGCTTACTCAATCCATTCATGTTTCAAATAAATGTTCTTAAATGGGAGTGTATTGAATAGATGGAGCTTTCTTTAAATAAAGCTTTTATTTGCACGTAAGTGGGGCTCCAAGTGCAATGAATGGGACCCTGGTGAATGGGACCCTGGTGAATGGGACCCTGGTGAATGGGACCCTGGTGAATGGGACCCTGGTGAATATATCTGCTGTTCGGATGCTCTGGTGTGTGGTTTCCTTGTCGCGTAAACTCAAAGTAGCAGGGGTGCCGTGGCCTGTGGAATAAACTCGACATTGGTAAGGAAAGGGTTAAGATTTCCTTTTCATTGATTTGTTTTCCTTTCAAATATATGCATATGTCTGATGTCAGTTGGCACGAAAACTGGCTCAAAACAAATAGAGATTTCGACTGTTCCTTTATTAACAGGCAGTCATGCAAACCAGAGTTGCAAGTCCTTTCACAAGTACTTTCGCAAGCCCAGTCAGAAGTCCTTTCATAAAGCCGGTCACAAGTAACTGGATGAACAATGACAAAGGAATGCCTTTGTCAAAGCTCATTTGAATAGCTTGTGATTGGGATTAGGACTAGAGGGCTTATGATGGACTTGCAGGGACTTGCAGGGACTTGAGATGGACTCGACTACATCTCTGATGCAAACACATTGACACAAAATAACAAAAGTATTCTGGTTCCAAACATTGCATTTGGCGTCATCACTTCGGTATGTACATTGTAGTTATTGGCTTTGTTCCACCCTCTTTCCAACATTTATCCCGACAGATTTTCGGTATAGTCCTGATCTTTGTGTTTATGGACAGGATCAGGGATAAGATGGTCATGTACACAGTACCTTACGCTTAACCCCTGACCTTTGACACTCGTAAGTTTGACCCGTCGCCACGGTGATTGCTGTTTGAATTGTAGCCGTTTGCTTTTTAGCGACTTTGTTCACCTGAATGGGTATACAGCCAAAGATGTCTTGCGAAAAATTGACTAAAAACACCCCAACTGTTCAAAAGCTAATATGCATTTCTGTTCTATTAATCTCAGTCCATCTCCTTAGCAAAATCTGAAATTAGAATAGCCATGCATTTATTGTGATATTATAACTTGTTGAGATCGAAGTTTGAAGTTTTTGAAACGTGCATCAGTTTTGAAGATTATTTTACAGAGAGCCCTTAACTCTGACACTTCCAGTTGTGACCCCTTTCTACGTCTGTAATTCATCCATCCTGAAATGTATTCCATATTAACCCTAACCCTGCCAGACACAGCACAGTGCATCTGTGGTGACAGCTTGACCTTGCTGTACTCTGCACACAAGTCAATGTGACAAAGTATGCAATCTGATGCGTCTGGCAGGGTTTCTAGCCAAAATATCCTGGAGGGTTAGGGTTAATTGAATTAAACTGCCCTTAATTTTAGTGCCTTGCCTTTGAATGTAGTATACTGCATTTGCTTTTGCTGTAATTTTCAGAAATGAATGGATTTAGGGGTTATATAG
This sequence comes from Hippasteria phrygiana, assembly GCA_037893225.1. Lineage (NCBI taxonomy): Eukaryota > Metazoa > Echinodermata > Asteroidea > Valvatida > Goniasteridae > Hippasteria > Hippasteria phrygiana. The sequence goes on along the minus strand of JAZGUH010000040.1, from coordinate 1,731,191 downwards.
TATACAAATAATGAATGTTTATGAGTGCGATGGTAAGAATAATTTCATGAGGTGACAGATGGAATGTTCCATTCCACGAGGCGAAGCCGAGTGGAATGGGACATTCCATCTGTCACCTCATGAAATTATTCTTACCATTGCATGAATGTGAAACATTCATTATTTGTTGTATACAACGCCTGAATAAATCCGACAGATTGCATGCATGGATTTCTTGGTGTAACGTTACAACGTGCCGTTTACCTTCTCAGTCCCGCATAAAACCGCGACAAAAAATTGTCGAGTTCCGAATCAGTTAAAGCTTCAATTGTTGTTCCTGCGTGTCTTGCAAATTCATCTAATCGTTTCACTGCATATTTGATTTGTCTCTTTGTATTTGGAGCGTCAGCATCGCCTACGAGTTCCAATATTTCGTCGTCTGTTAGGAGAACAAACCGCGGCAGTTCGGGAGACTCGGCTGCCTTGTTGTGTGAATGACAGCCCTGTTGTAGTGCCACCATAGTGACCGTGAAATTAGAGAAGTTCTTTTGGTTCTATCAATGCGCGCGCACCGTTTGATAGAACCATGTGATAGAACGTTTTGGGCGGTGCGGGTTCGCGTCGTGTGATGGGTCGAATAATTCAATGCACGTGATCGACGATCCACCAATCGGATGGCTGGGATTTATTCAGGTGTTGTATAATATTTTATAGCAAATACTGTAACACTGACCTGTTTAAAGTTTTGTGTGCATAGATGCTGGGAAACCAGGGAGGTAAAAAAAATGCTGTTCTTGTAGTCTGGTTCCCTGACCTAACTTCAGACAAAACCGAGCAATTTATAGACACCAGGGAATTATCAGGTCGGGGAACTAGACTAGCCGGCTTGCTCCTGTTCACGGATATAACCTAATTGCCCAAAATAATGTGGACTAACAAAAGTTGGTAAATCGGGGGCAGTATTTAAAATTTTAAAAATCTGTGTTTTTTCCAACGATGGTCGGCCGACCATCAATGGAAATTGATGCAAAATATTCCACTTTTCTTGAAAATGACAGCACACCTGGTGCCATGATTTCACAGGATACTTGAGACTATTATTTACTTACAGTCAAGTAAGGTATTTCATAATGATTCAGTTTTGTTTTTTGATGTTTGCAAATGTTGTATATTACCTTTAACCTAATGGCATTATACATCCTCTTTGCACTAACTGTTCATTTACAGTGATCATTGGGTATGGAAGCCCTAATAATGATTCATAAAAGCAGTACAATTCTGCGCATTGTGAAGTCCCACTAAGGCTGTCCGAATAAAGTGAATATTCGAATATTCGATCATACAACCGAATATTTGAATACATTTTTGCCAGTTCGAATATTAGAAAAAAATCATATGCATGCACAGATACGACTTTATTTTAATAGAAAAGTTACGGCACTTAGCAGTGTCAAATGGTTTTGGTCGACGGTAACTTTTTATGGACGGGGTTTTATTGTTTCCGTCCGTAAAACCCTTGACACTTATATAATTCCTGTGAAAATGCAGGCTGGAGATTAGTTTCTTGTTATCAGTATGTTATAGAGTACCGAAGTGATGACGTCAATCAACGCAATGTTTGGAATCAGAATACATTCTAAACTGCATGTGTTTGGAACCAGTTGCCGCGGCAACTGACATCAGAATTCGGTACTCTATACAAGTATGTACATGTACTCGTAATGATCTTGCAAGGTGCATGCACAAAATATCGATTGCAATTTTTTTTACCGGTGCGGCATGCAGTTGCATCAGACGCGTGAAAAACTTAATCGCCGAGTATCGAATATCCGAATATTCGGTCAAACCCAGTTTCAAATAATCTAATACTGAATTTTTTGAAAATGAACAGCCCTAACCCCCACCCCGTTTTGCAGTATGAATGTATGTAGAAGTGTAATTTCAACATTGAGGTTTGTATTTCTACTAACAAGCTTCGGTGCACATATTAAAAACCATCAGTACATGTATGCATTTGTCCACAGCACTGACTGTTTCTACATAACCCCTTGCGTACGGATGACGGAATATGGCGCAACAAAAAACAGTGCCACCATAACAGGCCGGATGACACAATTGGCCGCTGTTTATGCAGTTTCAATCCATTGTTGGATTAAACAGTGCCACCAGGCCGGATGATGACGCCATTGGCCGCTGTTTGTGCCGTTTCAATCCATTGTTGGATTATTGTGTATGGGTTACGCTTGACTGCACAAACACATTGTAGCGGTTCGCTTGGCTGCCAGAGCCGCCGCGGCACCCCGACGTCTCCCGTAAAATACCGTACTCAAGGGGTTAAGAGTCAGTATGGCCTGTGGGCTACTGTAAATGTACATTCAATGCTTTTCCATGAGCCTGTGCGAAAAAAATTCACAGGCGTATTCAGGTGGGACTCGAACCCAGAACCTCCTGCTTACTAGGGCAGACATCTTAACCACTACTTTTGTCGTCACTTGATGATTGCCGGTACAATTCTGGTGACTCCCGCCCACTTATAGGTCCCCCCCCCCCCCCCCACTCAAAATATTCCTTTTTCTCACATATTGGATGTATACTACATGTATACTACATGTATACTACAGAGTGTGATTCTGTTCAGAAATACAATAAAATTAGCAAGTGTGCAATGCAGAAATGAAAAAAAAATGGTCTTCTCTGAAAGTCTGATAATCAGGGGTGGATTGGGGGGGGGGGGGGAGGTGCAGTGGCGATGGGGTTGAACCCGATTTGTCGTACCTGACCTCCCCCTGCAAACAATTCCAGGATCCGCCATTGAAAAAAGTTAGGCCTATTATTTGTGACTTGCTCTTCAAAAAATAGGGTATTATGTCGTGCTATGCGAAAACACACACATATGTATAAGAAAGGGCGAAAAACTTTTTTTTTTGTGCTTGTATTTTTATAATTTATTTTCAGAAACCTTAATATTGAAAAAAATAAAAATGTTGGCAGAAATAACATCTCATTTCTTTCCCCTTGGTATGTTTAAAGGACACTTCCATTAAATTGGAAGATATGAGTATACAAATGTCAAGATATCTTGAGAACACAAAATGCCACAGGGGTCAAACTTACACCAAATTACAGCTTAGGATGTGACAAATTCAATTGTGTATGTAACTCTTTTTTTTTCTTTCAACTGTGACATAATACCCATTTTTGTACAGCCGGTCACATTCATGGCGTGATATTAGTGTTTAGTGTAAAAGTAAGAACGATGAAACTGAACTATCTTTATAACATTTGTTTTCTTGTGCTCAGATCATCGGTATATTCATGACCTTTTTGTTCGTTACCCAAGTGGAGAAGGAACGAGACGAGTATGATGGTCCAGCGGCACAGCCAATGAAAATTTGAATACACCTGTAGTTGTCATCAAGAGTGCGTATACATTTAGTAAAAATAGAAATAGGAGTAGGTTAATACACGGGAGTCTCTGTCTTTGCCTGTCATCCCATCGGATACATGTACATGCCTGCAGTATTTGTCAGATTTAGTGCATGGGCAATGGCAGTGGTTTTTCTGCAGGTTGCTTAAATTTGTCTCACTGGCTCTCCTCCTGGATTGAACCTGTGCATGAAGTAGTTTTGTCTGAAGCAAAATTTTACCAGGTTAGGTATAAACATGAAAAAGCCCATTGGTTTTAATACATTGCTTCCTTGTAGGTTTTATTGGCCCGTACAGCATCCGCATTGAACGTGAAATATTGACCAGGAAAGGGGGCACTAGTTTCATTTAGGATTTTTAAATTTTTAAATTTTTTAAATTTTTTTTTTATGAGTAATACCCAACACGAGGCCAATGGCCACTCAAGACAAGAAAAGACAAGAAAAGACAGAAATCACAAGGATAGAAGTTATCGATTCACATTTCGTTTGAATTATGAAAGATTATAGCTGGAAGGGAAGCAGGTTACAGGTAAGGAGTTCCACAGAGAGGCAGTACAGGAAAAACAAAACTTGAGTACCTCACAGTACTAGCCTTTGGAACAACAGTTTCACGCGAGTAGAGTGCCTAAAAGTTTGGACAGGGGGAATCAATTATGAAAAGTCAATGCTTGTAATGCAACTGAGAATATCAGATATATATTTTTGCACATATCTTAATTTCATGTGTGATCGTTCCAATTCTTGCCCACATGTTCCATTGATTAAAGCAGGTTTTGTTGTTAAATTTCATTTTTTTCCGCTTGATGACTAAGGCGAAAAAAGAAAACATGTTTTGCGTCCCCGCCCGCTTCCTTTTTGGAGGCCGCCTGGATTTTTTTTTTTTTTTTTTACCACAGAAAAATTATGTACAAAAAAATAAATGTCAACCAGTCAATCGGAAAATAAATACTTGCGAGTCGGAAGTTTTTGTTTTGCTGATATAGTGCTACAAACATACTGAAAACACTGTTCAGTTCTCTTGTCCAACATGTCATTTTTAATGCGTCTTTGAACAGGGAAACACCAACGGTTGCCAGAATTTTTTTTAAATGACAGCCATCTTGAAAATAAAAAAAAATTAAATAAAAAGCCCCTCTTCCTCCTTTATTTTGAAAACCCGGACGTGAAACATGTTTTGTTTTTTTACTCGACCTAATAGTATCTGAACAGCCTGCAAGGACAAGACACCGGAAAACAGTATTCCTCTACACATGACCTATGACCTATTGGTTAATTTCAAGCTCACACTGACAAATGCAACAAAGTATTGCTGATAACCACCTCAACACTGTAAGGGTGGTGGGGCTGGCTACCTAAAATGTGGCCAACCCCACCACCTCTGTTGTAGCCCTTTACTTAGAGTGGCTTTTAGCCTTGTATTGGGTGACTTCCAATAAAAAAAATTAAAAATATATATATAAATCGGACAGAGGCTCTTCATGTACTTCTGGTAAAAACCCTTTGTTTCAGGGCAGTAATTAATCAGTTTAGGTGCTGTGTCATTTATCAATAATCAATTATGACTCGATCCAATTCCCTGCTTAATCCTTTAAAAATCCAACTCGCAAGGAAGTTTGGTTGGGTTTTAATGGAGAACCAATTAAGGACTGGCTGTTGGATTTGTGTTGCAGACTAGGATAGGCCTGTAGAATGTGAGACTCGAGTATAAAATAGTTAAAATATGTGTCAGACCTAGATATATTTGATCAGGTAATTGAATGTTCATTGCAGAACATCAGTTTTAATGAAATGGGCTTAATGATTGCACTTGCCATTTTAAATTCCGCAAAATCGGCGTTTTAGAACAAAAAACACTGCCTAAAAAGCATGTTAAAATGCCGATAGAATTGATAGATCTATTCATAATATGCATGGCATAACTTTTTCAAGCTGTACATTTTTGCTTACAACAATTAAATTTGGCAGGCTGGGAAAAAAAATTGTGACAAAAGGATTTTTTTTTTTTTTTTCACATGGCTGGAACTTGAAGAATTCTACTGTAATTACATTGTAATGTCTCAAATCTTAAATCATACTACCGTATAATCATGTTCAACAAAAATCACAAAAATTATAGCATGAACTTTTATAATCGTGCTGAAGAAGTTTTGTGGTTTGATACGTGGTATAAATTAATGATAGTGCCTATTTTCGTTTTCAATTTGCAGCAATTTCTGAATTGGTGTTGCATGCTTCAGATAGATAGCCATAATGTGAAATATTGTTGATTTATTTCTTTTTTGAAAAAGTAGAAAAGATCACACGATCACGAGGTGAAAACAGGGTTTATAGAGATTTTGCTTAAATGTATAATGCTTCAAGTTGTGAAAACCTTAAATGAGTAAAACAAGATAGCCCAATAGATAGTAGGATCGTGATGATTTTGATGGTTTTTGTTGGATCTTAAAGGTTTTTGTTGGATCTTGATGGATTTTGTTGGATTTTGTTGGGTTTTGTTGGATCTTGATGGATTTTGTTGGATTTTGTTGAAATTACTTTGAGAGATTTCACAAATTTTCTATACTTGGCTTTTGTTGGTCAGAAAGGTTGTTTTTGCAGTGTTTTTGGTAGACCATTACATGGATTAGCATGTACATGTACCTGTGTACTTGGTTCTGTACAATTTGCAGATTTATGCAAATTCGTTGTGCAAACTTTAGCTCCTTATTAGTATTTGGATATACAGTATTCATAGCATTTGGGTATAAAAGCAAACTAAGGTCAACAATCACTGGCAGCTTAATGTTCATTGTATAAAACACTTGATCACAGGCAATTGGCATATTTTATATTTTTTTCAAGGACAACTTTTGTATATTTGTGCATGTTTGTGTATAATTGTATTGCCTAGTTGTGGAAATGTATTCCAGTTAAGATGAATTCCTTATATATTTTGCATGCTAGAAATTCAAGACAAAGTTATTTTAAGTGTGTGTGTCAGTAGGTCAGTGTAATGAGGGATGGATGTATTCAGCCCTCTATTTTTAATGAAAGTTGTTCAAGGAATAGCATTCGTGCACAAAGTCATCATTAACACCACACACAGTGACAGCACAATTGTTGTTTCCAGCTTGTTGGCATAATTGCCTCTGCTGTTTTTATCATTGATCTCCATGTATACAAATTATAAAAATCTGGATGGATCATTGGCTGTTCAAGTTGACAGCACCGTCCGCCATCTTTCTACTCTAGGCATTGTGCGAACGTATGTAAAACTAGTACAAGCATGGCGTAAGCAGGCGCTGGGCTAGGCATCAATGATTTATGGATGTTCAATGAGGGGTAATATGGCGGCTACTGGTGACATTGTTCGTGCAGCACGCGACGGCCAATGAGCTATCCAGATTTTTACACACGGAGATCGGTGTGTTGTATAGATTTCTCCATGGTGTCACTGAACTTGTTTGAATTTTTGTGACTGATATCATAGAAGTGACATAGCTGTGGTGGTTTTCAGTGGGGGCGGGGCTCAGCAACATTTTAGTAAGATCCTGTATGGTTTTTTTTGTAGTCCAATTTTTCAGCTTTAGGGACACGGAATGTTCGTGGTTCGCCTTCTCCAGCCCCGCCCCCTTCTTTAGCTATGACACCCCACCCCTTTTTTGTATATTTTCGTAGCTTGGCACTTTGTTCATGATGTTCAGATCCGTGAAATGGCGTTCGGTTAATTACACATGCATTACGTATGCAATTTCATTGTGATATAATAAAACATCGACAACGTAAAATGTTTCTAAAATGCACTTGTCAATGTTTCACACACATTCAGTGCGAGACTTTTGAGACACTGGTGGCAGCAAACATACCGGTCCTTTTCCATTGTTCTCACCAGTCGTGCACATGCTCAGAACTACGTGCGCAGTGCTCGAAAGGAGCAAAAAAAGGATCAGCATTGTGTGTTGCTGCCACAAGCGTCTCAAAAATCTCAAATTCTCTATTTAACTTGTATGCATGTATACATTTTTGTTCACCGTTTATATATTTTGGTTAGCCCAGAATGTTTGAAAAAAATATTTGTAAAATAGTTGATATTGAGGTACATCTGATTAGTATTTTGGAGATTGCAAATATTTGATATTAGTAAAATATTAGTAAAAACAATCTATCTACATGTAGGTTGCCACAATATGATAGGAGGAAAAACTGTCTGTTTTGTTTCTGTAACTGTGCTTCAAGATTGTAATACACTTGCATGTTAAAATGCTAGAAAGTCTTATTTAAAGCAGAATTAATCAGAAGATTGCTAATAAAAAAGTATTTCCTCAGAAAAAAAGTGACATAATTCTCTCTGTGCTTTGTGTTTGTCACTTTGATTGCAAACTGAGATTGCACACACACACACCCACCCGAGTTTACGAGTTAACCACGCCCCTTAGACAACCCTATGGGAATTTTGTGTGGTAATTTTTGTGGGAATTATAATTGATGTGATTGGACAATAATTCACAAGATGCGTTGACGCGATTCGACCGCGATAGGTCAATTGTGAAGCATCTTGTAAATTCTTTTGAAAATGTGTGCTGATCTTTGTGTATTCTGGTGCAATGACCCATAAAAGTGGGGGGGGGGGACACTGCCATAGCTGTCTTCTCCCCCAAAAATATTGAGGCGATGCCGCCGCCCCCCCTCTCCCCCCCCCCCCCCCCCCTCCTCCACCCCCCTCCTCCACCCTCCTCCACCCTCCTCCTCCACCCTCCTCCACCCTCCTCCCCCAACATCTCCCCTTCCCCGGATCGCCCCCCCATGATTTCAATACTTTATAGAGTACCGAAGTCTGACGTCAGTTGCCGGGGCAATGGTTCTACACACATGCAGTTTAGAATGTATTCTGGTTCCAAACATTGCATTGATTGACGTCATCACTTCGGTACTCAATACTCATGAATAAGATTTGACATAATCTTTTTTCCCATTTTCTGGGTCAGACAGTTCCTTTAAAGACATAGACAAGCCCATTTCCATTACTCGCAGCCGTCGAAATGCCTTTTTACATGGTGATTGAGAGAACGGACTGCTAGCCAGTCTAATATACCTTATCATTCCCCGTTGGACTTCGTTCATATGGCTGAACTCAACGGGTAAAGTCTGGCGGTCATATTTTGAGAACAAGGTGATCGCTGCCATTTTGCGTTTTTGCATGTTATGGAAATCCCACACATGCCCCATGTCTGTGGTAACGTGTCGGCGGTTGTTCCGTGTTCTTCGAACCATTTCATACCCCCATTTGTCGGCTGTTAGGTCAGGAATTCCGCCGTCTTTGAGCTACACAGCTAGGAGGTCTTTCAGCAAAATGTCGTACACCACCGAGGAAAGAGGCCCCCAAAACTCCATGGAATATCGCATGTTTTTCAGTGAGTTCTGAAGAGTGAAGTGAATGAAAACGTGAATGAAAACGTGTGTTGTGTAGGCCGCGCGCCGTCAAGGCATATGTTATTGTTTGGGCATGTTGGGTGAGGAGGGGATCGGGAGGAGGGGAGGGGGTGGGGGCGGGGTCTCCTGGCAAAGTAATTATTTAACAAGTGTTAGCAGTCTTCAATAGCTCTCTATTTTTTCGGCGATTGTGTAGAGTAGGTCCCCTCTTTAGTTTTGATCAAATCAGAGTTGTCGAGCACAATCTGAATCTGGAGTCTTACGCAAGTTTCACTCCTGTCCTGAGCTCATTTCCCTTTTAAGTTTAACCGTGTTAACGTTAAAATAAATGAAATCCATTCATAGCCTAACTCAGGAGGGAGTACAATAAACTTGCGCAAGACTCCAGATTGCACTGAACATAGTCAGCATTTTTTTCTCATTCCAAAATGACCTTTTCAACCCAACGGTTAAAGCAGAATTCTCTTAATTGACAACTTTTTTTGTAATTTTGAACAGTTTATTGTGGTAGAAAATGCAATTTGTATATGCGCTTTATCGCAGTTGCCTAGTCCGAGTAACTTGGACCCTTTATTGCCTTTTTTAACATTTGGACATGATCTGGCGATAGTATTAGTAGGGTCCAAGGCAAGTGTGCGATAGAGAATGGCTTCTAATTCAATCCAAACAAAAAATTCAAAATTCAACCTTACAACGGCTACCAAAATAATAGATACGCCACCATCTGAACAAGTGGAGTTCCATGATCAGATGAATGTACCAAGGTTTACTTAACATTCAAATATAAAGTGAAATTTTACCGTTTAATTCCCAGAGACCCCCGCAGAACATGTCTTTTCGCTTTCTTGGAGTTCAAATAGTGACTCCTCGACCTTGCATGACGTACGTCACCCTGATGCGCAGCGCCCGCATGCACCGCGCGACAACCTGTTTATGCCGGCGACTGTTTCGTGAGTGGTATAACGGTCGCGGTACGTGTTCGTGTGTAGATACATGTAGTACATGTACATGTATATTAATTTGATGTTGCACACGCGTCATGGGGGAGGGAATTCTTCACGAAACAGTGAAGGAAATTAGAGTCCGAAATTGTATTTGGTCAGATTCCCATCTTGTGAATACAAAGTCAGAACGACAATGAAGGCATGGAACCAGACTAAATACGTTATGGTAAAAATGTCTGAGTTCCCCAAAACACTCACTGTGCATGTTCAGTGCCGTATGCAGTCAAATAGCTAAAATAAGCCGATGCCGGTTCGAGGAAAAATAACCACTGGCTTGCATACTCCCTACATCATTTTCCCCGCATGTAACCTGAATCAAAGTGTTAAAACTCCATATAACCTGAATCCTCCAAAATCCTCTTATGGGGATCATAGCATGAATCCTCCAAAATCCTCTAGGTTTTTTTTGCATACCCCTAGTAACCTCAATCCTCCAAAATCCTCATGTATCACATTGAGCCTGATAACCTGGATCCTCCATATTCCTGCAGGGGCAAAAACCCTAGTAACCTCAATCCTGCAAAATCCTCCAATGCATCAACTTCCAAGTGCCCTCAATCCTCCAAATTCCTCCATTTTGCAAAGAGGATTTTTGAGGATTTGGGAAGGTTAGGGTTAAAAGTAGGCAAACAAATAATAACATTTTAATTTGGGGAGATTTGTTTCTATTATTATCCTAACCCTGCCAGACGCAGCACACAGTGCATCTGTGGTGACAGCTTGACCTTGCTGCACTCTGCACACAAGTCAATGTGACAAAGTATGCAATCTGATGCGTCTGGCAGGGTTTCTAGCCAAAATACCCTGGAGGGTTAGGGTTAATTAATGCACTGGTATTGTTTGTGACGTCCTACTGTGAAAAACGACATATAATGTACATGGTACAAGTGTTGATTGTAATACAGGGTATTTCTCATTTTGCAATAATTTTCTTCCCAGAGAATGCGAGTGGGAATTATGTGTCGCCATTCCATGACATTCCTCTGACACCTCCAGGCAGCACAGATGTAAGCAGAATTATTACCGAATGTTTCTTTTTTCCTTAAAACTTTCATAACTGTAAAAGTCCTAAATTGCAAATTAGGGCTGTCCCGAATATACCAAATATTAAAATATTTGATCGACAACAGCTCTATTGCAAATTTGTTTGCCTCGGCCCAAACGTACATGCCGACAAATTTTGTTTTTTAAATATTTTATATTATCTTCCTCTTTCAGCCCACTGTTTTCAACATGGTTGTTGAAGTCCCTCGATGGAGCAATGCCAAGATGGAGGTACATATATGAGCCCAGCCCAGCCCAGCCCAGCCCAGCCCAGCCCAGCCCAGCCCAGCCCAGCCCAGCCCAGCCCAGCCCAGCCCAGCCCAGCCCAGCCCAGCCCAGCCCAGCCCAGCCCCAATAAAAAAAGCTAAATAATCCATAAATCCTATCCAATCCCAACTTGGTTTAACTCAACTATTAACCCCTAAACCGATTCACAGACAATGAAAAAGAAAGTTTTTAAATGTTATTTGTGGGGAATTTTCAAAATGAAAACAAGGGTACACGGAAAAGAAAATTTAACATCTATGGGTGCACTGCACTAATTCATGTCCGAATTTATGCGCCAGCTCATCAACATAAAATGTATACCCACAACTTTTTTTTGAAAAAGGAGTTTGCGCCTCCAAAAATTGTGGGATTGTGTAAACATAGCCCAGCATCAACTCCCTGGTTTCTGGGCTTCCATCTGTGTGCAGACTTGATAAAATTACTGTTGAAAAATGGGTCCTATTTGCCCGAGAAAGTGGAGGGATGCCATGTTAAAAATGGCTGTTGATCGGCTTGGGAAATTGGACTTTTTGGGAGGTGGGTTTGTTTTGTGTCAATAATTAAAAATGTAATTGGCTAACCACCCAAAAATAGAAAAGAAAAGGAAAGATAAAAGATCAGACAATAAGTGACATTTGTTTTTGTAGACCCCAGTGTTGCTGGGGTACAGGTTATTTGGCCCTGAACTTTGTTGAATTTACATTGTTGTCAGTGGAGCTTGAATTAGTGTGGTGCACCCCTATGACGCTTGCAAGAATGCAATTTACACTGTAAAGCTGTAGTCTTAGTGTAGAGCTCGCTGTACACACTTGCATCTTGCTGCATTGATGCACCGATGTGGTAGTATTAACGTGCGGACCTTTATGAACAATATGAACAGCAATTTCCAAGATTTAAGTTTTGGGATTGACTTTCTTCAACAGGTACCCTGGTACCTGTGCTTGTTTCCAATCAGGTACCAGATTCCCATACAACCCGTAAATGCACACCCCTTAAATCTGCGATGACATCACAGGCACCAGACTATTTCTCCCCAATCTCATCCCCCCCCCATTTGTGTGTTATTTGCAGATCAAAACGACAGAGAAGTTGAACCCTATCAAGCAAGATGTCAAGAAGGAGAGATTGCGTTTTGTCAAGAACTGCTTCCCCCATCACGGATACATATGGAACTACGGCGCATTACCACAGGTGAGATCAGAGCGGAAACAAATTTTGAGTGCGTTCGATTACCTTCCCCGAGCTTACTCGCGATTGCCCTAAGTGCGATGTCGGACATGCGCAGTGGAGCAGGATAAACGAACGGTTTCGCGCAAACTCTGGGAAAGTTATTTGAACTTTGACACATTGCGATGTACAAAAATGAATTATTCACAGAGAAATGTGCGAAATCATGGATCTTTTAGAAAAAAGATAACCGTGATACAGAGACTATACTTCGGTGCATTGGGGTGATACTTCCCGAAGTAACTGGCTCAGCAGGTCGCTCACTTGGGCCTGGCGCGAGTAAGCACGAATGATGACATCAAACATAAATCGAACGGTGTCGCGCCAGCGCGAGTAAGCTCGGGGAAGGTAATCGAACGCGCTGTTAGTGAGAAACTCAACTTGCGCTTGCTAGTGTCTCAAAGTGAGTTGGAGAGTCGGAGTACATGAATGTGGTTGATTTTCTATGGTGTACCCGCTTAAACCTTCCCGACTTAATTCTACTACGCAAAGCTCGTAAATGGAATACTGGCAGTCATATAAAACATAGCTTACTCTACAGGTGTGGAAGGACTGCCCCATCATGGCAGCATTCATCCTGTCCGTAACAGTTTGGTCAAATTTGTTGATAAACTGTGCGCTTGGAAGTTTTGGGTCCTCTCAAAATATCCCTCGAGTTTGGGGTCAGCTTTTACATTCTATTGACCAGGTCGTAATTGTTCTACACTTTTGATTAAAAAAACAAGTAAAATTGCAACAGAACAATAACCGAGAAGATGGAATTTTTATGTAAATTAGAAAGATTTTGTTGCCCTTTCCCCAAGGAAATCACTGTATGAAGCACTGTACGCTCAGTGCTTTCTTGTGGGAAAAATTCACATGCTTACTCGGGTGGGACTCGAACCCACGACATCCTGCTTTAGCAGACGTCTTACCTCTGGAAAGGTACGTCAGGAAAGGGGGGAAAATCTCTCTTTTAATTGACCTCATCCCCGATGCAAATTTCATCTTCTGACTGATTGCGCGGTACCCGCTGCTGCATTGGATTTGAATCGGCCAGCTGACCCCGCAAGCTCAGTGGTCGAGTGGTTAAAGGTAGTGTACATGATTGGTCATTGTTGCAATTTTCAGAAATGGGTGGATTTGGGGTTGTAATTTATAGGACATATCGTTGCACTGACCTGTTCAAAGTTTTGCATTCTTGGATAGCGGAAAAAACAGAGAAAAACAGCGTTCGTTTTCAACCGTCGGGCAGCATTTGTTATAGCGCCCTCTTGTAAAATGAGCACAATTTTTGTAAATGTGATCGTTTTCAATTGGTCACATAACAAGTACAAGGGCCGAGCGGAACGTCCAAGATCCACTGCATGCACTGGTTACAACGCGTCGCTTCGGTACACTACGCATGCGCCCCTATTCGGATTGTTAACCCATTTCAGACACAACACGGATTAACTACACTCGGTCAATAGAGGGCAGTTTTCCATCGATTGTTTGGCTGAACACTCGTTGGAAAACGATATAAATTTCCACTTTTCTTGAAAACGACAGCACCCCTGATGCCATCAGTTCACAGGATGATTGAGGTCAGCTTTTTTTTTGAAGGATTACCAATCGTGTACACTACGATTGAAGACATCTGTACTACTAATAGCAGGAGATCGTGGGTTCGAGTCCCACCCGAATAAACCTGTGAATTTTTTGTCCCAGCGGCTCATGAAAAGCACTGAGCGTACATTTACAGTGCTTCACACACTCCATTGTGTTTGACTATTTCCACAGACATGGGAGGACCCTACCCACACGGATGAGGACACCAATTGCAAGGGGGACAATGACCCGCTGGACGTGTGTGAGATCGGCTCGAGAGTGGCCAAGAGAGGGGACGTCATACAGGTCAAGGTCCTTGGGGTACTGGCTATGATTGATGAAGGTGGGTAGGTCCCGCTCGGTGGCGTGTTGCTCGCTTCGTAGATCAGACTTGAAACTCGTAGCCAACAAGTCAGAACCAGGGCCCAATTTCATAGTGCTGCTTAACACACGATTCTCTGCTTAACGGAACCCTGGCCCATTTCATAGAGACTGTAAGCAGCAAGCACAGTGAGGAGCCCGCTAACTTCGGAAGCAGGATTTGCTTGAATTAGTGACGCAACAATATACATCTCCATGCACGCGCAAGCGTTAGCACGACTTGGCCATGAAATAAACTAATGCTTAAGCACATTTTTTCTGCTATAGTTAGCACAACTTTTCTGCTTACCGTTAAGCAGCACTATGAAATTGGGCCCTGGACATTGCATTTAGCCCACCCCTGCTTAATTTTTGTCTCGTGTAATGCTAACTCCCTACATCTTTTTTCCTACAAGTAACCTGAATCCTTCAACATCCTCTGATTTCAAAGTGTTCAAGCTGCATGTAACCTGAATCCTCCAAAATCCTCTGATGGGGACCATTGCATGAATCCTCAAAAATCCTCTTAGGGGTTTTTGTAAACACCCTAGTAACCTCAATCCTCCGAAATCAACCAGCATCAGATTGGGCCTGATGACCTGGATCCTCCATTTTCCTCCAGAGGCAAACATCCTCTTATGCCCTCAATCCTGCAAAATCCTCCGATGCTTCAACTTCCACAAACCCTCCATCCACCAAATTCCTCCTTTTGGCAAAGAGGATTTTTGAGGATTTGGGAAGGTTGGGGTTAATAAATAATTTGGTTTTGTTTCAACCCCAATAGTCCCGATTCCTCCAATTTTAATAGGATTTTCCACACATCCTAGGGAGTTAGGGTCAGTATATTTATATGGTTACTTTTTATTTAACCCTCCTACCGTTTAAAAGGTCAAAGTCAGTCAAAATTTCCATCCTCCTCCCCTGCTATACTTTTAACACAGACTAGGCACCAATGGTCAGATTACTTATGTGGTTAGTACTATGGCAGGTCAAATTTGGTCGACCGGTTTTGACTCTTCGGACAGGCATAATAATTTTAATTATAATTACAGAACAATGCATGTTTAGCCATACCCTGTAGCAAAATGGAACATGCCACTTTATATTCAACTAACAATGGCAAAGTTGAACCACCTAGCGAATACTAACCCAGACAGGGGTGATGTTTACATCAAAACACTATCAGTCAATACAGCAATATCCAACATCAGCCCCTGTTCTATGGGTCACAGCTTGCCAAATCATTCTCATAGCTAGTTTCTTAATCAGTCATCACAAGTCAATAATTTTGTTCTGTGCATAGAATTCAAATGGGTCACAAACGGTCACCTAGGGCTGTTCATTTTTGAATAATTTAGTATTCGAATAATTTAGTATTCGAGTAATTTAGTATTCGAGTATTCGAAACTGGGTTTGACCGAATATTCGAATATTCGATACTCGCCGATCAAGTTTTTCAGTGCATGCCATACCGGTTAAAAAAACGTTGCACGTAAAAGCACACCGGTGTTTTACGTATGGTGATTGATATTATGGACCGTTCAAACGGCTCTTTTTTGCATGCCCCTGTTGTATGAAGGGTTTTACAGATGGGAACAATAAACCTCCATCCACAAAATTGCGATTGACAAAAATGCAGCATTTGACACTGCTAAGCGCCGTAACATTTCCATTAAAATAGCATCAGAGTCGTATCTGTACGTGCATATATATCTTTTAGAATATTCGAACTGGCAAAATGGTATTTGAATATTCACTTGACGATCTGTTAACCCCTTGAGTACGGTTATCGTAGAGAGGCGTCAGGGTGCCGGGGTAGCCTGTGCACCCAAGCGTAACATACACAATCTAACAATGGATTGAAACTGCACAAATAGCGTCAAGTGGCGTCATCTGACCTGGTGCCGCTGAGTTTTTTTTGCGCCATCTGTACGCAAAGGGTTAAATGTCACTCGAAAATCATTGAAAAATCATTTAAATAAAATATTTCACTGGACAGGCGAAACTGACTGGAAGATTGTAGCCATTGATGTCAGGGACAAACTAGCGAAAGTTCTCAATGGTGAGTATTAACACACTGTTCTTTGAATAAGTTACTAAGTCCTTTCTATAAGTCGTCAAACAATCCACAAGGAAAACTGACTAGGTAAATTTAAATACATTTTCAAAGTGAACAAAGAAACTGGCAGGAGCGGGATTCGAACCTGCGACCTCCGGAGGTTCGAATCCCGCTCCTGCCAGTTTCTTTGTTCACTTTGAAAATCTTTTCTATAAGATTAGGATTTGCTGTAGCAGCGTGTGAGTTTGTGAGTTCCTGAAAAAAACCGGGAAAACTCCAACTCGGTCTATTCTAGCCATACTATTATCTACTCTGCCAGCTGATATTGGTCTCCCGTTAATACTTCTCGTCTTTATTGGATAGAGTACACTAACACAGTTAATTTGATTGGAGAAGAGTTGGACTCATCCTTACAATCACTCTTTGACCGGAGATCTGTTGCTACCCTTAGCCTGTTATGCAGATATTTTCATGGTAAATGTTCCACCGGCTTGTCCACCAGCTTGGGATGTTTGAGCGTGAAACGTGGCTTTCCGCCAGTTCCCATATACTCTAGCTGTACCTTGATGTAGAATGAAAAGCCATGCCAATATGAAAACTACCGAAAGCTTTGAAAAGTCCTACTTTTATCCTGATTTTGTTGTCCAAAGTCCTACTTTTTTTTATTCTTTTTTTTTGTATTCTACTTTTTCACCTGGGTCTGCTTAAAAGCCATATTAAATTATTTGTATTTATTTTATTTCATTGTATTTTTGATGTAACCTTTTTATATGATAGATGTACCTGTAAATGGCGGGTCTCCGCTGTTGGATGTCAAAATAAAAAAATTAAATAAATATAAATAAATGAACATACGTACATGTACCATAAAATGGATATATGGAGCCCTTTATTGTTAAAATGGTGGTCTGTTGTTTAATTGTACTTCCAATTATCCTGTAAAAGAAAATCTCACATACTTGTTCTCTTCTCGTAGATATATCGGACATAAAAAAGCACATGCCAGGTTTCTTGGAGGTAAAGTCAAGTTTCTAATTGCATTTTCGTGTATTGTGTGGACTTTCTTTCTGTAATGCATGTAAACTTCAGATGCTTAACCCCTTACGTACGGATGACGCCATAGGGTGCAAAAAAAAAGTGCCACCAGGCCGGATGACGCCATTGGCCGCTGTTTGTACAGTTTCAATCCATTGTTGGATTATTGTGTATGTCATGCTTGACTGTACAAACACATTGTGGTCGTTTCACTTGGCTGCCAGAGCCGCCGCGACACCCCGACGTCTCCCTTAAAATACCGTGCTCATGGGGTTAAACAACTGCAAAACTGCATTGCAAATATGTGCGTGTGTCCTTTTGTTGTCTACAAATTACGAGCGATTTTTACCCTTTCCTGACGTAGTGTATGAAGCACTGTTTCCTCTGTGCTTTCCGAGAGCCTGTGGGAGAAGAAAAGAATCACAGGCTTACTCGGGCGGGACTCGAACCCACGACCTCCTGCTTACTAGTGCAGACGTCTTAACCACCGAGCTTGCCGGGGTCTGCTGGCCGATTCGAATCCAATGTAGCAGCGAAGACCGCGTAATCAGTCAGAAGATGGAATTTGAGTCGGGGATGAAATAAATTACAAGAGTGTTTAAATTTGCCCTTTCCCCATGTAGTGTATGAAACAACTCCACAGGCTCTCGGAAAGTACTTGGCATACAATGCTTCATACACTACGTTGGGAAAGGGCGAAAATCTCTCGTAATTTATTTCATCCCCAACGCAAATTCCATTTTATCATTGTCTTACCAAGTTGTGAACATGTATTTTACTTCATACATATGCATTTCATTTCACCTCATACATATTCATTATTTAGTTTTCACACCCTCATTGGTCAGATCATCATGGTGTAGGAATGGTGTAGGAAAATACTTGTGTAGCTCATTTAAGCATGTGTGTACGTGCACTGTATGTATCTCCGAGGACAAGAGAAGAAAGGAAACACAAAGAAACCTTTCAGTCCTCGAACGTGTAGTCTTTTGTTGAAATCGGTCCTCGAACGTAAGGATACGTGCTTAGTCTATGGGGGTTGGTTATATTAAAGGAACAATAGGAAACACAAAGCATTGTCCTCGGACGTATTGGGGAAGTACGACTGTGTGTACGTGCACTGTATATATCTCCGAGGACAAGAGAAGAAAGGAAACACAAAGAAACCTTTCAGTCCTCGAACGTAGAGTCTTTTGTTGAAATCGGTCCTCGAACGTAAGGATACGTGCTTAGTCTATGGGGGTTGGTTATATTAAAGGAACAATAGGAAACACAAAGCATTGTCCTCGGACGTATTGGGGAAGTACGACTTGGTGGGTGTGTCAGTGCATTTTGGGCGTGACACTCCGAAAAATAAATTTTCAAATTAAATTGCTAATTTGATAGCATATGAGCTTTGCAATGAGATATTCCACACACAAAAATCAGCTCCTGAAAAGTAACAGATGTAAGAAGTTTCAAATTAAAAATTAAGAGCAAGATGCTGTATAGAGTGTGAAAGAGCTTTTTAACCCTAACTCCCTACATAATTTTTCCTCCAATTCACCTGAATCCTCCAACATCCTCTGATTTCATAGTGTTCACGCTGCATGTAACCTGAATCCTCCAAAATCCTCTAGGGTTTTTTGTAAACACCCTAGTAACCTCAATCCTCCGAAATCAACCAGCACCAGATTGGGCCTGATGACCTGGATCCTCCATTTTCCCTCCAGAGGCAAAATCCCCTTTATGCCCTCAAATCCTGCAAATTCCTCCGATGCTTCAACTTTTAAAAGAACCCTCAATCCTCCAAATTCCTCCATTTGGCAAAGAGGATTTTGGAGGATTGGGGAAGGTTAGGGTTTAATGCAACAATGCTGGTGTCAGCTTATTGTAGCTCATTGAAATGTGTGAAGAAAAAAAACTGCCAATGTAAAGAGTTTGGAGGAAAAAATAATTAGGCGTTTTCCCATTCAAATTTCTGTTTCTGTCTTTGAACTGCAATCGGATCTCATGTGGCCGTCTTTTGTGTGTAAATTGACAAATCTCCGTCGCTTTCTCCCAATTTATATCCAGGCCACGTTTGAATGGTTCAAGATCTACAAGGTGCCAGACGGGAAACCGTTCAACGTATTTGCTTTCAACGAAAAGCCTAAAGACAAGGTTTGTAACAAATCCTGCGGAAAAAAAGATCGCTCTCTGTTTGTGGACAGGGTTCCGACAGGAATTAACGTTATGTATGTGCCATGGGCCCCATCCGAAACGAAGCCAGAGGTTTTCGTCATGGAGGATTTGTTAAAAATTCCGTGCTGGAAAAAGGTTTGGGAGCATCTAATAATGCTTGCCCAACACAAGGCCAAACGGCCACTCAAGGTGTGGGCTACAATAGACGAGAAAAGACAGAAATCACAGGGATAGAAGGTATCTATTCACATTTGGTTTGAATTGTGAACGAGGAAAAAAAACTTGAGTATCTCTCAGTATCAGCCTTTGGAACAACAGTGCCAAACCGTTTGGTCTCTACATGCCTTTAGCCGTGTCCGCACTGGACTTTTTTTGGGGGAAGGTTTTACCGAGACGATGGTAAAATGAAAAATGGTCAAATGTGACCACTGTCAGCACTTGGACTTTTGACACGGGAAAATTTTACCGAGACCGTGGTAGAAGTAACCGAGCTGTCAATATAACGACTCATGAGGGTGCTTTGCGTGACCTTTCTACATTGACGCGATTGACCCAAATCACGCATGCCTTTTCATTTTTCCAGGCCTACGTCTTTAGCACCAATCAAACTTCCGACTATCAATAATAAAATCTGCCATGATTGCGAACAAAAGCGGAACAACACACTGGAATTTGGAAACTTGCCACATATGCACCGCACCGCGGTGAAACAATGCAAAGCGCATGCGTGGTTTCCCTGTGAGGCATGACCTTGCGCTCGGGCCGGATGTACGCTTTCCTGAGCCGCTTTTACCGACTCGCACTGTTCGCACTGGACTTATCGTCTCGGGAAAAGTTACCTGGTCAGTTTACCTGGGCAGCAGTTGCCCGGTAGAAGTAACCGCTGGACTCGGGAAACGTAACTGAGAGGAAAACGTCCTAGGCTGTCCACACTGGACTTAAAATGGGAAAAGTACCCATCGTCTCGGTAAGTTTTACCAAAAAAAGTCCAGTGCGGACAGGGCTTTAGTGTGGCCTTCGTGTTCTTTTTTGTATGACTACTCCAGTCACACATACATGTAGATTATTAGATCAGTAAAAGTCTGTCACGAGCCAATGTGGCCCAACAGGCCGGCGTTTATCTCCGGTTTCGGTAGCATGAAACAACTGAGAATATTTCTATTCCCCCTGGACGGGATGCGAGTCCCATCGCAGGTTACTCCCCAGCTAATGCCGGTACCCATTTATACTCCTGCAGGGGTGAGATTTGTCAGGATTTTTCCTGATTTTCAGGAGATTTTTTTGTCGGGATTTCAGAATTTGTATAGGATCTCTTTTGCAATCTGGAATTCCTGAGGTTGTGTCCTAAAGGTGTTTTTAGCTGTAAAAGTGGATATAGACCAATAAAAACGGATATTTTAAGGGGGTGCCTTTAGGCAAATACAAACTATATGTTGATCTGGGGTCTTCATGGAGTTTTCATGGATTTCGTGGATTTTTTCATTTTTGGCCAATCTCACTCCTGTCCTGGGTGGAGAGAGGCAAGTTGGGATAAAATGGCTTGCCCAGGGACAACAACATTTCGCCAGCAGCTGGATTCGAACCCCTGACCCTCTGATCATGAGTCACAAATCCTAACCACCAGACCACACTCTCCCACTTAAATCAGTAAAGAGGTTTTAATTGTTGGTTTTTGGTGCTAAATTTGAAATAAATGGGATTTGTTTTTTCTATTCAGGATTTTGCACTGTCTATCATCAAGAAGACTCATGGCCAGTGGCAGCAACTTATGCAAGGCAAGACGGATCCAGCAGGCATTGTTTGGTAAGCTCAATTAAAACAACAGTCTGTGCCGACCCCAGGACTTTTTACACGTACAGCACATTGCAATCAAAAGTTGACACTTATGGGAATCGGTGATGTAGTCGAGACCAACACAAGACCAACACAAGACCAACACAAGACCAACACAAGACCAACACAAGACCAACACAAGACCAACACAAGACCAACACAAGACCAACACAAGACCAACACAAGACCAACACAAGACCAACACAAGACCAACACAAGACCAACACAAGACCAACACAAGACCAACACAAGACCAACACAAGACCAACACAAGACCAACACAAGACCAACACAAGACCAACACAAGACCAACACAAGACCAACACAAGACCAACACAAGACCAACACAAGACCAACACAAGACCAACACAAGACCAACACAAGACCAACACAAGACCAACACAAGACCATCACAAGACCATCACAAGACCATCACAAGACCATCACAAGACCATCACAAGACCCCCAGTCTTAATTCAAGTCTCAAGCTATTCAAATGAACTGTAATAAAAAGCATTCCTTTGTCATGCTGGTCTTGTGAATGGTCTCAACTACATCACTGATGGGAATGGGAAATTGTGTGAAAAGAATTCGTAGTCGCAGTCGCATTTGCATTTCGCACGCAACTTTTTTCACCTCTATGAATTCAAGTATTTTCACACTTTTGAGACAAGGCGTGAAAATGTTTTTTCCACTAGTGTGAAAAGGTGTGAAAATATCTTCCCACTTGTGTGAAAAGGCGTGAAAATGTTTTTCCACTTGTGCGAAAAGCTGTGATAATGAAAAGGTGTGAAAATATCTTCCCACTTGTGTGAAAAGGCATAAAAATGTTTTCCCGCTTGTGTTAAAAGGAGTGAAAATGTTTTCCCACTTGTGTTAAAAGGTGTGAAAATATCTTCCAAATTGTGTGAAAAGGCGTGAAAATCTTTTCCCACTTGTGCGAAAAGGTGTGCAAATATCTTCCCACTTGTGTGAAAAGGTTCGAAAATGTTTCCCCACTTATGTGAAAAGGCGTTAAAATATCTTCCCACTTGTGTGAAAAAGGTGGGAAAATATCTACCCACTTGTGTGAAAAGGTGTGAAAAAATTTTTCCACTGTGGGAAATGCAATGTTGCACTGTGTCACAGTGAACTCATCTGTACCAGCCTTGTTGCTGGAGGTTTATACACGTATAATACTAAATACAAAAGAATGCATCAGACCAGGAGACATGCCTTGACTGCTAAATGAAACAACTTTTTACCATTGGTGCATTCTGTTGCATTTAGCAGGGTTAGGGTTAATTACATGCAACACACGAAGATTACCTGATACAGCAACACTACAAATAGGAGGATTCCACTTTTAATTGAAAAATTGAAATTTATTCAATCTTAATTATCGTTGGTCGATGTTTTAGCAGAATGTTTCATTGGGAAAACTCATAACTTAGCAAATACTACAGAAAAAGAGCAGTTCAGTTTGTGAAGATGGAATTTGCGTCGGGGATGATGTAAATCGGAAGAGAGATTTTGCGGTTCGAGTCCCACCCGTGTAAGCCTGTGAATTTTTTTCCTCAGGCTCTCGAAAGCACTTAGCACACAGTGCTTCATAAACTACGTCGGGAAAGGGCAAACAAAAATCCCTTTCTATAAATGACATCATCCTCGGCGCAAAGTTCCATTTTCTCACTAATTACACAGTAGCCACTTCTACGTTGGATTTAAATCGGCTAGCTGGCCCGGGCAAGCTCGGTGGTCAAGTGGTTAAGACGTCTGCACTAGTAAGCAGGATGTCGTGGGTTCGAGTCTCACCCGAGTAAGCCTTTGAATTTTTGTTCACACAGGCTCTCGGAAAGCACTGAGCATACAGTGCTTCATACACTACGTGCGGAATGGGCGAAAATCTCTCCTCTAATTCAAGACATTTTTTGAAATTTATTTATCGGATGCTATGCCCAATCTATACCTGTTCTTATCCTGATAACACTACTCCTTTCCCTGTTGCTGTTGCAGTGAAAATGTGACGGTGGCGGGCAGTGCGCACACTGTTTCAGTGGAGAACGCTAAAGAAATCTTTGCAGCTGTAAGTTAATCAGTGTCTTTCGGATCAGTTCTAATGGAGATGTGTAATACAATCAATTAATGTGTATATTTACTAAACAAATTGAATTTTTCCCATTGACCATTTGTGATCTGGCAGCACAAAATGAGCGTGAAGCCGCACTGTGGAACATTTGAGTTACAAGCAGAAACAAAACTTTTTCACAGAAAAATAGATTTTTTTATATTTTTTTTTTATTTTTTTTTTTTATTTATTTATTTATTTATTTAATTATTTAATTATTTATTTATTTATTTATTTATTTATTTATTTATTTATTTTAACAACTGTATATTTGAAAAAAAACCTGTTCTATCATATCCCAAAGTTTGAAAGCTGAATCCGGTCTTTAAATATTTTTGGGCATGATTTCTCAGAGAACAACAGATCACAAACTTTGAGCTTCATTTTCTGAAAACACGGGGTCAAAACTCCAAAAGGTTGTATCAGGGGCTAGGAATGAGATACCACAACAGACAATACAGTTATGCCCCAAATTATTCGTAGCCTATGAAAAATCTGGTAGTTTGCTTTTCTCTCATATATAAAAGCTGGATTGGCGGAACTTATTAGGCTTTACTTAATGACTTTTAGTTGGCATGTACAAATCTACATATATTTTAGTTTCACATTATTAGCATAAAAGTAGAAATAATAAATAAAATAATTCACAATACCCCGAATTTGGCATGGGTATGAATAATTTGGGGCATAACTATATGAAATTAATCTGTACTTTTAGAAAATAATGTAATTTTGATTTTAAATTTTGCCACTTTCCGCCTATTTTGTGGGAACGGGTCACATTTAAAAGTAGTGTACACGATTGGTAATCCTCCAATTTTTTTTTACTGAATTATTACGAAATACCTTACTGGACTGTAAGTTAACAGTAGTCGCAATCATCCTGTGAAATTATGGCACCAGGTGTGCTGTCGTTGTCAAGAAAAGTGGAAATTTATATCGTTTTCCAACGATTTCCAGCTGGAAATCGTTGGAAAACCGCCCTGTAGCCTTTAGTCAAGGCACGCGTGGCTACCCGGACGAGTGGCGTGCCCTGGACATGCTGGCATTCGGAGCACATCATGCGTCCAGGTAGCCACGCACGCCTTGACTAAAGGCTATCATCCGCCCGACGGTTGAAAACGAGCACTGTTTTTCTCTCGTATTTTTCTTCGCCATCCAAGAACGCAAAACTTTGAACAGGTCAGTGGAACGATATTTCCTATAAAATACTAACCCCCAAATCCGCCCATTTCTGAAAATTGCAACAATGACCAATCATGTACACTACCTTTAAGTCCTGCTTGTTTACAAATAAGAAAGAAGTGAGAAACGTAAACAATAAGCTTTTGTAAAATGAAATACAGATAATACTGATAATTCAAAACAGTAGCTGGCACTTGACTTATTTTGAAATATCCAGTTAAAAACTTGCTTTAAATTCTTTGAATTAAATTTGTTACTTCCTTACCTTGATTTTGTTGAATTTGATTTCCCTTTTGATTTAGGCTCCCGAAACTGGACAAGTTGAACCTGCTAACCCTGAGGGTAAGATTGTCAGACTGCAGAATTTCCCTTACGGGCAAGAAAACTGCTGAAGCGCAACAACAAAAATTGTTTAAATCAGGTTACCAGCCAGAACTCCAGGTGTTGTATATTGCTTGTGACTGGTATTCAGCTGTTTGCTCATAGCATAATAATCACATGGAGTCCAGGCTGTTTTTTTTTACTCCTTTTTTTTACTTGATTTTACTAAGCAAGGTTTCGAGCTTAAAGGTTGTGTACACGATTAGTAATTCTCCAATTTTATTTTACTGAATTATTATGAAATACCTTACCAGACTGTAAGTTAATAGCAGTCTCAATCATTCTGTGAAATGATGGCACCTGGTGTGCTGTCGTTTTCAAGAAAAGTTGAAATTTGTATCGTTTTCCAACGATTGTTACGCGTAACAATCGTTGGAAAATGATACAAATAGACTAGTTCCCCGACCTGATATTTCCCTGACATCTATAAGTTGCTTTGTTTTGTCTAAAGTATGGTCAGGGAACCAGACTACTATGCATACACAACTTTAAACAGGTCAGTGATACAGTATTTGCTAGCACGCTATAATATACTTACCGCCAAATTCATTTATTTCTCAAAATAACAACAAAAGCCAATCGTGTATACTACCTTTAACCCCTTGCGTACGGATGACGCAAATATGGGCAAAAAAAACCCAGTGCCACCAGGCAGGATGACGCAATTGGCCGCCGTTTGTGCAGTTTCAATCCATTGTTGGATTAAACAGTGCCACCAGGCCGGATGACGCAATTGGCAGCCGTTTGTGCAGTTTTAATCCATTGTTGAATTAAACAGTGCCACCAGGCCAGATGACGCCATTGACCTCTGTTTGTGCAGTTTCAATCCATTGTTGGATTAAACAGTGCCACCAGGCCGGATGACGCCATTGGCCGCTGTTTGTGCAGTTTCAATCCATTGTTGGATTAAATAGTGCCACCAGGCCGGATGATGCCATTGGCCGCTGTTTGTGCAGTTTCAATCCATTGTTGGATTATTGTGTATAGGTTACGCTTGACTGCACAAACACATTGTAGAGGTTCGCTTGGCTGCCAGAGCCGCGGCGGCACCCCGACGTCTCCCGTAAAATACCGTACTCGAGGGGTTAAGCAAAAGTTTGTGCTTATTTAGCTTGAGTGAAATTGGCAACTGGTCTCACAGAATAACTTCACAAGATGTTTGGCACTGTGACAATCTTTCAACCAAGAAAACTTCCAGGAAATGTTTTAAAAGCAGCATACGACATTTGCTTTTGCTGTAATTTTTAGAAATGAATGGATTTGGGGTTAGTATTTGATAGCAAATACTGTAACACTGACCTGTTTAAGGTTTTGTGTGCATAGATGCTGTTTTCTTGTAGTCTGGTTCCCTGACCCTACTTCAGACAAAACGGAGCACGTTATAGATGACAGGGAATTATCAGGTCGGGGAACTAGACTATTTCTAACGATTGTCAGCTGACTATCGCTGGGAAATTGATACAACAATTCCCGGCACTTTTCTTGAAAATGACAGCACACCAGGTGCCATGATTTCACAGGATGCTTGAGACTATTATTTACATACTTAGTCAAGTAAGGTATTTCATAATAATTTGGTAGTTTTTTTTTTTTATGTTTGCAAATGTTCTATATTCCATTTGTTTTAAATAATTACCAGTGGTATATTGTTCCTTTAATATTTTTTTTATATTTCTTTTATAGTTGACGCCTGGCATTATATACCACGACCATAGCAATCAAAGACGCGGAATATACACGGTGGCAGTAAAGATGGGACGTCACGCACCTGAAACTTTCACGTAGTGCATGTAGTTTGGGTTATTTCATGCAGGGCCTCTAATACTGTGATACTCGATGTTTTCGTTTATGGAGATTTCTTGCAATTCTAGGTGAATGTGTTTTTTTGTGCCTTATTGAAAAGCTGATCTTTCGAGGACTTTGGAAATGTGTCGTGTAATTGTAGGGGTGTTCATTTACGGGTGGTAAAATAACCGGGTACCGGATAAAAAATAAATACGGGTACCCGGGTACCCGTTAAAGAAACCCAACCCAAAATTTCCAATCCCGGAAGTTGCAATAATGTCTTTCTCTGAGATTCAAAAAGTCTGATTTCAGACAGAAGTCTGAAAAATCTTATGCCTGTCCAGTAAACATGATCACTACTCCGCCATTACATGTTCCGGCACGTGCACGCACCGGCATATCACAAAAGACAGAAGCTTTATACAGTTGTATTTATTGTGGAATAAGGCATGCTATTACACATATGTCTCGTCGAGTCTCTTTATCCATACCCAGACTACAAAAACCACAACCGGTAAATTCCCTTTATCGTCATTTTTCGTGAGCGTCATAAACATGAAATCTGTGCTGGTTTCCCATGTAGTCGGGTTTTAATTTTGAAAATTCCCAACAAATAACATTTGAAACCTTTCCTTTTTCATTTTCTGGGAAGTTACTGTGCGGTAATGTAAAGTTGTACGGGTACTCGATTCCATAATCTGGAACCGGTTCCTGACATGAATGGTCGGGTATCGGGTACCCAGTTCCGATGCACACCCCTATGTAATTGTCACCTTCAGCACAAGTTTACAATGAAATTTAGTTTTGTTTCAGGGGTTGAGATTTCTCGGGATTTTTCCGGATTTCAGGATTCCAGATTTTTTCCAGTAGATTTTTTGGTCCTTAAAATTGTTTTTATCATTCCAAAATGACCTTTGCAACCTGAAACGGGGTTCTTTTAATTCTAAATTTCTAAAGTTTATTTATTTTTTTTTTTATTTTGAACCGTATCTTTTGGTAGAAAATGCAGTTTTCTTATGTATTTTTTCAGGAACGCCATGAAAATTTAATTTTGTTTTCTTGAAGATTTACTTCAGCCCCACAGATGTAAGAGAAATTTTTTTTTTTTTTATGACGATGCCTGAATTAAAATGTAATTTTGGCCAAAATTAAATTTTCGTAATTTCTCTAAACTAAATTAATTGGCTAAGCCTCCGTTACACTATTTCAGAAGATAGCTGTAGATCGACTTGTTGCATGTCATGTGGTTACAGCAATGTGGTTTGGCATAGCCAGATAGAAAAATACATAGCCGGATAAAACGTCCATTAAATGGGTTTCAATTTTGTTTTCGATATCAGCGGAATATTTGTCAAAATTAATGTTATCATGAATTTAATGGTATTATAATGGTACCAAAAAGTTGCCCAAAGATGTTGATGAAAAATGTACAATTCAAACAATTCGTTTCGAAATTGTATCGAGTGCATATTACAGGGTTTGAAAGAACTTGTGCTCTTTCTTTGTAATTGTTTTAGCCAAGACGGTACATTTCTAAATTATTTCAGATTATTTCAAGTTAGTATATTTCCAAGTTATGTTATTGTCTTTGTTAGATCTTTTTCGATTGCAGCTCTAAGCTTTCTCATTTTAGTTTTCTGCCATGAACGCGCTTGGCCCTGACAAATTTGCCTGTCAACTTTGAGCTCGGATTGCTGACGAAGATAGCCCTTGCATAATGGCACTGGTTTGAAAAGTGGAAAATTACCCTCTATCTCGCTTCAAAACTGTGAATTTGCTGCAATTACGTTCCAAAGAAATTCGTCTCATTGTATTCTTTGCATTCATTTGAATATGTATTTGGAAAGAGGCACCGTTTGTGCGTGTAATTGTAATATGTCTCTTGTCGACGTGTAAAAATATTTTTATCAAACAAACCACAAGGGACTTTAAGTTTATGAAAAGTTGTATACTCGGTGATTCCTGCATTGTCGCTTCCCAGGTTGTATCGTAAAGTTGTGGCATGATCCCAGGCTATAGACAAATCCGACCAGGATGAATGCGGCCATGTTATGGGGCCGTCGACGCCTGTGCAGTAAGCTATGCTTTGTATGACAGCAAGCATTGATTGTATTTAGTCATAGACAACCATGCGTCCTCTCATGGAATACTGCTGCCACATCTGGGCTGGTGCTCCGGCTTGCTGTCTGTCCCTCTTTGATAAGATTCAGCGGCGTGTTTCAAATCTGGTTGGTCAGGACCTGGCATCTTCTCTGGAACCCCTTCATGTCCAACTCTTCATTGAGCCTCTTTTATCGATACTATCATGGAAGGTGTTCCAGTGGCCTTTCATCATTAGTTCCCCGTCCAAACTTTCAGGCACTCTACTCGCCTGGCTGTCTCAACACATCCCTTCTCTGTTGTTTCAAAAACTAGTACTGTGAGACACTCTTCAATTTGTTTCACTCATACTGCCTCTCTTTGGAACTCCTTACCAGAACCTGCTTCCCTTCCACCTATAATCTTTCACAATTCAAGCAAAAAAATGTGAATAGATACCTTCTGTCTTTTCTTGTCATTTGTAGCCCACACCTTGAGTGGCCTTTTGGCCTTGTGTTAGGCGGTACTCATAAAAAGAAAGAGAGAACTGGAGGTTTAGAAACATTGATCCCACCTTTATTGGCCTGTACTGGTCCAACACAGGAGGGATGTAGTTGAGTCCATCACAAGTCCCTGCAAGTCCATCACAAGCCCTCCAGTCCTAATCCCAATCACAAGCTATTGAAATGAGCTTTATCAAAGGCATTCCTTTGTCATTGTTCATATAGTTACTTGTGACCAGCTTTAGAAAAGGACTTCTGACTGAGCTTGCGAAAGGACTTGCAGGGACTTCCATGTATATCCTCGGGTGGCTGATGCTTGTGGTCATACAAGGCATACATGTAGCCCCTATTATGGCTGTATTCATCCTTCCCATAAAAGCTTGTTCGGTTTAGTCTATACACAGACATATTAAGGGCGGATCCAAAACACAAATTTTTTAGGGGGGCCAAACAATTTTTATTTTTTTCAATTTTTTTGGGAGGCCAAAAACATTTTTGGCTGAGTTTTGTGGGTGGGTGTACGTGTACGCAGTGGCTGCCTTTTTGCGACGTCAGTTAAAAAAAATAAAAAGTTTGGTTTGGTAAAGCACCGAAAAAGTAATTGAGCCTTTTGAGGTCACGGGTTTATACCCCACTTGGCCAGGGTTTTTTTAAGTTCGCTTTGATGAAAATATAAGTATTTTTGTGATACCTATAGCTACAAAACCAAGCTTAAAACCCATTGCTTACGGATGACGCAATATGGTGTACGGATGGCGGCATATGGCGTCCAAAACAAAATTGCCACCAGGCCGGATGACGCCATTTGCCGCCGTTTGTGCAGTTTCAATCCATTGTTGGATTGTTTAGATTACACTTGACTGCACAAACACATTGTAGCGGTTCGCTTGGCTGCCAGAACTGCCGTGACACCATGACGTCTCCCGTAGTAGAAAAAACACGTACTCAAGGGGTTAAAGTAAACAGCGATGACATTAGCATGCCGTTGAATCCATTAGTTTTCGAAAAGTGCAGTCTACGTTTTGTTTTTGGCCTTTTAACCCTTTGGGCATGGTATTTTATGGGAGACGTCGGGGTGTTGCAGCGGTTCTGGCAGCTAAATCCAACGGCTACAATGTGTTTGTGCAGTCAAGCATGACAAACAATAATCCAACAATGGATTGAAACTGCACAAACGGCGGTCAATGGCGTCATCTGGCCTGGTGGCACGTTTTTTTCTTTTGACGCCATATGGCATCATCTGTACGCAAGGTGTTAATGGAGGGAAACAACTTAATGCAAAAACCTAGACTTATTAAATCAGGAAGTCATAAGGCCTAACTAAGCTATTTTGACAATTCTAGGACTACTCTTTACATTTGTAAGTACATGCATATAACATGTCTCTTGATATCATCATTTCATTATGCGATGCGAGTCATCAACCGAAGTGGGTACCAGACCGAGCTCAACATAAATAAGCATAACCTCAGAATTGTAGTTTTATTTTTAATACACTTGCAAGACACTGGTAGTGTGTGGATCACTGTCATATACCCAAGTTGTACTTGTGATGGTAATAAACAATGTGGAGAAATGGAAGTTTATTCTGTGATTGAATTTACACCATTTTGTTATGACACTCCGGTAGGTTTTAACCCTAACCCTAACCTCACCAAAAGCTACAAATTTACTGTAGTATGCAGTACTCTTACTACACTTGCAAATGAGAAATTGTCTCGTATTTTGTTTAGTGTACTGTACCCCAAATGAAATGCCTAGGACGTTAGGGTTAAAGTATCTTTCCGCTATCTGAGAGTGGGTTAATAAGGGGATAAAAGTGTGATGACCCGGTCTTTACCACGGCAATAATAACCGAGGAGGGGCGTGACCGCAGTTAATGGACCGAGCCGAAGGCGAGGCCCATTAACAGCGGTCACGACCCTTTGAGGTTCATCACATTTTTATCCCCATTCATAAATGCCTTCTTACGAAAAATGCAAAAACCTCCCGTAAAAAGGACAAAATGCGAAGCTTTTTCACCCCACTTTTTCTCCCATTTGCTCAGTACAAAACACATGCGCGTGAAGGCGCTCCGCGTCATGTTTGTCGCGTGCGCGTATGCACATGCACGAGATGCAGCGTTTTATACGCGTGCATTTGCGTTGTCTTACATTATGAAGTTCAGTACATGTTGTGCGCGCACCTACTACGCTCTCCCTGTTGCGTATCGGCTGAGAACAGCTGGTTATGACGCGCCGTGTTTAAACAACTTCCAGCCGTGTTTAATAAACAACCGTTTAAACACACCCACGTGACAGGCTCTCGACCAATAGGGATAGTGAAACTCGCTGAGGCATTTATGAATGCCGTGTTAGTCAACTAGATACAGATAAATATTGAAGGTTGAACTTTAAAGATTAAATAAAATTAAAATTATGACAAGCTTTCATAGCTACAGCAACTTCATCGGATGCTATCTCATCTTGCATGTGATGAAGCAGCTGTATCCAGAGATGTAGTCGAGTCCATCGCAAGTCCCTGCAAGTCCATCACAAGCCCTCCAGTCCTAATCCCAATCACAAGCTATTCAAATGAGCTTTGACAAAGGCATTCCTTTGTCATTGTTCATCTAGTTACTTGTGACCGGCTTTATGAAAGGACTTCTGACTGGGCTTGCGAAAGGACTTGCAGGGACTCGACTCCAACTCCAACAAGCTTATGCCATAATTTGAATTTTAGTTAGTCTTTTAAATTTCTAGCTTTAGTTTTTCTCTATCTGAGGGTACAATCCAATCTTCCCTCCTGCACCTTGAAAAATGACATTTCATCAACTGGTTTAATAGGCCTACGAGAGTAATTTGTTTATGTCCGACCTATAAGGGCCAATTTCGACGTTGGTTTCTGGCAAATAGACCAGTATTAAGTATTCGTATTTTCAAAATACAGTGACTCCGCGTATAACTTCACTTGAACTCAGTGTGTGCAAGGATGAACTATGGTAAATGAATGAGTTTTTGATTTTTTCATTAAAGGATATTAAATTAACCCTAACTCCTGTGCCACTTTTACTGGAAGTGTCCTCAACCTGTCAAAATCCAACACTATGTGCAGTATACCTATGGCGCATTCTTTGTGTTTAGACAAATTGGGTCATCATAGCTCTGTGTAAAGTAATAGTGCCAAAGGCTCTACATGTGTGAACCCACCGAAATACAACACAACATGGTGTTGGAGTTTGGTGGATTTGAGACAGTTAGGGTTAAACGCCTTTGGCCTAACTTGGCTCGAACTTAATTGAGCACACTAAGAAAATAATTCCATGCATTTTTGTAAACTCGCTGAGCTAAACTGCACCTTTAAGTAGCCATACACGTGGATGAAGGATTTGTCACACAAATCAACACGTGTGGCATAGTAGTGTTTAATTATTGGTGCATGTGGAGGTATGACCGAAGATTCCTGTCTGCGATGGGAACAAAGTTCTGGCTCTGATTATACAAAAAGAAAATGTACTTGGCATTGGACATTGACACTAGATTAGTGCATGAAGGAAACTCCTCCGTGATTTAGTGCCAGCAAGAGCATATGGATAGTTAACAGTAATATGCTTTTTATCAGTGACTGTCAGTTGAACTTCAGCAACGGGTGAGTTTATCAATTTGTGCTGGTTATAAGATGATTGATGAAAACTTGGGGTCGATTGACAAAGAGGACCTGGCTGAAAATCACAGGTTTGGCTTGCAAATTGATCCGAACCATGTGGGGTACCAGCTTTTTGTGTGGGGGGGGGGGGGGGGGGGTGGTGGAAATTAAGACTGAACTGCCTATAAAATACTGTGTTTTTGATTTTTCAAGTATTTTCAAAGTTCATTGGGCCCTTTTTTTTCTTTTTTTTGGCATTTGTAATAGCAGATTTCGCTAATATATGCCATTATCCAAATAAATGTATTTGGGCCTTTTTCCACATAAAGGGGTACAAAAGTGTGACATATGGATTGGAAAATTTATTGAAGCAGGATAATAATATCCAGTTGTTCGTCCTCTTTTCCCACTTGTACATTCCCACCCCATCATTGAGGATTGTGCTCACAGAGAATTTAAGACGGCTTTATGGACAGAAAGTTTGTTTAAGTATTGATATAAAGTTATAATTACAATAAATGTCTTTATCATTCTTATCACTACAGCATTGTTACCTGTAAAAACCAAGACAATCTACTGTATATTTCAGATGTTACAGGTTATTATGTACAGAATATTACGTACGTTACGTGGACAGAAATTTGTCACAACATTTCTGTCCACGTTACGTACGTTGCCTATAAGTGTCTTAAAGACCAACAAAATTGTGTTTATTGTGGCTTTTAGCACTCTAAATGGGTTATTAATATGAATGAGATGACATTTGGGTCAATTCATGCACATGATAATTAGTGTCCTGTCAATTTGTAGTAAAAATTCTGTCTTTAATTGTTACATACGTAATTATTTAAGACGACCCCTGTAATTTCTGAAGTACAGAGAAAGTCCTCTATATTGTTTGTACACATGATCATTAGGCCTCGGGAATGTACAGGAAACAACTAAACAAAATATCTTGCTTTGCTGTACCCTCCAGTGTCCCCCCCCCCCCCCCCCCCCCCCAATCCAAAATTTGCTATCAATTGTACCCCGTTAGTGTGGAAATGCCCATTTCTGATTACCAAAAAGAGGGGGGTGGGGGGCGGGGGGCGGGGCATCCAAAATGCTGTCATCTTCAAGAAAATTGTATCTGATCTGAAGACCTCAAAAAAATGTTATTTCAATTTCAAAATGAGCACATGTAATGAAAGTGCCCAAAACTACTGTTAAAACGGACTAGTTTTCCACTATTTAGTCTTGTGAGTCCGATGGCAGGTTGAGCTCAAACCAGCAGGTTTATTTCATGTACCTGTTGAATCAAGCAAATGTATGGACACTGCCTGCTACCTCTGTCATATTTCCAACAATGCTATATAATGCCTTTAAAATCGTATTTTAGAAAAGCTTTTATTTTGTCATAGCCTCTGTAACATATTGTCTGTACACGAATCCAAGCATGTGATTTATGTATCACACACACTGCATTACTTTTTGTACTCTTTCCTAATTTTTTGTTACCTTGCTCCTACTTAATTTTTTCTTGAAACTCCTATTATTTCCTACTTTTCACCTACTTTTTTGTCTTACAACTCAGAAAAATGAAATCTTGTTGAATATTTTTCATAAGAGTTACACACTGTCATGTGAAAATCACACAATAAAGGACTTGGGTGCAGGAGTATACTGCAACTTTACTTCCAAGAGCTAATTAGTTGAGGATGGAGCACAAGTGTTGCGAGTACAGGACATGCTAAATGAGGCTTGTACGTGATGCTGCGGACATCTACTTTTATCCCTTTTTAAAAATTTTGATCCTATTCTACTTTTTCACCTGGGTCTGCTTGAAAACGTAATTGCTACATTATTGCAAATTAGAACAGATTTGTTTTATTTTTTATATATATATATATTATGCTAGGTTCGACGTAAAGGCAAAATCCTATAGAGCTGTTGTGCACAAATTTCTGTTTATTTTCAAAGTTAACAAAGAAACTGGCAGGAGCGGGATTCGAACCTGCGACCTCCGGCGCTCTACCAACTGAGCTATCTTGCCCTATGTTGGCGGTCTCCCAAATTGTCAGTATCTTTGTTCGGGTGGGCGCTATAGTCGGAAGTCATCAACCCAGAATGCCGTATAGCCAGGGATCACGCACCCAATTTTACGATACAACCTAATTCGACTAAACTTCAGAATTATGCTATTTAGAACACAAAGATCAAAATAGAAACATTTGCGACGGTAAAATTCTGCCTAGAAAAGGTACCTAAGACGTTAAGGTGAAATCACTTTTTCGCCCTAACTTGCATTTTCCCCTTAACACAACTCCATTTCCCCTTTCCGGTCGAATTAGAAGAAAACAAAATTGCCAGCTACAACTCCGGTGACGTTGTGTGCGCGTGCATTCAACCACACGCTCACATTCTTGTATATTTTCACTGTGTGAAGACTTTCAAAAATGTTGACTCGATGCAACTGTGCATAATGTATCTTACTTCTGTACTCAGGAGCTAATTAAGTTGAACAAACCATGAAGTACTGCGCGGTGGTGTGCCTGATTTGGATTGCCGTTATAGCCGGTGTCACTTCCGATGATGAAATCTCTCCGGAATGTGCGGATGAGATGAAACGCTTCATGAGGCAAGAGGTACGTTTGCATTATGGGCTCCGTGCACAACTACCCCCTCAGCGGAAAGAAAAGGCGAGTCGGGGGGTCAATATCGACGCCATCTTACCTGACTTCAATTTAAGTGTCTGCATGGTTCCCGCTATGATATTCTTATTGAAAACGCAATAATCGAGAGTCGGCAAACAGACAAAGCAATCCCACTGGTATACGAGTATCAAATGAACGAGGAGCGCGGTGCGTAATACCAGCGACGTACTGCCCATGGAAGTGCGGTTGCTATGTGGACAGCGCCCTCATTTGACGGCGCACGGAGCTCATATATTTATATATAAAAAAATCACTACTCTAGCCTTCTGCCGGTAGCAGTGCATGATGCTAAAAACAATCCAAATCCTTTGTCAAATTGTTTGACACTGTGAACCAGGAATGTGTGAAATACTTTTGTTATTGTCAACATTTCTGAACTGTATAGCCAATTCGCTTATTTTAAAATTACGATATTTAAAAATTTTTAAGTACTACACAATTAAGGAGTGATTGTGGGAGTTGACTTGCAAGTCCATTTGTCGGGACTTTAATATCCCCTGATTTTTTTTTAATGAAATTTCTTGTAATATTATACAAATAATGAATGTTTATGAGTGCGATATGGCATGTATGGTAAGAATAATTTCATGAGGTGACAGATGGAATATTCCATTCCACGAGGTGAAGCCGAGTGGAATGGGACATTCCATCAGTTTAGCTAGCTGTCACCGAATGAAATTATTCTTACCATTGCACGAATGTGAAACATTCATTATTTGTTTGTTTTATACAACGCCTGAATAAATCCGACAGATTGCATGCATGGATTTCTTGAGCTTGGTGTACAACGTGCCGTTTACCTTCATCAGTCCCGCATAAAACCGCGAAAAAAAATTGTCGAGATCCGAATCAGTTAAAGCTTCAATTGTTGTTCCTGCGTGTCTTGCAAATTCATCTAATCGTTTCACTGCATATTTGATTTGTCTCTTTGTATTTGGAGCGTCAGCATCGCCTATGAGTTCCAATATTTCGTCGTCTGTCAGAAGTTCGGGAAACTCGACCGACATGTTGTGTGAATGACAGCCCTAGCTGTTTTAGCGCCACCAATAGTGACCGTGAAATTAGGGTCTTTTGGTTCTATCGATGCGCGCGCACCGTTTCATAGAACCATGTGATAGAACGTTTTGGGCGGTGCGGGTTCGCGCCGTGTGATGGGTCGAATAATTCAATGCACGTGATCGACGATCCACCAATCGGATGGCGGGGATTTGTTCAGGTGTTGTATTAATAGAAATGTCTTGTTTATCAATAAAATGTGATGTCATTTAATGAAGGCACTAAATGACACATTGACATGTTGCAGGGGTGTAGTCGCGAGTCCATCACAATTAAGCCCCTGCAAGTCCCTGCAAACTCGGTGCCACTGGTGCTACCGCAAATCTTAACCCCTGAGCCCACCAGGTGTTATATGGAGACGCATGCCGGCTTGTGTAGCCAAGCGAAATGGAAACAAGAGGCTTGTGCAGCCAAGCATAACTTAATTGCACAATACCCCAATAATGGATTGAAAATTGGCGTGTATAGACGTCAATCGGCCAGGTGGCAATTTTCAATCCGCACATGTGTCAACCAGTGGCAAGGGGTTATAGCCTTATATCTCTTAGTACCCTAACGTTCATTTCAATGAACTTTTCTCCTTGATCAGTTCACCCCATCAGAGCTGAGCTACACGGAGCCAGATATCCCCACCCTGAAGGCCACATTTAGCATGGGGTGTTTCTGGGGTGTCGAGTCCGTGTTTGGTGCCCTGCCTGGGGTAATCAGGGTGAAGGCTGGGTACACCGGAGGAACCAAGGAAAGCCCCACCTACAGAGACCTGTAAGTCCAATTTGAAATGTAGTATATATTCAACATTTGCTTTAATTTTGCTGTAATTTTCAGAACGGATTTTGGGGTTAGTATTTTATAGCAAAATACTGTGACCTGTTTAAAGTTTTGTGTGCATAGGTGCTGGGAAAACAAAGAGAAACACATGCTGTTCTTGTAATCTGGTTCCCTAACCATACATCAGACAAAAACGGAGCAGTTTATAGACGTCAGGGAATTATCAGGTAGGGGAACTAGACTAGCTGGCTTGCACCCATTCACGGATGTGTAACCAACTGCCAAACAAGATGTGGGGATTATTTTGAAAAGGGTCATTTTTTTCCACAATGGTTGCCTGATCATTATTGAAAATTGATACCAAAATTCTACTTTTCAAAAAAGAATATGGCCGGAAAACCATAATATGCCCAAAACAAGATTGCAGTTAATTTCTTCCTATTATAACCCCACATCCAGCTGTTATTGATGGGTGCTGGTATGCCAAGAACATGTGCAGCCAATTAAGCGTAAATATGCACCAGACACTGAATAGAGTGGTCCTATTCATCACACTTGGAGCCCCCTTTCATGTGAATGAAATCCTTGTTTGAAGAAGCTCCATCTATTCATTACACTTCCATTCAAGAACAGTATAGTTGAAACATGAATGCATTGAGTACGTGCAGGAATGCGCATTTTGACGTCAACTGGCCAGGTGGTCTCTTTTAAACCGCGGCTATGGCTGTCATCCGTCTTCAAGAGAATGAAGTTAATTTCACCCAATATTAAGTTCCGGTTTATTGACATCATATTGATAGACTAATTTGTTGTCTTTAAATGCTCATGACTTCTTCCAGAGGAGATCACACAGAATCAGTGGAGATTGAATTTGACCCCGAGAGGATAACGTATCCCGATCTTCTGAAAACGTTCTGGGCCAACCACGACCCGACGGAGACGAACACAGTGCAGTACATGTCGGCCATCTTCTTCCACGACGAAATGCAGAGAATGTTGGCCGAAGAATCCATGTCAGATCAGAAGAAAGTTCAGGCAGGGGAGGTGCTAACCAGAATCTCGCCTGCAGGAGTTTTCTACGATGCCGAAGAGTACGTGTTGTATGAACAGAATTTGGTTTTCTTTTTCAATAGGGTTGTCCGAGGGTTGTTTCAATCGTCAACCAAATATTTTAATACCTTTTTGCCGGTTTGAATGTAGACAAAAATATATATGCATGTACAGATATATGACTCTGATGCTATTTTAATACAAAAGTTGCGGCGCTTATTAGCATTGCCACGTGCTGCAATTTTATCGACAGTAACTTTTTTGTGGACGGAGGTTTATTGTTCCCGTCCGTAAAACCCTTGACACTTATAAAATGATTACTGCAAAGCGCAAGCTAGTCTTTTGTTTCTTGTTATCAGAATGTACGTACCTGTAATGATCTTGCAAAACAAATGTTGATCTAGCGATCCATAGTATTGATCGCCACACGTAAAACACGGGCGTGCTTTGCATGCAACTTTTTACCAGTTGTCGCGCAGTCGCTGCTGACGCATGAAAAAAACTTGATCACCGATCAAATATTTGAATATTTGGTCAAAACCCAGTTTTGAATAATCGAATACTATAAATTATTCGAAAATGAACATCTCTTATTTTTAAACTTTTGCTGGCTACTCTACGTCTCGCTGTTGTGAAGTAGGTACATAAGTTCTTGAAACAAATTCCGACAAATATCTTTAAATCATTTGCATTTTTATCCTTCAGTTACCACCAGAAGTACTTCCTCCGTCAACACAAAAACTTTGTCAACAGTCTCGGCCTTACGGACCGCGACTTCCTCTTCTCGTTTCGAACCACAAAACTCCTCAGCTACATCACGGGAAACGGAGACGTCCGGACCCTGGGGCGGGAGAAGAGCTTGCTGAGCTTGGGGGACGATCATTTGGCTTACCTCAAAGCCGCACGCACGAGTCACACAGAGGGAAGTTGCTCGGCTAAGAAGGATGAGCTATAACTTTGGGCCGTGTTGCAAGGAGAGAGATAAGGTCGCATCTATGGGCGTAGATCCCTGTGGAGGGGGATGGGGATATACAGGCGTGGATCCAGGGAGGATCCAGGGAGGAGGCTGCGGGGGAACGTGCCCCCATCAAATTTTGACAAAAAGACTGAGGGGAGGGGTAACCCGCGGCTGCTACCCCCTACAATAAAAGAAAATACTTCATGTAGTTATAAAATACAAATGTACTGTATTGAATGAGTCTTTATTTACTCAAAACCCAACAGCTCTTACCTCCTGCCGAGAGGGCATCACCCCTCGCAACATCCCATTTTGGCTATGCCCCAAACTTTCAAATATCCTGGATCCGTGCCTGATTTCCCACACCGTTTAACTGGGGGAGGGATTGTCCATACATGTAGGATAGGATAACCCCCCCCCCCCCCCCACACCAGAAATTTCACTACTGTAAACAAAAATGAATGTAAGCCTATTTCCAAACAAAAATGCCAAAATGTAAGTTTAAAGGTAATATACAACATTTGCAAACATAAAAAAGAATACTGAATTATTATGAAATACCTTACTTGACTTATGTCAATAATAGCCTCAAGCATCCTGTGAAAAATCATGGCACCTGGTGTGCTGTCATTTTCAAGAAAAGTGTATTTTTTTGTATAAATAGTCTGGATCCCTGATGACCTGGGTCTGGGACCTCTCCCCCTTTCTAGTTAATACTTAGGTTAAAGGTTTGGCAATGCTTGCCATATTGTGCCAATGAATAAACTACAGTCCCTTTTGCAAAATAAAACTCGGGCTCAATAATAAATTAATTTGTTTAATTTTGCCTTTGAGAAAGAACTTTCCTAAGTTTAAAACGTACGTCAGGCCAGCTAATCTTTTTGATTTAGTTTGTTCAAGTCAATACTCTATTTGAAAGTTAAACAATTTAAATCTCTGATCGATGAAGTTAGGAGCGCCGTTTCAGAAAGATTCTTCCAGGATCGAAAAATCAGGCCTTTTCTACTTCTGTCAATTATATTATTTCAGGTCATTCCAGTCAGTACTATAAGAAGTTTGTCACAGGTTCGAATCCCACTTCTGCCAGTTTCCTTTCTTTGTTCAATTTGAAAATTCATTCAAATGACCTGGTCAGTTTCCCTTGTTTGTAATTGACGATATTATAAGTTGAAAAGTTGTATTCTAATTGAGTGATTCCCACGATTTCGCTTCCCAGGTTGTATCGTAAAGTTGGGGGCGCGGCGCGATTCCTAGCTATACGGCATTATGTGTTTATGACTTCTGACTAGCGCCCCCCCGAACAAAGACACTGACAATTTGGGAGACCGCCAACATAGGCCCAAGATGGCTCAGTTGCTAGAGCGCCGGTACGGTATTCCAGAGGTCGCAGGTTCAAATCCAGCTCCTGTCAGGTTTTTCTTTGTGAACTTCAGTATATTATATTTCATTAAATTTAAAGAGGATGTTGATTGCTGAGAAATCTGTGTCATTTGTAGATTATAAAGGTATATTACATTGATGAAAGGGGCAATTATTTCTGCCATGATAATAAATTACTTTAGAGCTGTTTTTATAAAGTCCCCTCTGGTGCCATTTGTCTAGAAGTCGTCCCTGCGGGCAGCAAATAAATCTTTTGGACCTATTTGTTATTTCTATTCTTATTGTCACCAGGTAGGGCGGAACACTTGAAAGTGTGGGGGGGGGGGGGGTCAATTAAAGCTGCCCTTTTCAATGTTTTCTTGTGTATGGTGGAACTACCAAAAGTGCATGGGGGGGGGGGACCATTTCCAGTGGCATGTGTAGCCAGAGGGCGTGAGGGGGCGCACACGCCCCCATAAAAAAATCATTCCCCCCCCCCCCCCACTGACAATTTCGCAAATGGAGAAAACAATAGTATCATTAAAAAAAATACTGTGAGCGTGCCCCCCCCTTTCCCCACTCGCCTTCCCTAGCCTCCCCTATAGAGTGAGCCCTGGCTACGCCGCTGGCCATTTCTCCCAAGTGGAAAAAGTGGTGGGGGGGGGGGGGGACAACCCCACCCTCTGTTCTGCCACTTATGATTGTCACTATA
This sequence comes from Hippasteria phrygiana, assembly GCA_037893225.1. NCBI lineage: Eukaryota > Metazoa > Echinodermata > Asteroidea > Valvatida > Goniasteridae > Hippasteria > Hippasteria phrygiana. Next base: position 1,689,554 of record JAZGUH010000040.1, on the reverse strand, counting down.
CCCGTAAATTTACCTCAAGTAGCCGGTTGGATGGAAAATTAGCTCATTATGAGCTTTTCTTGTCATATGATGGCCCCACACACCTGTTCACACCGTTTCAAACTTAGCTGAGAGCATTTACATATGATTTTCCCTTGAGCTTTTGTTCACCGTTTCACTTGAAAAAGAACACGATTCTACTTATATGTGAAACCCTTTCCATAAATATAGGATATCAAGTTTGTAAAGTGCTCTTTTCATGTGTTATGCTGTAATAATTATAGAACACTTGTTTAAATGATTATTAAAATTGTATTTGATTTTTTTTATTATTATTATTATTATTATTATAATTATTATTATTTTCCTCAATTGCCGGTTAGGGCGACACATAATCCTGGAAAAGAGTGGGTTAGGGTGACCTGGTCGAATAGGGCGACAATTTGGTGTCGCCCTATTGTGAAAGTCGCCCCTTTGGAGTGTTTTTTAGTAAGGCGCGTTGGGAAAGTGCTCTAAAAGGGCGACACTCGTGTCGCCCCAATAAGGTTATTTCGGGAAGAGTCGCCCATTTGCCGCATCCAGGAGATTTCTAATTTTCCTCAATTGCCGGTTAGGGCGACACATAATCCTGGAAAAGAGTGGGTTAGGGTGACCTGGTCGAATAGGGCGACACATAACTGTCGCCCTATTGTGAAAGTCGCCCCTTTGGAGTGTTTTTTAGTAAGGCGCGTTGGGAAAGTGCTCTAAAAGGGCGACACTCGTGTCGCCCCAATAAGGTTATTTCGGGAAGAGTCGCCCATTTGCCGCATCCAGGAGATTTATAATTTTCCTCAATTGCCGGTTAGGGCGACACATAATCCTGGAAAAGAGTGGGTTAGGGTGACCTGGTCGAATAGGGCGACAATTTGGTGTCGCCCTATTGTGAAAGTCGCCCCTTTGGAGTGTTTTTTAGTAAGGCGCGTTGGGAAAGTGCTCTAAAAGGGCGACACTCGTGTCGCCCCAATAAGGTTATTTCGGGAAGAGTCGCCCATTTGCCGCATCCAGGAGATTTCTAATTTTCCTCAATTGCCGGTTAGGGCGACACATAATCCTGGAAAAGAGTGGGTTAGGGTGACCTGGTCGAATAGGGCGACAATTTGGTGTCGCCCTATTGTGAAAGTCGCCCCTTTGGAGTGTTTTTTAGTAAGGCGCGTTGGGAAAGTGCTCTAAAAGGGCGACACTCGTGTCGCCCCAATAAGGTTATTTCGGGAAGAGTCGCCCATTTGCCGCATCCAGGAGATTTCTAATTTTCCTCAATTGCCGGTTAGGGCGACACATAATCCTGGAAAAGAGTGGGTTAGGGTGACCTGGTCGAATAGGGCGACACATAACTGTCGCCCTATTGTGAAAGTCGCCCTTTTGGAGTGTTTTTTAGTAAGGCGCGTTGGGAAAGTGCTCTAAAAGGGCGACACTCGTGTCGCCCAATTAGAGTTTTTTCGGGAAGAGTCGCCCATTTGCCGCATCCAGGGGATTTCTAATTTTCCTCAATTGCCGGTTAGGGCGACACATAATCCTGGAAAAGAGTGGGTTAGGGTGACCTGGTCGAATAGGGCGACAATTTGGTGTCGCCCTATTGTGAAAGTCGCCCCTTTGGAGTGTTTTTTAGTAAGGCGCGTTGGGAAAGTGCTCTAAAAGGGCGACACTCGTGTCGCCCCAATAAGGTTATTTCGGGAAGAGTCGCCCATTTGCCGCATCCAGGAGATTTATAATTTTCCTCAATTGCCGGTTAGGGCGACACATAATCCTGGAAAAGAGTGGGTTAGGGTGACCTGGTCGAATAGGGCGACAATTTGGTGTCGCCCTATTGTGAAAGTCGCCCCTTTGGAGTGTTTTTTAGTAAGGCGCGTTGGGAAAGTGCTCTAAAAGGGCGACACTCGTGTCGCCCCAATAAGGTTATTTCGGGAAGAGTCGCCCATTTGCCGCATCCAGGAGATTTCTAATTTTCCTCAATTGCCGGTTAGGGCGACACATAATCCTGGAAAAGAGTGGGTTAGGGTGACCTGGTCGAATAGGGCGACAATTTGGTGTCGCCCTATTGTGAAAGTCGCCCCTTTGGAGTGTTTTTTAGTAAGGCGCGTTGGGAAAGTGCTCTAAAAGGGCGACACTCGTGTCGCCCCAATAAGGTTATTTCGGGAAGAGTCGCCCATTTGCCGCATCCAGGAGATTTACAATTTTCCTCAATTGCCGGTTAGGGCGACACATAATCCTGGAAAAGAGTGGGTTAGGGTGACCTGGTCGAATAGGGCGACAATTTGGTGTCGCCCTATTGTGAAAGTCGCCCCTTTGGAGTGTTTTTTTAGTAAGGCGCGTTGGGAAAGTGCTCTAAAAGGGCGACACTCGTGTCGCCCCAATAAGGTTATTTCGGGAAGAGTCGCCCATTTGCCGCATCCAGGAGATTTCTAATTTTCCTCAATTGCCGGTTAGGGCGACACATAATCCTGGAAAAGAGTGGGTTAGGGTGACCTGGTCGAATAGGGCGACACATAACTGTCGCCCTATTGTTAAAGTCGCCCCTTTGGAGTGTTTTTTAGTAAGGCGCGTTGGGAAAGTGCTCTAAAAGGGCGACACTCGTGTCGCCCAATTAGAGTTTTTTCGGGAAGAGTCGCCCATTTGCCGCATCCAGGAGATTTACAATTATTATTATTATTATTATTATTATTATTATTATTATTATTATTATTATTATTATTATTATTATTATTATTATTATTATTATTATTATTATTATTATTATTATTATTATTATTATTATTATTATTATTATTATTATTATTATTATTATTATTATTATTATTATTATTATTATTATTATTATTATTATTATTATTATTATTATTATTATTATTATTATTATTATTATTATTATTATTATTATTTTCCTCAATTGCCGGTTAGGGCGACACATAATCCTGGAAAAGAGTGGGTTAGGGTGACCTGGTCGAATAGGGCGACAATTTGGTGTCGCCCTATTGTTAAAGTCGCCCCTTTGGAGTGTTTTTTAGTAAGGCGCGTTGGGAAAGTGCTCTAAAAGGGCGACACTCGTGTCGCCCCAATAAGGTTATTTCGGGAAGAGTCGCCCATTTGCCGCATCCAGGAGATTTCTAATTTTCCTCAATTGCCGGTTAGGGCGACACATAATCCTGGAAAAGAGTGGGTTAGGGTGACCTGGTCGAATAGGGCGACAATTTGGTGTCGCCCTATTGTGAAAGTCGCCCCTTTGGAGTGTTTTTTAGTAAGGCGCGTTGGGAAAGTGCTCTAAAAGGGCGACACTCGTGTCGCCCCAATAAGGTTATTTCGGGAAGAGTCGCCCATTTGCCGCATCCAGGAGATTTATAATTTTCCTCAATTGCCGGTTAGGGCGACACATAATCCTGGAAAAGAGTGGGTTAGGGTGACCTGGTCGAATAGGGCGACAATTTGGTGTCGCCCTATTGTGAAAGTCGCCCCTTTGGAGTGTTTTTTAGTAAGGCGCGTTGGGAAAGTGCTCTAAAAGGGCGACACTCGTGTCGCCCAATTAGAGTTTTTTCGGGAAGAGTCGCCCATTTGCCGCATCCAGGAGATTTATAATTTTCCTCAATTGCCGGTTAGGGCGACACATAATCCTGGAAAAGAGTGGGTTAGGGTGACCTGGTCGAATAGGGCGACAATTTGGTGTCGCCCTATTGTGAAAGTCGCCCCTTTGGAGTGTTTTTTAGTAAGGCGCGTTGGGAAAGTGCTCTAAAAGGGCGACACTCGTGTCGCCCCAATAAGGTTATTTCGGGAAGAGTCGCCCATTTGCCGCATCCAGGAGATTTCTAATTTTCCTCAATTGCCGGTTAGGGCGACACATAATCCTGGAAAAGAGTGGGTTAGGGTGACCTGGTCGAATAGGGCGACAATTTGGTGTCGCCCTATTGTGAAAGTCGCCCCTTTGGAGTGTTTTTTAGTAAGGCGCGTTGGGAAAGTGCTCTAAAAGGGCGACACTCGTGTCGCCCCAATAAGGTTATTTCGGGAAGAGTCGCCCATTTGCCGCATCCAGGAGATTTATAATTATTATTATTATTATTATTATTATTATTATTATTATTATTATTATTATTATTTTCCTCAATTGCCGGTTAGGGCGACACATAATCCTGGAAAAGAGTGGGTTAGGGTGACCTGGTCGAATAGGGCGACACATAACTGTCGCCCTATTGTGAAAGTCGCCCTTTTGGAGTGTTTTTTAGTAAGGCGCGTTGGGAAAGTGCTCTAAAAGGGCGACACTCGTGTCGCCCAATTAGAGTTTTTTCGGGAAGAGTCGCCCATTTGCCGCATCCAGGGGATTTACAATTATTATTATTATTATTATTATTATTATTATTATTTTCCTCAATTGCCGGTTAGGGCGACACATAATCCTGGAAAAGAGTGGGTTAGGGTGACCTGGTCGAATAGGGCGACAATTTGGTGTCGCCCTATTGTGAAAGTCGCCCCTTTGGAGTGTTTTTTAGTAAGGCGCGTTGGGAAAGTGCTCTAAAAGGGCGACACTCGTGTCGCCCCAATAAGGTTATTTCGGGAAGAGTCGCCCATTTGCCGCATCCAGGAGATTTATTATTATTATTATTATTATTATTATTATTATTATTATTATTATTATTATTATTTTCCTCAATTGCCGGTTAGGGCGACACATAATCCTGGAAAAGAGTGGGTTAGGGTGACCTGGTCGAATAGGGCGACAATTTGGTGTCGCCCTATTGTGAAAGTCGCCCCTTTGGAGTGTTTTTTAGTAAGGCGCGTTGGGAAAGTGCTCTAAAAGGGCGACACTCGTGTCGCCCCAATAAGGTTATTTCGGGAAGAGTCGCCCATTTGCCGCATCCAGGAGATTTATTATTATTATTATTATTATTATTATTATTATTATTATTATTATTTTCCTCAATTGCCGGTTAGGGCGACACATAATCCTGGAAAAGAGTGGGTTAGGGTGACCTGGTCGAATAGGGCGACAATTTGGTGTCGCCCTATTGTGAAAGTCGCCCCTTTGGAGTGTTTTTTAGTAAGGCGCGTTGGGAAAGTGCTCTAAAAGGGCGACACTCGTGTCGCCCCAATAAGGTTATTTCGGGAAGAGTCGCCCATTTGCCGCATCCAGGAGATTTATTATTATTATTATTATTATTATTATTATTATTATTATTATTTTCCTCAATTGCCGGTTAGGGCGACACATAATCCTGGAAAAGAGTGGGTTAGGGTGACCTGGTCGAATAGGGCGACAATTTGGTGTCGCCCTATTGTGAAAGTCGCCCCTTTGGAGTGTTTTTTAGTAAGGCGCGTTGGGAAAGTGCTCTAAAAGGGCGACACTCGTGTCGCCCAATTAGAGTTTTTTCGGGAAGAGTCGCCCATTTGCCGCATCCAGGGGATTTATTATTATTATTATTATTATTATTATTATTATTATTATAATAATAATAATAATAATAGCAAAATCCATAAATATATTATGCTGCATTACTAGTGTTAATGCTTTTACTTTGTAAAACAAATTATTACAATAATGGTTACAAAGGAAAATGGTTGGGATATACAATGAGAAAACACATACGTTTGTTTTTGTAAATAAATACTGATATTAATTGTGATTACAAATTTGTTAAAGGAAAAGCATTACAGTGTGTCTTTGTTCTTTGGGTTAGTTCACTTTGTCTACTGTAGAGAGCTTCAGCAGAAGGTGGAACATTAACAAAGCCACATGCTCCAGGAAGGAATTGGTTGGAGGTAATTAATATAAAAGCTGTGTGCGTAGATGAATGTTTTTTTTCACCAAATAGGCCTAGTACAAGGTTCAGTTCAGGTGTTTGAAGTTTTGCATGGTGAAGTAGTAAGTTGGAAAGTAGGTTGCGAGTACACCATGATACGGATTGGTCAAAATAATATTTTTTGTGAATATAGATGCCTTAAAGACATGTTATAGACATCCCCACAAAGTTTACTGAGAAACAGGTGCCACGCCCATTTGGTCGAACTACACGTTTTCAAGTTTCTCAACTCAAAATTTGAGTAACGATTAGCGTTTGTCTCTGGAAATGTAACAGCCAAAAAAAGCTGGCGGACACTGCGCATGAGCAGTGTGCAGAAACATGGCGTCGGAAGAAGAGGTGAGAAAACCGGAAAACTTGCATTTTTGCAGAAAAGTAACGTAGGGCCTACCTTTGAAACTAAGAGACTCATTGCATTGTATTATGAAAGTGATGATGTTCCTAATCACTGTGAGCTTATTTAGATGTGTCTAGTGGAGGATTTGCGTTTATAAATTTGACGTTGCGTTTGGCAACTTTGGTTCCTGTCGCTGGTCGAAAATGCTTGCTCGCGCTGGCACCTCATGCCATGCGGCCTTAAAGGGACACATTGCCTTCAAATGTCATGAAATTTTGCTGTTTGGAAATGTTCCTTATCTTTTATAAGAGTTGTTCATGCAAAAAAACACGTATAATGTGTTGTAATTAGTGAGTAGTGATTACAAAACAAAAAATTGGCCGCTGACCCCTGACATCTGACCCGCGAAACATAGACTTATTTCCAGTAGTAAATACCACCGTCTAAATAATGCGCAAAATACGCTGTAAGAGTCTTTAGGCTGGCGCTGCAGCCAGTGGCCTTGTGAACCTATCAGATGATCGCCAGGTACAATTCTCTACCTTGCGACACATATCGCCAGTGCTGCGCGCCTTGCCACAGTACATCAAAATGGATCAACAGAACGTACTTCAACCAGATGCGACTGGAAATACGACTGGTGAACACGGTCTGCCATTTTGTGGAGTCAAAAATTTGGTTCTACAAAATGGCGGACCGTTATTTGTCACGAAATTAAACAAAAACCACGCAATTTGAAGGGATAGTTATGTGAATCTTTATATTCTACTTTCAAAAAAGCTTCCCAACCATATCCGTTTCAGTTTTATAGCCCAAATCGCAAAATCCAAAGCAATGTGTCCCTTTAAGTTTGTGTAGTGTAGGGCCCCTCTTTAGTTTTGATTATAATGGAGTCAAGGGTATTTTTTCTAATTCCAAAATGACTTTCAAACTTAAAGCAGACTTATCTTAATTCTTTTGACATCTTTTTTTGTAATTTTGAACAGTTTATTGCGGTGGAAAATGCAATTTTCTTACGCGCTTTATGCAATTATGGCAGTTGCCATGCGAATCAACGCGGTTTTGCGTGTTTACTGTGCGTCGCGGTGACCGCCATCTTTATTTTTGCATTGCATTTTGTCGTCCTCATCGTCGCTTACCCCAACATTTTCCTCAAAAACTAAAACCCTACTATGCTATGGCATACATGTATAGTCGGACTCCCTAGTATTATCGCGGCAACTCTATTATCGCGGCATCAAAAATTTATCTTTTTTTGCGTTGCCAAAACTCCTTCGTGTGGCGATTTTTCATCCAGTTCATCAGGCATTAAGGACTTCCTGCTGACTTGTATAAAAATGACGATTATAAAATGTTGTGTCGGGACTTTTAATGATTTTTAATAAATATTCACGTTTTCCAGAACTTGCAATTTTTGCCTCACCGTGTCTGCTAAAAAGTAATGTCTCTACATGTTTTTTAACATAAATCTTTAATGGTGGTCTGTCCATGGAAGTTCCAAATCATACTGCAGGCCTAATCGTCTTTAATCAACTTGAACTTTACAGGGAAAATATACTTTATTCAGGGGATGTTTTGATCAAACATTAACTATGAATAAAAAAGTTGAGATCATTGTAAAAACCACTTTCCACAGATAATACAGAGTCTGTACTACGACGAGCATGTCTATTTTCACAGGCATTGCATGGGAATAAACCAAACCACCGTCGGATTTGTTTATGTCAGTGTAAAAAAGCAAGAGTTATACAAGACAAAAGACAGGACAATTCAGGAAGGTTGGTGAGCAATCTCTATTTCGATCGGGAAACGTGATAAGTACCGCGATAATACAGCGTCCTGTCCTACCTGTTGGTTTGTAATGTCGCTAACTAGTTTGGCAGTTCCATTAACCTAAAAATGGGAACAGGGCCCTACACTACACAGTCGCCAAGTTTAGGCCAATGAAAGTAGATTACTACTAGGCCTACTATTAACTAACGTTAGTGTTTCGTCAGCCATTTATCAAATTTTGGTGAGGTTTTTTTTCTTTATTCATTATTTCTCATCAAGGAAAAATAGCCATACAAGAGATTCGGACGCAACCGATATTTCTGAATGAGTCTTTGACTTAGCAAAATATGGTTGATAGGCTATGTTGCCATGGTTGCATTCTGGGATACATTTGCAAAGCTGCAAAACACCGACCGTGCAAACGGAACTGAACCTTTTCTCTTGGGAGTAGTTTGCGTCGGATTTTTCCCGTTTTTTTGCAAAATAATGAAATTTCGGTAGGCCTATAATGAAATTTTTTGGTGCGGGGCCAAAATCATATGTGGGCGCTGACGAGAAACTAGTATCTACTTTCATTGGCCTTAGGCTGACTGGCCCGAGTAAAAAACACCATAAACGACTGTCAACTGTGAAAGTAAACATTTTAGCAGCCACAATAGCTCATTAATTCGACTGTAAACAATCATCATTAGCAGCACCTTTGCAGACCTTAACTTTGTGTAAAAAAAACAAAAAAATGTATGCGAAGCTTAAATTTTAGGAGGAGGCCCAGGCTAATAAACCTTTTCAACATTCTCAATGCAATGTGGGTTTGGAGGCCAAACAAACCATGTAATTTATACACAAACCTATGGCACTATATGAACTAGTCTAAATATTGTTTGATTTTATGCTAAATATCTGTCATGAGTTGAGCGATACCCTTTTCACATATCTTTGCATGGAACATAAGGAAAATAATAACCAGAAAAATCAATTTTAAATGGCAATAAAAATAAAGGAAATAATTGAGGAATCCCTCTCAGGGTATCAGTTACTGATGAATGCAAATTTCTGGAATTAGAACAGCTAAAAATGTCACATTATTAGCTAATCAGAAGAGGATTTTTGCAAGCATGACAACAAACATGTGACCAATGCGACCAATCACGTCCGTTCTAATGTGCTTGCTCTTCTAATGCCAGTTAGGGCTGATGCAGTTCCCACGATGCTTTGAGAATGTCGAAAAGGTTTATTGCAGAATACCCCGCCACCCGAAAGTAGCCTAACCCCCTTACGTGGATACAGGGTGGGAGGGAGTCGGGAGGGGCGACTGAGGGTGCTATTTTCCCCAATAAAAAAATCCTCTGAGGGGGCTAGAATCGGACTTATGGGTGACGGGCGCAATTCAAATGGGAAGCTCAGGAAAAATCTAAGTCCAAAGGACTTTCCCCGATGTGGATACGCAGATAGGCGGTGTGAGAGAGTTGGTGATGGGAAAGTTACATATCCGGCCGTCACTTATTTTCCCTTGACCCTCATGGTGGTTTTGGAGGATTGAGGATGAATGGTGATTGAAGCACAGGAGGATTTTGGAGGATTGAGGATGGTTCCTAGCAATAAGGGCCTAGGGGGTTAGGGTTAATATAACTTAAAACTACCAAAAAGTGTAAATCTGATGAAGAAACATGAATTTAGGAGGGAAAATATTTCAACTTATTCTTTGAAAATACTTTTTCTGTCATGGCCCATAGACTTTGTGCACGAGGTCTAAGTGATGGCGGGATATGGAACTCTTTCCTGGTGATGGGCCAAAGAGGGCACCATTTAGGCATGGATGTGTACATGTACGTACATGTATACGGTGTGTGAGATGATTTATTGAGGGCAATCAACCGTGAACCCCGTATCTGCATATCCGGATATGAGGTGGGGATACGAGTGGCGGGGTATTCTGCAATTGTGCCCAATTTGGTTGAAGCAGCGATCTAGCTCATGCAATACTTGTAGGCCCCTATGTGCAGAATGTATCATTACACAAGGGAGATTGGTTATTGTGCAGCTCATGCACAAAGAAAATGAAAGAATACTATCATATTCTTATCATTCTTATCATAGAATACACAAACATTAGTTTTAATGACACAAAATACCAATATTGTTCCTCCAAAACTCTCTTAAATTTCCCTTAGTTATACACAAAATGTACCCACAAATATTGGACTAGTCCAGCTTTGCAGATGGACAGAAGTAAGATGATAGAGCCATTTCTACCGCGTACAAGAAATACATTTTCACCTGAAAAACAAAAACAATTTAGGCCTACACAATTTTAAAGTCTACAAAAGCGCCAATGATTATTGCTTATGGGAGATTCTCTAACGTGCGTGACTATATGGTCGCCGGGTCCTTTTTGTCGCCACTTATACGTGTCGTGTTTTATTATAAAGATTTTTGGGATGCTAAACAGTTTATTTTTAGTTGTTGACGGTCATTGACAGTGTTTAGCACAACCAACTTTGGCTTTACATACTATCGCAAACGCAGAGGAGTGCCATCAGTTAGCATGACAGCTGGTTCTGTCATGGCTAGTTCTATCATGGCTATTTCGCTGAGCATTTTGAAAATGGATTTCTTCAGTTAAGCCCCGTTCTCACTTGAAAGATTTTTTGTACAACTGCGGTGCGACAAAAAAACATTGTACAGCCGTGCGATTTCCGTACGAATTTCCCTGTTTCTTTCCCACGCAGTCTCACTTGTACAACTGCCGTGCGACTGCCGTTCAACTCTCGTGCGACTTTTCCTCCCGAAACATCCGATAACGGTTCAAGTTCCGTGCGACTGCCGTACAACCTGTATGAGTCCCGCGCAAGCGCCGTGCGTTTTTTGTTTAACTCGCGTGCGACCTGTGCGCATGCGGTACAACCGCCGTACAACCAATCAGAGCGCCGTGCGACCGCCGTTCGATCCGAGCAAATCGCATAAAAGCAGGGCCTTTTGGTGTCGATCTTCATAACCGCACTTGATGTTCGAAAGTCAACAAGTATTCAACACAACACAACGATGCCACCGAAGAAGAGTGATGGCAAACAGGCAGGCTGCAAGAACGACACGGCCGAGCTGTGCGACTCTCTTCAGACTCCCGTGCGACCTATCAGACTGCCTTGTGACTGCCGTGCGAACCGTGCGAAAGCCGTATGGAATTTTTCAACATTTGAAAAAACTCGCACGGGTATGCGACCCGTCCGAATTACACACGACACCCCTACAACCTTTGCGAATCATCAACAGACTGCCGTGCGACCCCCGTACGCCCTGTGCGATTTGGTAGTCGCACGGCATTCGCATAGAAAATCGTTCAAGTGAGAACGGGGTATTAGCAGTATCATGAATTTGAATTTGTTAATATCCGGTCCTACAAATGCATTGGCATGAAGATAGTGGCACAAATTGCAGAATACTTGTCTTTCCCACGGTCACAGTTGATTGCCATCAAGACCTCTCTCCCACCTCGGGGAACCTGCTTTGGACGTAGACTTTTTCCCCGATCTTCCCCATTCGAGTTACACACGTAAGTCCGTATACGTTCCCCTTGGAGGATTTCTTTAAAGGGAAAATAGCGCACTCTTTCGCCCATCTCCGACTCTCTCCCACTCCGTATCCGCATATCAATGTATTTTTAGGCAGGTACTTGTGGGTGGTGGGGTATTCTGCAAATTACTCCAAGATAGCTAACTATTCTGGCTATAAACATCGCAGTTGTTGGCAAAATATTTTCAGTGGGCCCAAGAGAATTGACATCAGCCTATGGAGTAGATTTTTCAATCAAAAAAGAGCCAACAAGGTTATGTGGACTGCACTGTGTGTGGATACTCATTACCCCACTTTTGTTGTTTGTACTTTTTAGGATCAAGATTTGGAATCACTGCGGGTCGCTGTTCTAGCTTCCCTGAAACCAGTAAGTTTTGAGCATGTTTATCAACAGCACCTGAATTCTGTAGATGGGATTGTCTTGTTAAGCATACTGATTGTGAGACTTTTAGAGGGTGAAATTCTAGTTGGAGTTTTTCCCGACCATTTCAGCTATGTGACCCAACCTAACAAAATGAGTCGCAGGTCGCCAGAGTTACTTTGGAGTTATACAGGCCCTTAACCCGTTGAATATGGATGTTCGCCTGTCAAGGTTTTCACCCACATAATGTCCATATTCATCAGGATGTCAAACTGAGTGATATATCAGAAGGAAGAGCCAAGTATGCTCTATCCAGTGCAAGTAAAAATACTAACCAGTCAAAAAAAATGTCCTTAAGGCTTATGATTATGGTTTGTGTGTTATGGCTGGGACTTCATCTAGGACTAAGCATCTGCCTATCCACTCCCACTGAAGATTGAGAAGCTGCCTGTCTTTTCCCAGTCCAAATTCGAATACCGATATCTCTTGCTGCAATCTGAGCCATGGGGCCATGGGAGGAGATTTTGAGACCCTTCCCCGGAAATATGACACACATTTCTTTGCCAAACCAGTTTTTAAATATTGAAGATGATTTTTATGTTGGTGACTTCTTACAGAAAATAATTGGACAAAATGTTAACCCGAACCCTGCTTTAAGTCTTCTTTGTGAGAACCATGCCAGACCCAACAATATCCAACAGTAAACAAAAATTGCCAAGGTGTGAATGCTGCTCAAACCAAAAGATCCAACAGAAACAACAAACATTATGGCCAGTGTGGGCAACAAGTAGGCATTTTAGCCAACAAAATACAGCAGCCGATCTAGCCCAACAGCAGTTTCGACTCTGTTGGATCCAACAAGAACAAACCATTGGCTTCTCCATCCAACAAGATGCATGAGACATTTAGAGCTTTTGGATCTTGTTAGGTTCAGCAGGGTTTTAATGAAACTTAAAGAGTCAAACTTTTTATTTGTTGGAAGTTCTATGTAATTGGGTACCACAGTTACATGGACGTGTAGAAAACAGTTCATCCCAGCTGTGAAAACTTTAAAGTTAAAAATGATTGTCCGATTACGAAGAGCAGTTCTGAATACCAAGACTGTTTACCATGACGTTTACGTTGTCTTCCCTCAGAAGTCTCAGCAGGCATCGCCCACCAGCAATGATGCGAACTCTCAAAGCCCAAATGGCGAGACCGCAGATGCTCAGCAGAGGGAAGAAGAGGAGGAACAAGATGAGGAGGTGGTGCTGGATGCCCTGAGGAGAGCCGCCCTCAAATCAACCAAAGAAATTAGACTTGAGGTAGGTCTGGAGAAGACCACCTGGCCGGCTGTCATCTATACCCGCATTCATAATAATAACCGGCATTTAAGAATGCTCAACATAGTAAACTATATCACAGTGCTTACAATATTATTACCCCTGCTCATCGGGCCCGTTAATTATTCCTGAAGCCTTCTCAACTCCCTGGGGAGTATACAGCCCTAGCTGCAAGTTCAGCGCACATGGGCTAATCAAACACATAACCATCACTGCCTTAACAGGTACCCATTTACTCCTGGGTGGAGAGAAGCAACTTGTGACAAAGTGCCTTGCTCAAGGACACACGCACCATGACCCCAGCCGGTCTCGAACCCACAATCTGCAGTATCACTGAGATCTTGAGTTCGGTACACTAAGCCACGAGGCCACAGCACTCCACATTCCTGCGCGTACTCAATCCATTCATGTTTCACCTGTATTGTTCTTGAATAGGAGTGTAATGAATAGATGGAGCTTGTTCAAAATCAAGCTTTCATTAACACGAAAGGGAGGCTCCAAGTGCGATGAATACATGTAGGACCACTCTATTCAGTGTGGTGCCTATTGTTAGCATTTACGCTTGACTGCACAGCCCGTTCTTGGCATACCAGCTTCCATCAATAACGGCCGGAAACAAGGGGTTAAGATATATAGACCTTCCATTTGGATCGCCTTAGAGTGATCGTATTACATGTATCGTATGGGAACAGGGTTAAACCACCTATGTACACCTGGCATGCTTGACTGGTTTACTTCCAATAAGCACTTCGTTAGCATCCCTACTCTATGTGGTCCCCGACACTATGAACATCTAACAAAAGAAAAATGGTCCGCTAACATTAAACATCCATTGTTAATACATGTACTTGTTCACAGTGTGACATGTGAAAAAGATCTATGCAGGGATTTGATTCTTTTACATAAAGGGAAGGGTGTATTTGGATGATGACGGCATAGTGATCTTATGCAGTGTACTGTGGATTCAAAAAAAGATGATAAAAGTTTTTTTTATTTCCCTATGTTTGTTACTCTGTGAGGAAGTGTAGAATATTGTTGCCAAGTGGTTGACCTATCCTGGCAGAATTGCATGAACGCAGCTTGTGAAAATCACACAATTTTAACATACTTGTCAAAGGGTTGTGGTTATGCTCCAGTTCGGTCTATGTATGCACTCTCACTCAAGAACAGCTAACCTGCAAAATCCAGTTGAAATGTAAATTCTTTCAAATTACTATACTGTCTTCTCGTTCTGTTTGAACAGGACATCCCAACTCCACAGCCGCCGCAACCTACATTCCACCTGACGGGGAATCTCATTGCAATCCAGCCGGTACCTGAGGAGCCGGCTCCGGCTCCCCTCAACCCAAATGACAAACCCAAGCTGCCTCGCAATGACAAATTTGCCCGCATTGACACCGATGATGAGAGCAGCGAAGATGACTCGGACGATGAATGGGGAGATGCTAAGAAGAGACACGGCAATGAAAGCTCTAAGCACTCCTCTTCAAGTGATAACAACAGCAGCAGCAGCAGTGATGAGGAGAGCGATCGCTCTTCAAGATCCAGTAGTGAAAGTCGATCAAGTTCGTCTTCATCCTCTTCCTCCTCCTCATCAAGCTCATCTAGCAGCTCATCGTCCTCTGACAGCTCTGATTCAGAATCGGGCGATTCCGATAAAGAACATAAACCCAAAAAAGACGGCAAGAGAGACTCTGGGAGGAGGAGAAGTAGTACCAGTGGGAGGAAGAGACATGAGGACGAAACGGCTGACCAGCGGAGGGACCACAGAAAGGACAGACACCCAGAGAGGTCACAGAGAGACAGGGATCGCGAAAAAACAAGAATCTCTCCTCGGAGAGGAAGAGACGGCTGGTCATCAAGGCAACAGATGTCAAACAAACCAGGGGAGGATCCATGGGAGTACAGAAGTGGCCCTAACAGGTTTCAGAGAGAAAGTGACAGATTAAGGACTCGATCCAGATCCCCGAAAACCAGGCGGGATGAGCGGGTGCTCCGCACACGCCCAGATGGAACTCGGGGATTTGGGACCAGTGACAGCAAAGTGCCTTCTGCAAATGAGTCAATGGAGTCTCGCTTGCGTAAACTCGCAGCCCATGAGGGCAGTGGTGGGTCTGACAGGAAAAGAGATGCTCGAGAGTTAATTTCAAGTAGAAGGCGCAAGAGTATGGAAAACAGGACAGGAAGAGGCAAATATGATCGAAAATCACATATCTCGAAAAAGTCTGATGAAAAATCAGATAACAAAGTAGGCAGTCCCAAAGCCAATCGCTCGTCATCTGACAGTGGCAATGATTCCAGCACCAATTCGGATATATCACTGAGTGACATGGAGAGTGATTCTGATAAAGAAACCTCCCGCTTCAAGCATGCCAAGGGTGAGAAACCTCAAAATGAACTTGACGTGCGTCGTAGACCGGTCCCTCGATCGTACCGGGACGCATTCAGTCGGGACAACCGGCGTGATGAACGCAGAAGGGATGACCGTCGAAGGAGAGAGGATGATAGATGCAGGGATGACAGACGGGGGCGGGACACTGGCAGAACCAGAGATGACCGAAGGGATAGAGACAGTGCCCGCAAACGTGACATTGAGAAGCAAAGGGATTCGACTAAGTCTCGAAACGGGCCCATGTCAGTGGTCCAACCAAAGATGGCAGGTGAACCAATCGCCAAGAAAACTGCAATTCCCTCACTCCTTGACATAAAAGTCAGAAATCCAAACCTTGATGCCGACGTCCGACCTGAACTGAAAAGCAGCTCCAGGCTTGAGCCCAACAGTACCAGTCAAGGCGGTGGAAACCGCAACAGGTCATCGTCAGCTGGGGAAACCTTCACCTCCCCGGAGAGATTGAAACATTTGCAGAAAAACTTTGAGAGTGAGTCTGGATCGGATAATGAAAATGTCCCGACCGGACCACGCAGTATTGTCAAAATGGACAAACGGAGAGATCTGAAGTCCCGTTTAGGTGTGCGAGCACCTGCAACAGAGGACAAAATAGAAATTCTGGATGCAACTGGATCAAAAAGGGACAGGGAAAGAAGGCGGCAAACAGCAACTGCTGTGGAGAAGGACAGAAGGAAACGGAGGTCCGGAGATTCAAGGGAGAAAGACAAGTCAAGGGAGGAGACCAGAATGGATGGCAAGAACCCCCAGATGAGAGCTGGTAGTCCTGAAATCCGCATTACATTCAATGAAGGTATGTTGATGTTTGCATGGGTCAGTTCTACTAATGGGATGGAAGGTAACAATATCAGGTCTTCATTATTAACCCTAACCCCCTAGGCCCTTATTGCTAGGAACCATCCTCAATCCTCCAATATCCTCCAAAATCCTCCTGTGCTTAAATCACCATTCATAATATTGTAATCGCTGTGATATAGTTTACTATGTTGAGTGTTCTTAAATGCCGGTTATTATTATTATTATCCTCAATCCTCCAAAATCCTCCGGTGCTTCAATCACCATTCATCCTCAATCCTCCAAAATCCTTTGCTTCAATCACCATTCATCCTCAATCCTCCAAAATCCTCCGGTGCTTCAATCACCATTCATCCTCAATCCTCCAAAATCCTCTAAAACCACCATGAGGATTTTGGAGGATTGAGGTTAAAGGGTTAGGGTTAAAGTGAATTCTTAAAGGCAATTTTTCCTTGACAGAGAAAATCAAATTTTCTATGGGCATCAAGGCAAAAACAAGGGTCATTTGAGGCAACTGCCTTCATAAAGTTCTAGGTCTGTGATGTGAAGTCTCTAAATATGGCATTTAGAAGTGTCGGTGTGTAAACGTGGTAAATCAACTCACTGTCGTTTAACGGATTGTCTGAAACTCAGACCATACTTATTCTTTTTGTAATCCTTTCAAGTAAGCACACATGTGCATCAATAAATCTACTCATTCATGAACACCTGTCTTTCTGAGTCCGTTCAGGACACTTCCCAGTAAAAGTGCCACAGGGGTTAGGGTTAAGTAAACCTTTTGCCTTGAGGCAAGAAATATACTTATTAGCCATCATTTTATCCACAGGCCCTCCATCCAAAAGGAAGCCAATCCATGAGAGACTTGGACTGAAGGCAGCTGGCAGCAGCAAGCCTAGACGCTCTGTAAAAGACCGCCTCGGTAAGTTGGTCCCCAACCCCAAGAAGACTCCCAGGGACCTGGTTCCCGGACCAGCCGCCTACGATGATGATGATCCACTCGAGGGCCGGGTCCCGGTACAGGTTGCCACAAAGCCGAGACAGTCTGTGATTGAGCTCAAGACGCGAACAAAACGGGATGCAGAGAGCAAACGTCAAGCGGAGAAACACAAGAAGCAAGTGGCGGCACAGAAATGTGAGGCGGAGGCATCTAAACACACGGGAGATGAAACCAAGCACAAAGCCGAAGGAGATAAGCCTCCAGAAAATGATACGAAGACACCAGTGCTGGACAATACACAACTACAAGGCAATACCAAAGATGATAGAGGGACTAAGAAAGAGAATCTGGCAGAGGCTGAGCATCTGAATGAGTCCAAGACTGTTAACAAAGATAGTGCAAGTCCCTCTCATATTGAAGCTCAGAAAGAGAAGCAACATCTTCAACAAAATGACCATCCCAGAGATAGTTTGAAGAAGCAGGAGGCAGCTGCAGAGGTGAGAAAGAAGACTAAGATAAAACTCAGACGAGACTCGGTTCAAAGAGATAAGCATGAGGAGGTCAACATCAGCACGCGAGGAGAAGATGTGGAAGAGATGACTTCGGAAGATGTTGGAGATGGCATGCCAGGAGAGGACAAAAATGAGCAGGAGATGCCATTGGATGAAGAACCTTGGGAGGTCATCCAGTCACGGTCACCCCACTCCAGGGACAGGAAGGTCATCAGCGAGACTCGGAGATCTGAGAGGAACATTGTTCACGCTGAGTCTAGTCGCTCTGGCCGACAGATTGTGTACTCCGAGTCTGATAAGTCAAGCAGGAACGTCGTCCCTGCAGAATACGACACGTCCAAAAGGAAAATCGTTCACGAAGAGCTGGATGAGCCAGAGCAAGCAGATTCAGATGCATCTCGTCGTAAGATTGTTCAGGATGACTCCAGACACTCCCGGCGAAAGGTTTATCAGTCAGGCAGAGACTCATCACAAAGAATGATCATCTACGATGAAGACCCTCCTCGGAGAAAGATCCTCCACACTGAATCTGATTCAAGGAGGAAGGTGTTCCAATCTGACCATAATCGCCCCAGGAGGACTGTCGTCAAGGATTCGGACATGAAGAGGGAGCATTCTCCAACCTCCAGCTATGAGGAGATCAGGCGGCCCAAGATTAGCAGGGGTGGGGATTTGTGGAAGCGAGGACGCATCGAAGAGCGGACGCGGGAGGTGGAGATTAGGATGGAGCAGGAGGAGAGGAAGGTGATCGATGAGACCAGAGAGGCCGAGGCAAAGAGACTGAAGGAGGAAGCACTAAATGCCAAAATACGGAAGATCAAGGAAAAGAATGCAGCTATTCTTCAACGTCACAAGGAAATTGAAGCCGAAAAGATAATGTTTGGATCTTGAGGGCAGAAACCAGGTGCATATTACATCAGCTGAGCAGATTATTTTGCTACGAAAGGCAATATTTTAAAAAGAAAACTACCAGTCAAGTTCTTTACGTACTGTTTCAAAGTTTGCCTGGTTTACTTAAAAATTTGCTAAACCTCAAAATGCATTATGCTTACTGAGAGTATCCTGAAACAGATTTTACTGTTTTCTAATCTTGGTTTCTGTTTAATCAAGCAAATCAGTGTTCTGTTCATAAGTATTCACTTAGACAAACCTGCCAACCAGTACGGATTTTCCGTATTTTTTATGAATTTTTGTTTGTTTATAAGTACAGATTTTGTGAAATCCGACGATAATAGTGTTTTGTCAAGGGGTATCGGTGCTACCAAATAACCCTCGACAACAAACTTCTCGCTAAGTGCAACGATGGCCTACAACAAGCAGAAGCAAAAGAAATAAAAATTTTCCCCTTTTTTGATGAGATCCATCATCCATATAAGTATGCTGAATGTCATTCTTACTACATGTATTAAGAACCATTGTCATTTCAGCAGTGCGGACTATGTTGCACGGGAAAAAAAAATCAGATTTTCAGGTAAAGTTTGAATTTAATGGAAAATATGGATTTTCTGAATACTGAAATGATTTGAAAAGGGTGGCAGCTCTGCTTATAATGAACTGGCTTTCATGAAAACTATCTTACTATGACGCATACAAGAATTTTGTTTTTAATATAGTGGTAGAAAACGTCAAAGCCTCCAAAGTTCTCATGGTTAACAAGATTGTGTCAAATCAGATTTGTAGTGATACAGAAGTCTCTTTTGGTGCCACACTTTAATTTGTTGTGTAACTTGGGGAGCACTGCCTAACCCATGGTCGGGCCAGGCTGTTGATACCCGTCCAAGCCCTGGGAACGCCCAAGCCTTCAAACTTCTATAATTCCCAGTTGTACACAATATACTGCCCACTAATGGTGGAGTCCAGCCACCTCCCATTGTTCAACCAGACTTGATTTATTGCCCTTGAATGCAATGACAACAAAAGCAACCACTACAGATTAGTGTGGGAGGGGGGGGGGGCACAGCCTGGCCTAGCCTGGCAGAGGTCGGCTTTATCGATTAGTAGATGCTCTATTGTTACGTGATTTGTGGCTGATAACAGCAAGACTAAAAGCCAGAAGGCCCGGGCGTGGCCAGGCTTTTCAACGACCTGGCCTGACCATGGGTTAGGCAGTGCCCCCTTAGTTTAATATCTCGATCCTGTATGCTTTGGATTTGAAATTTCCTTTTCTTTTTTTTTAGAACCAATAGAGCTTTTTTGCTTCACAATACAAAAATTTGTTTTGACTCGTGCAGAAGTAGAATTGTTTGCTTCAATTTTGCATTACACGGATTTGGTTGACCGTGTGGGATACGGTGTACATTTTGTCGGGAATTTTACGTATGCTGTTTTGTATAAAGATTGAGTTTTCTTTTTGCTGCATGAAGGGCATACAGATATTTTGTATCGGAGTCTGTCCACACTAACGGTTACAACTGATAACTTTGTGGGTGGGACATGGGAGGTGCTAATTTTGGTTTTCTAGACATTCCTGCATCATTCGTGATTGCACTGAAAAAAGAAATAGGCTGATTCACTGGATATGTAGCAAATTACTAGGCCATCTTTAACCCCTTGACCCCGGATTTTAGATGGGAGGCGCCGGGGCCCCCAGGTCGGGTTATGCAGCCAAGCAAAAACGGAAACAAGAGGCTTGTGCAGCCAAGCATAACGTACACAATACCCCAATAATGGATTGAAAATGCAGAGATTGAACAAATAGTCAACCGGCCTGGTGACAATTTTCAATCTGCACGTATTTGTGTCAACCGTACGCAAGGGGTTAAGATGAAATGAAGGATAATGTTCATAACATGGACAGACATTCTTGAATCATACAGGTATATTCTTGTTATAATTAATCCAGCCCTTGTTCCATTTACAATGTATATTACTTGTTCAATGTAGAATTGTTATCACTCAAACTAAAAGTAACCTATTTATTATTTATGAAATTAGGATGCGACTTGAACAACGTTCATAACATGGACAGAATTTTGTGACAAATGTCTGTCCCTGTTATGAACAATGAAGTCTTGAAGATGTACACCCTGTAGTTTAAAAATACCTGGAGGTTTAACCTAAGATTGGCCAGTGGCAATCCCTCAATGGATAGCTTTACATTAGGGTCAAAATTTGGGATAATTCATGTATTTCATTACTACTTCCCAATAATTTAAAATGAAATGTCTGTCCATGTTATGAACATTAAATCTTGAGGATAAACCTCTGTAATTCCTCCAAACCTGAGAAATTTATCAAACATTTTGGTAGGCAATGTTCTTACTAGAATATTGGATGTAGAAAGAGGGAAAAACACGGCAAATTACGTCATGTATCGACTCCTGTCCCTGGTTCCCTCTGAATGTCACACTTTTGTAAACCGTTAGTGTGGAAAGACCCACTGGTCACTGATATACCAAACACTTCTGTCATTGGATCATTTAGCTCACAGTTTACACCATCTTTCAGTTCACAATGATATGTGCTTTAAGTTTTTGGTGAGGGTGGAGTTTTCTACAATGTGAGGATTGTACTATGTACATGTACATGTATGCATACTTGTACATTTATCCTTAAGCAAACTTCAAACCTCAGTCCTGGGCTCAATTTCATGGGATCCGTAACGGATAGTGAAAAATAGCAGAACATTCTGTGCTAGTGCTTAGCATATTTCATGAATCAGATGGCGTTAAAAGACTTTATTTATTGACAAATTACTTTTGTAATAATTGTTGCTGTGTACTGTGTGGGATGTAACATTAACAGTTAACACATAAATGGCAATTTGCAATGATTTTTAAAGATTTCAATTCAGGCGATCATTCACATATTTAAAGAAACACAATTTCTTCCTTGTCTTATTGTCCAGATAGCAGTCTTTGCATTTTGTTTCATGGTAACTGTGTGTGTGGTCTGGTTTAAACCCAACCTCTTGTTCATGCAGTACTGTCTATTGTTGGCCCAAGTCAATTTCAGGCACTAAATGTATGTTGCTTATAGTATCACTAGTAATCCACCGGTACCATTTTGGGCCCAAAAACGTTTTGGCCATCACAGAAAAATCTGTCAGAACAAGGAATGCATCTTTGTGGATAAGTTGAGATGATGTCAGTATTAACCCCTTCGGCTGTTATAAGGCCAAATAAAAAAAAATACATGTTTAGCGTCCCCGCCCGCTTCCTTTTTTGAAGCCGCCTGCTTTTTTTTTTTTTTTTTTTTTTTAATGAAAAAACACGAAAAAATGAAGAATATTTGATCTTTTTCGAAAAAAAAAAAAATCCCAAAACCAAAAGTCGTATTTTTAGACTCTAGCATCACCTGGTGTATGCTGGCGGCCATCTTGAGAAATAGCCCAGCGGGATGTCTTGGAAAATGTGTCGAGCGGCCATTTTGAAGGAAAAAAAAAAAGAAAAAAAAAAAAAGGGCCTCCTTCCTATTTTTCAAAAAGGCAGGACGCTAAACATGTTTTTTTTTTATTTTGCCTAATGGGACGCCAAGCGTAATGCACACAATAGGCTTGTGCAGCCAAGCGTAATGCACACAGTAACCGAAAAATGAGTTGAATGTGCAGAAAATGCGGATATAGCTGTCAACCGACGAGGTGGCCTTTTGCATACCGTGGCTTTAGCCGTCATCCGTGTTCAATGGGTTAAAATTGACTTTGTTGCTTTTGTTGTAAAAAAAAATAAAATAAAAAGGAAACTTTGATGTCCAAAAAACTTCATTTTACCATGTACATGTATACATATTCTTATAGATGTTCGCGTGCTTTGGAAAATCTGAACCCAGAGTACGTTTTAACCCTAACCCCCTAGGCATTTTTACCAGGAGGCTTCCTCAACCTGTCAAACTCCAACACTGTGCAGTATACCTATGGCACATTCTTTGGACTTGGACAAATTAGGGCATCATAGCACCATGTAAAGTAATGGTGCCAAGGCGCCACAGTCCTGAACCCATCAAAATTCAACACAACCTGCTGTTGGAGTTTGTAAGGCTTGGGGTAGTTAGGGTTAAAGGTGAATTACAACGCATGCAATACAAACTGACTGAAACGTGAATCAATGTAAGTCGATCATTGTACATGTACAATGTACATTGTAATAATTTATTTACTGGAATTCTGTTTGTAATAATTGAACTTCTAAAGCTAAACATTTCATCGTGGTTTTCTGATGTTTCCTCATTACTGAACAGAAATACATGTACCGTACATGTACATAGTAAATATAATAAAACATTGATCACTGGTTTACCTTCACTTTGTCAAGGTCAAATAATAGCAGTATTTTATCATTTGAAGTGGAATCTTGAATCTTAAAAAAAAGTGGACTTCATAACGTTTTACCATTTTTACCATGCAAGGTGAAATCTGAATAATTTGCACTACAGGGTGGTTACTGAAAAAAAAAGTTAACCCAAGTTTAAGGTGATTGTTCACCCACCTCCTACAATTCCAGAGAATTTGTGTTTACCTAGTGTTGATGGGTAGGGTGTTTAGAAATAATCCTAAAAAAAATGCTAGGTCTAGCTTAATTGGATCTCAAAATACGGCCCATTACAGATGGCATGTATAAAACTGGCTTGTCCATGGGAGCTTCATTGTAAATGAAGCATGTTGAAGACAGAAACTAAAGGTAAGAAGCTCCCGTGGACAAGCCAGTTTTGTACGTGCCATCTGTAATGGGTTGTATCTTGAGATCAAATTAAACTAGACCTAGCGTTTTTTCGTGATTATTTCTAAACACCCTACTCGTCAACACTAGGTAAACACAAATTCTCTGGAATTGTAGGAGGTGGGTAAACAATCACCTTAAACTTGGGTTAACTTTTTTTTTTAACCGACCTGTACTTTTAAACTTAGTAAGCCTTGTGCGGTACTTGGGTCAGATCGATTGTGAATTTTTGCTGTCGTAGGCTTTTAACCCCTTGAGCACGGTATTTTACGGGAGACGTCGGGGTGTCGCGGCGGTTCTGGCAGCCAAGCGAACCGCTACAATGTGTTTGTGCAGTCAAGCCATCATAAACAACAATCCAACAATGGATTGAAACTGCACAAACGGCGGAAAATGGCGTCATCCGGCCTGGTGGCACTTATTTGTTTGATGCCATGTGTCATCCGTACGCAAAGGGTTAAAGATATGATATAGCATTGGTATTCCTTTGGTTGTTGTTACAATGTGGAAAATAAAGTGAAGTTGAAATTGAATTGAAATTGAAAAACCAGTGGCAGACAGTGTTCATACTGTGGTTGATTCAACGTACACAAAATGACAAGAATGAAAGTTTGAGCTCAATATGTCATCCGAGTCGCAACAAATTAGTTTAAAAAAACTGATTTGTGTGCATGTTAATACGTGCTTCTTTCAATTTCATTTGTGAGGTTTGTCAGGATTTTTCCTGATTTCAGAATTTTGAAAGAATCTCTGGAAAGAATGATGGAATTTGCATTTAATAGGGACGATGTATTAAAATTTGGGGTAATCCACTTGGACTTTTGTGGTCTCCAAATTAAAGAGCAGTTACTAATGGTTGTATGTTGCATTGTCAAGTTTGTACAGAACTTCATGTTAATCACAGTTTTGGAAATTGAATTGTAAGTGACTAAAGTCCACTCACTATATTTTCAAGAAGTGTAGTTTCGAATTGTTACATGCGACACGCATGTATAAGCCGCATCGTGCGACTGTAGATATTGAACTTTGACACGAACTGGTTGTACATGTACATTGAAACTGAACTAATCTGCAGAAGTGTTTTGTAAGATTTGTATTGTAATTTGTGGAATAAAGTTAGATCCCGAACTCACACGTTCCAAACCACAGTCAGATATGTCGCAGTGTGATTATTCAGGGTGACACCGACGGGGTACATTTTTTGTTTAAGTATACGTATTTGCTATTAAAATTTGAATGGAAATATCATTGTGGCAGAGGAATTACATTGAAATGTAATGACTACATGTAGACAGTTTTCATACAGCCGGCCACTTTTGAGCAATCTCCGAGCAGCCAATGCTACAATGTATGCTTGCCCGGCAAAGAGTCAAATGACTTGCCAAAAAGTTCTTGCATTATCAAAAAAACTTTGGTGCTGCACAATCCAGTCTTGGAGTAATTTTATAGCAAGTGCATTGTCTTGCCTCAAAGTTGTATAAAATAATCTGTGTGACCCCCAAAAGGCCTTACAAAAAGTCTACACAAAAAGCCAGTTCGGTATTTGAACTGCGCATGTGCACAAGTGACATTTTATCCCGAATGACCCGCATGACCTAACGCGGGCGTGTGAATGCAAAAAGTGGTCGCACAACGCGCACGTGTTAAATTCAATCAGAATGGGTGTTCGCATAACATGGCGTGGGATTATGTCGGCAATTTTATCCCGAATAACCTTTGACCTTTGAGATACCGAACTGGCTTATTCATTGAAAGGCCTGATGGGAAGGATGTTGCCTAGCCAGGATAGTAACTTTTATACAACACCTGAATAAATCCCAGTCATCTGATTGGTGGATCGTTGATTATGTGCATTGAATTATTCGTCCCAACGTGTGGCACGGCCGCACCACAAAAATAGTTGTATTCAAAGGTGAATAGAACTTCCATTGCACGGTTACACACCATCAGATGACGAAGATTTATTCAGGTGTTGTATATACAAATTTGTACTGCTTCAAGTCGTGTTGTAGTAAAACTAGCCTCCCAAGGTGATCCATTGAGCATTCTATTTCCCCGAGGCGAAGCCGAGGGAAAATAGAATGCTCCATGGATCACCGAGGGAGGCTAGTTTTACCACACCACGAGATAAAAGCAGTAAAAATTTGTTTATAACACCTCACCCACAGATTCTGCTTGATTTTAAAATTATTTAAATCTAAATACAGTTAAAATGAACTTCTATTTCACTACAAAATTAGTGGAAAATATATTTGCTCCTTTCAAAACCACCCCTTAACGAAATTTTTAAACCCATCTCTGCAGCGCAGGCACTTTGGAATAATACGCGTTACGCGCAAAGCTTAACGCGCACACCCGCATGCATCGATCTGCACACAAATACCGCGCCATGGGTTGCTATGGGTATAGTACTTTTGGCCGTGCATGCACAGGAAGATAGCAAAAATAGAAAATGCCATATGTGACTCGCTCTCGTCTCGGCCAATCAAGACAGAATCTGTGGATGAGGTGTTATAAATAAATAATGAATGTCACATTCGTGCAGTGGAAGGAATAATTTCATGAAGCAAAAGTGTTTTATTCATCCGACCCCACTTTTCAAGAGCATAAACACAAATTTACACATTTGCTACAAAAGTGTCACAAGTTGTGAAGTGGTGGAGCTGTAAAAAGGATGCAACTTGAACCATTTTTTTATGCAATGGCAAGGAGAGTTATAACACTGTGAATGGCCTGGATGTGATTTCTCTACAAAAATGGAAAGGTGACTCGCCTGGATGTGATTTTGGTAGGGATTAGCCAATATCACATCCACACCACTAAAATCACATCCGAGCCAGAAATCACATCCAGGATTAAGTCGTTAAATTCCAAGATCACATCCTGTGTTAGCACCTTGCCAAAATCACATCCACTGTCTGGCCACTTAACCAAAATCACATCCAGTGTCTGGGCCCTAGCCAAAATCACATCGTGTTTTCGCACCTCTTCAAAATCACATCCAGGATTAAGTCATAAAACCCAATATCACATCCTGGTTGCCCACTAGTCAAAGATCACATCTGTCAAAGGGGATTGACAGCTCTATCATTCAATATCACATCCTTGTGGTCAGGCGCACAGCCATAAAGCCAAGATAATAATCCCTGACTATAACAGCTATGTTTACCAATTAATTATGGGTCAACAGTGGCCAAGATAATTAGTTTGTCTGTAGCCAGACCATGCTTACTGTTATGATTACATGTACATGTTCTGTTATGTGTTGCCACATGTAGGGCATTATTTTTAGTGTTGACACATAATAGAGGTAGAAAACGCCTGTTAAAACAATTTAATGATATTTATTTGATTGATAGTCTCTGAAACTAGATCTTGGAAGATCATTTTCCTGTGTCTTTTGAAGTCATGGTAATATCTTTTCTTCAACAGTAAATTGTTCATTGCAAGCGCATGTTTGTAGACGAAGCCATCCAATGGAAAATTAGTAACTAGGAAAACACAACCTCCGTGAATGAACCTACAATTGTATCTTTAATGGCGTAACCAATACCAGTCTCACAATTAAGGCTATAGTTTTACCGTTTGATTGGTTGATTTCCCCATCCATACTGTAATTCCTGTCATACCACTCAACCTAATAACATAATTGATGATGGAAACCTGCAACACCCCCCTTATATGCTTTGAGCAACGTTTGTATTAAAAGAAGTTAGCATTGTTGTAATATGCCAAAGAAACCACACATATATTAAAACTATATTTATAACAATTTTGCAATGCATGACGGACAATTTCTATTTGATTTATTATTGTGTCATTTCTATAAACCCACAACTTATTGTTTCGTTCACAATGGCACAATACAATGTTTCTTTCAACAAAATTTTCTGAAATACCTTTTTGGATTTTACCCTTTTACATGTATTATATGGACGCTTCCAAATTAAAGCAAATCAAATGAATCAAACCAATATAATCGTGGAAAACCACAATTTGTTAACTTAAATTAGAATGTAAATTGTCAGTAGCTACTTCTGTTGGGCTTAGATTAAATTCAGAAAAAAATGACATCAAGTGCTGTTATGTTTAAGAAGTAAAACAAGAGTCGTCCCTGAAAAGACTTATGTTCCCAATATGGAGGCTATTTATTTATTTTTCAGAAAATCAATATTCACAAATAGATAGATACACATAACAGGGGTACACATGTACATGTACAGTTAATTAAAAACAAAACAGTTGATCCTTTCTGGGATAGCCTAATAAAGCAATTTTTAAGGCATATTTCCATTGGGGTACCAGCGGTCACATAGACAA
The DNA here is from genome assembly GCA_037893225.1 of Hippasteria phrygiana. NCBI lineage: Eukaryota > Metazoa > Echinodermata > Asteroidea > Valvatida > Goniasteridae > Hippasteria > Hippasteria phrygiana. Next base: position 1,661,768 of record JAZGUH010000040.1, on the reverse strand, counting down.
TTAAGACAGTTTGTGCACAAACTCCAAATAGAACGCTTCAACTTGGTATGAAAATACCTCATTTTCATTTGAAAAATGACAGTTGCCAATCCATGACATTCATGTATTATTTGACATTGCTCAACCGTTAATCCTTTTGAATTATGATATATGGTCATGCCTGAAGATTAGAGTTGTTTAGCTTCATTTTCAAATCTTTAAAAATTCATTACTGCAAGTTATTTCATCTAATGAATACATTGATTTGAATTGTTCGTATGTTAAAATGCGACCCCGTATTTATGTACACTGAACAACTTTACAATTTCCCGAACACTTTTCACTACTTGTTGCAATTTCTTTGTCATGACACCAAAATGAAGCCATCGCAATAATAATGATACTGCTAAATCACACTGGAATCAATTTGAACGATTTTGCATCCATATTTCACATTAAAAAAGTACCGATAGACCAAATAATTAGGCATAATTTTCACGTCAGAATCTTTCACAGACAATTGCTTCTTGCAGGTCTCCATGTTAATTAATGCAATAGAGTCGACTGACGGATATGGACAATCAACTGCCATGGACACACTTCTGTCAAAAAATCTAAATTCGGCTCTGATTGGCTGACGTGTAGGGTTGATAAAATTTGAATTCACCCATATATCAAACATTCGCTTTGTAGCATGTGATGCGGGCTTCATTGATAATCTAATTCTACCAAGTGCACTCCCACAGTATCCTTGTGTAGGTTATCATACATACATACAAATTATTTACTTCTTGAAAAGGCTTTAGTTGTCAGCTGAGCTAGACCAGATGACATTTTAACCTGTTTCACAACATCGTACATAAATTACTCCAATGATGGACATGGCGATGAGAGTTTTAAATTGTAATGTTCTTCAAAGGTGTACAACCGTCTTCCACAAAACGGGGGATTTTCCCTTTTGGGAAAACTGCACCATCATCACAAGACACGAAGCAGTATGGTTGTTTTTGTAGATGCAACATTACTCACATGAAATTAATGTGACAATCCTTTAAATAGAGATGTATCGTGCAGTGGTGAAGAAAGTTCACTATTGTTCTCATTTGCTTTATGACTGGAAAAAATAAAAACGATGTATGCCTGCAGTAGCAAGTTAGGAGAACAGCCCATTAGAAAATCTAGGGTATATCCTTTTCAACCCCAGTGAGTTTGAGTATAATTATAAAACACACTCCTCCCATGTCCAGCCAAGATAATCCCCATAATCACTTAAATAAACAAACTCCTGTGACCAACACATCTCCCTGGATGAGTGCTGGAACTATTTTCATTGCAGACCGTAATGGTCGTTCTCTGTCATTTCTTTATTGATTTTTACCATTAGAAAAAGAAAACAAAACAACATCCCACACATGTAATGATTTTAATATTTATATCGGCTTATATCATGATATTAAGTTGCACAAAAATGAAGTGGATTCATTCAGGCAGGATCGCTTATCATACTCCTAATGGGATTAGTGCTGATAAGAATCCTAATCTCCCAGGCTGCTGACTCTGCTTTAGACCAGTCAATAGGGTTGGTCAGGTTGGCCTTCTAATCAAAGGATGTATTCATCACACAGTGACAGTCAATGGATTTTTAAAAGTCTCCCCATACATGTAAATGCTCCATGCAAAAGCTTTGAGTGTGTAGACATGGTACATATGTATAAAAGATACAATTGGCTACACTGTTGATTCTATAAAAAATGAGTTTATGGTGACATATTTCTCTTAGTCAATGGCTATGTGCTTTTGAAGTCTGTACAAGTTTGTTTGTCCCAGATTTGCATGAAGAATGTCACATGATATTCAACAGATGCTATGCTAAGCTAATGTTTATAGTTAATTGTGGTTCTGCCAGCTTAAAAAAAATGGATTTTCAAAAATGCGAATGTTACGGGACACAAATTGTTATACACAATAGGACATATGTGCCACATGCAGTTTTTTTCATCAACTCTTTTAAATAATGTACATGAGTTATATCCCTTTCAGAACACATCCATGTTGAGTTGACAACCAGATCCTGCGAAATGAACTTACTTAAAAACATTTTATGACTTATATTTTTGGGTGCATTAGAAATTATGGAAAGATGTGTACAATTGGCTGAACAACAGTTTTTATATGACTTGATTTTAAGATTTTACAATCCATATGAACATTAAGTGGTTAAAAATCCGAACAGTTCCTATTAGTTTCCATTGTACTCATGCAAGTAAGGGCCCGAACTCTGCCGACTTGTGATTCATTTTGTTGGGCCACAATGTATGTCATGATGTTTACTTTATTTGACATTATTATTTGGATCGCAGCTTATATTATCCTTGACTACGTGTATTTTGGATTGTTATGTTCTCTATTTTTCATCTTATGTGCTGTTTTAAAGGGACACATTGCTTTGGATTTTGCGATTTGGGCTTTAAAACTGAAATGGATATGGTTGGGAAGCTTTTTTAAAAGTAGAATATAAAGATTCACATAACTATCCCTTCAAGTTGCGTGGTTTTTGTTTAATTTCGTGACAAATAACGTACGGTCCGCCATAATTTGTGACTCCACAAAATGGCGGACGGTTGAAGTACGTTCTGTTGATCCATTTTGATGTACTGTGGCACGGCGCGCAGCACTGGCGATATGTGTCGCGAGGTAGAGAATTGTACCTGGCGATCATTTGATATATCGGTTCACAAGGCCACTGGCTGCAGCGCCAGCCTAAAGACTCTTACAGCGTATTTTGCGCATTATTTAGACGGTGGTATTTACTACTGGAAATAAGTCTATGTTTCGCGGGTCAGATGTCAGGGGTCAGCGACCAATTTTTTGTTTTGTAATCACCACTCACTATATTTACAACACATTATACATGTTTTTTTTGCATGAACAACTCTTATAAAAGATAAGGAACATTTCCAAACAGCAACATTTCATGACATTTGAAGGCAATTTACGTGTCCCTTTAATTGTTAGATATATCCAAGTGGTCTAGAATTTAGAAACTCTAAAAACATGGTTGATAATATATACACATGTACTTTGCATATGTCCAATTCAAGTAGCCTTTTTATCAAAAGATTACATGAAAACCTATGCATGTACATGTACTTTTTCTTAGAATTTGTTGCACTACATCATGAAGGACGGAAGGAATAGAGCAGGCTGTGATGGCTCAAGATACATGTACTTGGCTGATTTGAACAAATGGAGTACCAGAAGTACATGTACATTGTTCTGTTTACATGCACACAGGGCCACCTACACACAGTTTGTATACTACATGTGTGATGTGTAGGTGCATGCTGGCATCTTCCTCAGCCAGTTTCCAGGAATTGCCCATTCAAACCCCACTACTTAATTCCTCTTATCAGTTGTGTCAGTGTTTGTTATGCAGATCAGGAGAGCCATAAAACCTGCATGTACATGTATGCATGCCCATAGGTGTGCATCATGTACTGTACATGTATGCTGAAATGCCTGCTCACTTTTACAGTACCGTAATTTTCGGAATATAGGCCGCGGCTTATACGTTGATTCTCACGCTGAAAAATGTCCCTGCGGCTTATACTCCGGGCGGCTTATACAGCAACATTTGAAGAATAAAATCAGTCACAGAAGCCGCGCCTCAGCGTATTGGAAATAACGGAAACCAGTCCAGAGGGACCGAATTGACTTGCAAATGTACCGTAAGTACCGTTCACACCTCACAAATCGTGTGGTGCGTCTGTTCGTTTTTTGTCTGTTTTATCGTTGTGTAATCCATGATGTTTATTATTTCACTGGTTAACGTAGGGTCCGGCTATCAGAATTTTCAATAATCGATACATCGGAGGTCCAACATCGATTATATTCGATGTCAAAATGTCAAAATTCTGGGACTCTAAACGAAGCGCTAGTCAACTATTATTAGTATTAAGGATCATGATAAACACATACCTCTACCGCTTTGAGGCTTAATCTACCGCATCTGCGGTCTGCGAATGTGACAAAAAAATACAAGTTGTGTATATACGTATTAAAGCCTACAATAATTGTAGGCTTTAATACGTACACAACTTCCATTTCCAGCGTCCTCTAAAGTAAACAAAATATTGTTGCAATAATGTTTTGTCGCCACATCTTTGCGAAAAAGTCACGTACTTCCGGGGCGCGGGTACCAGTATTGTCCGTAGTAACAAAATCGCGCGCGGGCACCATGCGACGTTCATTTTCACATTAGGAGAATTTTTACCGAAATATTACAATCCATTGCAATCCGCTGAAATCTTTCAGTAAAATATATTCATCTATCTGCATATATATTTATTATTTATCAATTGTCATTCTGCCGATTTAATTTCGTCCTCGTATGTTCCCTGAAGTGGAGAAAAATCCAGACAAAAATCATCTTTCGTTTACAGCAAAACGAATTATTTTCTTCAGATCTAATGAGCGTGCCTAGTTTTGGATTGCACCAAATATGCTACGAGGGATGTTGTTGAATTTCCGAAAACATTGTCAAGTGGAGTAAATGATAATGTGGGAAATAAAAATCATATTTGTGTTTGAAAAAGAAGTTACTTGCTTCCAGGCGTATTTGCTTTATATCAAATTTAAAGAAAAATTACTTTTATACTGAAATCTTAAGCCGAAACCAATAAACATCCCTTTGCATGAATTAGCAAGGTCCCCAAATTTATGAATGGTTGCCAGCACGTACATGTAAGCGCGCAACAAAATCTACTTTGGCCAATCAAAACAACGACTAGCGACACGTGCTCATACATGATGCATAAGGGAATTTGCTTCGCGATGCCGGTGAAAATAGACATGCTCGCCGTTGCTCGGCGGAGTACAGACTCTGTATTATCGCGGTATTGGAAGTGGTTTTTACAATGATCTGAACTTTTTATTCATAGTTAATGTTTGACCAAAACATCCCCTGAATAAAGTACGATATTTTCCCTGTCAAGTTCAAGTTGATTAAAGACGATTAGGCCTGCAGGATATTTCTTAACACCCTGTCCCCCCCCCCCCCCGGAAGGCGACAAAATTCACTGAGACAAGTCTACTGATTGACGATTGGGGGCGCCATTCACTTTACACGGTGCGTCGTCGTTACACGTTTTATTTTTTTACTACACTGTCATTTTGCTCCCGTAAGTTTTTACGATTTCGCGGTGGAAATATCGTCCTTCGGCGTCATTTTGCATTTGTACATGTAGCTGTAGATTGGGAACCAGACAATAGAACTTCCATGGACAGACCACCATTGAAGATTTATGTTAAAATAAAGACGGTACTTTTTAGCAGACACGGTGAGGCAAAACATAATTTATTAAAAATCATTAAAACTCAATAAAAGTCCCGACACAAAATTTTATAATCGTCATTTTTATACAACTTAGCAGGAAGTCCTTAATGCCTGATGAACAATCGCCATACGGTTGGCAACGCAAAAAAAAGAGAAATTTCCGATGCCGCGATAATAAGAGTTGCCGCGATAATTAATAGGGAGTCCGACTAGCGCTTCAGCATGCAGCACGATGACTTGTGGTTTGGTTGGACGTCGTCGACAACGCCGCGGTGCGGCTTATACCCCGGTGCGGCTAATACGCCAACTTTAAATCTTAATTTACAGATTTTTGCGTGCTGCGGCTTATACTCCGCGCGGCCTATATTCCGAAAATTACGGTATATGATTGGGTAGGTTGTTGCGACATCTCACGTCAAGTTTTATAAAAATCAACTCATCGGTGCTCATTTTAGAGCCAAAAACCAAAATTGTATTATTGTACCGTACTCACTACCAGTACCCTAAAAGGTCATTTTTGGCCATAAAATTTGAAATTTTGCATGAAATTCCTTTTTCTTCCCATATGTGATTGGGTAGGTTGTTGCGACATTTCACGTCGAGTTTTATAAAAATTAACTCATCGGTGCTCATTTTAGACCCAAAAAGCAAAATGTCATCATTATACTCTATAAATGGAACAAGTACCCTAAAAGGTCATTTTTGGCCATAAAATTTGAAATTTTCAATGAAGGTCCTTTTTCTTCCAGTATATGATTGGGTAGGTTGTTGCGACATCTCACGTCGAGTTTTATAAAAGTCAACTTATCGGTGCTCATTTTAGAGCCAAAAAGCAAAATTGTATTATTGTACTCACTACATGTACATGTACCAGTACCCTAAAAGGTAATTTTTTGCCATACATTTGAAATTTTGCATGAAGTTCCTTTTTCTTCCCATATGTGATTGGGTAGGTTGTTGCGACATCTCACGTCAAGTTTTATAGAAATCAACCTATCGGTGGTCATTTTAGACCCAAAAAGCAAAATGTCATCATTATACTCTATATAAAATGGAACAATTAAGTACCCTAAAAGGTCATTTTTGGCCATAAAATTTGAAATTTTCAATAAAGGTTCTTTTTCTTTCAGTATATGATTGGGTAGGTTGTTGCGACATCTCGCGTTAAGTTTCATAAGAGTGGACGCATCGCTGCTTATTTTAGAGCCAAAAACCTAACAATTTTAAGTTTAGTTTTATACTTGGAACAATATATACCATGGAACAAGTACCCTAAAAGGTCATTTTTGGACATAAAATTTTACATTTTCAATGAAGGTCCTTTTTCTTCCCATATGTGATTGGGTAGGTTATTGCGACATCTCATGTCAAGTTTCATATTACAGTGAACGCATCGGTGCTCATTTTAGAGCCAAAAACCAAAATTTCATGATTGTACTTTAATAATTTAACAAGTACCGGTACCCTAAAAAGTCATTTTTTGCCATAACATTCGAAATTTTTAATGAAAGTCCCTTTTCTTCCAGTATATGATTGGGTAGGTTGTTGCGACATCTCACGTCAAGTTTCATAACAGTGGACTCATCGGTGCTCATTTTAGAGCCAAAAACCAAAATTGTATTATTGTACTCACTACCAGTACCCTAAAAGGTCATTTTTGGCCATAAAATTTGAAATTTTGCATGAAGTTCCTTTTTCTTCCCATATGTGATTGGGTAGGTTGTTGCGACATCTCACGTCAAGTTTTATAGAAATCAACCTATCGGTGGTCATTTTAGACCCAAAAAGCAAAATGTCATCATTATACTCTATATAAAATGGAACAATTAAGTACCCTAAAAGGTCATTTTTGGCCATAAAATTTGAAATTTTCAATAAAGGTTCTTTTTCTTTCAGTATATGATTGGGTAGGTTGTTGCGACATCTCGCGTTAAGTTTCATAAGAGTGGACGCATCGCTGCTTATTTTAGAGCCAAAAACCTAACAATTTTAAGTTTAGTTTTATACTTGGAACAATATATACCATGGAACAAGTACCCTAAAAGGTCATTTTTGGACATAAAATTTTACATTTTCAATGAAGGTCCTTTTTCTTCCCATATGTGATTGGGTAGGTTATTGCGACATCTCATGTCAAGTTTCATATTACAGTGAACGCATCGGTGCTCATTTTAGAGCCAAAAACCAAAATTTCATGATTGTACTTTAATAATTTAACAAGTACCGGTACCCTAAAAAGTCATTTTTTGCCATAACATTCGAAATTTTTAATGAAAGTCCCTTTTCTTCCAGTATATGATTGGGTAGGTTGTTGCGACATCTCACGTCAAGTTTCATAACAGTGGACTCATCGGTGCTCATTTTAGAGCCAAAAACCAAAATTGTATTATTGTACTCACTACCAGTACCCTAAAAGGTCATTTTTGGCCATAAAATTTGAAATTTTGCATGAAGTTCCTTTTTCTTCCCATATGTGATTGGGTAGGTTGTTGCGACATCTCACGTCGAGTTTTATAAAAATTAACTCATCGGTGCTCATTTTAGACCCAAAAAGCAAAATGTCATCATTATACTCTATAAATGGAACAAGTACCCTAAAAGGTCATTTTTGGCCATAAAATTTGAAATTTTCAATGAAGGTCCTTTTTCTTCCAGTATATGATTGGGTAGGTTGTTGCGACATCTCGCGTTAAGTTTCATAAGAGTGGACGCATCGCTGCTTATTTTAGAGCCAAAAACCTAACAATTTTAAGTTTAGTTTTATACTTGGAACAATATATACCATGGAACAAGTACCCTAAAAGGTCATTTTTGGACATAAAATTTTACATTTTCAATGAAGGTCCTTTTTCTTCCCATATGTGATTGGGTAGGTTATTGCGACATCTCATGTCAAGTTTCATATTACAGTGAACGCATCGGTGCTCATTTTAGAGCCAAAAACCAAAATTTCATGATTGTACTTTAATAATTTAACAAGTACCGGTACCCTAAAAAGTCATTTTTTGCCATAAAATTTGAAATTTTCAATGAAGGTCCTTTTTCTTCCAGTATATGATTGGGTAGGTTGTTGCGACATCTCACGTCAAGTTTTATAAAAATCAACTCATCGGTGCTCATTTTAGAGCCAAAAACCAAAATTGTATTATTGTACTCACTACCAGTACCCTAAAAGGTCATTTTTGGCCATCAAATTTGAAATTTTGCATGAAGTTCCTTTTTCTTCCCATATGTGATTGGGTAGGTTGTTGCGACATCTCACGTCAAGTTTTATAGAAATCAACCTATCGGTGGTCATTTTAGACCCAAAAAGCAAAATGTCATCATTATACTCTATATAAAATGGAACAATTAAGTACCCTAAAAGGTAATTTTTGGCCATAAAATTTGAAATTTTCAATAAAGGTTCTTTTTCTTTCAGTATATGATTGGGTAGGTTGTTGCGACATCTCGCGTTAAGTTTCATAAGAGTGGACGCATCGCTGCTTATTTTAGAGCCAAAAACCTAACAATTTTAAGTTTAGTATACTTGGAACAATATATACCATGGAACAAGTACCCTAAAAGGTCATTTTTGGACATAAAATTTTACATTTTCAATGAAGGTCCTTTTTCTTCCCATATGTGATTGGGTAGGTTATTGCGACATCTCATGTCAAGTTTCGTATTACAGTGAACGCATCGGTGCTCATTTTAGAGCCAAAAACCAAAATTTCATGATTGTACTTTAATAATTTAACAAGTACCGGTACCCTAAAAAGTCATTTTTTGCCATAACATTCGAAATTTTTAATGAAAGTCCTTTTTCTTCCAGTATATGATTGGGTAGGTTGTTGCGACATCTCACGTCAAGTTTCATAACAGTGGACTCATCGGTGCTCATTTTAGAGCCAAAAACCAAAATTGTATTATTGTACTCACTACCAGTACCCTAAAAGGTCATTTTTGGCCATAAAATTTGAAATTTTCAATGAAGGTCCTTTTTCTTCCAGTATATGATTGGGTAGGTTGTTGCGACATCTCACGTCAAGTTTTATAAAAATCAACTCATCGGTGCTCATTTTAGAGCCAAAAACCAAAATTGTATTATTGTACCGTACTCACTACCAGTACCCTAAAAGGTCATTTTTGGCCATAAAATTTGAAATTTTGCATGAAATTCCTTTTTCTTCCCATATGTGATTGGGTAGGTTGTTGCGACATTTCACGTCGAGTTTTATAAAAATTAACTCATCGGTGCTCATTTTAGACCCAAAAAGCAAAATGTCATCATTATACTCTATAAATGGAACAAGTACCCTAAAAGGTCATTTTTGGCCATAAAATTTGAAATTTTCAATGAAGGTCCTTTTTCTTCCAGTATATGATTGGGTAGGTTGTTGCGACATCTCACGTCGAGTTTTATAAAAATTAACTCATCGGTGCTCATTTTAGACCCAAAAAACAAAATGTCATCATTATACTCTATAAATGGAACAAGTACCCTAAAAGGTCATTTTTGGCCATAAAATTTGAAATTTTCAATGAAGGTCCTTTTTCTTCCAATATATGATTGGGTAGGTTGTTGCGACATCTCACGTCAAGTTTTATAAAAATCAACTCATCGGTGCTCATTTTAGAGCCAAAAACCAAAATTTCATGATTGTACTTTAATAATTGAACAAGTACCGGTACCCTAAAAAGTCATTTTTTGCCATAACATTCGAAATTTTTAATGAAAGTCCTTTTTCTTCCAGTATATGATTGGGTAGGTTGTTGCGACATCTCACGTCAAGTTTCATATTACAGTGAACGCATCGGTGCTCATTTTAGAGCCAAAAACCAAAATTTCATGATTGTACTTTAATAATTTAACAAGTACCGGTACCCTAAAAAGTCATTTTTTGCCATAAAATTTGAAATTTTCAATGAAGGTCCTTTTTCTTCCAGTATATGATTGGGTAGGTTGTTGCGACATCTCACGTCAAGTTTTATAAAAATCAACTCATCGGTGCTCATTTTAGAGCCAAAAACCAAAATTGTATTATTGTACTCACTACCAGTACCCTAAAAGGTCATTTTTGGCCATAAAATTTGAAATTTTGCATGAAGTTCCTTTTTCTTCCCATATGTGATTGGGTAGGTTGTTGCGACATCTCACGTCAAGTTTTATAGAAATCAACCTATCGGTGGTCATTTTAGACCCAAAAAGCAAAATGTCATCATTATACTCTATATAAAATGGAACAATTAAGTACCCTAAAAGGTAATTTTTGGCCATAAAATTTGAAATTTTCAATAAAGGTTCTTTTTCTTTCAGTATATGATTGGGTAGGTTGTTGCGACATCTCGCGTTAAGTTTCATAAGAGTGGACGCATCGCTGCTTATTTTAGAGCCAAAAACCTAACAATTTTAAGTTTAGTATACTTGGAACAATATATACCATGGAACAAGTACCCTAAAAGGTCATTTTTGGACATAAAATTTTACATTTTCAATGAAGGTCCTTTTTCTTCCCATATGTGATTGGGTAGGTTATTGCGACATCTCATGTCAAGTTTCGTATTACAGTGAACGCATCGGTGCTCATTTTAGAGCCAAAAACCAAAATTTCATGATTGTACTTTAATAATTTAACAAGTACCGGTACCCTAAAAAGTCATTTTTTGCCATAACATTCGAAATTTTTAATGAAAGTCCTTTTTCTTCCAGTATATGATTGGGTAGGTTGTTGCGACATCTCACGTCAAGTTTCATAACAGTGGACTCATCGGTGCTCATTTTAGAGCCAAAAACCAAAATTGTATTATTGTACTCACTACCAGTACCCTAAAAGGTCATTTTTGGCCATAAAATTTGAAATTTTCAATGAAGGTCCTTTTTCTTCCAGTATATGATTGGGTAGGTTGTTGCGACATCTCACGTCAAGTTTTATAAAAATCAACTCATCGGTGCTCATTTTAGAGCCAAAAACCAAAATTGTATTATTGTACCGTACTCACTACCAGTACCCTAAAAGGTCATTTTTGGCCATAAAATTTGAAATTTTTGCATGAAATTCCTTTTTCTTCCCATATGTGATTGGGTAGGTTGTTGCGACATTTCACGTCGAGTTTTATAAAAATTAACTCATCGGTGCTCATTTTAGACCCAAAAAGCAAAATGTCATCATTATACTCTATAAATGGAACAAGTACCCTAAAAGGTCATTTTTGGCCATAAAATTTGAAATTTTCAATGAAGGTCCTTTTTCTTCCAGTATATGATTGGGTAGGTTGTTGCGACATCTCACGTCGAGTTTTATAAAAATTAACTCATCGGTGCTCATTTTAGACCCAAAAAACAAAATGTCATCATTATACTCTATAAATGGAACAAGTACCCTAAAAGGTCATTTTTGGCCATAAAATTTGAAATTTTCAATGAAGGTCCTTTTTCTTCCAATATATGATTGGGTAGGTTGTTGCGACATCTCACGTCAAGTTTTATAAAAATCAACTCATCGGTGCTCATTTTAGAGCCAAAAACCAAAATTTCATGATTGTACTTTAATAATTGAACAAGTACCGGTACCCTAAAAAGTCATTTTTTGCCATAACATTCGAAATTTTTAATGAAAGTCCTTTTTCTTCCAGTATATGATTGGGTAGGTTGTTGCGACATCTCACGTCAAGTTTCATAACAGTGGACTCATCGGTGCTCATTTTAGAGCCAAAAACCAAAATTGTATTATTGTACTCACTACCAGTACCCTAAAAGGTCATTTTTGGCCATAAAATTTGAAATTTTGCATGAAGTTCCTTTTTCTTCCCATATGTGATTGGGTAGGTTGTTGCGACATTTCACGTCGAGTTTTATAAAAATTAACTCATCGGTGCTCATTTTAGACCCAAAAAGCAAAATGTCATCATTATACTCTATAAATGGAACAAGTACCCTAAAAGGTCATTTGAGGAAAATCTATTACCGTGACTTCAAAAGACCCAGGAAAACGATCTTCCAAGATCTAGTTTCAGAGAGTATCAATCAAATCAATATCATTAAATTGTTTTAACAGGCGTTTTCTACCTCTATGTGTCAACACTAATAATAATGCCCTACATATGTAGCTACTGGTACACACAACAGAACATGTACATTGTGTACATGTAATCATAAGGGTAAGCATGGTCTGGCTACAGACAAACTAATTATCTTGGCCACTGTTGACCCATAATTAATTGCTAAACATAGCTGTTATAGTCAGGGATTATTATCTTGGCTTTATGGCTGTGCGCCTGACCACAAGGATGTGATATTGAATGATAGAGCTGTCAATCCCCTTTGACAGATGTGATCTTTGACTAGTGGGCAACCAGGATGTGATATTGGGGTTTATGACTTAATCCTGGATGTGATTTTGAAGAGGTGTGAAAACACGATGTGATTTTAGCTAGGGCCCAGACACTGGATGTGATTTTAGTTAAGTGGCCAGACAGTGGATGTGATTTTGGCAAGGTGCTAACACAGGATGTGATCTTGGACTTTAACGACTTAATCCTGGATGTGATTTCTGGCTCGGATGTGATTTTGGATAATCCCTGCCAAAATCACATTCTAGCTCCAATATCACATCCACCAAAATCACCTTTCCATTTTTGTAGAGAAATCACATCCAGGCCATTCACAGTGATGGGTGGGGTACATCTCAAAGCTGTCGCGTATTTGTTTCTTATATTTTTTTAAATTTTTTTTGGGGGGGGGGGGGGGGGGTGGTCTATGGCCCATTAGGCACCAAAATGAGTTATCCATTCACTGGGGGAAAATCAGAAAGGTGTAGCTGGCGATCGGGAAAGGTGGGATAAATTAGGTGCGTGCAGTCGAAGGGGGGGGGGGGGGGTGGACATATGTTACCCTCCTCCGATCCAATGCTTACAAAAATCTGTCTATCCCCCCCCCCCCATAAAATAGATGACTTATATGATGGAAATTTTCCTTCCTCCATGAAATAACACATATCGTGATGCCTGTTCCTTTTGAGAACAATGTAACTGCTGAAGCTAGTTTACTTGGATTTAACAAGAAATGAAAGGAAATGAAGAGAAATGAAAAGCCCCTCCCCCATTCAACCAACGCGTGGATCCGCCCATATAAGGGCGAGCGCTTTAGCAAAACCTCTAACCCTTGCACTTCGCTGGTTTCCATATTGAAGTTAACGTGTACTTGGTATGTTTAGAGTTAGCCGGGAGCCAACGATGTGCCAGGGTCACGTCGGCCACGTATCATTCTGTCAGTGTCACACACACACACGCGTTGTGTTTACGGATATCTGCCAGCATTTCGTTGAAAAGTTCCACTTTCCTTGTGATACTAACAAGAGTACCGTCCTGAGCTGAAAATGAGTTGGTTTAGGTCTGTTCTGGGGTCTGGGGAGTCTTCAGCTCAACCGTCTGGAGCTGAAACGGTGAGTCTTTTAAAAAACGCTACCTTACTTAATTAAATCATGGAGGAAGGAATAAAAATACAAAACACACTGCGTACAGGGAAAATGGCGCCCTGTAACGCCCCGTCACACTCTCTCCCACCCCGTATCCGCGTATCCACCTCCCGGTAGGTGGATTGGACTTAGACCTTTTGTCAGAGCTTCCCATTTCAATTACGCACGCAAGTCAGATTCCAGCGGCCAGGGGTCGATTTAGAAAAAAAAAGTCGCATGCACTGGTGCATGTAGACCGAAAAAGTTACATGCACAAAATAAATTTTACATGCACAAAAAAGTGTGCACACAAGTCATAACCCAAAAGAACAATAGGTAGACATATTTGTTGTTTTAAAATATGTGTATTTCTACAAATTTTCAAATGTAGCTATTGTTTTGCTTTGTAAATAAAATGTGTTTTTGTACAATTGGTATTCGCTGTTTGTTTATTTCATCAGTGGTAATTAGCAATCTCTGACACGATGGCGAGAAGACGAAGGCGAAGCCGAAGTTACGTTACTACTGTAGTATCATGTTCCACGGTGTCAGAAGGCTGTTCGATATTTCGATACCGAAATATCGGCCCAAAAATATCGCGATATTATCGTGATGACGTCACTTTTTCCTTACCGGAAGAACGGAGGAATAATTTTTCTTTTTAAATACCTGATGGAAATCACCACGTGTACAGCATCATGAGATCGGGCCTACCGGGATCGGACCCGCCGGGACTGAGCTCGGTTCCGCTAAAATTTAATATCAGGGCCAGCCACCGAGAGATCGCGAATCGGCCTGGGTGCCGGGGCCGCGCCGGCAATCGGGGCAGGAAGTATCGGGGGCCGGGTTGATGACAAGGCTTCACTTGTTGAGTTGTTGGAGTACTACGACATTTACCTTCAGTTGGCTTCCTTGCGGCACTAGAAAGACGAGCGTTTGTTTCTATTTCGACACTGTTGATTAGTAACAGCCGATAATTTATACCATGGACACCCAAATCACACGTGAGCTGTCAAAAACATTGTCTTGCATGTCTTGTGCACAATGCATGTGCCGCACGCATTTGTCGTTTCTCAAGACGACTTTCGCTTCGTGTTAGATGCGTGACACTGGGAATAAGACGGTGGCATTCAGTGCGGTTGCTTGCACTTGACCAAGACTAGCAACAAAGCAACGCGCACGCGCAGATGTGCTTTTGGGGTTGGCTTTATTGATCAATTGCTCTAACCCCAGGTCGCGGGGGCTGGGTTAACGAGTCTTTTCTCAAGTCAATGTTAGCTGCGTGTACGTACATTGTACATTGGGAATAATACGGTAGCAGATCGGTTGCGGTTGTTTGCACTTGACCAAGACTACAACGATGGTAATATGCAGGCACGCACACATCATGTCGATCGTTGCGTTGCGTGCAATAAATGGATGCGCGCTGATGTGATACGTTGTTCAACATGGGGAAATATACCAGCAGGTACAAGCCTAAAAAAGTACATGCACAGCGTGCACGTTGTACCAGAGGTTTACGTGCACAGAGGAAAAAGTAAATGCACCAGTGCATGCGTGCACCCGTCTAAATCGAACACTGTTCCAGCCCCCTCGGAGGTTTGTTTTTTAAAAGGGAAAATGGCGCCCTCTATCGCCCCGCCACACTCTCTCCCACCCCGTATCACCGTATCCGCGTATCCACCTCCCGGTAGGTGGATTGGACTTGGACCTTTTGTCAGAGCTTCCCATTTCAATTACGCACGCAAGTCAGATTCCAGCCCCCTCGGAGGATTTTTTTTAAAAGGGAAAATGGCGCCCTCTATCGCCCCGCAACACTCTCCCACCCCGTATCACCGTATCCGCGTATCCACCTCCTGGTAGGTGGATTGGACTTAGACCTTTTGTCAGAGCTTCCCATTCGCATTACGCACGCAAGTCAGATTCCAGCCCCCTCGGAGGTTTTTTTTTTAACCCTAACCCTGCCAGACGCAGCACAGTGCATCTGTGGTGGCAGCTTCACTTTGCTTCACTCTGCACACAAGTCAATGTGACAAAGTATGCAATCTGATGCATCTGGCAGGGTTCTAGCAAACATGCCCTGGAGGGTTAGGGTTAAAAGGGAAAATGGCGCCCTCTATCGCCCCGCCACACTACATCCCACCCCGTATCACCGTATCCGCGTATCCACCTCCCGGTAGGTGGATTGGACTTAGACCTTTTGTCAGAGCTTCCCATTCGCATTGCAATTGCGCAGAGGTTATCCGCGTATACACCTCCGGGCCGCGGACATACATTGGACTTTGAAATTGCCCCCTTCGTCTTGTCAGACTCCATCCCACCGCGTATCCGCGTTTTTTAGGGGGGTTCTTCCGGGTGGCGGGGTATTCTGCAATTTCTCCGTTCAGTAGTTGGCCTCTTGACTTTAATAGACGTGAAATGCCAGTCAAAATTCTTGTTTCCCCCGGCATGTAGTCAACATTCATCGTTTTTGTATTGACTTTACTAACAATTTAGGCAGATTCGAATTCATGCGAGCCGTCGTTGGCGGCGCTATTTGCGGAACTGATTTTCTGTTGCGCGCTGTGACCGGCGTGAAAAATGCATAGGCAGAGTAATTACTATTTCCTGGTTACAGTGATAAGGCTTCAAAAAATTTCTGGTCGCCATTTTATTTATCAGGGATTTCTGCAGTCGATAAAAAAAATCAATGACAGAAGAACTTTCCTTGTTTAAATACGGCCAGCTGAATTTAGGTAAATTTTGACGATTTCCTTGTCTAACTTTGAGGGTAAAATTCTAACATAAGGGGTAATCTGTCGATGTTCTAGTGTCAGTAATTGGATATGTTGAGCGCAATTTTTAAGGATGCGCATTTTTTTAAATTTCGCGTGCAATTTTTAAAAATGCGCGTGGGGATTTTTTCAGTTAAAGTATGCGCGCGCAAATTTTAAATGCGCGCTTCGGACAACAACTCGGGCACGATATCTGACACGAACTACGTGGTAGACACGAATTATACATCGGCGTCAGATGCATGGCGGCCGTTCCATAATCGGCAGTAGGCCTGTTGACGATTTTGACAAGTTCTCTGTAAAGGGCATTTTGTATCCGACTCCTCTACAACAAGCCCGACAGTAAGAAGAGAAAAAGGAGAAAAACATTCTAGCGTTCTTGAAGGGGTTGGAACTGTCTTCCAGTCCTACGACAACTTTCAAAAATGTTGTGAAGAGGAGAGGGTTTAAAGTTTTGAGTTTTCCAGCTCGTGAATATTTGCAAATTCGTATGATATTACAATGTGTGTGTAGCATTTATTTATTTTAATTTATTTATTTATTTGATTTGCAAATATGTTGACATTGTTTGTGAACTACAAATGTATACCCGAATAAAGTTTACGATTTTATTGCATTATCTTTGTGGTGATGTCATATCATCTGTTGAATTGACCTTCAATTTATCATCTGTTATCATCACCTGAGATTCTGTGCTTCTATCTTTATGAAGTTGGGTCATGTTTGGCTTGACAAGTTGCCTTCGCATGACATTAAGGCGCCGGGGGGGGTGGGGGTGTTACATTTTCGGAGGTGTTTTTTTTCATTGGGAAATGATCTTAAACCTCTGATCGGCTATAAACTTCCCAACATTTAAAAGAAAATGGCAGATTATTAAGAAGCAATCTATAATTTGCATTCTTCACACAGCAACTGAGAGACTACTGGATAAGATTATTTTGCTTACTATGAAATAACTTATAAGGTCAGTAGTGGGAGATTATGTTGTCACATGGTCATGATGTGCACCCCTCACGTACGCATCCGAACTTTACAATTTATTTGCTTGTTCCTAATAGATTGAGCACTGTTCAGAGGATGCACGATACTTACTGCGCCGTGTATACGTCCGCCAGCCAGCTGCACATGGCCTGGGACTATTTGACGGAACGTGGGCCATGACGTATAGAGAATTTGTCAAGAAGTACAACGATTCGATATACACATTGCGCGGGCACTGTAGAAGCAGCGTGCCAACGTACAACTAAATTCTCACTACGTTCCGTAGACTGCGTTCCATAGATATTTAGCTAGATTCACGCAAGCTGCCGCTGTTGGCGCACTTCGCGATATGCTAATTTGGCATCGAAAAGGTGGCATGGGTGGCTTGTGCGTAAAGCGCTCGCCTCTCACCAATGTGGCCTGGGTTCAATTCCCGGCTCGGACCATATGTGAGTAGAGTTGTGCGTTGGTTCTCTCCTGTGCCACGAGGGTTTTTCTCCGGGTCCTCCGGCTTTCCTCCCTCTAAAAAAATCAAACACTTTCGATCTCTGGCTGTGCTCCGTGGTCATATATGGGTCGATGTGGCCGGCTGCCAGAGGCGCCTTTACGTGCCAGCGACTCGTCCACGTTGTAGCCGCGTCCTTTGCAATTCAGCATCCCAGCTGCGAGTAAGGATGATTAGCCTCCCAAATTATTAACTGTGACAGCTTTACCGACATCCGGGAACTCGCGAAATATTCCCCCAAAATGCTCGTATGCAGATTGGTGGTGTTTTCTTAAATTTTGAAGAGGTTTCAAGTCAGAGGAGGCCATCTTTGATTCATTCATAAATATTGCTTCGTACTTAAATAACAAAAATTCCAATCTCTTTACTTTCTTTGGCATAAATTGTCGCGGTGTTTATGAGCCAAGTTTTCGCCACTTTCCAGTTTGTTGGCATTAAAATTGAGGTACGTTGTTTTGGGTGGTCTCGCGTAGCTTGAAACTGCAAAATATATCAACTGTAAGCCTTTTTTTACTTGGTTAGCATTGCCGTGTCCTGGTTGCAAATTCAGGCTCGAAAAATGCCTGGTTTTGCCGAAAATCAAAAGAACGATCACGACATCGGCCGTTGGTAGCGCGCTTTCCGGAAACTCACGTGTTTTCCACCACCCCATAGGCCGCCGTGGTTAGCACGGCGGATTGACAGGGTTTTCTGAAATTGTGATGTGGTTCTGATGTAGAGGCCATCTTGGGTTCATAAAAATTCCTTGTACTTAAAAGGAAAATTGAAACTCGCAAGTCAAGATTCATGCTGAAATTACCGCCGGTGTTTAACACCCGTTTTCCATCGGTGTTGGGTAGTGTTTAGTGTCCGAACTCACTCTGTCATAAAAACTGCCCGGTATTGGTTTATTCCACGTAACGATCGACGTTGACACGCAAAATGCCCGGTGGAGACGAGAATGGCGAGGAAAGCAAAAGCTCAGATGACAATCATCCCCAAATCCAGGTATGTCAGATTTGTTTAGTTGCAGTAAGATAACCTAATAATAAAATCCAAAGGCAAAAATTTGACATATTTCAAGTGAAATAAGCAAACAAGATTTTTCACACGTTCCTCGGCTATAGGGTTAGAAATAGTCCCTGTTTAAAAAAAATGGAATTGCCCGTCACCCACGCTCAAGTATACTAGAAGGGTTATTCCATTATGTCAAATAGAGGGAATTAGATGTGATGTTAATCTAAATGTGATAGAATTAATTCTGTTCTCTTTTCAACGTAGGTCAAGTTATTTTTTAAAACTAATGAAAAATTGTGAAAAATTGTGAAAAGGGTCTGGGATGTAGGATTTTGTTTTATTTTTGAAAATAATTATAAATTATGGACTACACAGTTTTCATAATTATTGTTTGCATTTGTATGCCGGCGTTAAGCATGCGTATCTAAATACTAGAATCTACGGAAGCCCGCTCGCACGGGCCAGGTATCTCTTCTATTTTACAGCGGTGCGTTTCTCTTTAATGGTAGCTAGTCTCTCGGTTGCGACATAATAATTGCGGCGTTGCGGCCGCGACTTATTAACTCGCGGCAGCGACTTATGATCGCGAGATAAATCAGTCGCGGCTGTGAGTTACTATGTCGCGGCCGAGAGGCTAGCTCTCACGAAAAATAAACGCACCAGCGTGATAGAGAAACGCACCACTGTGAAATAAACAGGTAACCTACCTGGCCCTAACGTGCTTCCGTACGAATTTAACCTGGTAAATCTGTACTAATCGCAAAATATCGATGGCGAAACCAGACTAAACAAAATATGTTTGGCATGACTTTCGGTCCCCTAACTTAACTACGAGCTCACTCTGCGTAGTACGCAAGCTCAAATAGTGTTTTTCCCATGCGATTCAAAACTTACTTTGCCGCATGCGCATCAGTCTTGGTTCCAAGACGTCCTTTGCCCTCTACACACAAAGACCACATCGCTAAGGACGTCTTGGCCCTTTCGTAGTTTTGCTTAGCAATGTGTCCTTGGTGTACAGAGGGTGCTGTACAGCCATAAACATAAGCACCGAGCGATAAGGACATCTTGGAATGAAGACTAATGCGCACTCCCGGCCTAACATGAAGACGATGCACGGTGTACACGTACAGGTTCTGTATATATCACCGAGGAGAAAGGAAACACACAAAAATAATTCAGTCCTCGCACGTAGAGTCTTTTGTTGAAATCGGTCCTCTGACGTAGAAGTACGTGCTTAGTCCGCAAAAGAAAGATGGGGGTTGGTTATAATAATATATATATCCCTCCTGTGCACCTGGCCAAAAATCGACCCAGTTGTTGTACAGATCAAAACCTATCAAATGACAGATTGAAACACACACAAACTGTGAGAGTTGGTGTTAAGAGTTTTTGGTGGGCTGTGATAGTTATAAGTATAGGAGGGATTTATACTTATAACTATCACAGCCTATCAAAAACTCTAAACACCAACTCTCACAGTTTGTGTGTGTTTCAATCTGTCTTTTTGATAGGTTTTGATCTGTTTAAAGGAACAATTGGAAACACAAAGCATTGTCCTCGGACGTATTGATTCAGAAATCACTGCGCGTCGTCTTGGGCCGGGCCTGGCGAGCGCTGGCCAAGGAAAAACATACGTGTGGACCATACAGCTATACAGTGTATTTATTATTTATTATAAGCTCTGTGGTGCGGACAGACGGGAAAACGCAGAGTCACGCTAATAACGGAGTCCGCAAAAGAAAAGTTAAACCTGGCTGTAGGTTTTAAACTTTGCGTCGCGCTTTTAAAGCTTGGCGGCGACTTGTAAAGCACGGGGGGCCATGTACCACAAACGGCTTTACGTGGCACAAAGTTTGTTGTGTACGTTGGAGAATACTAGGACTCACAATTTTGTGGCGGAAACGGTATAGTTTGCCACTAACTAGTGAATAAATGTGGACATTATTTAGAATAACCTAGCGCAAACCGTTATTTTTTCTTTTCTATTTTTTTGTTTTGGTTTTAAACATGAATTGTGCGTTTGGCTTTGTTGTTAATGTTATGGTACACCTTGCACCCCTGAGCCTACTTACTGGAAAAATCATCCAGCAACCCGGAGGTTCATCAGTTTGGGTATTTGTGTACCACAATGAAATCATATCTTTTAAATAATTATACCTTCCCCAATTGGAAATTGCTAAAAATACATTGTTACAATTTGAAAATAACACTGATCTACAAATGATCTACGGAGGTCAATTTTTGTTGTAGTTTGTTTGTTTTTTTTGTTTTTTTTTTGTTTAGGGGCTGCCTCTGAAATGGAAATGCAGGCGATTTAACCCCCTTCTGTATTGCCACATTATGATTTTTGAAAAAAAAGAATCATTAAAACTATTTGCATCATTTTTCAAATTGAGACAATTCTTTATTAATTAAAAATATAACAGAAATACAAATGGTTTGTGAGTTTCAGCTACTGCAAAAGAAGACGGAAATTCATGAACTGAAATGAAAAAAAAATCATACCTATATGCCCGTTTTTTTCTGGCCGTTATCGTAAATATACCATTTATTTTGTGTGGCCTTAGTATCCATTTAGTTGTATTGTTTGTATTTGTTTGTGCATTTCTTTCCTTCTGCAATTTTGTGCACATATTATCTGTACTTATCTGTTCTTTTTCACAGCACTTAATACTTTTTTAGCACAAAAATCTTTACAAAAATAAATGATCATTTTTATTATTCTATATTTTACAGATAGATACTTCAGCAGGAGATTTTTCTACGTTGTCGCCAGATGTCATCACCAACAACATTATCATGGCCGTCTCCCGTGCTGCAAGTGGTAAAGCTGCGACTATAACATGGAAACAAGTAACCGAGCTGCTGTCGCGCATCTATGACACATCATTTCCTGAATCATCTGTCCGTACCAGTTTCAAGAATTTGGAGAAAACAAACAGAAACTTGCGCAAGTCGTTACGACACCAAGAAAAACTAGCCCAGTTTTTGAATGAAATATATACACCTCCAAAGCCAAGAGATAAGCGAAAACTGGCAGCGGCAGATGTTGTCGATGAACGAATTGATCCAAAGCCAAAACATTCAAGAATGAGTATGTTTCAACAAGCCGATGCAGACATAGGTACCGAAAATGCAAAACTGCAACGCCAAATGAAAGAGCCAAATGAAGAAATTGAAAGACTCAAACAAGCGAACTCACACACAGTTGAAAGACTGAATGCCAAAATTGGAAGACTGAAACGGGAAAACACAGAACTAAGAGACGCTCTTACTGCAACTAGGCAACGACTGAAACGTGTATATACAATAATAGGTAAAATAAACAAACCTACAAGGTTAATGTAAAGCATTCAGCGAAAGAACACATCGATAGCAAGGTTGCGAAAGGAAACCATAAAGTGGAAAAAAACTGCCCGAAATTGCAAATCACGCTTGGAATCTAAAACCGAAAAGCTGAAAGCATTGCAGATGCAAAAAGCAAACAGGAGGTGCCGTGCGAAAACAGCAAAGCAAAAACAGTTAAAGCAATCGAAGGTCAACACGCAGGTGCTAACCCAGGCACTGAAAACGAGTCTGGAAACAGTTAAAGAACAGAAATATGTGATTGCTAACATGGAAAATGAAATAGATGTATTGGAAAGAAAAGAAAACACATTAAAAGTGCAAACTCGCGAAGGAAATCGCATTCACCCAGCTGTTAAAGAAACATCCATGTATTTGCAAGAACTTGGTGTTGCGGAGGCCAATGTTGGCCCAGCAATTAATCGTGTCGTAACGACTTTGACTGAACTTGACTTCGATGGGCCACTCCCCTCTAAAAGTAGCCAACAAAGAGTTGCCTCAGAAATGAGAGCGGTGGCCAGGCAACATATTAGAGAGGAATTGGACGGAGAAAAGAACTTGACTCTTAAATACGATGGCACAACCAAAAATGGCCACCATCTTGTGGAAGTACAGGTTGCTTGTGAGAAAGAGACTTACACTCTCGGGGTTCAAGAGACAGCTGGTGGTACAGCAGAAAATTATGTAGATTGCATACAGGAAATGACAAATAATGTAGACACAAACATCATGAGGAACACAACCAACACAATGACAGACAGATGTATCACAAATAATGCAATTGACAGACAACTTGAAAAAATTACAGGCAACAAAATTAACTCATTCAGATGTGCAGTACATCCACTAGATACAATTCACAAACAGGCCGAGAAGATGGTGCATGAATACGAAATTAAACGCGAGATAAATGAAAATGGAGATAACAAACATCTGCCATACACACACAAGGGGGAAAGTACGACTCGGGCGTTGTTGCGAGCATTTGACAGAGTTATACATTGTAGTGCAACTGGGCTTCCAAAGGAGTTGCCACATTACCTAAAACGGCAGGGGTTGGGGGGAGGATATCCAAGGTGGGTGGGTAATCGTTTTAACATTTTTTTTTTCAACGCTGGGCTATTATATTTTTACAGGGATCACATACTGGAGTTTTTTCAAAAATTCATCCTGCCGAGAAATGGTCTTCATGTTTCAGTCCAAAATGCACTTCGCATCAAGCCTTTGATGCCCATTTTGCGGAGCTTGGGTCTCCTCGATAAGTATTTTACCGGTCCATGGATGCGCTGGCAGGGTGACACCCACAATATTCTACAAACCAGTGAAGTTTTCACACGTGTCATCGCGGAATTGAGGTCCGCAGACTGCAGTACCCTGATCAATGGATTCCACATATCGGCTTTTGGAACAGAGGTCACCAAGGATGACAAGTACAACAAACTCTGCGAATCCAACAGCACTGATGAAGAGACAGCAACCGTATTTCGGGACTTACTTGATGAGGCGGTCAAGGTGATGGAACGGCAGCTCAAAGATTACTTACCGGGTGGAAAGTATCACCAGCCATCACCATCACTTCAGGCCGAGGCGGCATCTTGTAGTTCAAACAACATTTCCGGTGAGCGAGTTTTTGCCATGTGGGATTCCAGAAAGCAACTGGCCAGAACAGCATCGGTATCCAAAATATCCAGCAAAACCACCTTCAAAGTCAACAAGGTACGGCAACATTTTCTTGCGGGAAAGTCAAAGGAACAGAAAGCAGACATCATAAATGCTGCAACAAAAGAGGCTCGCAAGGACAGGATAGTAGACAAGGCCAGAGAAACCATGCTACAGACCAAAATGAATGACAAACTAACAGAATCCAGGAAGTTAATCGAGAAACGTGAGGCGAATAGGAGAGAGTACAAAGAGAAGCTACTGGAAGATATAATAGAACATGGGTTTTGGCAAACGGAACAAGATATACACAGTGGGGTCGAAGGAAAGTCCAAAACACGGGCATGTGCGATGTTGAAATCACAAATTAGATTTCGTATCCACATGCTAGGATGTCATCCTCCAAGAAAAATCATGTACACGGAGGCTAATCAACAAGAACTCACGGACTTCCTTATAGAACTCACACTTTCTGAAATACCGGAAAGTAGCACAATGTTGTGCAGTATCCTTCAAGACCCACAAAGTATCGTAGGGTTCCACTTTAATCAGAAATGGGCAACAGAATACGACGACAACATGTGTACAGGAGCGATACTTAGATGTGTAGAAGATCCAGGGAAAGACGTTGAATATGTTTGTAAATGTGAAGGAGAGGATGATGTCACTGTCCAAACTGTTGCAGAAGTCTTGGCAGATATGGCTGTTGGGGACTTGTTTTTCTTTGTTTAAAGGTATGGTACTCTTTTCAGTAGGTATTTATCTTCATCTGCAAAGAAAAATAGAGCAAATATATTTGACAAAACTGCATGTTGTGTAGAAAACAATAAATATTTCTTAAAATCATTATTTCGAAAACAAACCAGTTTCATATATGAACATGTATATACACAAGTATTGCCTGTATTTGTTCTTTATTTTAAAAATATTCTCAGTATTCTAGTGCTTTCAGTAAAAATCATGAAAATAACTAATAGTTGACAGCTCTACATTTTCACTCCCCCTTTTTTCAATTTCCAGACTCATGCCAGAAAATAGTGATAAATTTGGAGCGTAAGGATGTGAAGTTTAAACGTACGAATACATCAAATCCGTTTACAAATTTTCCCAAGTGTTTAAACGCCGGAAATCAAATTTTAGAAATTTGACTTTGTACTTAAGTAATTTGTAAATTTAGTGTACAAAGCATTAGAAACGCCTTTAGTGGATCTAGTTATCGCATTCCAATAAGTTTCATTGATACATACGTCTCAATCACCTCAAACCATCTTTGTCAATGATACACAGTGTATACAATTAATTGTGTTTGATGTTTTCAATATGCCGCTGGGCTAAGATCAATACTTGGCCCGGAAATGTTGGCTAAACGTTTAAAACGCTAAGGGGAAGATTTGCTAAACGTTTATTAAATTCAAAGTAAAATCACATCCTTACCACCAGGTCGGCACAACATAGGAGTGCCTCCGAGAACGGGCCCACCGGCATAACACTTGACATTGACAGTGCTCGTGGCCGGCCATGGCTACAACATAGTGCATAGATCATGAAATTCTAAAATAACTAATGACAACCATCATATCCTTCATACTTCAGATCGCCTTGCCCGTGCCGCCCCTGACAACCCAATATTGGCTTATAGGCGCCCCCGCAATCTACGAGACCTGATTGTTCGAGCCGAGGTCCCCACCTTGGCTGCATCCCCTCCCATACAGCATGGCACTTTTAAGTGCGATTCCAGGTGTGTTGTTTGCCAGACTCACATGCAGGAGTCTGACTCCTTTTCTGGCCATTCATCTGGAACTACTCACAGAACCAATGGCAACATTACTTGCAACACCTCTAATGTCATATATCTCATTTCTTGCAGGGTTTGTGGTATCCAGTATGTCGGGGAGACCAAGAACACGCTCAAGAAGCGTTTCTATGGCCATCGATCGACTGTAAACACCAAGAAAATTGACACCCCTGTTGGTCATCACTTCAACTTGCCTAACCATTCCATTTCTGATATGATTCTACAGGGCATAGAATCACTTTTCCACCGCAAGGACTCAGTTCGCCTCAGCCGAGAGAAAGTTTGGATGAAACGTCTTCGGACTATTCAACCACATGGTCTAAACATCCAGGAAGGGAATGATTAACTTTTAATTTTTTCCCCCATTGTCATTTGTTTACAGATTATCCTCCTGGCAAACCCTCTTGGGGTCTCTTGGCCAAATGGGGTTGTCTTACCATTTCCTGTTTATCTTTGCCACTAACCACATTCCTTTGTCCAATTCCCCAGCTTCAACCTTCATCCTAATCCCTCCCCGCATTCATCCTTACCCAAACCTCTCTCTTTGATGTTTACCCACTGCCATGCTCCCTTGCATCCTTCTTTTGTGTTTCTCCACCCACCCCCTCATGCATGTGTGTTCCCTACATGTTTGTTTCTTGTACTCTGTCATTTGCCTTTGAGAAAGAACTTGCTTAAGTTCGAAACGTCAGGCCAGCTAATTTTTTGAAATTCTAATTTGTAAATTACTAACATATGGCGTCAGAGGTACTGCACTCGAGTGGTTCAAAGATGATTTGAGAAATAGGAAACAATTTGTTGTCTGGCAAAATAAAAAGTCCAGTTACAAACCAATCGTCTGTGGTGTACCTCAGGGCTCAATCCTAGGGCCCATCTTGTTTCTTATTTATATTAACGATATTTGTAATTCTACTGGACTTTTGACGTTCATCTTATTTGCAGACGATTCAAACATATTCTACAGTAGTAAAAACTTAAATGATGCTGTTAACCTAATGAATAGTGAGCTAACTAATGTATTTGAGTGGTTTGTGTGTAATAAATTATCTTTGAATTTTAAGAAAACACATACGATGGGTTTTTACAAACCGTACTGTAGATAAAAAAGCATTAAGATGTATTTTAACAATAATCATATTGAAAAGGTTGATTAGTGTAAATTTCTGGGAGTCATTTTTGATGATGAGTTAACTTACGTGGAGAAATCATTGTCAGAAAGTCCTTACACTTATATCTAGCAACCTTGGCATTCTTAGAAAACTTAGATTGTTTTGTCCCATCTCGAATTCTACTTTCTATTTATAAAACGTTATCCTTGCCTCATCTTCAATATTGGTATACTTGCCTGGGGAAATACTCATAAAACCTACCTTGATAAGTTGCTCGTTATTCAGAAGAAATCTTTAAGATTGATTTAACGGTTCTAGCTTTAAAGATCACTCTGCCCCGCTATTCGTTAAGTTTAAAACCTTATCTGTATGATCTTTATAAATATCATTTGTGACCCGCTCCAGAAAAAGGTGATATAAGTCGCCATATGCATTTACGTGTAATGGCCCTTTCAACGTTGATAGGGTAAACAAAATTGTCAAAATTCCTTTTTTTGTTTTTTGTCTTTAATGACATGTTAAATATCTAAAGTTTCAGGTTTGGTGCACAACAATGTTGATTTCATTGAATTAAGTGAACAAAATAACCTTTTAAGAGTGCATTGTTCCATTGCATTGTATCAGAACTAGCTATTTCAAAGCCTGTTTTCTCTGTTGTGCAATTTGAACTCCATAGAACTAATTAATATGCAAAAACGGAAAGGGCTTTGGAGCTCTATCATGTACCAAATGAAAGCTGACATTGCGGGCTTTCCAAACACACATAAAACTCATTTTTCATATTTTGCGACATAATATACCTTTTTCCAGAGCGGGTCACATATGTACTTATTTGACGCAATGGTTTAAGTCGGAGAATACACTCGCAAGTGTGGATTCTTAATTTACTAATTCACTCGCCGCTTCGCGCCTCGTGAATTCTTAAATTACGAATCCACACTTTCTTGTGTATTCTCCATAACATAGATCTGAAAATTGGGATAATTTCTTTGGTATCTTGGAAGATTTGTCCTCTATTGAGATCTGAACCCAGGAAAAACCATAAGAATGTTAGGGTTGGCAATCTGAAATGTGGCCAACCCCACCACTTCTGTTGTAGCGCTTTACCCAGTATGGCTTTTTAAGCTTTTATTGAGCGACTTCCATACAAACATTATTTTAAAAAAAATATAAAAAAACAACGGTAACTTAATTTAGATGCAAGTGGTAATTTCGGGCTTTCCAAACATACATAAAACTAATTTTTCATATTTTGCGACATAATATACCTTTTTCCAGAGCGGGTCACATTTGTGTGCTCTAATGTATAATTTTGAAAAATATACGCTGCCCTTGAATATCAAATATGCTTCATGTTAACAAAGCTAGAACATCTCTACATCTCTCAACCGTTAGACATCAGCGTCCCCTCCTTTGGAACAAAATTCAATCTTCCTGCCCAGTAACGTCAATTAGAGCATGTAAAATGTATTACAAAAAAATACTTCTCACTGCGGTTAATGTTAATGGTGACTAAGAGCTAAATTGTTACTTTAATAATTGCCAAACATAGGTATTAATAACACATTGAAAGTTAAGGATGGTATAGTACATGTAATTTATTAATTTATTAAATTTATTACCTTGTGTAATTGTCATGTTAATTTAATGTAATAACATCCATTATTATTATTATTAATATCTCTTTTGGTTTATCCTGAATTGTATAGCTACATGTATTCCTTGTGAAGGGGCAGACCCACTACAAGCTTCAGCTTGTCTGACCTCCCATACTATTATTTTAAGTTTCGTTAAAGTTTTTTTCCATGTACATTGTACAGTATTAAACCTACATGTATCTAATAGTATGGAAAATAAACCAATCCAAACCAATCCATTATACATGTATAGTGCGGCTATACGTTATGCAGAGTATAATACGTGCAGACAATACGTGTACCCGGCATTATGTACCCTCCATGTTGATATCGATTGAAAGATTTGTATCTATTGCTATATAAACGCTCTTTTTCAAGCTTATTCCACAAGCTAAATGATCATAAACGCCCACCTACATGACGAGTAACCAATAGCGAGAGACCCTCAAACCTAAATATTTATCAACTCGGTGGATTTAGAGACAAAAATAGAGTAAAATAACCCTCACCGCGAAGGCCACGTGCTCCCCGTTTACACCGAGGTCTAGGAGCCTAGGGGACGAGTCAAAGTTTACTGCACATACATATATCGGTGCACGACAACAAACATCCTCACAAATCTAAAATTTTCCAGCCCTCCTCATACAATAGAAAATGTTTATGCGAGCAATTCCCATTTATAACTTAATATCATATAGAAGTTGATATAAATTAATTCACGGAAAAGGATATGCAACGCACAATTTTCTGGGGCCTAACTTGTACAGGGTGTCTCTATAAAAAGTATACCCATTTTAAAATTCAAATTATCGCAAAACTACACAATATTTCAGAAAAAGAAAAATACCTGTGGAAAGCTTGGAATGTCCTCTGTCCATTGGTATGAGGTTCATTATGTCACTGTCATGGATGACTGAACAAAAAATACAGTTATGAAAGGTGTCGAAATCAGCACTGTGACAAGTTGTTTTCTGGAATGACAAAGCTCAGACAGGTGTTCTTCACAATTTCTTTGCTGTTACGTAAGACTGCTGTTACGTAAGGTCAGGGATGTACATTTATGCATCACATTATGTAAGTATTCTTGGATGCACCAAAAGTGTTGCATGCCACAGAAAAAGTTCATACCAACAGCAAACATGGTGCAGCTCACAACTCAACAGAGGACATTTGTTGTCAAGACATACCATGAGACAAGAAGTTTCATTGCTGTCCAAAATGCCTTTAGGGACCACTTTCCTGAGAGGCAAGTGCCAACCAAAATGACTATTTGGAAAAATGTGAGAAAGTATGAAGAACACGGGACAAGCTTAAACCGTAACAAGGGACATTCTGGGCACAGACGAACTGGAAGGTCAGAGGAACATATCAACGTGGTTAGAGAGGCGATCGAAGGTAACCCAACGCTAAGCACCAGGAGGAATGATACAGGATTACCTCGTGCTACCTTCAACAGGATCACACGTCTGGATTTGCATCTCCATCCTTATCACATCCATGTTCAACATCAACTCCTACCAGCTGACCTTGCCAGACTTGCCTTTTCACAATGGTTTGTGGATAAATGTCACAGAGATCCACAGTTTCTGCAGTTCCTTAGTATCGGAGATGAGGCAGCCCTTTCCATGAATGGGAAAGTGAATTTTCATAACGAGCACATGTACGCTGAACTGCATCATCCACCGGGTTTTTCTTATGACGTGAACATGAGTAGGGAGAAAGTTAATGTGTGGATTGGACTTTGTGGTAATGGATCATTGTTAGGACCATTTTTCTTTGAAGGAAATTTGAACGGACAGGCATACCTGAATATGATCAATGACTTTGTGGTACCAGAGATGGATCAGATCTTCCCTAGACAGCGACGTGGAGCCTTCAGACGGGTGTGGTGGGCTCAGGATGGAGCCCCTGCACACAGACTTATTGCTGTGAGGAATCGTCTAGCAGAGCTTTTTGGTAACCGGGTGATTGCATTATTCCACCAGGTTGAATGGCCTGCAAGATCACCAGACTTGACACCCCCAGCTAACATTCAGGAGTTAAGAGCCCGGTTAGTGGATGAAGTGAATCATCTCCGCCAAGATCATGGGATGATAAGGCGAGCAGTAACAGACATGACACGAAGATGCCAACTATGCATCGTCAGAAATGGTGGGCATGTGGAGGGTACAGCACCCTAAATGTGTCGGGTAGCCTACATGTAAATACCACAATTAAAGGAAAGGATCAGAAAAATGGTGTTGTTTCTTCATTCATTGTCCGGTCACCACTGTCTACAAACTTGTCACAGTGCTGATTTCGACACCTTTCATAACTGTATTTTTTGTTCAGTCATCCATGACAGTGACATAATGAACCTCATACCAATGGACAGAGGACATTCCAAGCTTTCCACAGGTATTTTTCTTTTTCTGAAATATTGTGTAGTTTTGCGATAATTTGAATTTTAAAATGGGTATACTTTTTATAGAGACACCCTGTATAGCGCATGTGCACATAGACTAGATATAGAATTAAAAAGACTAGACGGGCAGCGCCATTTTTCAGCGCGTGGGGCGACGCGCATTATGACGATACGTTTTTAACCAGGTTCACAGCCTGAGTTGGACCTAATGAGGCTACGGGTGTAGGCCTGGTACAAGTAGTGCCATAACCTAATATTATGCCAGGCCCACGATCTGACCATTTATATAGCTCCATGGTTTGACAGTGGTGGTAAATTACATGTAGCTTGGAAATTCCAGACATGTGGGATTCGCCGTTTAGAGCTTGAAGACCTTGCATGGGGTACACAGCAGTTTTTTTCTTTGAGTGCTGATATCTTCTGTGGAAAGATTTTGCTTTAATACATGTACCCCTCACCAAAATGGATCAGGAACAGCAACATTTTACAAAATAACTAAACCCTCCTTGATAACAACTGTCTGAACATGTGGCACAACCGGTTATTTCAAGATTTATGTCAGAAAAATCTGTAAAAAATGAGGCAGAAATCAACATGAATGTGAACACTTTGAGTTACCATACACTGTGCACCGTGCCAAGAATATCTAACACAGAAAACACAAACTTTCTTCCTCTTATATTTCACGAAAATTTCCCAACAAAATTCTGAAATTTAAAGGTTGTGCCAAGTGTTTATACAATTCTGAACACAGAGGGAAGGTTATTTTCCAAGATTTGCTGTTCCTGTCTGATTTTGGTAGGGGTATTTATAAAGTAAAATCTTTCCGAGAATTCGATCAAGTTAAACCTGAAAAAGCGATAAATTTTTCGTGCAACCCGGAGCATGCACAAACGAGCTGTGTACGAAACAATGGTAGTGGATTCTTGAACATGACATGAACGATGGTTTGCGATCGATTACCCAGCCAGCAGCAAACAGCCATTGTAAATCGAGCCTCGATGCGCGCGCAGTGCCGCTGGATGGGTAATCGATAGCAAACCATCGTTCATGTCATGTTCAAGAATCCACTCCCATTGTTTTGTACACAGCTCGTTTGTGCATGCTCCAGGTTGCACGAAAAATTCATCCTTTTTCAGGTTTAACTTGATCAAATTCTCATTTTGAGGGGATCGGTCCCTGCATGAATGACTACTCTGCGTTTTGGGTGAGTGTTTGGTTGATATATTCAGGGAAACGGAAGATATCGGCGCTCAAAGAAAAAACTGCTGTGAACCCTATGCAAGGTCTTCCAGCTCTAAACGGGGAATCTCATATGTCATGAGCCTAGATCTGGAATTTTCAAGCTAGCGGTGAATGCACCTGCAGTGCTGCGTTCCACTAACGCGAACGTTGCCAACGTTTGCCAACTACGCGAACAATCTTCCATAGGATGTGCACACAAAATTGGCGAATGGTTGCATTGTTCACGTGAGTGGAACGCAGCCCAGGATTGGACATTTTTGTTTAGTGCCCAACCAACCGTTGCATTGGGTGGGGACTTTGATTCGTTAATAAAAATGGGTTTTTTTCCCCCATAGATTTTTAAAATTCCTGACCATTTACGGTTGGGGTACTTAAAATCTTTCCCAGGACATACTCGGGGTACTGACAATATTTCAAAATGTGAAATTTGTTGTCTGGATCCTTCAACATAGTAAAATAAAAGTGGAATTTTCATTTTGGTTCCTAGTATTATTATTATTGATACCTTGCATACCTAGGTTGCACGACTCTGTGACAGGGTCCAGTCTTCTACACTCCTTGATGACAGGCGGGATGCGGTACGAGCACTAAAATCACTCTCAAAGGTATACATAATGTTACGAAGCTAGTTCAAGCTTCCAACTTCCTTACTTCCCTCCTTACTTCCCTCCTTACTTCCCCCTTACTGCCCCCCTTACTGCCCCCCTTACTGCCCCCCTTACTGCCCCACTTCCTGCCCCACTTCCTGCCCCACTTCCTGCCCCACTTCCTGCCCCACTTCCTGCCCCACTTCCTGCCCCACTTCCTGCCCCACTTCCTGCCCCACTTCCTGCCCCACTTCCTGCCCCACTTCCTGCCCCACTTCCTGCCCCACTTCCTGCCCCACTTCCTGCCCCACTTCCTGCCCCACTTCCTGCCCCACTTCCTGCCCCACTTCCTGCCCCACTTCCTGCCCCACTTCCTGCCCCACTTCCTGCCCCACTTCCTGCCCCACTTCCTGCCCCACTTCCTGCCCCACTTCCAGGCCCACTTCCAGGCCCACTTCCAGGCCCACTTCCAGGCCCACTTCCAGGCCCACTTCCAGGCCCACTTCCTGCCCCACTTCCTGCCCCACTTCCTGCCCCACTTCCTGCCCCACTTCCTGCCCCACTTCCTGCCCCACTTCCTGCCCCACTTCCTGCCCCACTTCCTGCCCCACTTCCTGCCCCACTTCCTGCCCCACTTCCTGCCCCACTTCCTGCCCCACTTCCTGCCCCACTTCCTGCCCCACTTCCTGCCCCACTTCCTGCCCCACTTCCTGCCCCACTTCCTGCCCCACTTCCTGCCCCACTTCCAGCCCCACTTCCAGCCCCACTTCCAGGCCCACTTCCAGGCCCACTTCCAGGCCCACTTCCAGGCCCACTTCCAGGCCCACTTCCAGGCCCACTTCCAGGCCCACTTCCAGGCCCACTTCCAGGCCCACTTCCAGGCCCACTTCCAGGCCCACTTCCAGGCCCACTTCCAGGCCCACTTCCAGGCCCACTTCCAGGCCCACTTCCAGGCCCACTTCCAGGCCCACTTCCAGGCCCACTTCCAGGCCCACTTCCAGGCCCACTTCCAGGCCCACTTCCAGGCCCACTTCCAGGCCCACTTCCAGGCCCACTTCCAGGCCCACTTCCAGGCCCACTTCCAGGCCCACTTCCAGGCCCACTTCCAGGCCCACTTCCAGGCCCACTTCCAGGCCCACTTCCAGGCCCACTTCCAGGCCCACTTCCAGGCCCACTTCCAGGCCCACTTCCAGGCCCACTTCCAGGCCCACTTCCAGGCCCACTTCCAGGCCCACTTCCAGGCCCACTTCCAGGCCCACTTCCAGGCCCACTTCCCGCCCCACTTCCCGCCCCACTTCCCGCCCCTTCCTTGCCCCTTCCTTGCCCCTTCCTTGCCCCTTCCTTGCCCCTTTCTTTAACATTGTATTGGATGACTTCCATAAATAAGTAATGTAGGTTTAAATAGAAATGGTATACTAAGTTTAACCCCTTGCATACGGGTATTATATGGGGGCGCCATGCCGACTTGTGCAGCCAAGTGAAACGGAAACAAGAGGCTTGTGCAGCCAAGCATAACGTACACGACACCCCAATAATGGATTGAAAAAGTAGAGATTGGCGTGTATAGACGTCAGCCGGCCAAGTGGCAATTTTCAATCCGCACATGTCAACCGGGCGCAAGGGGTTGAAATGTATCCACATGTAGTATGAAAGATATCAATTATCCCTTGAACACTAAACAAAGACGAAGTTGATTTCTGTAAACAATTATCTAATGTTAGTAGGGCTGTCCTGAATATACCGAATAGTCGATATTCGATCGTCAAGCGAATATTCGAATACCATTTTGCCAGTTCGAATATTCGAAAAGATATACATGTAGGCCTACGTACAGATACGACTCCGATGCTATTTTAATAGAAAAGTTACGGCGCTTAGCAGTGTCAAATGCCGCATTTTTGTCAATCGTAATTTCTTTGGACGTATTGTTCCAGTCCATAAAACCCTTGATACAACAGGGGCATGCAAAAAAAATGGCGTTTGAACAGTCCATAATATCAATCACCATATGTAAAACACCGGCAAGCTTTTACGTGCAATTTTTTTTTTACCGGTGTGGCATGCACTGACAACTTGATCGGTGAGTATCGAATATTCGGTCAAACCCAGTTTCGAATACTAAATTATTCGAAAATGAACAGCCCTAAATGTTAGAATGTTTTTAAATTAATCTCTCGCCAGAAATTCCGTCTGGAGGTAGGGACCCAGTGCATGGACGTGCTGCTGGGCATCTTGCAGACTGATCGTAGCGACTCGGAGATTACTAGCTATGCATTGGAAACCCTGCTGAACATCATATGCCCAACCTTAGACGATGACGATGGTGAGCATTGAAGTTTACCCTAAACCCCCCCAGGCTTTTGCACTAAGCAGAATACCAAACGCCAACAACCAACCATTCCACACATATGGGAATGTACTGAACCTGCCATCGTCCAACAGGCTGTTCAAAGGAAGGGTACTGGGTATGCCAAACTGCAACACCCCCTGTACTGTTCGATTTTGATGGACTTGGGACATGAGGCCCTGGGCAATGTTTCAGATGTGTTGCCTTGTAATACTAAACTCATCAAAATCTAACTATATGTTTGTACACAAGTGTTTTTTGTTTATTCAGACTCATGCAGCGAAGTGTAAACTTTACCCTCCAATTTCTTAACAGGTTTACACATTGCCTATGTGTCCCCCACTCAAGCACAGTCCAACACCCTGTACCACGAGCCAGTCACTGCACCGAACCACCCCTGTGTGTCCCCACCTAAGCACAGTCTAACACCCAGTACCACTAGCCAGTCACTGCACTGAACCACCCCTGTGTGTCCCAACCTAAGCACAGTCCAACACCCAGTACCACTAGCCAGTCACTGCAATGACCCACCCTCGAATCCTCACTCAATCAACATCCAACACCATCACCCTGGACCTTTGTTCCCTAGTCTCACAAAGTCCAACAACATGTTCATAATGTTTGGTACGGAACCATCCACAACTTGGCAAAACCCACCGTTTGATGGGCTTGGGGTAATTAGGTTTATCTGTCAAAATGCAGGCAAGACACATTGTCACACCCGGGATCTGCCCGGGCTTGACTCGATTTTTCAACCCAGCGTTCAATCCTGCATCACTTCACACTTGTCTCAATTTCAACGCAGGGCAAGCTTTTAAAGCCCTGCTGACATTGCTACAATAACCATCATTTTATTTATGGTGGCATGGGTGGCTTGTGCGTAAAGCACTTGCCTCTCACCAATGTGGCCCGGGTTTGAATCTCCCGGCTCGGACCATATGTGAGTAGAGTTGTGCGTTGGTTATCTCCTGTGCCACGAGGGTTTTTCTCCGAGTCCTCCGGCTTTCCTCCGTCCGGAAAAATCAAACACTTTCGATCTCTGGCTGTGCTCCGTGGTCATATATGGGTCGATGTGGCCGGCTGCCAGAGGCACCTTTACGTGCCAGCGACTCGACCACGTTGTAGTTGCGTCCTTTGCAATTCAGCACCCCAGCTGCGAGTAAGGATGATTAGCCTCCCAAATTATTTAATTATTATTTATCCGCATTTTTTTCCGCCTTTATTTCAGATGATTTTGAGCACATTGACTTGGAGGCACGGGAAAAGGAAATTCGAGTCTTGAGTGAGCAGTTTGTCGACATCTTTCTCAAGAGCACTGAAAACGTCTCCCTCATGCTCAGTCTCCTAGAGGTGAGATTAAACCCCTCCTGTTTTTCTTCCTTTTAATAATATCATATCATTAGGCCTTTTCACACTAGGCAAATTTCGGGGTTGGTGCAGGGTTAAAAACAAGCAATGTTGCGCACTTGACAATTTTCAACCCTGCGTCAACCCCAAGATTGGTTTCAACGCAGGTTGAACTCCAAACTCCAAACCAGGATTGAGATTCTTGACCCATGTTGAAAGTTCACCCTGAACGAGTCAAAAAGCCACTCTAGGTACGGAGCTACAAAAAGAGAAAAAATTAAAGACTCGAGATGAAGGGAAATATGCACCAGGCAAAGAATTCCATAGAGATACAGAACGAGGGGAAAAGCTATTGGCATAGATTCTCCTTCTATCTCTAGGTACAGCTGGAGTATATTGGTGGGAACAGGCGGAGAGCCGAGTTTCACGCTCAGACACCCTAAGTGGAAAAACCAAGCTGGGCAAGCCGGTGGAACACTTGCCATTGCCATGGGTTGACTTCAACCCTAGTTGAGAGGCTCTGATGTGAAAAGTCTTAAAGCGCTTAACAATAATTATCCCTGGTCACCGGGCCATTAGATGAGTTTTATGTTGGCAGTTGAAGATTACCTCCATCTGTTCTCTACCCTCATAGATGCTCATTCATACTCCTGTATGGAGAGAGAGAGAGAGAGCCTATTGTAGTAAAGTGTCCATATGGCGCAAAAAAACAGTGCCACCAGGCCGGATGACGCCATTTACCACTGTTTATGCAGTTTCAATCCATTGTTGGATTATTGTGTATGTTACGCTTGACTGCACAAGCACATTGTGACCGTTTCACTTGGCTGCCAGAGCCGCCGCGACACCCCGACGTCTCCCGTAAAAAAACATACTCAAGGGGTTGAAGAGATCATCGTGTTCTGAAGTAACATTTTTCAAAAAAAGTTTGGACAGCGAAGTCTTTTCCGGTGTCTCGTGTGTCCAAACTTTTGTTCAAACAAAAATTTTCCATCGTCTTTTTCGTTGGCACGAAAAATTGCACAGAATGCAGATTCGGTTACCACGTCCCCCCCCCCCCCATAGCCTTGTGTGCATTTATCTGCCACGTTTTTCCCGAGAGAAAAATCGTCGAATCTTGTTGTGCACATGCGCAGTTGGAATACCGAAACTGGCTTTATATGGTGGCAGTCTTTTCCTATTGTTCTCACCAGTCATGTGCATGCTCAGAACGACGTGCACGCGCTCAGAACTAGCAAAAAGGACCGGTATGTCTGCTGTCACCAGTATCTCAAAAAAACTCCCATTATAACAACTATAAAGGTGGTAAATTTCCCAATCTGTATTCTCAGGAGTACGAGTTCCGTATCCGCTGGCCTGCTATCCGCCTGATGACGTCCCTGATCAATCTACGGTCCAGCCAAGTCCAGCAGATCATTCTGGTCAGTCCCATGGGTGTGTCCAAGCTGATGGACCTGCTGTCTGATAGCCGGGAGGTCATCCGGAACGATGTAAGGAGACGTTTGACCCTAAACCCCTGGCAGGGTATCTGCGGGTCTTTAAAAAGTCTTAAAAAGTCTGAAATTGAATTTTCTCAATTTAAGGCCTTAAAAAGCAATAAAAAGTATTAAATTGAGTTCTCCAAGGTCTTAAAAAAAATGGAAGAAGCGAGTAATGATTTTTTTTATCAGCTCGTAAATAACAATCACACGGTGTGTATAAAAAAATCAGCTATTTGAGTGCATAGCAATTTTTTTCTGAAAGCTGATCGCATGTGGAAGACTATGCACAATGTATTTACCAAGCATTCCAATCCCGGGATCCAAAATCCACCCATACATCTAGTGTCGGTCTGCTTATTTTTGGTCTTAAATTTTGTTTAGGGCAGCATTAAAAGGGTCTTAAAAAGTCTTAAATTTGACTTTCTGAAACATGCAGATACCATGCCTGGGCATTCTTTCTGGGAACATTTTTTTTTATGTAAGTTCGCCCCAAGCAAGGCTAAAATCCCCTCGAGGTACGGAGGTACAAAAACAAACAGAATCAAAGAATTACTATTCCCGAATCCTTCAAAATACACCACGGCAGAGTTGGAGTCGAGTCCCTGCAAGTCCTTTCACGAGTACTTTTGCAAGCCCAGTCAGAAGTCCTTTCATAAAGCCGGTCACAAGTAACTGGATGAACAATGACAAAGGAATGCCTTTGTCAAAGCTCACTTGAGTAGTTTGTGATTGGGATTAGGACTGGAGTGCTTGTGATGGGCTTGTGATGGACTTGCAGGGACTTGTGATGGACTTGACTACATCTTTGCACCACGGTACTATTACCGTGTAGCACATTCATTGTACTTTATAGAATCAAAGGGATATACAATCCTGAGCTGCTAAAAACTGCAGTAATGTGGTTTGGTGATAGGAAACTTGTTGAAGGTATTGCAAATTCTTGACCAAAATCAGGCCACAACAACAACAAATTGTGTTGCCCTTAAATGGGAAAAATCGGGAGGGAGGGTCTGTTGGTCAATTTTTTATTTTTTTAAAAATTTTGTTTAGCCATTCATGAAAAACAATACCGTGTCACTCGGAAATCTGGAGGCAAAAGCTTATTTAAAAGTAAGATGGCGAAATGCAGGATTATTGCGTCTTAGATGTTTTTAAAGACAATGATTTTAATCAAACTTGTTCATTTTGTGCGGGAAAAGGTGAGATTTTGAAAATTTCTTCTAAACAAAACAAAACAAAACAAAAACGCTACTGGACTTTTGTGACTTTAAGGGTCAGTCGCGGAGGGCAACACAAATATTATTTTTTGGGCCTATTTACCCTAACCTCACCGAATACTACAAAATACTTCTTGAGTAAACTGTAGTATGCCGTACTATTACTGCACTGGCCTATGAGAATTGAGTAGTATTTTGTAGTACATTGTACTGTACCCCAAGTGCATGCTGAGCACGTTAGGGTTAATGAACAATTTGACCTCAGCTTCTGATCAGTCTATCTTTCACAAGTATTATCGCTGCCTGCAACTGTCCTCAGCTCTGGCAGTGATATATCGAACCTTTAAATCCCCTTTCTTGTCAGTCTCCTGTGTTCACCTTAAGGGAGGAGTGGTTAATCTGTGGTCGGGCCAGGCCTTTGAAAAGCCCAGCCATGCCGGGGCCTTCGGGCTTTTACTCTTGCTATTGTGAGCCACAAATCACCTAACAATAGAATATCAACTAATCAATAAAGCCCGGCCTCTGCCAGGCCAGGCCTGGTTGTAGCCCCTCCCACACTAATCTGTACCCATTCACAGCTGGATCAAAAGATGCCTCAGCTGTCAGTCACTTCTGGGTGAACAATGGGAGTTGGCTGGACTCCAGAATTAATGGACAGTTTATTGTGTACAAACAGGGGATTATAGAAGGCCCGGGCATTCCAGGGGCTTGGCCAGGCTTTTCAACGGCCTGGCCCGACCACAGATTAACCACTCCACCCTAAAGTTTCTTTCTTTCTTTCTGACAGGGCCTGCTCCTCCTGACCGGTCTCACCAAGGGCAACGCCAACATCCAGAAGATCGTGGCCTTTGAGAACGCCTTTGATCTCCTCCTGAAGATCATCATGGAGGAGGGGGCTAGCGATGGAGGCATCGTGGTGGAAGACTGCCTGCTGCTCTTGCTGAACCTCCTCAAGAAGAACAGCTCCAACCAGACCTTCTTCAAGGAGGGAAGGTGGGAAACGAATGAGCGCTAATAATGAGAGGCGGTACCGGAAATGTGGAAAAAATTTTGTATCTGCCGCCAACATTCAGTCCGTTTTGTTTTATGGAAGTTGCCCAATAAAAGGCTAAAAGCCACTCAATTACAGGGTATCTGCGGGTCTTTAAAAAGTCTTAAATTGACTTTTCTAAATTTAAGGCCTTAAAAAGCATTAAAAAGCATTAAATTGAGTTCTTCTAGGTCTTTAAAAAATGGACGTATTAAAGTAATGACTTTTTTTAGCTCATAAAAAAAACTCCCCTACATAAATTAATCTTTCAGTGGACCAGCATGCCTTTTGTAATCGCAGCTCCAGCTCAGTCTCGTAAACCGGTCACACATTCTGATGGTGACATCATCTTAATTCATTGTCAGTTCCCCAAAAAGCTATTGTCGGCTTATTTTTTGGTCTTAGATTTTGTTTAGAGTAGCATTAAAAAGGGTCTTAAAAAGTCTTACATTTGACTTTCTGAAAGGTGCAGATACCCTGAATTATCATTATCATTATGAGTCATGACACCCAGTGACATAAATGAATAAAGCATTCTGATAATGCCCCTCACCCTCCCCACAACGATTAACAGGGACTTGAAGCTGTTGTCGGAAAAGTATACTGTAATTTACACGTATATATAGCTACAAACACAGATTCATAAATGCCTCAGCGAGTTTCACTATCCCTATTGGTCGAGAGCCTGTCACGTGGGTGTGTTTAAACGGTTGTTTAAACACGGCTGGAAGTTGTTTAAACACGGCGCGGTTTAAAACATTTTTTTCCGGTGTCACACGGAATGTAGAGTCCTACAAAATCGGCTCCATTTTATTGGTTGAACACTCGAGCGACCAGTCACTCTTCTAATAACGCAAGCGCAATACTACCGATGCGTCCGTATTTTAGAGTCCATAATTTCACGCTACACCGGCACTGCTGCGTTCTTGCACCACCTGGCGAGCACGTCGCGCGCGCGTCAATTTCCATATAAGGACTTGTTTACCACTACTCGCGGGTGGCACGAACCATTAAATAGCTGAAGGGGTGTTTTACAAACCAAGGTAAAACAAATTAAACAAAATCATTGGAAATTTATAATTTTCGGTGGTTTTCGGCTCGGGTCATTATCAAGCGCCCAGGCCCCAAGGCGGTTTTAAACGTACGTTTAAAACCGGCCCAGCACATATTTATTCCCTTAAAGAGGAACTAAAACCAATTTGCATTTTTCTACTTTAGTGGCTTTTCTGAGAGCTTATGCCTCCCCAAACCTAACAAAGTAGGTTTGAAGAGTTTATGCATGGATTTGGCAATTTTAGAGAAGTTTTACTTTGGAGTCGCTTTCGCTCAGAATCAGAAAAGCTCGGGGTCAACCGCGTGTTTACAATCCAATCGTGTGACGTAGCTGCGTGGAGATAGATGACGTCACTATGCGAGTGCCCATTGTGTTTGCGTGCGTGCATGTCTACTAAGTACTATGTGTTGGGTTTTGTCCTAATTTTCTTGTTCCTGGTGGTGCATTATTGCATGAACGTTGCACTGATGAGTTTGTTTATATTATTATATTATCCCCCTCCCCCGAAGACCCTTAGCTGCCCGCGCCCATGGCGCCCCGACACAAGTATTTGTTTTATCACGAATTGGTTGCAATGCCCACTAATGAAAATTTTGCTGTTTAGACGCTGCCGGACACCCCAACAATCGGTAGCAATCTGTACTCTAAACATCATCAATGACCATTTTAATACTTACTCGTGCCCTCTCCCTTTTCCGGAAAGCACCTCCAGATCGCATACGTCGTCGCTTAAAAGGCGATGGTGTCGCGCTGCGTGATCGACTCCTGCTCCCATCTTCAACATCGGCTTGGTCGTGGTTCATATGTTATAGCGGCAAAACAAATTACGTGTGCTCGAGGCACACCACTCCCGTGCGGGTCACCGGGGCCTCCGCGCCGCTGGACGGCGGGGAAAAATTACGTGTCCCGCTGGCCGTGCCGGTCTCTTGGAAAATCGAACCCGAAGTACGACTTCAGACCGCAGCAGCGGGCGCAGGCGCCAGCCGTGCCGTCCACTGGGTGCCCAGTGTGACATGGCTGAACCCGCCATTGGACAGTGCGCAAAATCTGCCGTTCGCGCCTCCCGCTGTCGGGTGCCCCGGGTCTGACGGGGCCCAGCGGAGCGCCGTACGGCGGGGTGGGAGCTCCGTCCCGCTCGCCGGACTCTGCCCAACCCGGACTCTGACGTGGATTTTCGGCCCGTCTGACTGGCCCGCAAAATCGGGTTGAAGGCCCGGAGTCCCTACCGGCACTTTTTCTCTCCCGGAACCCCGTCTTTGTACACTTTTTCTCCATCCGGGCTCGGCCCCTCTCCTCGCCGCCCGGCACTCGACCGGGCTGCCGGGGTGCGTTTTGGCCGGCCCTCAGGACCCTCTCCCAAGTGCCTGCCGGAGGTACCCTCTCCTCTCTGCGCAACGGGCGTACCGAGCCCAAGTTTTTCAGATTTCTCCACAGCAAAGGGTGCCCCTCTGTCAGTCTTTACTCCCCTTTTCTCTTCTCTACTCTCCTATTCTCTTCTCTACTCTACTCTCTCTTCCCTTCCTTCCTTCAACTCCCCGGCCGGCCTGCCTGCCTGCCTGCCTGCCGAAAGATTCGCCCGTCTGCGGCGCGGGCAAATCCCCCCTTCTCTCTGTCTCTTCTCTCCCTTCCTTTCTTTCCCCAACTGCCTGCCTGCCTGCCTGCCTGCCGAAAGATACAATTTCATCTTCACAGTCTTTCGTAAAATGTTCCTTACATATGTAACACCATTTCGTCAGCCTAAAGTCAGATCGCGTTGTTTACACAAACCGGACCCACTGCCGTCGTTGTTTCCCATCAACTTTGGGGAATCTTAAAAAAGATAGGTTCGGATTTTTGTCCGTATTTCTTGTGCAGCCACCTACCACACACGTTCTCGGCATAATACTTATTAACTTTAATACATTCGAGATCCGAATAACTCCAAAAGTAAGCTAGGAAGGCCGTGAATTCGGCAAAAAATGCCAAGAAAGTACGACCAGCGGACGACGAAAATGTCATAAAACACACGTGGATGATAGTACCAACACGCTGCAGACGTGATGGCTGCACGGCTGGGTAAGCGCACACACGTCATAAGGTCATATGCATACATTTGCATCCCTAATGACCTTTTCAGGAATTGAGACCAAACGCTCACTCCAAGGGGCAATTTTAGTCCATTTTTTTTCAATGAAATTAATTTTAATCGTTCTTTACCAATTTGTATTCGGTTAGAAGAATATACAAGCTATCAGAAAAGCCAATAAAGTGGAAAAATGCAAATTGGTTTTAGTTCCTCTTTAATATATGTTCCGTATTGACATCTCCCTGTCCCTGAGATTCTCTTACAAAAATGAATGGGAAAAAAGTATCTTGTAATTTACTTTATCCCTGATGCAATTTCCATCTTTACACTGATTACATCTTCCCCACTCAACCACCGAGCTTGCGGGGTCGGCTGTTCAAATCCAATGTAGCAGTGTGTACCGCATAATAAAAAGTG
Organism: Hippasteria phrygiana; assembly: GCA_037893225.1. Taxonomy (NCBI): domain Eukaryota; kingdom Metazoa; phylum Echinodermata; class Asteroidea; order Valvatida; family Goniasteridae; genus Hippasteria; species Hippasteria phrygiana. The sequence goes on along the minus strand of JAZGUH010000040.1, from coordinate 1,618,024 downwards.
AAAAGATGGAATTCGCTTCGGGCGTGATGTAAAATTAGGAGGGAGATTTTTACCATTTCCCCGACGTACTTTTCCTGAGGTACCCGCTGCTGCGTTGGATTCGAATCGGCCAGCCTACCCCAGTAAGCTCGGTGGTCAAGTGGTTAAGACGGTTACTAGTAAGCAGGAGGTCGTGGGTTCGAGTCCCGCCCGAGTAAGCCTGTGAATTGTTTTTCCCACAGGCTCTCGGAAAGCACTGAGCATATACAGTGCTTCATACACTATGTCGGTAACGAGCAAAAACAAAATGTCTGCTAACTTACAAACTTAGTGACAGGAAAGTAGTCAGACGTATATTGCCTTTAATATGATAATAAAAACCTTGACTCTTCTTCCCTCAGTTTTATTCAGCGTCTCTCTCCGTTCTTTGAACTTCAAACCCTGATTCCTCAAAACCCGGACGGCACGTGGTCGACGCAAAAAGTCAAGAATGTCCACTACATGCTTCAGGTGAGAATCTACATTTTCCTAAAAATCCCTTTAATACCCCTTTCAATACCACATTGTTTATTGGTTTTTATCTTCCCCCCGGTGCATACTTTGTTCAGTCAAGCATAAACCACTCAAGCAGAAAGAGCAGCCGACTGCTTGCCGAAAATGGTTGTATTTTCAACTGAAGATTTCACCCTCGAGAGTTGATTGAAAAGGAAAATGTTGAGTGTAAAGTTTGTTCCGTGAAAATTACTCTTTCATGTGGTGTAAAAATGAGTCATAACTGCTAAAATAGCAAAGTTACGGCTGTTTTCTCTTCTGGCCCACTTTATCAAACAGGAAACTTGTTTGTCACGTGAACAAATGGCACTCCATACACACCACTGTACAAGGAAAATTTGGATAGTTCTCTCCAAATATTGTAACAGTGACATGGATTTGAAAGCACCATTAGTCCAAAATTTGTCTGCCCGCTTACTCACCAGAACAAGATCATCCGAACATATAGCACCGATATTATACAATCTTCATTGGCTTCCTGTTAAATACAGAATACAATTCAAAATCCTGCTCCTCACATTAGAAGGATTAGCTCATTCCTACATACGAGACCTGTTACAACTCCGCAACCTGCGACCAGGCCTCAGATCTTCTTCATCACAGATACTTTCTGTTCCCATAACTAGCCTGGCAAGCTACGGGGACCGGGCCGTTTCCAGCTGTGCACCGCGTCTCTGGAACTCCTTGCCAGACGAGTTAAGGGATACAACTGATCTGTCATCATTCAAACGCGATCTTAAGACTCGTCTCTTCAATCTTTCATTTGAACCACAGTGATTTACAAGTGACCGGCGCCTTTGAATGGTTCGCCAGATACTGTGCGCCTTATAGATTCTCTGTAATTCTTAGAAAGATCTGAACAAGCTCTTTCGGTTGGCATAAAGATGTATGGAAAGCCAAAAACACAAGCCCTGCAGTTTGTTAAAAACATAGTGAATATATTTGTTGTTTGGATACTCTGGTGTGTGGTTTCCTTGTCCAGTAAACTCGTCATAGCAGCAGGGGTGCTGTGGCTTGTCAAGTGAACTCGACATCGGTAAGGAAAGGGGTAATGAATCTGTAGAACATTGCAAGTTGCCTGCGAAACGGCTTTTGTGTTGACTTTTTGTTGTAACTTCTTGATTAGGTCATTCGGAGTCTAGTATCACCCAATAACCCTCAGCAGGCAACCAGCGCTTGCCAGAAGCTTATTAACTCCTGTGGTCTACTGAAGCAGCTGTGCGGTATCCTGATGGCCAGCGGGGTACCAGCCGACATCTTGACTGAGGTAGGAAGCTCTTGAATAAGCCTATACCTTAAGGTCGTCACAGATTTGTTTTTATATAAATACTGTGCATTCTGGATCTATAGATCTGAAAATTGGGATAATTTCTTTGGTATCTTGGAAGATTTGTCCTCTATTGAGATCTGGACCTAGGAAAAACCATAAGAATGTTGGGGCTGGCAACCTTAAATGTGGCCAACCCCACCACTTTTGTTGTAGCGCTTTACCCAGTGTGGCTTTTTAAGCTTTTATTGAACGACTTCCATAAAAGAATAATTATTAATAAAAACAATTTAAAAAATAAATAAAAAAGGTAACTTAATTTAGTTGCATGTGGTAATTTCATTCTGTTATTTAACTTTTTCGAAGTGAACAAAGAAACTGGCAGGAGCGGGATTCGGACCTCCGGGTTACCGTACCGGCGCTCTACCAACTGAGCTATCTTGCCCTATGTTGGCGGTCTCCCAAATTGTCAGTATCTTTGTTCGGGTGGGCGCTAGTCCAAAGTCATCAACCCAGAATGCCGTATAGCCAGGGATCACGCCCAATTTTACGATACAACCTGGGAAGCGACATTGTGGGGATCACTCAATGAGTGATACGACTTTTTAACGTATAATTCATCAAACAATCCACAAGGTAAACTGACTAGGTAAATTTGAATACATTTTTGAAGTGAACAAAGAAACTGGCAGGAGCGGGATTCGAACCTGCCACCTCCTTGTGGATTGTTTGAATTGTTATTTAACTTGTTTGTTTTACTCAGACAATCAACACCGTGTCAGAGGTCATCAGGGGTTGCAAGGTCAACCAGGATTTCTTTGCCGGGGTCAATGCCCCATCCAGCCCTCCAAGGTAGGAAGACCGTTCTTAATTAACTTTTATGTTCTTAATTAACTTTTAAGCATTGTCCTCAGTAGCATAGGAAAACACGACATGTACATGTATGTATGTGTTGGTGAAAAATTTAAGATTTTGAATTGAATTCCAAAAATTAATGCGGTAAATGAATCAAAATGTTTACTTTCTGCAGAGTTTTTCATAAGAAGTACTACCTGCGTCAATGTGATTTTCCGCAGGAAAAAAAAAAATGCAAAAAGATATACCTTCTCTTTGTTGTGGAAATGTAGACGGGCACAGTTTGAAGGATTTTATTGGTGATTGTGTATTATGGAAACATGCATATTCATTGTAGCTGGTTCGCTAGACTTGTGCACAAACCTATGAAAGATGGCCATACTACCAGGGAATTGACACAGTCAAAGATCAAGACACCATATTGAAACCACGGGCTTGTTTCGGGGGTCACGGACAAGCATTGCAGACCTAAAAGAGACATGCTTTTTTATTCTTTTTTTTCAAATAACTTTTTTTAGACATTCAAAATAAACAGGTTTGGCATGTTTGGCAGGAAAAGAAATGTGTATTTTATGCATGATGCATTAAGTTGGCATTTGACACAACATGCGCTCATAAATTTTCCTTGCGGTAATTTCTCACATTACTTGTTTCTCACATGTCACAAATTACTCTTGACAAAACTTTAAAAATGAAACAGCGTTTATATTTTTTAACGAATCTCACAACTTTCACCCACAAAGTATTTCACATGAGCTCTAGAGTTCCAGGTGCCAAGGCCATGAAAGCTATTAAAGTAAAACCAGTTTGCTATTAAATCAAAATTGTTTAATTTAACCCTAACTCTGCTAAATCCAACAAAATCCAACAGTGGTAGAAAGCTGTTGTAATTGGTTGGATTTAGCAGTCAACACAAACTACATGTTGTTTGCATATTGTTGTATTCAGCAGGGTAGCAGCTAAATACACCTGTTGGATTTTGTTGGATTTAGCAGGGTGGAAGCTTAATATACCTGTTGCATTTTGTTGTAGTTAGCACAGTGGAAGCAGACTTCTCGTAGAATTTCAGTTGCATTTTCTTGGATTTTGAATGGCTCATACCCCAATACCTGTTGCATTTTGTTGTAGTTAGCACAGTGGAAGCAGACTTCTCGTAGAATTTCAGTTGCATTTTCTTGGATTTTGAATGGCTCATACCCCAATACCTGTTGTATTTTGTTGGATTCAGCAGGGTAGCTGCAAAATGCCAAGGTTGGTGTGTAGGTGGTACACTGCAGAATCCAACCAAATTTGCTGTTGGATTTTGTTGTATTTAGCAGGCCTCTCATTTCAGTTTTGTTGGAAATTGTTGGATTTAGCAGGGCCATATGAAAAAAACATTGAAGTGGGTTAGGGTTAATCAATTCATGCTGGTTTTCACTGAGAAATACATGTATTTGATAGCATACAAACTGCAGGGATACCAGACTTCCGGCAATTGCCGGAATTCTGGTTTTTTCATATTTTTGGGAAAAACCTCCGGCCTTCGGCATACAAATTACCGTAAGACCATGCATGCAGCGCTTTCCTACCTTCATGCTGCAATACACGTGTACAACGATTTGATTTACACGGGGGCCGGCACTATGCAGCGGACACTAGACTTACATACTATGTACACGCAACTGGTAAATTTCAGTCTGTGAGGAACGGTCACAATTTTTGTGTACGTTGCGTACCACTGGTGCGTACACACAATGCGCGTGCAGAACAAAATGCAATCAATCGACGTAATCGACTTGTATTCGCTTTACGCAGTCAAAGTAGGGGACCAGTTATGTTCGTGCATCAAATTGTTTCGCGAGCGTGCGTACTTACCGCGTGTGCAGTGTGTATACAACATGGCGGAATAACAACAGTGGGGATCGTTTGACAAAATGGAAGTTGAAATTATTACATGTATGCATAGCGTATTGAACATCTACGATGTGATTGCGTACTGTTCATTGTTGTACGTTACAGCTACGTTCGCTTTGGAAACATTCTCGTTGGAAAAATAAATTGAGCACTTTGTAAAAATAAAGCAGGCGGCGGCGTCCGAAAAATTGGGCAAAGTTTATTGTACAATGTACATGTACACGCATACATGTATGTAATTGTAGCGTGGCCCAGATTCCGGACACGCATTTTTGTTTCGGCCCTGCAGCCAAGACCAACTGGCATCCCTGAAACTGATATACCTGTATCCTCTGTTTAGATCTGGGCCCAGGAAAACCATAAGGGTGGTGGGGCTGGCAACCTAAAATGTGGCCAACCCCACCACCTCTGTTGTAGCCCTTTACCTAGAGTGGCTTTCAGCCTTGTAATGGGCGACTTCCATAAAAAGAAACCGGTCAAATATAGCCAGTCCGTGTAAAAACATATTCTGGAAGAAATATTTGAAGATAACTAATTAAAATTGCCAGAGTTTACATTGTTACCAGGGTGAGATTTTTCCTGATTTCAGGATTTTGTGTCGGGATTTCAGAATGTTTTTAAAGAATCTGTTTCGCACTCTGGAATTCCTGAGGTGTTGTCCTAAAGGTGTTTTTTCCTGTAAAAGTGGATATAGGCCAATAAAAACGGATATTTTAAGGGAGTGCCTTGAGGCAAATACAAACTATGTTAATCTGGGGTCCTCGTGGACTCTTCATGGATATTGTGGATTTTTCATTTTTGGCCAGTCTCACCCCTGGTTACTTGTTTGTACGTATCTCAGGCCTGCCATCGTTGTTCTGCTCATGTCCATGGTCAATGAGAAGCAGCCGTTTGTCCTGCGCTGCGCCGTGCTCTACTGCTTCCAGTGCTTCTTGTACAAGAATGACGTGGGACAGGAGCAGATTATATCCACACTCCTCCCCGCCACTGCAGATGGTAGGTTCCAAACTTGGCATTGAGGTACCTGTGCTGGGATGTACCACTTTCATAGATAGGGTTGTACAATGATTGGGGTAATTGTTTAGTCTGTTCCAGAGATAATTTTAGTTTATAATACTTGACTTGTTATGAGAGATGTGGAAATGAATTTCACCTTCTTTGGAAACTTGTATCTGCATCGTGATTTTTTTTGCATTAAAAGGTTTCTGATCGTTTTCAATTCAACATCAGGAGATGGGATGTGCGTCAAAGATAGTTTAAATTTGAACAGAATGAACTTTCTCTTCCCCGTTTGCGTCAGTGTCGGCAGTCACCGCGGGCCAGCTTCTCTGCGGGGGCCTGTTCAGCCAGGACCCCTTGTCCAACTGGTGTGCGGCCATCGCTCTCTCCCACGCCCTCAAGGACAACAACGCCCAGAAGGAACAGCTCCTCAGGGTACAGCTTGCTACAGGGCTTGGCCAGGCACCCGTGTCTCTGCTTCAACAATGTGCCAATATTCTCTCACAGGTAATATGAACGAACTGGCCGGTTGTCGTCTATACGCGCATTTCTGTGCATACTCAATCTATTAATGTTTCAACTATATTGTTCTTGAAGAGGAGTGTAATGAATAGATGGACCTTTTTAAATAATAGCTTTCATGCACAAAAAAGGGGGCTCCAAGTTTGATAAATAGGACAACTCTATTCAGTGTGGTGCCTATTGTTTGCATTTATACTTAGAGGAACAATAGGAAACACAAGCATTGTCCTCGGTCGTATTGGGGAAGTACGACTGGTTGTTCACACAGGCTCTCGGAAAGCACCGAGTATACAGTGCTTCATGTATTACGTCGGGATAGGGCGAAAGAGATTTTATACATCATTCCCCGACTCAAATTCCATCTTCTGATTGCTTTATACTGTTTTGTATTGTTGCTTTTTGCAGCCTACCGTCAGGTTCCAGACCAAGATGGGGCTCTTAATACTCCTGAGCTCGTGGATGGCAGGATGCCAGCTTGCTGTCACTCACTTCCTGCTCAACCCTGCAAACATTCCATTCGTATCCTTGCTAGAGCTAGATTACACATAACTTGGGCTTAAATCCCACCGATAGGCTCCGTCGATCTTACTACTGTTAATTATTCTTATATCGATCATGTAATATCGATAAAAATCAATTTTTCCTGTGAGTGTCAAATTCCGGTGTCATATGAAAATCAGACTCCTATGACAATCGGACTCCTTTTCCCTATTATTGGTTAAAACCTCTCACGTGACCGGCCACTCTCCTAATAAGCCAGTTCGGTATTTCAACTGCGCATGCGCACAATGACAGTTTATCCCGAATGACCTGCGGGACCTAGCGCGCATGTCTGAATGCAAAAGGTGGTCGCACAACGCGCACCTGTTAAATTCAATCAGAAAGGGCATTCGCGTAACCTTTGAAATACCGAACTGGCTTATTATCTTCACTTTAGGCATGTGCAATACCGTAATTTTCGGAATATAGGCCGCGGCTTATACGTTGATTTTCACGCTGAAAAATGTCCCTGCGGCTTATAATCCGGGCGGCTTATACAGCAACATTTGAAGAATAAAATCAGTCACAGAAGCCGCGCCTCAGCGTGTTGGAAATAAAGGAAACCAGTCCAGAGGGACCGAATTGACTTGCAAATGTACCGTAAGTACCGTTCACACCTCACAAATCGTGTGGTGCGTCTGTTCGTTTTTGTCTGTTTTATCGTTGTGTAATCCATGTTGTTTAATATTTCACTGGTTAACGTAGGGTCCGGCTATCAGAATTTTCAATAATCGATGCATCGGAGGTCCAACATCGATTATATTCGATGTCAAAATTGCAAAATTCTTGGACTAAACGAAGCGCTAGTCAACTATTATTAGTATTAAGGATCATGATAAACACATAACTCCACCGCTTTGAGGCTTAATCTACCGCATCTGCGGTCTGCGAATGTGACACAAAAATACAAGTTGTGTACGTATTAAAGCCTACAATAGTTGTAGGCTTTAATACGTACACAACGTCCATTTCCAGCGTCCTCTTAAAGGGACACATTGCCTTCAAATGTCATGAAATTTTGCTGTTTGCAAATGTTCCTTATCTTCTATAAGAGTTGTTCATGCAAAAAAACACGTATAATGTGTTGTAATTAGTGAGTAGTGATTACAAAACAAAAGATTGGCCTCTGACCCCCGACATCTGACCCGCGAAACATAGACTTATTTCCAGTAGTAAATACCACCGTCTAAATCATGCGCAAAATACGCTGTAAGAGTCTTTAGGCTGGCACCGCAGCCAGTGGCCTTGTAAACCTATCAGATGATCGCCAGGTACCATTCTCTACCTCGCGACACATATCGCCAGTGCTGTGCGCCGTGCCACACAGTACATCAAAATGGATCAACAGAACGTACATGTACATGTACTTCAACCAGCTGCGACTGGAAATACGACTGGTGAACACGGTCCGCCATTTTGTGGAGTCAAACATTTGGTTATACAAAATGGCGGACCGTTATTTGTCACGAAATTAAACAAAAACCACGCAATTTAAAGGGATAGTTATGTGAATCTTTATATTCCACTTTTATAAAAGCTTCCCAACCATTTCCGTTTCAGTTGTATAGCCAAAATCGCAAAATTTAAAGCAATGTGTCCCTTTAAGTAAACAAAATATTGTTGCAATAATGTTTTGTCGCCACATCTTTGCGGAAAAGTCACGTACTTCCGGGGCGCGGGTACCAGTACTGTCCGTAGTAACAAAATCGCGCGCGGGCACCATGCGACGTTCATTTTCACATTAGGAGAATTTTTACCGAAATATTACAATCCATTGCAATCCGCTGAAATCTTTCAGTAAAATATATTCATCTATCAGCATATATATTTATTATTTATCAATTGTCATTCTGGCGATTTAATTTCGTCCTCGTATGTTCCCTGAAGTGGAGAAAAATCCAGACAAAAATCATCTTTCGTTTACAGCAAAACGAATTATTTTTTCTTCAGATCTAATGAGCGTGCCTAGTTTTGGATTGCACCAAATATGCTACGAGGGATGTTGTTGAATTTCCGAAAACATTGTCAAGTGGAGTAAATGATAATGTGGGAAATAAAAATTATTTTTGTCTTTGAAAAAGAAGTTACTTGCTTCCAGGCGTATTTGCTTTATATCAAATTTAAAGAAAAATTACTTTTATACTGAAATCTTAAGCCGAAACCAATAAACATCCCTTTGCATGAATTAGCAAGGCCCCCAAATTTATGAATGGTTGCCAGCACGTACATGTAAGCGCGCAACAAAATCTACTTTGGCCAATCAAAACAACGACTAGCGACACGTGCTCATACATGATGCATAATGCATAAGGGAATTTGCTTCGCGATGCCGGTGAAAATAGACATGCTCGCCGTTGCTCGGCGGAGTACAGACTCTGTATTATCGCGGTACTGGAAGTGGTTTTTACAATGATCTCAACTTTTTATTCATAGTTAATGTTTGACCAAAACATCCCCTGAATAAAGTACGATATTTTCCCTGTCAAGTTCAAGTTGAATAAAGACGGCAGCAGGATATTTCTTAACACCCTGTCCCCCCCCGGAAGGCGACAACATTCACTGAGACAAGTCTACTGATTGACGATTGGGGGCGCCATTCACTTTACACGGGCGTCGTCGTTACGCATTTTATTTTTTACCGCACTGTCATTTTGCTCCCGTAAGTTTTTACGATTTCGCGGTGGAAATATCGTCCTTCGGCGTCATTTTGCATTTGTACATGTAGCTGTAGAATAGGAACCAGACAATAGAACTTCCATGGACAGACCACCATTGAAGATTTATGTTAAAATAAAGACGGTACTTTTTAGCAGACACGGTGAGGCAAAACAGTTTTGGAAAAAGTGAATTTATTAAAAATCATTAAAACTCAATAAAAGTCCCGACACATTTTATAATCGTCATTTTTATACAACTTAGCAGGAAGTCCTTAATGCCTGATGAACTGGATGAACAATCGCCATACGGTTGGCAACGCAAAAAAAGGAGTAATTTCCGATGCCGCGATAATAAGAGTTGCCGCGATAATTTATAGGGAGTCCGACTAGCGCTTCAGCATGCAACATAATGACTTGTGGTTGGACGTCGTCAGCGCCGCGGTGTGGCTTATACACCGGTGCGGCTAATACGCCAACTTTAAATCTTAATTTACAGATTTTTGCATGCTGCGGCTTGTACTCCGCGCGGCCTATATTCCGAAAATTACGGTACTATCAATGAGCCCGTAATTCATAGTGACTGATATTCACGCTACACCGGGACGAAACGAAGTGCTTCAATAAGATAGTTCGGTATCTCAAAGGTCAAAGGTTATTCGGGATAAAATTGCTGACGTAATGTCACACCATGTTACGCGAACTCCCATTCTGATTAAATTTGACAAATGCGCATTGTGTGACCACCTTGCGCGTTCATTGCGCGTGTTACGTCACGTGGGTCATTCGGGATAAAATGTCATTGTGCACATGTGCAGTTGAAATACCGAACTGGCTTATAAGGAAGCCTTAAAGGATGATAATCACACACATTCACTGCATTGAGGCTTAAATGTGATCCTGTGATCCAAGCGTCCAAAAATATGCAATATGGGTGCCATTTAAAGCCGACTTTCCGCAGTTTGTTTCCGTCCTGTTCATTCTCATAATTTGCCGTTGCGTATTCCAATTTCCTGGTATACTTTAAAAAAAAAAAAATTTTCAGGGTTTTCTCTTCGGAATTGCAACCCAAATGCACTGTCGTCTTGCTCGATATTTTGCATCAATTTTTCGATATTTCCAATATTATTTTCTAATATCAACATTTCTGATATTTTGCAACCCAAATGCTCCTGCAACTTCAATGATTTTTTTTTTACAAATTTTTTGATTTTTCCAGTAGTATTTTCTAGTGTCGGCATTTTCCAATTGTTAGATATTTAAAAAAGCGATATCGGCAATATCAATATATCGACTATTATTGATGCATCGAGTCCACCCACCAAGGTCCTTTATTTCATATCATGGACTAAATTTTTGTTGATTCAAGATGGATATGTGTGCTTTACAAATCTACATTATCATTAAAATTTAATTCTCTTGTAATTTTTTTTTTCTTGGTTCATTCTCAAAATGGTTTACATCTTGTTGATTCCCTGACTGCGTTTTGCTGCCAGCTCACAGCCCAAGTCGCAGAGAACACAGATGAGCACGAATCCCTTGGCCAAGGGCTGTGTGCATTCCTGCTGGGCATCTGCGTTCACTTCAACGATAACTCCAACGAAAGCTTCACAAAGTGAGTTTTTCCTGTCCGAATCATCTGTGCCAAGAGGCGAAAGAAATGCAAAAATTGCAATTTATTTATGTGTTAAACTGAACAAGTCTTGCTACAAATATTTTTGTTTTGCTTTTGAGTATATTATTGTGTATTAATTAATAACCCTCCCTCTCTCAGTGCCAAAACAGAGCCGGATAACCCATCTATCAAAATCTATCAAGTGATAGGTTTTAAACAGTTCTGTAAATTGGGCTCATAAAGCCATTTGCGAGTTAAATTTGAATAACATCTGGTACACTGACTTGCTCCAAATGCTTGGCACATTTTAACTTTCAATTCTCCAGACCAAAGACACTGTTGCTATATCACATGATTCGGGGCAAGCTCTTGCATAGTTACGTAAGAGACGCTTAGCACCAATACATTGTTCACAATGAGTGAGAATGGCACAAAGACCATTCCGGAGCTGAGGGGTTGCTAGCATAAGGCTTTCCCCGAATCACGTGATAGAGTAACAGTCTCTTTGGTCTGGAAAATTCAAAGTTAAAATGTGCAAAGCATTTTGAGCACGTCAGTGCACTAGAAGTTATTCATATTTAATTCGCAAATGGCTTATTGATGGGCTGTGGCAGTTTTGTTAACTGAGGGTTTCATGCCTTGACTGACGTTGATAGATGTCGTGGTCCGTGCTGGTAAGTGCCTGGCAATGATGGATTTAGTTCCGTAACAAAGAATACACAAAAGGTTCAACCGTGTATATCCAAGCAAGACAAAGCCATTACCCTCTAAGATGACTGCTAGGCAAGTTGTAGCAGTATTCATTGTCACCCCCATCTATCAAACCCCTTCAATATGTTATGATAGTTATGCCGTTTAATCCATCATGGTTCTGTTAGTTGGTGAACAGCCTGTACAAAAGCTATGGGAGAGGAAGTGTTTTTTTTTTTTTTGAGGCTGTGATTGTTATACAGGGGTAAGATTTGTCAGGATTTTTCTGATTTCAGGTGTTTTTGTTGGGATTTCAAAATTTTTAAAGAATCTCTTTTGCAATCTGGAATTCCTGAGGTGTTGTCCTAAAGGTGTTTTTACCTGTTAAAGTGGATATAGACCAATAAAAATGGATATTTTAAGGGGTTGCCTTTAGGCAGATACAAACTTTATGTTAATCTGGGGTCTTCCTGGATTTTTCCTGGATTTTTCCTGCATTTTTCATTTTTGGCTAATCTCACCCCTGGTTATAACAGGAGGAGGGTTAAAAAAAAACCAATTAAGTCGCAGATGTACAGAAATTGCCGTTGCCATATTTTGAAATCTTTCACGAAGTCAAATATTCCTGTTCGTGTCTGAACGTACTGACTAGGGAAAGCATGCAGCAGTTGATTGAGAAGAGAATCGGTCTGGAGTCCTTCGTGGAGAAATTTGACATGGTGTCCAAGCATGACCTGTACACCTTGGCCGCCCAGAAACCCCAGCTAAGATTCCCCTCGGCGGAGGTCATGATGTTCGACTATGAATTCACAGCACTCTTCAAGCAACTGGAAGGTAGGCTGAAGTGACTAGGGCACATAAATTTGACAACATCCAACAGGTATATTTAGCTACCACCCTGCAAAATGTGACAACGTCCAACAGGTATATTTAGCTTCCACCCTGCAAAATATGACAACATCCAACAGGTATATTTAGCTTCCACCCTGCAAAATATGACAACATCCAACGGATTTATTTAGCTTCCACCCTGCAAAATATGACACAATCCAACAGGTATATTTAGCTTCCACCCTGCAAAATATGACAACATCCAACAGGTATATTTAGCTTCCACCCTGCAAAATATGACACAATCCATCAGGTGTATTTATCTTCCACCCTGCAAAATATGACAACATCCAACAGCTATATTTAGCTTCCGCCCTGCTGAATACGACAATATCCAACGCACCATGTAGTTTGTGTTGACTGCTAAATTCAACCAATTACAACAGCTTCTCACCGTTGTTGGTTTTTTGGGGAATTATCAGGGTTGGGGTTAATTTCATGTTTTGCTCAAGCTCATTCCTACCCGACTTTATAATCTTTTGAAGTTGTTAGAGTCTTGACGCCTAATTTTTTTAGAAAATGAAGCTCAAAGTCGGTGAAAGGTGCAAACTTTACTGAACAGCTCAGCACAGTGTATCGGCCTCGCCACAACTGTTTACTTTTCGGTCATAAAACTGAGGGTTATAATAGAAAAGGGTTTGCCGGATGTAAAAATGTTAAAATCACAACATCAAAATCCATTGTTAAAATCACAACATCAAAATCCATTGTTAAAATGCTTGTGTCTGCTGTTGACTTGGAATGTCAGAAAGCGACTGTCGGCTCATTGCAATATGCCATGCCACAAGTATTTTGAAAGTCGCCCAATGCAAGGCTAAAAGCCACTCTAGATAAAGGGCTACAACAGAGGTGGTGGGGTTGGCCACCTGTTAGGTTGCCAGCCCTACCACCCTTACGGTTTTCCTGGGCCCCAGATCTAAACAGGATAAATCTTCAACAGGTTCCAGAGAAATTATCCCAGTTTTTCAGATCTATAGACCCAGGCAGCGTAACTTCCACCTGTCCTCCTTTCTTTCAAAGGCGTGGTGATGAAAGCTGTCTCGGACAAAGATGACCTAGAGACCAAGAAAACCATTGAGGCTCATGACAGCATTGTGACACAGTACAAGGAGATCATCAGAGAGCAGGCAAGCCAACGAATAAGTGTACAAATTAGGTCTTGATTTACCCATTGTCCACCGAGGAAAATTGTGACCCGCTCCAGAAAAAGGTGATATAAGTCGCGCTATGCATTTACGTGTAATGGCCCTTTCAACGTTGAGAGGGTGAAATTTTTCGTCCAAATTCATGTTGTTTTTTTTGTCTTTAATGACAACTTAATTATCTAAAGTTTCAGGTTTGGTGCACAACAATGTTGATTTCAGTGAATAAAGTGAACAAAATAACCTTTTTAGAGTGCATTGTTCCATTGCATTGTATTAGAACTAGCTATTTCAAAGCCTGTTTTTTTCTGTTGTGCAATTTGAACTCCATAGAACTAATTAATATGCAAAAACGCGATATCCCCAGAACGGAAAGGGCTTTGGAGCTCTATCATGTACCAAATGAAAGCCTACATTGTGGGCTTTCCAAACATAAATAAAACTCATTTTTCATATTTTGCGACATAATATACCTTTTTCCGGAGCGGGTCACAATTAGCCAAGAGACCCAGGGGATCAGTCATGCCGCAATTTGATTCTTTATAAAGTACTCGCTGCCAGAGGAACGCACACTACTCGTGAATATTGCGGTGACAAATCTGCCCTCGTGCACTGACCTCTACAGAATGAGCTCATTATGTCAGCCCGCTGTGCGATAATACTTGTACTATCAAAATAGAAAGCAGTTGATACTGCGATATGAAATGACCCCTAATATAAGACATCACAATGAGCCAGTTCGGTATCTCAAAGGTTACTCGGGATAAAATTGCTGACGTAATGTCACGCGATGTTCACATGCGCGCGCTAGGTCAAGGGTCATTCGGGATAACTTTGTCATTGTGCACATGCGCAGTTGAAATACCGAACTGGCTTTTTTCCTTCATGTCAATACAGCCAAAGTCTATCCAAAAGTGCAATACCAAGCATTCAGCGATGACAAACGTCTCATTTTCCTTCTGAAATATTTGTTCAGTATGCGCAATTTTCACTATACAGAACGAGTGTCGTGGATCTCATGAATTTTTAATCCCGAGTTACGCCCTGTGATTTTGCCTATAATTTGTTTCGTTGGACTGTTGGCTATACTCAGGATATTCAGCTTGGAGAACTGAAGACGAAACACTGGGACCTTGAGAAAGAATACAGGAAGTCGGAAGCCCTCCTGGGGGAGCAAGCGCGGCAGATTCAACAGCTCAAAGACCAGTACGCCCTCATTAAAGCACAACATGGTACGTATAGGAACTCAGAATTTTTGCCAAGCCGACCGCGCTTTAATGAGCTCTGAGCTCCCGGTTTTGAGATCATAATTATTCAGCTATTCAAGCCGCCTGGCTTCCCATTCATCAGCTAGGTGTGAGGTACGGAATATTGCGCTGCAAAGAAAAAAACAGAGGTATCGCAATTAATACAACAGCGTGGTTGTGATTCTGAAGTTCCACACTTTGACTTGTTTAAGAACAGGGTGAGAAAAAATCGAAGAAAAATGAAATGTTTCCCTGTGATTTTTTGTTACGATACTTTGAGTCATTTGTGAGTGAATAGACATGGTATGGTATTAAACTCATAAGCTTTCTTTCTGTACCAAACCATCATCTTGAGAAAAAAAAAGGTTTTCGCAGAAATTCTTTTAAAAAGTACAGAAAATATTTGGGTTCGATGTGTTTTTGACTTTCCCTGTATGGCTTGTCTATTGTTGTACAAAGTGAGTTGTAGAAATATTAAATGTAGTATACATGATTGGTCATTGCTGCAATTTTTTAAAATGGGCGGATTTGGGGGTTAGTATTTTATAGGAAATATCGTTCCACTGACCTGTTCAAAGTTTTGCGTTCTTAGATGGCGGAAAAAAACCCCAGAGAAAAACGGCGTTCGTTTTAAACCGTCGGGCGGCAGTTAACTGGATTTGTTATAGCACCCTCTTGTAAAATAAGCCCAATTTTTGTAAACGGGATCGTTTTCACATAACTACGCGTGCCGACTGGTTACAACCCGTCGCTTTGGTACACTACGCGACACACACTTGTACAATAATTGCAACCTTGTGCCCGTTTTCGGATTGTTTACCCATTTTAGACGCAACGCGGACTAATAACATTCGATCAATAAAGGGCAGTATTAAAAAAATCCGTTATTTTTTCAAACGATTGTTATGAGGAACAATCGTTGGAAAACTATATAAATTTAAACTTTTCTTTCCAACGACAGCACACCAGGTGCCATAATTTCACAGGATGATTGAGATTGCTATTAACTTAGTCTAGTATGGTATTTCGTAATAATTCAGTAAAAAAATTTTTTGAGGATTACAGATCGTGTACACTACGTTTAACAGAGTTAGGCCTGTAAGGGAAAGTAAAGCTAATGTCACACTAGCACAAAATTCTGTTATTTAAAACATCTGATAATCACTTGTACTAGTGTTGGAGCAAAGGCATATTAACCCTTGAGGCCCCACGGCCAAGGCTTTAACCCTCAAGGCCCAGGCCAAGGCCCTATACAAAATAGGGCCTTGAGAGTGGAAGCCTTGGCCTTGGGGCCTTGTGGGTCTTGCCTTTGCTCCAACACCGACTGGTACTGTCAAATTATAGTCTAATGAATTTCTTACGACCAAGTGGTCAAGGGGATATTTGTAATTTGATCGTTTGAGGCGTGACTATTACCAAAAAAGTCTTGCGTTTTATTCACATGCAGGTGTTCAAGCAGGTCAGGGTGACACTCCCAACTCCACCGATTCCATGAGTCTCCCCCAAGCCGGCGATACAGAGACAGTGGCCCAGCTGGAAGCAGAAATCGCGGCCCTGAGGTTAGAGAAGACGACACTCGGGACACAGGTCATAGAGAAGGACGCAAGGATAGAAAAATTAGTATGTATTGTTTAGTAGGGGGCATTTTAGGGCTGTCCCGAAAATACCGAATATTCGAATACCTTTTTGCCGGTTCGAATATTCGAGAAATAAAATATTCAAGTACAGATAGGACCCTGTTGCTATTTTATTAAAAAGTTACGGCACTTAGTAGTGTCAAATGCCGCATTTTTTTGTGACGTTATTTTTTGTGGACGAAGGTTTATTGTTCCCGTCCGTAAAACATCTAATACTTTTACGCCTTTTCTGCAGACAAATGATCTGACGATATCCGATGCCAAGGCTGTGCTGTCATCAAGCGATATGGAGAACATTTCGTCGGATGAGCTGAGGACACGTCTTGAGGAGACACAGAGGGAAAGCGAGAAACTAAGGATGGTGCTGGCAGACACAACAGCTCAATTGGAAGCACAGCGTAGAATGGTTGAAGAGCTGGCCGAAAAAGAAGTGAGTCATTTGTCTTCCATACAGGAGATTGCAGAATGCCCAGTCATAAGATCTTGTCTTCTGAAGCTTATCTTGTTAATAGAGAAAATCCGACTTTAAAAAAGAAAAAAAATTATTATTATCATTCATAAATTTTTCATTAATTAATCTATTATTTCTATTTATTTATGAGGAGGGTATGAAAGTTTACCAATAAAAGGCTAAAAGCCACTCTAGGTAAAGGGCTTCAACAGAGGTGGTGGGGTTGGACACATTTTAAGTTGCCAGCCCAACCACCCTTACGGTTTTCCTGGGTCCAGATCTAAATAGAGCATAAATCTTTAATGGATACCAAGGAAACGATCCCAATTTTTAGACCATAGACCCAGGCGGGGTAACCCCAAATAAAGTATAGAATATGCAACTTCTCTAACATGTTTTGTCTGTACCATAGCATGACTTGGTGGTCTTTTGTTGCTGAATAGCCAGTAATTGGTTTATAGCATAGATCCCGACAAAAAATTTGATCAAGTTTGATCAAGGAATGTAGTTAACTACCATCGACCATTTGTCTGGCACCTATGATATATTTTGTGCATAGGAACTTGGAATGTTGATTAGTGGTTGATAAATGGTCGCTAATCATACATGCATTATGAACGTACCTTTCTGAGGGTCAACCACCCCGCCCTCCCAAGTCATAATTGCCATGTGCATTAACCCATTCTGTCCTACTGTTAAACCCTAACAGTCCTGAATCCTCAAATTTCAATATGATTTTCCATACACCCAAGGGAGTTAGGGTTAATAGGGTGCTGGTGTGCCATATGGGCCTATGCAGCCAAGCGTAACACACACAATAGGCAAACAATGGATTGAATACACGCAGCAATGCGCATATAGACGACGACCAGCCAAGTGGTCTTTTTCACACCGCGGCTATGGCTTTAAGTGTCCGCTGGGTAATGAGTAAAACACAATTGGAATTAAGTATAATTTTAAGGACTAGAATTTAGATCTGATGTAGCTTTTAAAATGAAATGTCAGGCCCTCCTAATGTTTATTATTACTCTTATAACCTCTTTATTGCAGAGGCATTCAGCCGATGTCTTCGCCAAACAAAGGAGCGACTTGGAAGCAAGGCTAGCTGAGTCTGAATCGAGCAGTGCCGCACTCACCACCGAGAATGAGCGTCTGCGGTCATCCAACCAGACACTCGAAGCCCAGCTCCTAGAAGCTCAAACTTCACCGCAAAGCGGTGGCAGCGGTGACGTGGAGGCCATCAACCAGCTTAAGGAGGCCATCAACCAGCTTGAGCAAGACAAGACAGCCCTGGAGCGGGAACGCAGCTCACTGAGTGAGGAGTTAGAATGTGTAAAGAAGGAACAGGACGACCTCTTGGTGCTGCTGACAGACACTGATGCGAAGACATTATTGTACAAGGATAAACTCAAAGAACTAGGTCAACCAGTAAGTGAAATTCTCATCTTAAAAGTACAAAAATCTCTGTCTGACACAGCTTTCATCTCCATGCCTTTCAAAGAAAGGACAACAAAGAATTAGCATCTTCATTTGTTTTTTATGCAAGTTCACCCCAAACAAGGCTAAAAGTCACTCAAAGTACAGAGCTACAAAAATACAAGGAATTATAGATGCAAGAGGTAGGTTTAAAATCTTTTACGAAAATACTTTTGGGGGGGGTGAACGTTTGGTTTGGGGAAGTCGGACGATTTAAAACTGGATGGTACGCATTGTATTTTGTCAATTGTTTTTCATACAAACAGTGCATTTTCAAGGGATAGTCATATACACTCAGGTTGGCCTAGTGGTATTCTCCTTGCCTTCCACTGCTGCGACCCGGGTTCGAATCCCACCAATGTGGATTGGGTTTTCAGTCCCTGCCTGATTCCGTGGGTTTTCCCCCCCCCCGAATATTATTCTGGGGTTTTCCTCCCACCTCTAAAACTGAAACATTTCTTCGTCGTCTTCCTGCAGGTTTCTTCAGGCTTTTGAGCAACAGTGCGATATGCGCTTTTATGGTTTCATTACCCGAATGAATTAAAATAAAATAAAAATATCCTACTTTTTTAATGATCTTTCTGACCGACCTCAGTAAAAAAAAAAAATTCCGCCTCTAAGGCAGTGTTTTCATTAAATTGTACTGTCACTGGTTTGTATGGTATAAAGCAGATATATAGCTCACTGTGGTGTGTACTATTCTCTTCCCTCCACAGATTTCCGACGATGAACTAGGGGAGGAAGAGGAAGAAGATTTGGAAGAGCAGAAAGAGCAGGAAGACAGCTGAGTTGCCATGGAGACCAAGAATGTTTAAAAAAAATTATGCAAATTCTTAGAGCTAACAAAACTGGGATGTATATTTTCATGAGATGGTCTTTCTGCACCGTGTTTTGACATGTCCGTTTCTAAGTGGCCAATTGGAATCGGTAGTTTGTTCTTGACACCCCCCCCACCACGTTATTGCTCCTCCCACCCCCTTCCTGTGCAGAGGAGGCGGCTAAAATAACAGGAGGCAAAAATCATATACAGGAATTCGCCGACGCCATTTTTACAGTGGTGCCGCGCTCGCGTGCAGGTTGCGCGCGTTCTTTAATTTCAGTCGCGCGCGCATTTGGGCAAGTTGTAAACACCCTGTTGGTCGAAGCTGCATCGAGCGCTTGCGTAAAATATGCACGCGAGCGTGATGCCACCGCAGTAAATGCTTCTAATTTTGGTCGCCGGATTCGTCTATAAAACGGTTCAACAAAATGAGTGAAAGTCACACTGTGTCACTTTGAGTGGCAAAAACAACCTTTTTTTTTCACTGGGGATTCAAGCTGATTTAAATCAACAAGATCTAAATCAGCCAACCCTGATTTTTTTGTAAAACGTTTTACAAAAATCAGTGATTTATAAAAGAAAAAAATTATTTGATTCAAATCATGATTAAAATCAACGTGATTTAAATCAGCCAACCCTGGATTCAAGTGCGGGATTTTAACAATTTTGCTTCTGAAAAACTCAATTTCTCTCAGATTCCAAACTGTTTAAACTATAGGGTACCTTTCAGTGACTTTGAGCTTCATTTACTTCATTGGCTCTAACTGTGTCTATAGGTCTGAAAATGTTGATAATTTCTCTGGAATCTGTTGAAGAATTATCCTCTGTTTAGATCTGGGCCCAGGAAAACCATAAGGGTGGTAGGATTGGCCATTCAAAATATCGCTAACCCTAACACCTAAAAGAAAAACTTCAAAAGATTCCAGCTTTGGATAGGAATCAGCTGGTCGTGCAAACATATTACCATGAAGATTGCTTAGTCTAGTTCAAATTGCATGGTTGCGTCATCACACTGCAATTAATACAACTGCAGGCTTTTCAAGTATTCCAACTTTTCCTACTTTTTCCTTATTTTTTTTTTACCTTGCTCCTACTTTTCCTACTCTTTTCTTGAAATTCCTAGTTTTTCCTACTTTTTTTGTCCAACTGCGAAAAATGAAATCCCATTGAATATTTTACTTAACAGCGTTACACACTGTCGTATAAAAATCACGCAATGAAGGGCTTGGATGCAGGAGTACTGCAACTTTACTTCTAAGAGCTTAGTTGAGGATGGAGCAACAAGTGTTGTGAATGCAGAACATGCCAAATGAGGCTTGTGATGCTGCGGACATGGGTGAGTATCAACGAAAACTAATTTTGAAAGCCTGCAAAGCCCTACTTTTATCATGATTTTGTCCTCCAAAGTTCCTACTTTTTTTTTTTTTTTTGAGGGGGGGTTTTGGGTTTTTTTTTTTCTTTTTTTTTTCTACTATTCTCCTACTTTTTCACCTGGATCAACTTGAAAGCCTGTAAAAGTATTTATTGATAGTTGTTTGTGGAACAGTTTTGATCCCTCTCAAATTAGTTAAGTTGATATAATGAATTAGAGGTGTACATGATTGGTAATCCTCCAATTTTTTTTTAATGAATTATTACGAAATACGTTACTAGACTGTAGGTTAATACATGTAGTAGTCTCAATCATCCTGTGAAATGATGGCACCAGGTGTGCTGTCGTTGTCAAGAAAAGTGGAAATTTTTACAACGATTTCCAGCTGGAAATTGTTGGGAAACTGCCCTGTAGCCTTTAGTCAAGGCGCGCATGGCTACCCGGACGAGTGGCGCGCCCCGGACATGCTGGCATTCAGGGAGCGTCACGCGTCCAGGTAGCCACGCACGCCTTGACTAAAGGCTATCATCCGCCCGACGGTTGAAAACGAGCGCCATTTTTCTCTCGTTTTTTTTCGCCATCCAACAATGCAAAACTTTGAACAGGTCAGTGGAACGATATTTCCTATAAAATAATAACCCCCAAATCCGCCCATTTATGAAAATTGCAACAATGACCAATCATGTACACTACCTTTAAGTTCCCATTGAAAGTTTTGAAAAATATTTTCTGTTGCATGGTGGGGAGGGGGGTCTTTTATGGTCAAAAGCCTGAAAGGACTTGGAACAATTTAGTAATAATTTGAATGTTTTTGTTTGAGTATACAAGTGGAATTATGTGCATTCATTTTGTTTTCGTCGAATTATTTGAAATTAGAAATTGGTACCATCGAGACTGTAATTTTATTTTAATGTTCAGAATCTACGTGTATCTACATTTTACAGATTGCAAAGCATACAGAAACTGTTCTATGTCTTTTAGTGTTGGCCCACTGTAAAATTGTACATGTCTTGCCAAAATCTTAAATGGGATAGATACTTCATGGTTGCTGGGGACATGGGGATAAGCTTTTAAACGATATTTTGTGCAAAACAAAACTAAAGAACAGTGATAACCAATGGTAATAAACAAAATCAGTTGTCAAATTCAATTCAGTTTGAATTTTCTGTTATTTTCTTTGTTCGTTTGAAATCTAGCTTAATACGCAACATTTGCAAACATCAAAAACAAAACTACTGAATTATTATGAAATACCTTACTTGACTCTAAGGAAAATAATAGTCGCAAGCATCCTGTGAAATCATGGCACCTGGCGTACTGTCATTTTCAAGAATAGTTGAATTTTTGGATCAATTTCCTTTAGTTAGTCCACATTTTGTTTGGTTGGTTACACATCCGGGAACTAGCCAGCTGGTCTAGTTCCCCGACCTGATAATTCCCAGACCTCTATAAATTGCTCTTTGTCTAAAGTAGGGTCAGGGAACCAGACGACAAGAACAGGATTTTTCTGTTTTCCCAGCATCTATGAACACACAACCTCAAACGGGTCAGTGTTACAGATTGCTATAAAATACTAAACCCCCAAATCCATAAATTTCTGAAAACTACAGCGTGTGGAAAATTACATGAATGAGTGGAAGAGTAGAATCCAATAATGTAACAAAACGAGTAATTTATTGATTTAAATGTTGATACGAAAGGTTTATGCTGTCAAAAGGCATAGATCCTGTTGCAAATAATATGCAAATATTTATTGGTTCGCAAATGATATTGCTTACTGAATTACCCTCTTGTTAAAAGTAGTATACAACATTTGCTTTTGCTGTAATTTTCAGAAATGAATGGATTTGGGGGGTTAATATTTTATAGCAAATACTGGAACAGTGACCTATTTAAAGTTTTGTGTGCATAGATGCTGGAAAAAAAACGAGAGAAAAAACATGCTGTTCTTGTTGTCTGGTTCCCTGACCACACTTCAAACAAAATGTAGCACTTTATAGATGTCAAGGGATTATCGGGTCGGGGTACTAGACAAGCTGGCTTGCACCTGTTATTGGATGTAACTAAAACAAAATCTGGACTGAGTAAAGTTTATAAATTGGGCTCAGTATTTTTTTTAAAGTCAAGCTTTTTTCCAACGATGGTCGGCGATCATCGCTGGAAATTAATACAAAAATGACGGCACACCAGGTGCCGTGATTTCACAGGAGACTATTATTTACTTTAAGGAATTTCATAATAATTCAGTATTTTGTTTTTTATGTTTGCAAATGTTGCATATTCTCTTTAATACACAAGTAGTATACTAGTAACGTATATCGCATTTGCATGCCGGGCGGCGCAGTCGCCAGATGTAGTCAGCCAACCGAAATCAGGACAGTGTGTGCAAAAGCAATTATCTAGTATTTACGATTCAGGACAAGCCTTGGACCTCTGATGACTAATTTTGTACCAGGCAGTTCATGCAGTTTGAGTTACCGTGTCATAAAGGCATATCATAATCATGAACGCATATGATACGATACCTGCCAAGACCAAAGTAGTGCAGAATATGAAGGTAGGTGTCGGTGTAGGCCTGTACCATGCAGCCGGTTCGAAAACAAACGGCTGAATTGTTATCCTAAAAGCGTACATGACATACGGTAAATAGCCTAATGGTATTTATTCAATATTACCCAAATGAGTTTCCTAAAAAATAATTCTGTCGGAGTTGGAACTAGAGTTTAGTACACATCAACTGTGAACGGTGCTGCAGTTCATGAAACATGGTCGACGTTTCAAAAAAATGAAATGTTCATATTTTTTTAAGAGGTTTTTGCTAATTGACATTAGGCCTACATCTGTGCACATCACCAAACCTATTATTCGAAAGATGTGACCTTTCTAAGAACGCAGGTGCTTTCATTATCTTCTACAGATTGAATGTAGGATAATAAGCCTGAGCACTTTACTTTTCACATCTGATAAATACGATTTGAAGCTTTGCATGGTGGGTACATTACTAGACTGAGATTGCGGGTAACACCATGTGAAAAAAATCTCTTCTGGGACGATGTGTGGTTCTGAAAAGAACCGGGATGAGTGTAACTCGACGTTTCGGACTAATTATTAAACAAACTGATTTTTTGTTTACATGTTATTCGAAATTCGGGGGGGGGGGGGGGATTGTATGGATGATCCACCATAAAAGTGGGGGTATCTCCCCCTCCCTAGCCTTGATCAAGGCTGTCAAGCTTGTTCCCTATTTACGAGCAATTAAGCGCCCAGCGCTGGCCTGGCGGCCTACACGTATCATCGAATCGGTGGTGCACTTTCACGATCGGTGATGGACTTTTGCGAGTGGTGATGGACTTTTGCGATCGGTGATGGACTTTTTCACGTGATCGTTGATGGGGCGTGATCGTTGATGGGGCGTGATCGTTGATGGGGGCGTGATCGTTGATGGGGGCGTGATCGTTGATGGGGGCGTGATCGGTGATGGGGGCGTGATCGGTGATGGGGGCGTGATCGGTGATGGGGCGTGATCGGTGATGCATATTCACGATCGGTGATGCATATTCACGATCGGTGATGGACTTTCACGATCGGTGGTGGACTTTCGCGATCGGTGGTGGACTTTCGCTATCGGTGGTGGACTTTCGCTATCGGTGATGGACTTTCGCTAGTGGTGATGGACTTTTTCACGTGATCGTTGATGGGGTGTGATCGGTGATGCATTTTCACGGTCGGTGGTTGACTTTAGTTTCACAATCAGTGATGGACTTTCGCTACCGGTGATGGACTATTGCGAGTGTTGATGGATTTCATGATCGATGATCAAGTTTGGAATCGATGACAGACCTCGCGATGAGCAGCGATCCTCTCGGGTGCACCACACTAAATAGGCCAAAATGGCTGCGCCAAACTGATTAGCATAAATTGTAAACACAACTTTTTTTGAATAATACATTTTTGGGGGTCATGCAATTGATAGATTGTGTAATTATGATCAGCTATCATAACCTGGGGGTTCTGTGCTTCAACTTTTGTGAAGACTTGGTCCTATTTGGCTTGTGAAGTGGAGGGATGCTTTATGAAAAATGGCAGCTAGCCGGTTTGGGAAAAAACACATTTTTGGGGGTGGTAGTCTCTGGGGACAAATAGCAAAAAAATCAACGGCTGACCTGCCAAAAATTGAAAAGAATTTGACAGATTAATAATCGAACTATAATTGTCAGTTGTGTCACAAAAACTGAGAGACTCCTGGATAAAGATTTTTTCAATGTGAAGTTGATGGATTTTACACTAAGGTCAATGAGAGTTTATTTAGTGTGGTGCGCACCCCTGGGCGAATGTAAGTCTGGACTGCATCGGAACGCCAGCGGCCCATGGGCCTAATATCCTCTGGAGGGACTCCTAAGTGTAAAATGCCGTAGTGGCCGCCCCAATGCGAAAAGAATGCGCACTGTAATTACTTTTGCCCAAACCCATCAAGGCGGCAGTTGTATTAAAGTACCAAAATGAACTGCAAACTTGTCAGGGGACTTCCATTAAAATGATTAAAGAACGCGTCCGACCCAGAAGTGGGCCGTGTCACAGCGAATGAGGACAGTGCCCGGACAGGGCAAAGTTCACTGCGGACTGATTGCACCAACATAAGTACCTATTTTGGAGGGCCAGTCTTGTCAGTTTTCGTATAACGGTAATAAATCGCCACTGAGGCCCCTGACTTACCCGCATTCTGAAATTGAACATCTATAATTCTTAACAGTGAATCTTGCAAACGGTGCAGTGAGTCGGCAGTAAAATTCCCCCCGCCCAAAAAATATATGTTTTTAATTAATTAATTAATTAATAAAATAAAATAAAATAAAATAAAATAAATCGATTGTTACACCGCTTTTGCTGTAATTTCCGAAAATATATGGGTTGTAGAGGATTTATAATTTATAGTAAATATTGTTACGCTGACCTGTTTAGAGTTTTGTGTTCATAGATGCTGAAAAAACAAGAAAAAAAACTTCCTAAGATGGAATTTGTGCGTCGGGAGATGTAAATTCAATATTAGATTTTGGCCCTTCACCGACGTGTATTTACACTGTATACTTAGTGTTGCCCAGAGGGATTCTTTCGAAAAAATTACTGACTCGGGTGGGACTCGAACCTACAGAGCAATTTATAGACGTTGTGGAATTATCAGGGTAGGAAATCAGACTAGTTGGCTTGCACCCATTCACGAATGTGTAACTGTATTGCAAATAAAATGTGGACTTACTAAATGTAATAAATTGGGGACAGTGTTTGATAATAGTTGGGGTTTTCCAACGATTGCCGGCCGGCAATCGTTGGAAATTTATTTCACTTTGCTTCAAAACCACAGCACACCTGGTGCCGTGATTTCACAGGATGCTTGAGACTGCTATTTACTTACAGTCAAGTAAGGTATTTCATAAAATTCAGTAGTTGACAGGCTCATTGACAAAGTTAAAGCGGTCAGCCTCAAAATCTGACGTTCAAAGTCTGTAGTATGTTGATGACGGGCTCCATGCGTGTTGTACACGTGTATGTAATTCAAACAACACTTGTATATGAATAAGAACAACATGGATTTTGTTTACATGTATCACCAAGGCCATCTGTATTCCTCAATTGTCACCTTCAGAGAAAATTTTTATACTCAAGATCCCGATATTGACCCATCCATCGTACAGACCCAAAAATGTCAAAAACATGAAAATAATACCCTGCCCTCAATTTACTATTAACAAATAAATCAAGGGATTATAGTACATAATGATTTTTTTTGCAGATAGGTACCATGGGGGTTCATATGAAAATTAGAAAAATATTCCATAGATCATGTAGATGATGTGACATGAAACATCAAGAGCCATAGAGCCTGAACATCCTGCATGCAAAATGTATACATGTACACGGCCTAATTGAGGAAAAATATAGAAAGCATAGAAAACATAAAGAAATTAAATTGTATGGACATTGCAAGAATGTTTAACTTTTGATTCATAAATACCTGAGACAGTTTACCCATTCCTATTGGTCGAGAGCCCGTCACGTGGGTAGTCTTAAACGAATCGGATTGGCTGGCTGGATTGAAACACGTTTCCGATGTCACATAAAATTCTGACTCCTACAAAATCTAGTCCCTTTTTACCCTTTTATTGGTTAAACGTTCACAATCATCACTTATAGGCTTGCGCAATACTACCGATGAGTCCGTATTTTGAAAGTCCTCCACGTTCTGTGCGTCACATCGCCGTCACCTGTAGCGATCAACGATCACGTGAAAAAGTCCATCACCGATTGTGAAAGTCCACCACCGATCGCGCCCCATCAACGATCACGTGAAAAAGTCCACCACCGATAGCGAAAGTCCACCACCGATCGTGAATATGCATCACCGATCACGCCCCATCAACGATCACGTGAAAAAGTCCATCACCGATCGCAAAAGTTCACCGATTGCAAAGGTCCATCACCGATCGTGAAAGTGCACCACCGATTCGATTATCACATTAAATGCCTCTTTGGCGTTCCATGTGACCCACTGCACATAAAAATACACCGGCACAAACAGCTCAGGCACGTCCCTTCCCCCATCGATCATGCACATGCATCTGTCATACATTAATCATCTGGGACATGCACATTTCTTCCTCCATGCATGGTTGAAAGTGCACGATCGATAGCCTTGAACCCCGGTTGGCTGTTCCAACATGTCTACAAAAAAGGACGTGCTTCTAAAACTTTGGGCTCAATCATCCATAGCCAATGACTGGTATCCCTCATAAATCTTTTTAAAAATACGATTTTGTCGTCACTAATACGTGACACTGTTTGTTTCCCACACAACTGTTCTACTTAACAGGCTTGAGTAGTGCTAGGCCTACCTTGCACAATGTAGGCTATTCATGAAAAGTGCAAGGACAAAGGGCTGATGACGTCATAATGACATCATCATGACATCATCACGACATCATCACGACTATTGCGTATAAATTTGTGCATGTATAAGTGCATGTATATTTAAAAAATGACATCTCTTCAACTGAATGACATGATGGATATCATATACTCGGTGATCAGATAGATCTCGTCTTGATGTACATTGTGATGAAAGTGGGTTTGTTCTTTTTCGTTTGATCTTTACTTCCGGGAACACCGGAAGTTCAAATTTAAATGGTTATAACATCAGGGTTTGGACCTACCTGGGTACTTAGGATGACCACATCTTTCGAACAATAAGTTGGGTGACATATACGCATCTTGGTGTTTTGTGGTGTCATGGTGACGTCATCAAGGTCAACTTACATGCAGAAAACCTCAAGAAATGGAATTTTTTTAAACGTCTTATTTCATGAACTGCAGCAAATAATGTTTTTTACATTTGGTAATCTCATCTTGATGTACATTTTTGGCTGGGTGTATTTTTTTATATTCTTTACTTGCATGTTTTACCAGATGTGAAAACGAGAAAGACTGGGATTCAGTACAACTTGGCTGACGCTTCCAGTTCAACATAAAGTGTGCATATCCCAGATGATTAATGTATGACAGATGCAAGTGCATGATGGGGGAAGGGACGTGCCTGTTTGTGTGTAATAATTAAAGCGCAAAATCTTTGAGATTTTTTATTTGTGCGAACTCTTGAGCGTTCTTGTATACTTACCGTACTTGGTATAAACCCTTCTTTTAACAGCACTTCCCGATATAGAGATCGAGTGGAGAGACAGAATTGGTTAATCCTCATATCACTTTGTCCATCAAACGGTTTGGAATAGCAGTGCAGTTGTTTTTAGTTCTATGCTCGAAGCCGGTGAGGAAATAACATAATTAGGCCTATGCATACATGATGAGGGCATTCACGGCGCCAGCGAATCAGCTGGCTGCTTGTGCGATAAAAGGGGAGGGTAGGGCGAGTCTCCCCCGGCCCGGGCCCGCCCCCACAGTGCGATTTGTGAATCCAGTGGCCAAATAAATAAGGGTACTCTACAATTACACCCCCCCCCCCCCCCCCCCGCCACGCCCCGCCGTCTCTCCCCAGTCACGTACATTTAAACTTTACGAACGATATGCACTTTCGTTTTTCGAGCCTTGTGTGCTTTTTGAATAATGAACCTTCGGACTATTGAACCTTACTTTCCTTTGGGACTTTTGAACCTTCGGACTAATTAACCTTATTCTAAATTAATTCGGACTACCGAACCTTCGGATAAATGAACCTTCGGATTGTCGGCCCTTCGGACGAATGAACCTTCGGACTACTGCATCAAAATAATGTTCGGATTAACGAACCTTATTTCATTTTCGGACTAACGAACCCCCTCTTGTGGGGAATTTGTACGTTCGGAATATCGAACCTTCGGATTAATAAACCATCGGACTATCGGACTATACGCCCCCCCCCCCCCCCCCCCCCCCCCCCCGGTGCCTGCCGTGTATGTAGTGCTATAGTGCAATCACCTGATGTGAAAACCGTCCGGTGGTCCACATCGGACTGGAGCTAGCGCGAGCCGAGCCAGCCTAACGTACGGCGTTTCATAACTTAAAAACTGATGCCTTTAAAACCTACACGACTGCTGTTTCCCATCCCATGAACTTGAAACTTTCACAGAGACTATACACCGAGTGCTAGTGCTCTGCAACTGAGTTGCATCCATCGTTTTTTTACGTACGTCAGCTATATTGTATATTCCGTGCGCACGGACATCGAAGAAACTCAACATAAGAAATGCTGCATGAGACAGCCTGAAGGTGAGTCGTGAATTGTCAATGTGAACCGTTCATAATGAATTGTTGAGATATTTGTGTCCAGTGTTGTACACAAATTTGGCATTACAGATATTATTGTCATCATAGACTTAGTTCAAACGTAAATGGACGGATGAAATACCATATGGAGCTTCACACACAACCAGTTTAGCATAGCAATGTACATGTACATGTAGTGTATGCAGCCTACATCACGTACATTGCATGCACACAACCAATTCCAGTAGACGCAGGTCAGAATTAGGGTTGACGGCACTATTTTAGGTATAGAGTTGACAACTAGTTGCAGACTTGCAGGCAGTGTTCATACTTTAGGGGATTCAACACATACATACATAGGCCTACATGAAATAAACCTGTGAGCGTTTTAGCTGACACCGTTAATATGCGCCCGAGAAAATGGTGAAGAACCAAGCCGTTTTAAATGTAATTTCGGGGGTAATTTACATCATTTGCAAACCTCAAAAACAAAACTACTGAATTATTATGAAATACTTTGCTTGACTTTAAGTAAATAATAGTCTCAAGCATCCTGTGAAATCATGGCACCTGTCGTGCTGTCATTTTTAAGAAATGTTATATTTTTTGTATCAATTTCCAGCGATGGTCGGTCGGCCGACTATATCGTTGGCATGGTCCCCGACCTGATAATTCCCTGACGTCTATAACCTGTTCTGTTTTGTCTGAAGTAGGGCCAGTGGACCAGACTACAGGAACAGCATTTTGTTTGTCTTTGTTTTCTGTGCGCACACAACTTTAAACAGGTCGTGTTACAGTATTTGCTATAATACTGACCCCCAAATCCATTTATTTCTGAAAATTACAACAAAAGCAAATGATGTGTAGGCCTATACTATAGAATTAACAGTGATATGCAAATTTATTTGTGTTTTTTTCCATTGTTAAAAATTAAAGTAATCTACGGCATTCCCGTGGGTCTCTTAGTTCTCATGAGGATTAGCTTTTAAGATTGAAACTAATAGCCCTTCTAATGATATTTCAATTGTCAAATTCCGTTAAAAAGTCCATTCACTCATTTTGTTGTATCATTACTAAAGGTGTGTCACATGCAATGGATGAATATCCAGTTTAACTTACTTACAACAACGTCAGTTACAACATTGCTAGCGTGAAATGCTTCACTTCATATTTCAATTCTTTGAAGGCTGCTTTTGAATTAGCGTCCCCGAACAAAGACAATTCCGGAGACCGCCAACATATGGGAAAGATGGCTCAGTTGGTAGAGCACCGGTACGGTATTCCGGAGGTTGCAGGTTTAAATCCCTCTCCCGCCATGCAGTTTTCTTTATTCGCTTTGAACATTCGCTTTTGAATTAGACAGAATGAACAAAATCAGCAAACGGGCCATTATAATTATTACGTCAAACAATCCACAAGGATTTTGAAACTGACTAGGTAAAATTATTATAATTATTGTTAATTATCAACAGATTACCTGGCCTAACGTTTTGAACTTAAGGCATTTAATTAGTTGAATGAACACACGAGCAGAGTTTCGAATGACGAGAACCAGGACAAGAATGATGATTTCCACTCCCTGCTTTAGGGAGTAGGCTAAATGAAGAACGTCAAGAACAAAGATGGCGGACTTAGGCATCTCCTTCCGGAACGCCAACTTAGGCCTATTCAGTCCAGGAACAGTATAAATAAATGATATAAGAAAATAAAATTATAAGTAATTATAGGAGTGGGATTGTATTTGCCAATTTCGACTGCTGTTCCAGGGTTTCATTTATTTTCGTAAGATCATGAATTTTCCCCTCTTTTCGTTCGGAGTATTAATACGGCGACTGCCATCTTGAATTTTCGCTCAGAATCAGATGCACTCACGGCACTTTGGCGTTCGTAATCGGCAAACTGAGAACGCTATTTGCGGTTACCCGTTATAGTTTGAAGAATTCAGCTCTTCTCGGAACAGAATATTGAGCACGTTGTCAATTTAACTGGAACGAGCCAAACAATATCTAGCGTAATTGTTGACCGGTTTACCCATTATTATCATCAGGAACAACAATTCTACAGAAAACGGAATATTGTCAATCAATGGAATACCACGATTTGAATACAATCCGCAACAACAATTGCAACTTCTTTGTTACGTGTGTTTCTATAAGCACCGTTAAACGAGTCCATGTAGTTTATCTCTTCGTTCGTATACAATAGGCTATAGGCATCCATATTGTACAATGCTTGTTCACTTGGCCATTTATCAAGCACATACTGACTAACAATTGGAACTAATTTCAGGAAAAATATCCATGGTTCAATGTGCATATTCTTCATTGTGGGACGCGTCGGCTAACCCGGATTATTCAGAAGTATAATATTCAACTTTGTCATTGTACTGCACATGATACGGGATGTTGTTCACTGATAAAACCAAATTACACAGTGTTGATATTGACCTTCGTGGAATTGGAAAATTAAAGGCATATGCAGTAAGTTTCCAGTTAAATTCGTTTTCACACATTCGTATGACCTTCTGCTTGTTTTCATTTCATTTAAAATGTGGTTTTCAATTGTTTTAACTCTTTTCAACTTACTCATGCAAGAGGGCGCTGTGTTTGTTTTGGTAACCGAGGGAACTTCAAAAGAGCGTACCGACCGGTAACGCACAACACCAGTAGCTAGACTACCAAAAACAAACCGTGTAATCCTCCAAAATACCTTTCGACAATGTTTTGAAGAAATGTTGCTGAGGAGTGGGTTTCTCATGAGCTAATTAATTAACCCTTTGAATAAGCCGGATGACGTCTATACGCGTCAACAAATTTGCCACCTGCATGGCCGGATGACGTCCATACACGTCATTCTCTGCATTTTCAATTCATTGTTGGATTATTGTGTATGTTACGCTTGGCTGCACAAGCCTCGATCGCGTGTGCGTTTCGCTTGGCTGCACACCAATCAGACGCTTATAAGCGGACACTATTTCGCAGGGGAACATTTTTTTGGCATGACACCGGTACCCCAGCACCTCATTATAAATAACCGGCTTGAAGGGGTTTTAATGTGGACGTTAAGTGAAAGAATGAAACCTTTTCCAAGAAAATGTTTAATGTTTGTGTACAGTTCTGCTAATACATGTATATTTGCTCGTGAATATATAGTCCCTTTACTAGTACAACGACATACAAATATACTTAGACCTTGAAATGTCTATAGACAAAATGCATGGAAATTAGGTTGTCGGTTGACTAATCCACTGGCATGTGTATGTCAATACGTATAGAGTATAGCCAAAACAAATGCACGTGCGTCTGCACGTGCCGCACACATCCGTGACGACGGGAAAAGTGGATGTTGGAAGACGAAAACAAATGCAACTGCAGCGCATGAACTGTTGCATTGTTGGCAACAGTCCCATTCAAATCGGCCCCGAAAAGTCTGCACGTGCCGCACACATCCGTGACGACGGGAAAAGTGGATGTTGGAAGACGAAAACAAA
Source organism: Hippasteria phrygiana (assembly GCA_037893225.1). Classification (NCBI taxonomy): domain Eukaryota; kingdom Metazoa; phylum Echinodermata; class Asteroidea; order Valvatida; family Goniasteridae; genus Hippasteria; species Hippasteria phrygiana. The sequence goes on along the minus strand of JAZGUH010000040.1, from coordinate 1,585,181 downwards.
TGCAACTGCAGTGCATGAACTATTGCATTGTTGGCAACAAGTCCCAGTCAAATCGGCCCCGAAAAGTGGGTCACATGTAGGCCTAGGTCGCAGTTTACTCTTGCTGTAATTTTTTGGCAGAATAATTTCTAACCGTAACCACCCCAAGAAATATTCAAGGTGGAATTTTGTCTTGCAATTTTTTTCCAAGTAAAAGTGGGGAGAAAATACTTGACGATGGGTAAAAACCGACTTTTATTGGCGACCTTTTACATCCGATTCCGGTATTTTCGTTCCCAGGTCTCCTTGTTTGTCTACGCTTGTTTTCACATCGCGTACTTGCGTGAGAACTAAACTTGTGAAGATTTTTAGCTAACGATTGGCACACAATTAGCTTCATAAATTATTTCATAAATTGTCATCGCTGTAGTAGTACACTTAGTTTCACTATAGTCCGTATATGTATTTTAAATTTTAAATATGTATTTTAAAGTGAGAGGTCAATTTTTGGCACGATATTTCTCTTTCACATCAGGCGATTTATCAGTTGATATGCTAGTAAAAATTTACAAAGGCCTTTTTCGGGGTGATTTTCTTAAGAAATCAATGTACCAGAAAAAATTGCAAATGTTACCATTTTTGCACGTTAATTTTCCTATTCAATATCCCCGGAAGCGCGCCACCAGGCGTGTACTTTCAGGCTATAACCTGAAACGTCTCGATAAAACCTAGCATTAATGCCGTGTGCAAAAAGCGGACGTTGGTCCCGCCCACGGCATACTATAAATTACAAACATCCGTGTTTTAATTGGTTAACCGGCTCGAGTCACCGCGTTACTCTTCCTCTGATTGGTTCTTCCATTTGTGCACAAAAGCCTCGGGGCCGATGCTTTTGTGCATGAAAACTTGCGAGGTTTATAGGGCCGGGGGTCATTCGGGTAAATTGGACTGAATTACAGCATGGGGGAATAAGAACACAGCATATAGCAAGGAAGGGAGCAATTTCCTCGGCGAACTGTTCTGAACGATCTACCTGTGGTCCTTGCCGGGCCCTGTGCTGAAATCAACGCTTGGGCTCAACTGGTTCGGTCAGTAGCAAAGATTACATATACCAGCTGCTTTATACATGGTAACCGCGCCAGTCTGACATTACATGGCCAAAATGAGGCACACTGCAGCTGGGAAATTTGTTTCTCCTATAGTCTTGTAATTTTTTTCGTGTACTGTATTTTGCAAACATCAAAAAACAAAACTACTGAATTATTATGAAATACCTTACTTAACTGTAAGTGAATAACAGTCTCATCAGGCATCCTGTGAAATCACAGCATCTGGTGTGCTGTGAATTTCAAGAAAAGCGGAATTTTGTATCAATTTCCAACGATTGCCGGCCGGCAATCGTTGGAAAAACCTGACTATTTTCAAACACTGTCCCCAATTTATTTAATTTAGTTAGTCCACATTTTATTTACAATACTGTTACACATCCGTGAATGGGTTGCCAGCCAACTAGTCTGGTTTCCTAACCTGGTTATTCCCCGGACGTCTATAAATTGCTCCGTTTCGTCTGAAGGAACTCAAGGAACCAGACTACAAAAACATTACATTTCTTGGTTTTTCCAGCAATTATGAGCACAAAACTTTAAAAATAGGTCAGCGTCACAATATTTACTATAAATATGAACCCCTAACCCATCCATTTTCGAAAATTACAGCAAAAGCAAATGGTGTATACTACCTTTAATGTTAATGTAACGAAAGGAAAGATTAGGCCTTTCTAGTTACTGCTGGTAGTTTTAGGCAGAATTGAAATGTGTTTTTTGTATAATCAAATGCACACGTAAACAAGTGCAAGTTCAACTACAGTAAAGTACAACACAACACACATTCAGTGTCTCCGAATAAGGCCCAGTGTAAACCATTTTATTTATAAATGTCGAATTGTTTGCGACCCGACAATAATTCAGTTCCCACAGGGGGGATCTTTTTGTATTAATTTTTTTTCGGTAGATGGTAGACGCCACAAATAGTAAAACATTCTTTAAAATAAAAAATTCGAACTGAACATTCGTAAAATCCAATTTGATGAAGAGATAAAAATAAATATCTAAAATATCTAAAAAACTATCTGAATTGGCCAACAGTTTCAAAAACAAAGTTACGCACGAAACACATGGTGTTTTGTGAATACCCGTCCATATGTTGGACAATATTGATTTGTACAATTGATATTGCGCTCTTTTCGAGAACAACCTATTCGGGAGCACCATGATTATAATTGAAAATTCACAAAATACAATCGCATCACACGAATACAAAAAAAAAAATCAATACAATCGGAGTAAATAAATAATACAAAAAAAATTTAAAAAATTATAAAAGGAAAGAATTTTTTGCAGGCCCGTATACGTGCACGCACACCCAATTACATTTTATCATGTCCATTGACACAGCGAGAACCAGGCAACGAATATTGCTGCTGCGCAATTATGTAATTAACTGACAACCGCTTAAAAAGTCACAAGCATTTCTGTCGTCAGCACATTTTGTGCTTAACAGCTCCGTAAGATTGACTCCAGGATTTCCGTGATAACGAACATAATTGAGGAGGATGTTGATTTACTGTCGTGAATAAGCACACTTTCAGGGAAAGACTCATGATTCGTTTTACCTCTTTTGGCCTGCAAGGAGTTCAAGTAAACTTAGCCAATTTTGGATGTGCACCAGAAATAGGCTAACGCAGGCCAACACGGGCCGGTATGTTATACACACGAAGTCAGGCATCTGTGAAAAATAAAATGACCAAACAGAATTCACGACCTGCCAGGCATTTCCATGTTAACTTGTTTACAGCGAATTTTCGGTTGTGGCTTTGCAGGTAAAATATGCCTCTACGTGGGGATTTGTCATTGAGCAAGGCCTTTGAAACACAAACAGACTGATGTGAGTGGGCTAGTCCGAGTTCTGTCTAGGTTGATCCCCTGCCTGTCGCTGCGTCCGTAGCTGAACCCCTCGGCCAATGGTGTGGAGGAGGTAGGTCATCAAGCCTGCCTCGTAATGTTGGCACGCACGCCCTGGGCAACGAGTTACGGCTGAATCGTGCATAGGAAAAAAAATCCACCAGACAGAAGGTGGGTGGAATAGCTGTAATTTTGCATTCTGCACATATTCTTTTGCCAGGATTTGATGCACCTGAAAAGAATGAATACATGTATGCATAATTGCACCGATCTGGTGATATGCAAACAAAAACATTGCCGTTGCTATTGTCAGTTAAAAGCAAACTTCCATAGTTTTTAGCTTTCGTGTTTATGTATCTAAAAAGGCAGGCTATTTTCAAGCGCCACATATAACCTCCAGTTAGGCACAATCTATCTTTTGGCGATCCAACATTAATTTTTGGTCAGGTTTTTGAAAAAAAGTCATGAACATGGAAAGAAGGAATACATCATATGTATAATAATTGCACCGATCTGGTCCAGAAAGTTTTCTATCGTTGTTGCTATTGTCAGGTGCCATAGGGGTGTTCATTTTCGAATAATTTAGTATTCGATTATTCGAAACTTTGTGTGACCGTATATTCGTATATTCGACACTCGCCGATCAAGTTTTCACAACATCCAGGATTTTACACAGCTTACAAATAAACACAGCACTGAAATTGATTTACATGGTCACAGTGTCCAAAAATGTTGTTGTGATCAATTGAGCATTGTGCAGTAATGCATTACTGAAATTAATTGAGACTCATAGGGATTTAGGCCAAGGATAGGGAGTATCTGCACACTCAAATTAAGCATCCCATCCGAAGAACGTGAGATGAAGGGTCTGTCATCAGTGTTAGAGCAAATGCTTTGACCCTCGAGGCCAAGGCTTCGACCCTCAAAGCCCAAGGTCAAGGCTTTAACCCTCGAGGCCAAGGCCGTACACAAGGCCATGATTTATAAAGGGCCTTAATTGGCCTTGGTGTGGGCCTTGATGGTTAAAACCTTGGCCTGGGCCTTGAGGGCCGAAGCCTTGGCCTTGAGGGCCGAAGCCTTGACCTTGAGGGCCGAAGCCTTGACCTTGAGGGCCTAAGCCTTGGCCTTGAGGGCCGAAGCCTTGGCCTTGAGGGCCGAAGCCTTGGCCTTGAGGGCCGAAGCCTTGGCCTTGAGGGCCGAAGCCTTGGCCTTGAGGGCCGAAGCCTTGGCCTTGAGGGCCGAAGCCTTGGCCTTGGGGTCAAAGCCTTGTCCTTGAGGGTCAAAGCCTTAGGGCCGTGGCCATGGCCTTGTCGGTCGACGCCTTGGCCTTGAGGGTCAAGGCCTTGGGTCTGGACCATGGCCTTGACCATGGCATTGATGATCGAAGCCTTGGCCATGAGCTTGAGGGCGGAGCCTTGGCCTTGAGGGTCGGATCCTTGGCCTTGAGGGTCGAAGCCTTGGTCTTGAGGGTCAAACCCTTTGCTCCAACACCACCTGTCATGCCCACAGACCAATGCACTAATTCTTGCCAAGCACGCTAATGCAAGCAATACACTGTGTGATTTCCCATCCCTGCTCGCAGTGAATATTGCTTAGGTATAGCTTTGTATAGCTTCGGTTGGTGCCACCTGTTCCACTGAGCCAACTGCACGTGCCAGCGATCTTTTTTTAAGAGAAAGAGTTTGCAGTACTTTGTAGTATCCACCACCTGACAGCGTTTGATGCGTCGCATCACTGTTCCAGATATGGCTGAAGCTGATCTGCGCGGGGTCGGGAAGGGTCTGAAGAGCCTTCGACAACAACCCTGCAGTGGGCGTGGCTGTGGCCAGTTGGAGATCAAACGGTGGGGGCGAGTGGTTGTTGTGGCGTCGTTTCTGACGTTTCTTCTACACAATGGAGTCCTAGGAACATTCGGGGCGTTCATGCCGACCCTTTTGAGGGAGTTCCGGCACGGCTCCGGCCAGCTGGGATGGGTGGTGAGCTCTGGTATCGCCGTCGAGAATTTCGCAGGCAAGTTTTGTTTTGGTGTTTGGTTTATGCTTTTTGTGTGTTTTGTTTTGTTTTTGGCTTATGGTTTTGGTTTTTTCGGTTGTTTTTTTGTTTTTTGTCTTTTTGTTTTTGTTTTTTTCTTTGTTTTCGTCAGGAATCATAAATATCCCGTAACTTATTTTCCCATTAACCCCAGAGATGGGTTACCATATGCCTACAAAAATAGAGGCCTATGTGTATACATAATGTGATTGATCAACAGACGCACCCATGCCCCATTCTTAGTTTATTTGACTGCGAAGTTTACAACTCAACGCATTGATATGTCATTCTGGAGTCACGTTATACTCGGAATCAGTGTACACGTATTGTAAAGACACAAATATAAAGAAACGATGAAATCATTATTGTCCTCTGAGTGAGGTTTTTTGTTGAAAACGGTCATCGAAGTTACAAATGTGTACTTAGTCTATGGGAGAATGTTAAAGTAGAGGGACAATAGAGAAGACTAAGTCATCAAAGCCTTGTCCTCAGTAGTATCGTAAAACACACTGTATGTGCTATGCACAGTGACTGTAGGCTTTCGTGTTGATGTCCCGTGTCATCCAAACTATTGGACTAACTCACTTCCGGTCGTGTGACCGGGCTTCTAATTAGAATAGAATTCAGCGGAGAAGTACAATACAATAAATGGGTGTTGCAAAACCTGATTGCATCATTTTTTCCAAATAGTAATACACATATGCATTGTCGGCCGTTTGTGCTTCCTGGGGCACAATTTCATAGAGCTGCTTATAAAGAACAACAAAAAATAAGCAAAATAAAAACTTGCTTATTAAAATCAGGTTACCAGCCAAAACTTCATGTGATTGTCACGCTAAGCAAAACACAGCTAAATACGCACCACAAGCAATATACCGGTATACATCACATGAAATTTTGGCAAGTGACCCGATTTTACTAAGCTTAAGCAAATTATTTGTGCTTAAGCAGCTCTGTGATTGTGAAACTGACCCCTCAGGTCTTCATCGTTGGGTCAGTGTAAAACACTGATCAGAGAGGTGGTGGGGTTGGCCACATTTTAGCATGCCAGCCCTACCACCCTTACGGTTTTCCTGGGGTCCGGATGTAAATAGAGGTTAAATCTTCAAAAGAAATTACCCCAATTTTCGGACCTGTAGACGCAGGCGGGGTAGCTTCCACCATTGGTGGGACCATCTCACCACAATTTTGATATGTGTACGTGTGCCTGCAGGACCGTTTGGCAACGTGGTGGTGAGGAGAATTGGGTGTCGTCGAGCCGTCATGCTCGGTGGAGCTCTCTTGGCTTGTGGTACGACCACTGCTTCCTTTGCTACCTCCGTCTATCACTTGTTTGTCTGCCTGGGTCTAGTTGCAGGTAAAGTAGCCTATATAGGGGTGTGCATTTATGGGTAGTACGGGAATCGGATACCCGATTGAAAAACAAAACAGGGGTACCCGTTTCCCAAACGACATCCGAATGGGGTGAACGCTATGAGATTTCGGACTCTACTTCCCTTTGAAACAAAACCTCCGGAGCCACGAATTAGAAAAAAGAAATAAATTCGAACCTAATAAAATTTCGGACTTTATTTCTCTTAAAAAACCCTCCAAAGCTGGAAATTAGAATGGACTTTTATAAATGGTCACGTCAAAGCCTCAAAGCCATGCACCGTATCGTCTGAGCCATCGGATTGCTTTGTTGATGATGAGAATTAATTACATTATAATAAAAAGTATCGTAGAGGGCGCTCAACAATCCATCCATTCGGATGTCGTTTGGGAAAAATAATTCGCACCCGGGTACTTCTAATAAAGAAAGTCAATCCTATAAATTTAATCTCGTTGTAGTATTAACGGACCTTTCTAAAGGTCCGTTAATACTACCACATCGGTGCATCAATACAGCAAGTGTGTACAGTGAGCTCTGTAAAGACGATGTAAATTGCATTTTCGCAAGCGTCATAAAAGTTAATGTTTTGTTTTTCCATGTACCCTGGTTTTCATTTTGAAAATTCGGGACAAATGACATTCAAAACTTTCTTTTTCATTGTCTGAAAAATTACTAAAACAATAAGGAATATGTTAATTCGGTTACGGCATGGAGGAAGGAACATAAGCTGGTACTCGAATCCATAATCTGGAACTGTTTCCTGGCAATTAGTGGTCGGGTACTCGGGTACTCGGGTCCTCGGGTACTCGGGTCCTCGGGTCCTCGGGTCCTCGGGTCCTCGGGTCCTCGGGTCCTCGGGTCCTCGGGTCCTCGGGTCCTCGGGTCCTCGGGTACTCGGGTACTCGGGTACTCGGGTACTCGGGTACTCGGGTACTCGGGTACTCGGGTACTCGGGTCCTCGGGTCCTCGGGTCCTCGGGTCCTCGGGTCCTCGGGTCCTCGGGTCCTCGGGTCCTCGGGTCCTCGGGTCCTCGGGTCCTCGGGTCCTCGGGTCCTCGGGTACTCGGGTACTCGGGTACTCGGGTACTCGGGTACTCGGGTACTCGGGTACTCGGGTACTCGGGTACTCGGGTACTCGGGTACTCGGGTACTCGGGTACTCGGGTACTCGGGTACTCGGGTACTCGGGTACTCGGGTACTCGGGTACTCGGGTACTCGGGTACTCGGGTACTCGGGTACTCGGGTACTCGGGTACTCGGGTACTCGGGTACTCGGGTACTCGGGTACTCGGGTACTCGGGTACTCGGGTACTCGGGTACTCGGGTACTCGGGTACTCGGGTACTCGGGTACTCGGGTACCCAGTTCGGATGCACAGCCCCAAGCCTACACTTCAAAAAGTTTAATATTTACACACTCATAAATGACGCAAGGATGCTATATCTCGTATTTATAAGCCTTGGTTTTTTCATCCGGCACAGGTGTACCTTCCTTGGTTTTGTCATATTGCTTTAACACTTTCAGATTTTGTTTGTAATAAGCAACATTGACTTGTAATGAGACGATGTAGACGATGTGGTTAGTTCAATTTAACAAACTAACCACCCACCCAACTGACTGACCAACTGACCAGTCACCCAACCAACTGATCAACTGCAACTGACCAACCAAGCAAGCAAACAGCCGACCGACCGACCAACCAACCGATTAACTGACCGACCAACTGACAAACCTACTGACCAACCGACCAACCGACCAACCGACCGACCACCCAACGGACCGATCATAAATGACCAGCCCAACAACCAACCAACAAACTATCGAACTAACAGACAAACACCCAACCGGCAAACAACTAAAAGACTAACCAACCAGTCAATCAATCAACTTAATAGATCTCACATTATGTCCGTCACATCAATTATGAACGCAAGTGCATGCAAACATGACCAAGGACATCTTTTTCGCTACAATCTTTAGAACCCATATATATATATAGTGCTACTTTTCTTTTTTAATTATACATGAGACAAATTCACATTAAAGATCTACTATATAGTAAGAATTTTGTTCCAGGTCTTGGTGGGTCAATCACTCATGTGGCTATCGTCATAGCCGTTGGAAAGTTCTACAGTAGACATTACACCGTAGCCAATGGTATCGCGTATGCTGGGCCCGGTGCTGGTGTCTTCGTCTTCCCACCTTTAATTGAATACCTGAATAGCAACTACGGCTGGAGGGGGAGTCTGATCATCGAAGGTGCCATTGTTTCTAATGTCATTGTGTTGGGCGCCCTCTTCCGACCAGCTTCATGGTTCAAATCTCGCCTGCGTAGGCCAGGTGACTTCAAAGGTGGAGGTGTGAGTGGACCGAGTTATGAGCCACTCGCTATAAACGGGAAGAACAGTATACAGGACGATGGAACTTGCGACAAGTCATCCGACAGTGGGATTTCTGAACTCTCCTCAGAAAATGAAGACATTAGGGGGAACTCGACGGCCGCGAATGATGGAGAGTTGAGTTCAGAATCTTCCACAGTGACGAAGAGGTTCCGGCGGCGATCTAGACTCACGCAGACCAACGCACCAGCGATGCTCGCCATCTTGGTGGCATGTGTATTCCACACTGCTGGTTACTCCGGAGTCTCCGTCCATCTCGTCAACCAGGCTGTATCGTCTGGTATGTCGACTCATCAAGCCTCTATCCTACTGTCTTGCGTGGGCATTGGCAGTCTGGTAGGCAGACTAACTCACGGCTGGTTCCTGAACCGAAAGTACATCACACCCTCCTGGATGTACACACTCTCGTTGTTGATCTCAGTCGTTGCCACGGTAGCGCTTCCCCTGACGACCACCTTTGGAGGAAAGATAGCCTCAGCAACAGCCGCTGGACTGTGCAGCGGTGTCTACTTTTCGCTAGTCGTTGTCATTCTACGGCAACTTGTCGGTGTACTCTACCTCGGTGTTGCCTTTGGAGTTTCTCTGTTCTGCTCGGGCGTTGGGACAACGCTAGGAGGATATGTCATTGGTAAGTTGAAGGTAAACATCGTTGTTTTGATAGGCACTTGTGAGGAACGGTGAGAATTAAAGCGAGCCTGTAAGATAGTCTGACATGATTAAAAGAACCCTATTCCTGAAAGACACTGTATCCAGAAAAAAAAGCTCCGCAAGTTATTTCTACGAGTGTAGCAACGAGGAAAGCGAGTTTTGACGAGTAAGTATAGCAACTGGCGGCCATGTAGAAAAGATAACGTTACGCTCGTACATTTCATGTCTGCATGGTAGCTCGCTCAGTAGTAGAGCTCTTGTCTGAGTGTTGTCAAAGTGTTGAGCCATTTAAGGTGAAGATTTGCGGCAGCACCATGCATGTGGCAACTCTCTCTTTTTTGAGTTTGTGGGGTTTTGAAAAGAACCGGGGAAACTCAACATTTCGGACATAATGCTCCGCCCGTCGTCAGGAGACACGGGCAGAGCATACTGTTTCAATCTGTTTGTAGGGTTAAAAAACAGAGTTGCCATATGGTGCTATCGCAAATCAATATTGCTATACCTTCACCATGCAAACCTTCAAAACCTTAGCCGTTTGCTGTAGGCCTGTTGTTCAAGTTGTCAGGTTCATTTGATATTGTGTGTTGTAAAATGGGTATCTATTTGGCTGGTTTGCAGGTATTTTGAAGGATGTAACAGGAAGTTACAGCGTTCCTTACTACCTCATCAGTGCCTGTTTTGCCGTAGCAGCCATCTGCTCTTTACCGCCACCAATATCCCAGTGGTATCAAACACGAAAGAGCCGTCGGAGGAGGCCTATGCCAACCCCGGTGTGACTGGACTGTTAATCAACCGGACGGGACACTTTAAGCATAGAGCAAGGAACGGGGTCTTCGTTTTGCTTGCTTAAAAGCTTTATTTGCTAAATCTTTCCTTTGCTATGCAATTATTGCGTATAGTATTGTATGACAATTCTCCGGAAACTGTATCATTTACAACAGCATTAAGCTCCAGTATTTCAGTATTGCTTAATTTAATAAGTTGCACTTGCATGATATTTTTTTCTGTAGCACATGCTCTGCAAGTGCGTGACAACAAAATAGCCCATAATGGTTTATAATAGCCACATTGTCATAAATTGTGGAGTCGAATAAGATACCTTACTTGCTTGATGATTTTACCGTTAAAAGAATATAATAATAAGTTTCTATAATCTGGTTTTACACCCTTGGCCCGTATAAAGATAGGCCTAGCCTCAGGAACAGCGCGCCCGGCATAACGCCGTTTCACGTTTCAATTGCGCATGCGCAGTAGAACACCCTCCGCAGGCAAGGGGGTTTCTCAAACATTGGCTTCGGCATTGTCTCCATTCCCCAGTCCCATTGCCGATCTGAAGCCTCGAATACGTAAATATATTAACAGACTCGGGCTCCGGATTAAAACATCAGACTTTGATATACATGTAGCAAAAACAGTATCCAAGATCTTGCCAAATTTGGGGACATAAAATTACGCGAAGCCGAAGCCCGAGCCCAAGTCAGATTTTGAGAAATGCCCTATAAGAGGGGAACAACATATACCCGTTTTAGCACATGGCTTTGGCGCTGAATTCAAGATGGCCGCGGAATGTGAAACTCCTTATTATCATCTGATTACATTCCAAAAGTGTATTCGCATTTCGTAAGAATAAAATGTAACAGTTTTCCGTGTGTTGTGCCATTGATATGGAGTGGGGCTTATACGTGCGCGATATAGCGAGGCATGGTGGGAAACAACATGGCGCGGAAAGATCGTAGCTCTAGGGAATGCGTTGGAGCTTCCGCCTTAACGAACGCCAGATACAATTTATAGTGTGGTTATAGCAGGCTGATAAATAGGTGCTTGTATAACTTCGTGACCATCCGTCGAAATCACAATATCCAGCATTGCGTTCTATGTATGCTAAAGCGGAGTTCTTGCCCGTGGTCGCCATGCGTTGATGTTGAAGGTAATTTAAATAAACCGTAGAAAATTAGGGGTATGCCTATCAATGGGTAATCATTAAACTTGCGGTGTGTTTTACTTGATGAAGGTAGTTCCTCTGCCATTCAAAGATAGTCAATTATACATGGTTTCTTTGGATTAAGTTTTTCTTTTTTAATCCGATTTAGCGTGCGGGTAGCGTATGGGTATTTTTGTGCTCTTTATGTCAAGGAGCAGTGTGCTTTGAAAACTGTTTTGTGTTGGTTTGCTTGAACTACTTTAAGTGCGTATTTTTCTGTAAGAACATTTAATTGTAAGGATTTGGAGTTATACATTTTGCTTATATTGAAATCATTGCAATACCGGTACAAGCCTAGGCTAAAACTTAGTAAAGGCCACTCTGGGTAAAGGGTTACAATCAGAGGTGGTATAGGGTTGGCGAAATTTTGAATTGCCAACCCTACCACCCTTACGGTTTTCCTGGGCCCAGATCTGAATAGAAGATAATTCTTCAACAGATTCTAGAGAGATTATCCCAATTTTTAGATCTATAGGCCCAGGCGGGGTAACTTCCAGATATACATACATTTCTTAACACCAGGAGTTGACGTATTTAATTCCCCCTAAATGCATGCTCCTAGAGGCGGGTATTTCCCCAGGTGATATTTTTCTGACTTTTTAACCGATATCTTAGACACGGTCTTGACACCAAATTTATAAAATAATCAGGGCTATTTCTTGGGCAATGCAAATTTTCCCACCGCCGAGTGCGGCGTGTATAATGTAGGCCTATCATAACTACAAAATCCTTTAGTTAAATATGAAATGAAATGTTATTTTTATTATTTTAATTTGCATATATAATTTCATTTTGAAAATGAGTCACTGTTTGGATGAGATTTGGGGGAGGGGCTGTGAGAGTCGCCCCCACCCCTCACGGCAGCTTTTTAAGAATTAACGCAACCTAAAAAAAATAACTTGTTTCTCATCAGCGGCCGGGCGAATTTTTCGTGCCGGGTGGATTTTTTTAAATATTTTATAATTATAAAAGTTATATTATAAATGTACCGGATTTTTTTTCCGAAATTTTAAAACATTGAACATTTTGAATGGCCCCCTTACTTGACATTAAGTAAATAGTAGTCTCAACCATCAAGCGTAATCATGGTGCCGTAATTTGTGAGATTTTGTATCAATTCCCAATGATGGTCGGTCGACCATCGGGAAATACCCGACTTTTTCAAATACTGCCCCCCCAATTTTCCAACAGTAATGCAGTTAAATAGTTTACCCAAACCAAACAGCAGTTTTGTTTTTTTATTGCAAACAACGAACTATTCTGACTAGGAAAAAAGGTAGTATTATTTAACGTCTGTGACTGTTTGCCGTTTATTGATGTACAGTAGCGTCCCATTGTTCAGTCACAAGACAGATTGTTTTTCGAATCATTAAACTTGGGTTTCAGAACCGCGACGACCATCTGCAGGCCAGGAATTGATCATCGATGACGAATAGCGCAGAGTTACGCGAATTAGCATCTTTTACATAACTCCAAATTATCAAGAATGAAAAGATGAATAAAACTTGTTACTTCTGATGATATTTTGTCTTTGGAAATGACTAAAAGTTGATAATGCACGTGTTAGTGATCAGTATCGAATATTTGTTAAAGCGATATTCTGCGAACGCAGTAACCGCAACACTGAGTTCATATCAATAGTGACCACACAAATCCCAACTCTAAACCTAACCCTATAGTGCTTAAGCACCCCTCCCCATAAACAACTCGTCTCCCCCAGTCGCCTCCACCACTGTAGTTTTCGCAAACGGAAAAAAAATCGCCCCCTATGGATAGAGCCCTGGCTACGCCGCTGCCCTGGATGGAAGGTCTCAATCAACCATTCCCGGTCTGCATTTCAATCAAACATTCTCTGTCTATATTTGACACGAGTAGCGACCACGAGCTGCCATTTCTTTACGTAAAATATAAACTGTAGTTGTAGTTAGCAAATCGTCTTAGAAATACATTTGGAAAGTGACTCCCGTACAATTATTTTAGCGTTTTTATACCCTTATATGAAACTATACAGTTTATCAGGAGGGCAGCGTTGTTTTCACTCGACTGGCCAGGATTGGGTTTTGTTTGACTGGCCATGGTGGCCTTGTGCTATACAACTTTGTAGATAGAAAGTTACACAGAATACAATGTACGTTCTTTTGAAAAAAAGTCGCAGCTTATTTGCAAAGCATTTTTGTCGAGTTCAACCCTGAATTTGCTGCCAAGATTTAAAAGCCAAAAAACAAAACTTTGTTTCGAACCATTATCTTTGAAATAGCTGTTACGCCCCAGCGGCGGCGGCGACGACGTATGTACAAGTCATTGAAGCAATCGCCACAGTTTTCAGCCGCTTCGGAAAACTTTGGTTGCGCATATCCGAGTTATACAAGTTACAATTAATTCGTCACACAATCCACAAGGGAAACTGACTAGGTAAATTTGAATACATTTTCAAAGTGAACAAAGAAACTGGCACGAGCGGGATTCGAACCTGCGACCTCCGGGTTACCGTACCGGCGCTCTACCAACTGAGCTATCTTGCCCTATGTTGGCGGTCTCCCAAATTGTCAGTATCTTTGTTCGAGTGGGCGCTAGTCAGAAGTCATAAACCCAGAATGCCGTGTAGCCAGGGATCACACCCAATTTTACGATACAACCTGGGAAGCGACATTGTGGAGATCACTCAATGAGGATACGACTTTTTAACTAAGTCGTATCCTCATTGAGTGATCTCCACAATGTCGCTTCCCAGGTTGTATCGTAAAATTGGGTGTGATCCCTGGCTACACGGCATTCTGGGTTTATGACTTCTGACTAGCGCCCACTCGAACAAAGATACTGACAATTTGGGAGACCGCCAACATAGGGCAAGATAGCTCAGTTGGTAGAGCGCCGGTACGGTAACCCGGAGGTCGCAGGTTCGAATCCCGCTCGTGCCAGTTTCTTTGTTCACTTTGAAAAAGTTACAATTAAGTTAGTGTTAAAATGTGTCAAGGATAGCCACAATATTAATAAATACTCAGCACACCCTAGCTCAGGTTGGACGTCCTTACTTCATAGTAGCGCAATGTAATGGAGATACTGAGGAGTCCAACCTGGGCTAAGCACACCCAGGCGCGTAGCCAAGGGGGGTGTTTTGGGTGTTCAAACACCCCCCATGGCCCAAGTGCCCAAAACAAATATATGCAGAAAACACCAACTGACTTGGCGAAGAAGCCGAGAAGATTGGACTTTCGTCTGTAACAATTTCTCTATCGTCACGACTCACGTTACAGTATATGCCCAACTTATACAAACTCTAAATTATCGCACTAATGGGATTTTAGCTTTACTTTTAGTGAGACTCTAAGAGAACCGTGATACCAAATATGCCAAAATCAATGATGTGAGAGTACCGTTAACTCTTTGGGTTCCCAGTTTGCTTGTCAACAGACTTCTACAGTCCAAACGAAGGGGAACTCTATAGGTCCGCAATTCCCTTGATCTTTTTATCTCTGATTCCCCAAATTATCCTTCTAACAGTTCAAACTTTTGAGTTGAAGTTGAACCTAGTTGCTTGTAAATTATATATATTGAGAAAGGTATCTCTTTAGGTTCGCATTTTCCTTGCATCAATAATTGAGTCTATATAGGATTACATTTTTGCATTTTTCTGATGTGAATAGAATTATTCCACAAAATAATTATCAATATTCTTTTGCATGATTTGAGCTCAAACATTGCACCATTTTGCATCTAGAGGCCTTAAAATTACATTTTTTCGCCAAAGGGGAGGGGGACACCCCCTCCCCTTAGACCCCTCCCCCATGTCAGTCTCCAGCAAAACACCCCCCATGAACAAATCCTGGCTACGCGCCTGAGCACACCCCAAACCACTTTGACACTCTCGCAAAAAAAATGCACAGGAGCTGATTCTCAACCCCCCCCCCCCCCCCCTTCCCCCGGCCCGTCACAACATGGGTCCGTTTTTTCCATAGGGCCGGGGCCGTCCATAAAGTACGTACGCACAAAATGCTATAAAACACGCTGTTGTAAACAATGCCAGTTAAAACTCACGTTGGGGAGGTTTTCATTATAAACACCGGCAACCTGACCCAACAGCGGGCCGTGTGAACTCTGCTGTAATGATAGTAGTCTTGGTTCCAAGACGTCCTTAGCGGTGCGACGTATAGCGCGCAACGGCCGGCCGACAGCGCCCTCTAGCAACACACTTAAGGCCGGTTTATAGTCGGTCGCGCGATGAAAATCACCCGACGCTGATGGTCCATGGTTCAAGCATATAGTAGCTATGGTTCAGGAAATTGAGCAGCTTGAAAAATTACACTCTTGCCAAATCCTGTTGGTAAATTAACAAACAAATCATGGCCACGTACAAATTGATGACTTTTTAGCTTTCCAATGCCCAGTTTTTGCTGTAAAATCCATCGCTTTGTCCACGCGATCAGACATTTTTTCCAACAAACGAATGGCTTGGTACTGCGCTGCACCAGGAAGGAAGGCTGCACGTACACACGTACGGATACCCCTATAACTTAACTATGATGCTCCTATTATGTACCAGAGCCCCATAGAAAGAAGCCCAATTTTCCCATAGGCTACTGCAGCAAGAATAAGAACACAATTTTCATGCACTGTGTTTACACTGTGCACACAAAAACCGCCGAAAATGTTACCCCAAAAATCTGTCTGTTGCTTACTTTACATCCTGAACTTGTGTGCACCAAGCAAAGGATCGATCGAATCTGGTAGGAGCCCCATATAGTTCTATAGGGGTAACGTACGGACACGTACACCCGATGTGAGTACAGAAACTAGACTGGTGAGTGTTTGCGATTTACATGCAATAATGCAGCTACGTCACACGCGCATGCAAATGCCACACAGTTCTGCTCGCGATTTCGCGAGCAGAACTTGCAAAATAACCAAGACGGTCTTAGCGATTTGGCCGTGGCGTGTGTGTGTGTGTAGCGAGAGGGCGCTGTCGGCCGGCCGTGCGCGCTATACGTCGCACCGCTAAGGACGTCTTGGAACCAAGACTATAATGTAGTAACGTTAGTGGCCATGTGCCAGAAGCTGGGAAAATCAATAAATCTAGGCTGGTATCAAGGGGCACGAACTTGAAACATTCATTATTCGTATAATACAACATCTGAATAAATCTTCGTCATCTGATTGGTCAGAGCGCGACCAATGGTGTGACGGTGCAATGGAAGTTCTATTCACCGTTGAATAAAACTTCTATTTTTGCGGTACCGCCGCGCCGTGCGATGGGACAAAATGATGGCCTATGAGGTCAGTATTTACAGCATGACATTTTCAGTGCGCGTATGCGGGATCATCGTTCGACGCTCGCTATACTTTTACGTGCAGAATGCCGACGTACGATCGGTTTTCGACCAAGTGTACAGTTTTAGCCCTATCTGTCATGGAAGATAACACCGTCATGAACTATAAAATATGATTACTGTGCAGGAGATTTTCCTCGGGAGCCACAAGGTCGAACAAGTACGAATTCGTGCAGGAGCCGCGTCGTTGGTGACTTGCGTGTGTGACAGTTCCGTCATAGACACATACACAGCGTGCGGTCTCATAGACTTTGCGTGTGTGAGAGTTTCGTCAAGGAAAACCGTGTCACGTGACTAAACGAATTTGGCACAAAAAGAAGCGCTAAGCGCTTATAGAGCCCCGTCCACGATGCGACGCGGCTAATAAAAATGAGCGTGGAAAATGCTAGTGTAAAAATCTTATACGAACCGTGGCGGTGACCCCCATTTTCCCCCGTGATGCACTGCGGTAAAGTTAGTAGGCCTACGTAACGTCATTAAACCTATGGTATTCAATGACATGTGATCGACGATCCACCAATCAGATGACGGGGATTTATTCAGGTGTTGTATAAAATAATATCATGTAATTTTAGGAAGACCAAATAGATAGAGCGCACAGTGTATTGGTGATTTGTTCATTCAAAAATAGTTTTCTTCCATAATTTGTAAGCGGGGGAATCCATTAAACTCAAATTTTTGGTCAGAGGACGGACATGGCGGCTTTATTAACTTGTAAGGTTACTCACAAGTAAACATTGCCTATGGAACCCATTCAAATAGTTCCTGCACATACACTGGCTAACAAGAAACGCCTTATATATATATAAGCTCGGGTAAAACTATCCGGTGAGCACTGTTTCACCTTTACCATATATATTTTATATATATTTATATATATTTATATATATATTTATTTATTTATTTTTAAACAGGTGAAATGGATCCTTATAAAAGTCCACATATAAAGTTATATTATGCAATATTAACCATGACGTGAATAACATTGAAATTTAAATTTTTAAGAAAACAATGCGTACGGGACTTTGTTATATATTTTGTATTATTTTACAAAAAGGTAAAAGGAGATATAGGATTAAATGTCTGTGGGCCGCTATATTGTGGGACGGGCATGTGATAATATCGGCACGTATTGTTCGCGTGTGTCCCACAACATTGCTGTCCACGTCTATACGTAGTCTTAGTTCCAAGACCTTCCTGTTGTTTATTCCGCGATCACGCAAACGCGACGTCACCCGGGGCGGATCACTCACGAACCATCGCTGTTAGCTATAGAGGGCGCTATCTCCACGAACCGCTAAACATCACAGACATAAACATGTGCTAAACATCCACGAACGAACCAACCACAGCGCCCTCTGTATTCTGAATTAATCCATTTAGGCTAAAAGCAATGCGAAGGTCTTGAAACCATAGCTGAGTTCGGGCGGTCTGTTCTTAACACGAGTTCCCTGTTCTTACGCCCGAACGGCGGGAACATTGCACTCGGAACAAGATCACGCACCACCTACCAGTCGGGGTTTACAAGAACATGACGTAATTTGACGCGACGTAGAGACGACCAAAGATGGCGGATGATTTGACGAAGCATGAAAGTCGGCGTAATGTTGCCTAAAATTCCCTTCCAAACGTTTTAAAAAAAATGAAGCTTTTTCTTAACAAACTAGGGGAAAATGCAGTCTAAATAATTGTGCTTCCGTTAAATAATTTTGCGTCTAAAATTCAGGTTTTTGAAACGAATGCTTGAATAACGCCTATTGGCGCAGCCATTATATTTTGCGTGGTTACCAACAATATATGGCGCTCTTGGCTATCAGACGTTCTTTGGCGATGGCGTTCGAGCGACCGGAACACGAACGAAGACACGAGTTGTTATTGAGCATCACGTCCTGGCCATACGGTCCGGCCAACGACGAATAGGCTGGGACTGGCGCTCATGACCGTTCTAAACTCCTCAAAATATGTTCGGAAACTCAAGTTTGACAGACGATTTCTCTCTTGTTTCCAACTCCTTTTCCTTGAATTTGGTATCATTGGAAAGCCCTGTTATTCTTCTTTACAATGATGTGTCATTTGTTATGATTAATGCATTGCTATTGTCATACAGTGCATTCCCCTTTTGCTTGGAGGATGGGAATGTGCAACAGATCTGCAACAGATCCTGATTGATGAATGGGACGCCATCCCACAGCAACGTGTGACCCGGCTCGTGAACCGTATGAGGAGGAGGTGCCAGGTTGTTGTCGCTGCATTCGGATCGTCCACCCGCTACTGAGGCGGAAGGCACTGTTTCAGAACCACCAAAACGACATCGTCATGTATTACTGAAAGCGCACTGGGCCTTACTGAATAGGCACAAGGCTTTATTGAATAGGCACAAGGCGTGACGATGTCATTTTGGTTGGTCTTTTTAAGTGCTTACCTACTGAGGCTCCCGACTTAACATTGTTCAATGAAGAAACTGTTCAATGATTCAACCAGAAAAAGGACTTTCCTTACGTCTTTTTTTTTTTTTTTTTAGTGATAGAGTGTTGCATTGTACTGTGAGAGAGACTTCTTGTTACTGATGGAGCATTACTGGGTGTTTAAGTGCAGAAAATGACAAATTCTTTTACTCTTTTTAAAACGCAAGCACATTAACAACAGAGTTGCTATCCCGGAGGCAATTGATTGTGACAGGCCATGTGGATTTCTGAACTTTTCCCGCACAATTATCATTTATGGCTTACAACCTTTAAATAATGGTTAGTAAGCTGAGAATCATTCAAGACACACCAATCCTCCAAACAACTCCTAACAGCAAGAGTCAATACACTTTTGGACAATAGCAATGCCTTTTGTAACATTTCCCTTTACACCCACCCCTATATTCAGCTGTGCTGCACATCCCCCAATTGCTTAATCATAACAAATGACACATCATTGTAAAGACGAATAACAGGGCTTTCCAATTATACCAAATTCAAGGAAAAGGAGTTGGAAACAAGAGAGAAATCGTCTGTCAAACTTGAGTTTCCGAACCCTTTTTGAGGAGTTTATATATATATTTATGTTGCAGTAAACACTTATTAAGCACCAGTTACGTCACTAGTAAAAGACTAGCATCAAGATAATAACATCTGTCTGGGTTTTAAAAAAACACGTGCCATTAAAAATCAAGGGGCGTAAAAAGCTGCCGCTAGGTGGCGCTGCCAGAATCCGGCCATGTCGCGCGCATGCAGACGATTCTCGCTTGACTATAAAAAAGGGTAAGTAAACAATCTTAATATTTTGATTTAGAACACCCTCAGAAACCTATGGACTAGCTTCAAGCATGTTACAGGGGGCAGAGGAGAGATGGGAAAAGTCTGGATTGCAGCCATTTGTTCTTGACCAAGAATTCTTTGGGAAAAATCTCATATCTCACTCGACTAGTAAAATGTTACGGGAGCAAAGGCAACAGTGCCCTCATAATTATGACTCCGGAAGAAACTCCCCACTTTTTTTTCACTTGGGGGAAATCCCCTAACCCCAATTCAATTCCGCCGCCTTGCCGCCGCCTATGACATTGCATGGGGCCATAGCGCAAGTGATCGATTTTCAGTCACAGTGAGCTCTTGACAAAAAAAATCCCCAAACTAAAGAAACTATAATATTTCTTTTCTAGATTTGTTTCACAGTTAGAAATTTAGAAGGAAAATAAGTGTAGGAATAAATTACTTGTTTCGTTGTTAAATTAAACTAAGTGCATGGGCCGATGAACTTCTTTTTTTATGGTCGAATGAATTCCTTTTTGTCGTAGTTTATAAAGAAACTCGGGGCTTATAATAAATGAAAGAATCCAAGTGGGAATGAATGTCGTCGTCTTATATATTATATATCCTGGCTGTCCTTTCCTCTCCCTTTGATGTTTACCCACTGCCTATCTGCCATGCTCCTTTGCATCCCTCTTTTGTGTTTCTCCACCCACCCCCACATGTGTTCCCTACATGTTTGTTTCTTGTACTCTGTCATTCACCTTTGAGAAAGAACTTGCTTAAGTTCGAAACGTCAGGCCAGCTAATTTTTTGATTTGTATATTTCAGGTCCATTCAGTCAGTCAGCAGTTTGCAGCAGTTTCATTCTTTTTCATGTTAATACCTTTCTGTTGCAGTATCCCTTCGTGGTGATCCTCCTTTCTGACTTGTATATCTTGTTTTGTCTTTTAATTGTTCAAGTGTTTCTATGTTGTAATAACCACATAACTTTATCCCCTCTACAGACATGAGCAGCACCATCTGTATTTTGTACTAACCACATCATTTTCTCCTTTTCCACCGATATGGATAACTCGGTTTGTACTTTCCAGCAGCTCAGAAAGGTTAGGGAGAAGGCCTTACGCTATTCTTACCATCAAGATAACTACAATTTTTTCTCCCTCTCTCGATTTATCCCTACAGGTTTGCAATTATCTTCCTCTCCCTGCTTGGGTACCCTCTCACCTCCCCTTCAAAGGAGATGGAACCAAATTCTACATGGTACCTCCATTAAACTCATCAATGTCCTCTCTCAACAGTGTCAAACTACACTTCAGAACCTCCATCAGAATATTGCCCACCTCGACTCGGAACTTAGATCCAGTTGTTCTGACACCAGATACAGTAAATTTCATGATGAGATTGATAAGAGCGTATCTAACCTTGACTCCGTTCTGCTTAACAGGAGAAACAAGAAGATTGGACGCCCCAGGTCCCAGTCTACACCACCACCCCCCTCCAATACTGTAGTTAACCTTTCTTCCTCATCCATATCTGACGCTGAACATAAACTTCTCTCAAAGGGTCTCAATTTTTGTCCTACTCCCCACACTGTGAACCAGGTAGAGCTCAGCCAAGATCTCACGGAATACTACCGTAGGATCCGTCTCCGAGAGTTTTTCCTTGATTCTGACCGATGTGACCCAGAACCGTTCCGTGTCAAAAGTACCTGGGTACCCCCCAAGAATCGTGTACCAGCCCTCGAGACTTATGTTCAAGTTGTCAGTTCTCAAGTCACTAACCCTGATAACTTTGTCCACAGAACTCATGACAATCTCCGCAGTGAGGAGCGCTTGGCATTGAATGCCTTGCGCTCCCGTACTGATATCATCATCAAGCCGGCCGACAAAGGTTCAGCTGTGGTCATCATGGATCGTCATCAGTACATTGACGAGGCCCACCGCCAGTTGAACAATCATACTAACTACATCTGCCTTGACTCTGACCCCACAGGTACATTCTCTCAAGAGATACAACAGGTGCTGGAAGATATGCGATCACGTGACCAGCTGTCTAAGAAAGCTCATAAATTTCTCTCTCCCTCTGACTGTAGGACTGCCAGATTTTATCTCCTTCCAAAGATTCACAAGGCTGGCAACCCCGGTAGGCCCATTGTCTCTGGTAATGGTTCACCAACAGAACGCATCTCCCTGTTTATTGACAGTTTTCTCAAACCCCTCGTTCCACAGATGCCATCATACATCCATGACACCCCAGACTTCCTGCGCAAGCTGGAAGGAATCAAGAACAAGATTCCCAGCACAGCCATCATTGGTACTTTTGACGTCTCATCCCTGTACACCAACATCCCCCACGAGGAAGGTATTCGTGCTTGTTCCTCGTCCCTGGCCAAGGCAGGACACACAACCCCACCCATCAGTGATATTGGCACCCTCATGAGACTTGTACTAACCAAGAACAATTTTTCCTTCCTAAGTAAACACTATCTACAGGTACACGGTACAGCCATGGGCACTCGCATGGCCCCCTCCTTTGCATGCCTCTTCATGGGCGACCTCGAAGAGCGCATGCTTGCCTCAGCACCATGTCGCCCCTGGGTATGGTGGAGATATATTGACGATGTATTTTTCATCTGGACCAGTGATCAGGACAGTCTGGAGACTTTCATTAATCACATTAATTCCTTCCACAGGACCATCAAGTTTACATCAGAGTATTCAGTGCATCAGACCAACTTCCTAGATGTCACCATCCGCAAGGAAGACAACTCGGTAACCACTGATCTGTATTCTAAACCCACAGACACCCACCAGTACCTCCACTCCTCCAGCTGTCACCCCAGGCATTGCAAGACAGGCATAGCATTCAGCCAGGCACTCAGACTCAGAAGGATTTGTTCTAATAATTCTGACTTTTCCCATCATGTACAGGTACTGAAGAATAACTTGGTTGCCAGGGGCCACAGCTCCCGCCAAGTTCAACGTGCTATTGCCAGAGCCAAATCTATCACCAGAGATTTGGCTCTCAAGGAAAAGACGCCTAGCACTAATGCCGACCACAAGATTCCCTTGGTCACCACCTTTCATCCCAGTCTCCCTCCCCTTCGTAAAATAACTAACGACAACCATCATATCCTTCATACTTCAGATCGCCTTGCCCGTGCCGCCCCTGACAACCCAGTATTGGCTTATAGGCGCCCCCGCAATCTATGAGACCTGATTGTTCGAGCCGAGGTCCCCACCTTGGCTGCATCCCCTCCCATACAGCATGGTACTTTTAAGTGCGATTCCAGGTGTGTTGTTTGCCAGACTCACATTGTCTGACTCCTTTTCTGGCCATTCATCTGGAACTACTCACAGAACCAATGGCAACATCACTTGCAACACCTCTAATGTCATATATGTCATTTCTTGCAGGGTTTGTGGTATCCAGTATGTCGGGGAGACCAAGAACACGCTCAAAAGGCGTTTCTATGGCCATCGGTCGACTGTGAACACCAAGAAAATGGACACCCCTGTTGGTCATCACTTCAACTTGCCTAACCATTCCATTTCTGATATGATTCTACAGGGCATAGAATCACTTTGCCACCGCAAGGACTCAGTTCGCCTCAGCCGAGAGAAAGTTTGGATGAAACGTCTTCGGACTATTCAACCACATGGTCTCATAACATCCAGGAAGGGAATGATTAACTTTAAATTTTTCCCCCATTGTCATTTGTTTACAGATTATCCTCCTGGCAAAACCCTCTTGGGGTCTCTTGGCCAAATGGTGTTGTCTTTCCATTTCCTGTTTATCCTTGCCACTTCTCTTTGTTCCTTTTCTTGCCCTATCACCACCTTCAATTCAAACCCCCCCCTCCCCCCCCCCCCTAACCACACTCCTTTGTCCATTTCCCCAGCTTCAACCTTCATCTTAATCCCTCCCCTGCTTCATCCTTACCCTAATCACACCTCTTTGTTCCTGTCTTCCTGGCTGTCCTTTCCTCTCCCTTTGATGTTTACCCACTGCCTATCTGCCATGCTCCTTTGCATCCCTCTTTTGTGTTTCTCCACCCACCCCCACATGCATGTGTGTTCCCTACATGTTTGTTTCTTGTACTCTGTCATTCACCTTTGAGAAAGAACTTGCTTAAGTTTGAAACGTCAGGCCAGCTAATTTTTTGATTTGTCTTATATATTCATGTGAAAAACAAACACAACACCCCCCAACAACAAACGTCACCCCCAACAAACAATCAAACGGGTTCAAAACGCATAATATTTCCGTTTGTTTTGATGGAGGATTATAGGGATGACCGTGCATTTTTTGCAAATACAGAATGTATTACAATGTAGGTTATACATATTCCTCCGACATTGAACCCGTGCACTTCGAAAATGTTTGTGCGTTCACAGCATGATTTTACATGTTATCGATTTTCGTTATCGATTCCGGCTGTGATTGCTTTATTCCTACACAAGAATTGCCATCGGACCGATGGCAAGATTATCGGACTTGTTTTTCTTTAAAAAATAAGTCAAACACGCCACAAATTTCGAAAAAAGGAAAAGAACTGTAATTTATCCAAGGATTCGCCCACATTGAACATCAGCTCGACCAAAAATGCGTTTACTTTAGTTGTCTAAATGACGTCCCTATATCTAGAGCCCTCATGCGACGCTCATTGTAATGAGTTAACTTTATGAATATGCATGTTTCTGCCGTGCGGAAAGAAGGCGCTCTAGCTCTATTGGTCTGCCGGAACTACATGGAGAAAAATCGCTGCCGGGATAACCGGTACAAAAAGCCCATTGTTTTTTGTTGCATTCTTGTCTATTTATTTGGTCCATACTACGTCTGCATTGAACGTGCAATATTGCAATTATTTAAACGATAGCTCTACAGGGTTTACGTCTAAAAGTATCTTAAAATTTTATACAACTTTCCTTCGTGACTTTCAAGCTCGCACTGACGAAGTCCATCTATTGCCGATAAATGACATGTCCACTATTAACGCTTGTGACAACGCCGACTAACCAGAAAAGCCATGATTAGAAACAGAATAATACTCCTGCCAGCAATGATAACAAATGACAGACATTTTATCTGCTAGGCCTCCAATAAACCTTTTCGACATATACTCTCAATGCATTGTGGGTATGGAGGCCAAACAAACCATGTAATTTATACACAAGCCTATGGCACTGTGAACCAGTCCAAATATTAATTGATTGTATGCTAAATATCTGTCATGAGTTGAGAGATACTCTTTTCACATATCTTTGCATGGCACACAAGGAAAATAATAACCAGAAAAATCAATTTTAAATGGCAATAAAAGTAAAGGAAATCATTGGGGAATCCCTCTTAGGGTACCAGTTACTGATGAATGCAACTTCTGGAACTAGAACAGCTAATAGTGTCACATTATTAGC
Source organism: Hippasteria phrygiana (assembly GCA_037893225.1). Classification (NCBI taxonomy): domain Eukaryota; kingdom Metazoa; phylum Echinodermata; class Asteroidea; order Valvatida; family Goniasteridae; genus Hippasteria; species Hippasteria phrygiana. The sequence continues at coordinate 1,559,837 of JAZGUH010000040.1, read as the reverse complement.
CAAACAGAAGAGGATTATTGCAACCATGACAACCAACATGTGACCAATGCGACCAGTCAAGTCCGTTCTAATGTGCTTGCTTTTCTAATGCCAGTAAGTCTGATGCTGTTCGCATGATGATGATTTTGAGAATGTCGAAAAGGTTTATTCAAAACCAAATGTGTGTTTGCCTATACGTAAATGTCACAAATTTACTCTTGTTGCCTGAGGTAGGCCTATTACTCTTTCACACGTTTACTCTGTCTGTCTTATTCTGAAATAAATTACTGGAGTAAAATCTTCCCATAAAGTATTTCTGTACAGTGTGTCCCACAAAATAGGAAACCCATCTTTTCAGGTAAATTACCCAACAACCAAATATTTTATTACCCATAATGGTATGTTCAGGTGAAGGATCATCTTGTCTTCTTTCATTTGATATGAAATTATGATGGTAGCATCATGCATAACTGATCAGAGACAATTTAAAGTTGCTGTTTCTGATTTGGTTTTGTTCGGGATAAGTGGGGCATTTATGTACACCTCATGACTCAAGGAATAAGGAGGTCTGCTTGTTGCATAACAGATTCCCTCCCATTGTAACTACCAACCACCCGTTCTGAGCAAACATAACTCTGACACTATGAATTTGGATTGCCTCTGCTCGGTCATCCATAACATCCCATCATACTTTTGGTGTCACATGAAAGAGGATAGAATGAACTTTCTAATAAGGTATACACTTTTGAAGAAATACTTGTTGATTAATAAGTAATTTACCTGATAAGATGAGTTTCCTTTTGTGTGGGACACACTGTATATCACCCTATACTCCCAACGGAACTGAAATTTGTGGAATTACTTATTAGCCTATAATGAGCAGGAGTAATAATGTTAAGCCTTGAAGGCCATTATTGGTGATTATAACACCTCACCCACAGATTCTGTCGTGATTGGCCCAGAGCGAATCACATTCGCTATTTTTTGCTATCTTCCTGTGCACGGCCAAAAGTACTATACCCATAGCAACCAATGTACTATACCCGTAGCAACAAAAGTACTATACGCATAGCACCGGTATTGTGTGCAAAATGCATACGCCTGTATGTGCGTATTCCTCCCAAGTGCTAGCGCTACAGAACTGGGTTCAAAGTTTTTCAAACATTTCGTGAAGGGGTAGTTTGGAAAAGTGCAAATAATTTTCGTCTAATTTCGAATTCAAATAGACGTACATTTGAATGAAATTATTCAGTTAGCGCTTAAATCAAACAGAATCTGTGGGAGAGGTGCTATAAAACAAATATTGACTGCTTTATCTCGTAGTGTAGTAAAACTATAGCCTCCCTCGGTGATCCATTGAGCATTCTATTTTTCCGAGGCGAAGACCACTCGAAGCAGTCAATATTTGTATAATATGTACGCCTTATAATGTACACATTCTTTTACCAAATTGGCACTGGGGAGACCAACCTTGCCGAAACAAATGCATCTTAGGAAGACATAATATTTTGAACTCGGGGGGATATTTTGATGTCTCTAGGCCGAGAGAGAATTTTCTAGGCAGAATTTTTGTCGCAAATAGTCTGATATTATTTCTCGTGGTCAAAAGCTTTATCTTGGCAGTTTTGTACCCTGAGGTATATGTACGATCATAATAAGTACAAGTATCATTTGGCAGTCTTGCAGTGAGACTCGACTTAGAAAAAGCTTAACAACGCTAACCTGCCTCTTTTAACTGTATACATATGATTTCTATCTACATAGGATTTGCTATTGCAAAGATATTCAAAAGTGACTTCTCGGCCCCATCAAATGTTAAATTGGAACACAGTCATTAAAATTGAATAGAATGCACACACACATAATCAATGGCAAACACTTTCCATCTGAAGTTGCAGTCGCATTATTTGCTTGTTTTGGCAAACAATGATTTCAAATCAGGCACTAAATGTATCTTCAATGATTATTTCCACCGTCTGTGTATATAGTACACAATTCTTACAAATTTGCGCACGGTACTCCTTTAACAAGTTGGATTACCATGCCAGTATTATTCAAATCTTTAACTATACATGCATAAAGTTAATTTAGCATCTATTATTTCATGAAATTAAAAAAATATAAACTAATTACATGGAAGCACAGAAGGAACTCCAACTAATCAAAAAAATACGGTATCGCCTGTACTGTTCTTTTCAGCTGCATGGGCGCAGCCAAAGATACGAGGCTGGTGACGGTCTTTAGGGGATAGACCTCATGATGACCGCGGGTCAATAGACCGGTTACGAGAAACTGCACCGCCTGGCCATAGGCCTATTCCATTTACGGATGCGTTGAAGGGTACGAAGCTATGCGACATTGGGATTTCCCCGCATCTTGGCGCAACGATGATAGCTGTCGAATAGTAGAATCACGTATGTGCAATTTGTTAAACATTGTCCAATCCTTTTTGTGTGAATATGACATCATCTAGATCCGGAAGTGCAGACGAAAGGAGTATGCTTCCGTGTAGTTTCACGCGCTGTCCATTAAACCCTACGTGTCTTGGATCCGGAAGTTAACGCTACGAAGAGGATAACATCAAGACAAACAACAAAATCACAGCATATTGTACAAAGAAGTTGCCCAAGCCTTTGGCTAAGCCAATGAGCAACATTAGGTCTTGTCCTCTATTACTGGATCTTTAGCCAGCAAAGGTATGGTCCTGTAGAATCATACTGCTATTATATTCCCCTCACCTCCCAATCTCCTACTTATTCTGTTAATCTTCAGTCTACATTGCAGATAGCTTGGCACCCACCTACGAAACACGCGTCCAATTCAACTGCGGTGATGTTTCCAGATTTGCGAGGAAACAAATAAAGAAACATTAAGCAAAATGTCCGAAGCTTGCATCCGTGTCTCTAGATCTGAAGGCATCCGTCATTGTTACTTGAAACTAGTCAGCATAAAGGCGTAAAACGCGAGCGTGATGACATTTGACCTCCTGGTCACGTGTTAATGTACGTCGCATCAGACAGGAGTTGCCTTACCGGCTGGCTGTTTCTTGCTGTCTAGGGAGTATAGCGCCATGGTCCTGCGGTCTTTACCGAGGCACATTCCCCGCCTCTCGCAGAAGCGATCCAGGGCCAAGACGGTAGCTCCCAGGAGGACGACCACGCCAAGGAAGTAGAAGGAAACATCGTAAGAACCCGATACATCCCGGATGAATCCTGTCGGCGGAGAAAGACGAAACAAAACAGGGAGAAAGTGTATACTTGTTAAATCTCAGTCATGAAAAATCACTTGGTGTGATTTTGTTATGCTGAAGATAAATTATTATTCATTAAGACTGTATCTTGGGAGTTTCTAAAGTTGTTACAACAGTCACTTTATACAAAAAGGCATAACTGTGGCGTACCCCTCCACGTGCGTGAGGTGCAAATACTTTTTATAGTGTGGTAACCAGCTCGTTTTACCTATGACAAAACCACCGGCCAGCGAGCCAGCCCCTTCGAACACGAGCCCGTAGCCATAGGCGAGGTGTAGCCGGGACTGGCCCACGATGTCTCTGAGCAACACTTGCTGGAGCGGCATGTACCAGCCGCTGCCTAGGCCAGAGAAGAACGAGCCAGCAAGCACACCGGGGTGGGTGTCCACCATGGACGTGAGAGCCGCAGCGCCCCCAGCTATTATCAGAGCTACGGCGTTCAGTCCCTTGGCAGTCAGAAGACCTCGGTGGACAATCCATCCATTGGTGGCCCGCCCAACAAGACTACCGATACCTGCATATGATGAGGAACCGAAACAGAACTTGTTTAAAATCATTTCCTTGTGAAATCTTGATTCCCTTTTTGGCTGAGTTGGAAATAACCGTAAATATAGGTGTATCGGTCCAACTTCGCACACATCGTTTGCACTTGTCGGCATATCCATGGAGGAAGGTTCCTTCCTCCATGGCATATCTCATAATTATACTCCTTTGTCGTCCGCCATCTTTGAGGCGCGCTGCGCGCACTCGGTCTCATAACAACTTCCAAGATTTTAACATGGTCTGTGTATACGTGTATGCATGCAGCAGTCATCCAGTGCGGAGTCAAGAGAAAGTGTTTATTTGACTGGCAACTCCACGTATCTGTAATTCTGTATCGCATGACATCAAAGATGGCGGGTAAAGCCCGGTTCATACTTCATGCGAAGTTTCATCGTGACGCACACCATAACGAATTCGCTTCGCATACGTATTCGCATGAAGTATGAACCGGGCTTACGTTCATGGAAAACATGACGTCAGTGCTAACGATTTACTCGTAATACAGTGCGCCATTAAGCAGTAGAAAGAGAGAGGCCTTTCCAAAAATTGCTGGTATCGGGTCGTGGTGGGTCGAGAGGTAACCTATTTGTCAAAATGGTATTTGAAAAGCCTTTGAAAGCATCGGAAATAGAAGTGATACTTAACCATCCAGAAAAAAATCCTTACAACTGTAATGTTCAGGTGACACGAGTTTCTTTTCAATCTCAAAATCAGGCGCCGGCTCTATCTGATGTCTAGGTTTTCGCTGTTGCACTGCGAAAAAATACCTCTCCGGGTAAACTATGGGTGACTCACTGTATTTGAAATCTTCCAAATTGGATCTTGGGGGCCTCTTTATAGTGAGATTTGTGTCTCCGAAGACCAGAATATTATATTCTTTCCCTCAGAACTTCCTCGTACTTTTAACTCGCTTCGAAGAGGTTATACTCTTAATATCAAGGTAAACCTTAGTACAATTTTGGTTGATGTCGATGCACATGTATGTTGTATTTGAAATGAAATAAAAAGAGGAATAATAAACCACTTCGGTATCTCAAAGGTCAAAGGTTAGGTCACGCGGGTCATTCGGGATACAATTTCATTGTGCACATGCGCAGTTGAAATACCGAATTGGCTTATTCTTAGTCTGGTTCCCTGACCTGAAGATTCCCTGACGTCTAAATCTTAGGTCAGGTAGCTACCACAGTTCAAAATAGATCATGACGTACAATGTTAGTCCGAGTGACGTCAGTCGCATCATTCAAATGTAATATTCTTGCAAAATCCAGTCGGCAAAATACTGCAAGAGTGTGGCATTGATTTTTCCGTTTTTATATATAATTAAGAATTCAAATTTCAGGATCTGCAACTGGCCTGACAGACATTTTGTTATTGCGAACATCAACGTTAACAGCCGAATGTTACCGAAAACAAATTCGGAAAACTTCGGATATTTTCGGAAACTGGCAGAATTCTGCCAGTTTTCGTCACGTGACATTGGCGGCTACCGGACCTGATAATTCATCAGAAATAGTCAGAATATTTTGGTCTGGGAACCAGACTAGCTTATTCTAGCTTTAGAAAGCGCCACTGGGATATGGGTGTGATAGGAGTAAATATGTGGGACTTCAATGGTGGTTCATCAGAAGTAAATTCAAGGATGGGAGAGGGGGGCGTGGTGTGCAGTGTGATAAAGAAACCAATGGCGATTTCGGGAGTTCTGTCACAAAACGAGAAGTAAAAGCTATTAATTAGTTGATCAGTTTAAATACAGCATTACTTACAAACTTTCACAGAACAACATAAACACAAGACGACAGTGAGTGAACACAGAATTACCACCCTCCATTAGCTGGGGCAAGAAGCAACAGTTTTCTCCTGGAAAGGCCGGAAGGCAGACGTAGAAATTTGAAGCATGCGCTTGGCCGGAAATGAAACCCCACCCGTTACCCAGCAACCAAGAGCCAATGGTTAGTACTAGTTTCATGGTGGCCATAACTGGTTCCGACGCATGGCCGTTGTGTTCCTGAAGGAGAGAGCAACAATACCAGTGACACTCGTCGTCATAGCAACCCAGACAAGAAGAATCCCAGGTCTGAGCTCGACTGGTTCATAAGTCTGTGTACGAGTTTAATGATCACAAACGGACAATGTGAAAGCAACGAGACAGAGGCATAGGTTGCGAATTCCACCTCAAAATACTTTGACGTACTTGGGGATAAACTTGTTTTTTTTACACATGTACACGACACAGTCGCACTGAATACATACAATGTCAGGTGGAATGACATGATGAATAATTCGTACATGCAGTGTCTTCCATACGTGTTTGCTTTCAAAACAGAAGACTAACAGTTATAATTGCAGATGACATTTCTGGCAACAAAAGTATTACGTGAATAATCATTTTGAACAGGGTTTGAAAAATTGACTCTGGCAAGGTGAAAGCTGTTTTCAAATCCTGTAACATTCACAGAACATCGACACCACAAACGACAAAACAAAAGTGTAATGAAAAAAAAATACCGAACATGGACAAGGCAAAGGTTGCCGCACTCTCTTCAATTCCCATCTCTCGTGCGTTGGCGACCACGTGTGAGAAGAAGCCGCCGTAACCGAAGGTCTCAAACAGGAAGACCAAGAAGACGAAATATATGGCAGGGTTGTCATTGACGACCCGACAAGCAGCCGACCACTTCCTTCGTCTGCGTCTCCTCGGCCCTTCCTCGGTGTCTAGGAAACCCAGCTTTTCCTCGTCTAAGTAATCTCCCTTGCTTTGTTCAAATTGGCCAGTGTGAGTTTGGACACCGTCCGGCGTTAGACTGACGGTCGAGACATTCGCAATCGAGGCTTTGAAAGAGGACAGGTCTGAAGAGAAAGAAGCCTCCGAAATGGTGCTGCTGTCGTCGGGGAACGTAGTGTGTTCCAAACAGGCAAGTCGGTCTTCGAAGAAAAACCCCCATTGTTCTTCGAGATGGTGAGTGTTGATATCACCAGGATCCAAGCTAATGACTGAGCCGTTTGAAATGGACGACGCTGATGAAGATAGTTCAGATGAGGAAACCGTCCACCCGTCCTGCATTGTATTACACGAAAACACGGCACAATCGAAGGAATTCAGCTTTTCCTGAGGAAAATGTTCGGTGCGTTGTTCGCGATGGGCCACGGTAGTCATGATGCCAGCATTATCCAAGCTGAGGGCGGAACCAGGTGACACGGAGAGTTTGGAGGAGTCAAGTTCAGATGCGGAAACAGCCGTCGAGTCCGTTTTGTAGTCGTCCGAATACTGTGTATCCCCGCTTGTACTGGAGCAAGAATTGGAGTCTGCACCGCTGTTTTGATTCTCATTGGGGGAGAAATGGCCGTGAATGTTATTTTTTTCCTGGGTGCATCCAACAGCACTTTTCAGACACTGTTTGCGCCTGGTATCCGACGGCTGTTTTACGGCCCTGTACAATGCAGCTGCCGCCGATATGTGAAGCGAAATGGCGCCCTGCACCAGCATGCAGCCGCGCCAGCCGTACCAGTGTATGAGCGTCTGGAGAATTGACGGGAACATAAAAATGCCGACTCCTTGGCCCATGTATGCAAACCCGTTAGCCAGAGCATAACGAACGTTGAAATACTGGCCGATCACAACGGTGGCCGAAATGTGGGACATGGAGGCCCCAATGCCTGTAACGGAAAGCAGAAAAAGCAGTCAGAAAACTTGAAATTCATTGACTATCACAGGGGCGGATGCAGGATTTTTTGCGGGGGGGGGGGGTTCTGAAATTTGCCCAGAAAGGTGACTCCCAAAATGTTTCGTCTGCGAATTTTTTTTACAAGGTGGGGGAGGGGAGGGGGGGGGGGGGGGGGGCTGACACACTTTCTCACCGTTGGTGGCGCCATTTAACCTCTTTGTTATGTTCTTACCCATAGGCAAAATAGGACCTGTAGGGTTTCTGCTTTTCATTTTTGCAACTTTAGGCGTAGGCCAAAAAAAAAGAGGATGTATCTTAATATCACGCGATTTCACAGAAATTTTGTCACGTTTTGTGGCCTTATCTAACTTAGCATACATGAAGTTCATGTTGGGCGAAGGCGTCAGGAATTAAATTATATCATAATTATTACTTTGCTCAATGGTGAAGAATATGATTCTCACCTCCTATGACATCAGCAAATACAAACAGCTGGACTACAGAGTTTGCGTATGAACCGCAGACGAACCCAGCACACATGATAACGCCCCCTAACATTGCAGTGACTCGACATCCAAGTCGCTTCATGATAAAACTGGCCAGTGGAGCTGTGGGATAAAGAACATGATGTATCGTAAGATGAATAAAGCAGCTTGATTCCACTGATCTCTATATAAAACTGGATAGCTGGGCACGAGCGAAGGGAAACTGAGGCCAGTTTTGCTGCTGATCTCTATGTAAGAAGAACGAGGGTGAAAGCAGACCCTGGGGATCAGGTTGACAAACCCATTGTATTGGGAGTGTTAACGGCCGGTGGCTTCAACCTGAACAGCCGATACGCTAATACATAGAGATCAGTGTTTGAGTCTAGCCTTGGTGAGGGGTGCGTTCCACTCACGCTAACAACGCGAACAATTTTCCATTGGATGTGCACACAAATCTGGCGAACGTTGGCGAATGTTCGCGTGAGTGGAACGCAGCCCAGGTTAGCTGACCTTGAATTTCCTGACGACAATATTGATAAAATTCTTAGGTCAGGCAGTGACCACGGTTATAAATAGATCTAACATAACCAGTTGTCTGAGTGACGTCAGCAGCATCATTAACAAAATACCCTTGCAAAATCTGGTCGGCCAAATACGGTAAAATCGTGGCATTTATTTTTGAGCTGAATGTCGGCGGAAATCGTTTACTGCCCCGATTAATAATAATGATAATAATAAGAATAATTCTGTCATAAGATGGATTTTTTGCGTCGGGGATGATGTAAATTAGAACAGAGATGTTTTCTCTTTTGCCCTGTCCCGACGTAATGTATGAAGCACTGTACACTCAGTGCTTTCCGAGAGCCTGTGTGAAAAATATTTCACAGGGTTACTCGGGCGGGATTCGAACCCACGACTTCCTGTTTACTATAGTGCAGACGTCTTAACCACTCGACCACCGAGTTTGCCGGTGTCAGCTGGCCGATTCTAATCCAATGTAGCAGCGGGTACCGCTCTCGGAAAGTATACAGTGCTTCATACATTACGTCGGGACAGGGCAAAAGAGAAAACATCTCTGTTCTAATATATAATAATTCTAAAGATTTATAAAGCGCACATATTAACCAAATCTCGGTGCTCAAGGCGCTATATTATTACCCCTGTTCACCAGGCCCATCAATCATTCCTGAAACCTCTGCTCACGGGTACTCACTCCTGGGTGGAGAGAAGCAACTTGTGACCGTGTCTTGCCCAAGGACACAAGCACCGTGACTGGCTGTCTGGGCCTGAACTCACAATCTGTAGTATCACTGAGATCTTCAGTCCAGTGTACTTATACCACGAAGCCACGACACCCTAATCAACTAGTACTTGTGCATACTTCAATGATATAAAATTGCTCCAGACGACGTAGTCTTGGTGGACCAAGTTCTAGTGGTGAACTTGCTTGGCCTGTAGTACTTTCGCAGTACGAGTGCCCACCACTTAATTAATTAACGCCCACTCTTGTCCACAGTTAACATTGGTCAACACAAATCAAAGCATGACCAGTGGTTTTTTGGAGTACATAATATAGGGGATCGTGTGAATAAGCTTTCCCTAAATGTTTCGAAACATATCAACAAGAATTTTTAAAAACCATCTTCAGCTGATACTTGGCCATACGAATCTGATTGTGTTGTGCTGTCTATTTTGTCATTTTAAAAAGTTTTCTTTCGCCCGTCAGTATTTTTAGTATGTTTAATTTCCAGCTTGGCTTTCTCGTATATTAAAATGATTATAATCGGTTCGTCAACCAAGTGGATAAACAAGCCCTATACCTCGGACCCTGTGATATGCAGTCTTCATCAATATATACACGTGCCGCGCGCAAACAATCACGCAGCTAGGTCAAGGAGATATACTGCACCAAATTGCAACAAGATAAATCACTACTGAAATCTGTGCGCTTCACAATGCTTCACAAAAAGTCACCAAGTACACGTGAATTCTCTTTGGCCTATTCAAAAAAATTAATGTCGACTGTAATGTTTTTTCATATCTTAGTTGTTCACTGCACTAAATAATTATGCCATTCTGTCCGGCTTTTGTTAATGGAGTACTGGTATGCCAATACAGGCTTGTGCAGCCAACAAGAGTCAAGCACACAATGGGCTCCGTGCACAACTACCCCCTCAGCGGAAAGAAAAGGCGAGTTGGGGGGTCAATATCGACGCCATCTTACCTGACTTCAATTTAAGTGTCTGGTTCCCGCTGTGATATTCTTATTGAAAACTCAATTATCGAGAGTCGGCAAACAGACAAAGCAATCCCACTGGTATACGAGTATCAAATGAACGAGGAGCGCGGTGCGGATACCAGCGACGTACTGCCCACGGAAGTGCGGTTGCTATGTGGACAGCGCCCTCATTCGACGGCGCACGGAGCCCATAGGCAGACAATATTGACCTGTCGCCGTTAACGAGTTAATCACGCCCCTTAGACAACCCTATGGGAATTTGTTGTGGTAATTTTTGTTTGTCTCAGATTTTGCGCGTTCCGCGTGGAATTATAATTGAAGTGATTGGATAATAATTCACAAGCTGTGTTGACGCGATTCGACGGCGATAGGTCAATGGATTGAATACGCGCAGGAATGCGCATATTGACGACAACCGGCCAGATGGTCTTATTCAAACCGCGGCCATGGCTGTCATCCGCGTTTAATGTTGTTGTTTTTAACTGAAAGGCAAAATGGGCAAAATGATGATTGTTAATGGGACACAAGGGCGTTTTAAATTTTTTCAATCTTTACATTTCTGAAATTCATTCGAGGGTGACTGATTTAACTTGGTGGCCGCTGACAGCGCATATCTCGGACTGCAAGAAACTGAGACGCAAGATATTTCAAATGCAGATATGAAATCGGGCAAGGTTGAAGGATGAACAACTCCGTGGAGTTCAGACAGAAAGCTGATGGCAATTCAAGAAAACGTTTTAGATTATGACAGAAATGTGGTCAAAATAAGCAATGCAATGGTGATTGGTGGGCCTGTGTACAATGAATGTGGTTCCGTCCTCACGACACAAAAATGACTATACTATGCTGTCGTTTTCCACTACCGAAAGGCAGTGCGACCTTCAATATTTATCTGTATCTAGCTGATTAACATGGCTGCAAACAGCTTTGCCAGTCACTGGGTTGTTTGGTAGACGCCCTATGATTCTGATGTCATGACGCTGGGGGCTCGTTGCGGTGTCATATGGATATTCGACTCCCATGAATATCCGAATATCCGTATTTTTAGGGAGTCTGATATTAACGCGACAGGGTGGGGATTTTGGTCACTCATTTTGCCATTGTTTCCCAATCATCAGAAGTTAAAACCATGAGGTGGGGGTACCACACCCATGTATGTCGGGGATTGTCACAAATATTTTGCCCCAGGGGTGGGGATTTGGTCACTTTAAAAGTGACAATCCCCACATCTTGGGTGGGGCATCCCGGGGGAGGGAGGGGAAAGCAATAATAATGATACGCGCGTTATTGCTGTATAGACCATAGAGTCCTTGCTCTATACATACGGAAATTCGCCGAACAAAATTAGAAGCCATTTTTGCTCTGGTACCACGCTCGCGTGCAGGTTGCCCCCGTTCTTTAATTTCAGTCGCGTGCGTATTTTGGCAAGTTGTAAACACTCATAGATATAGAATTAAAAAGACAAGATGGGCAGCGCGTACCGTAGACGCGCCATTGAGTGTTCACAAATTTCCCCGTTCTCTCATGGACGCTCTAACGCACTGTATGTGCGTGGGGCGACGCGCACCGAGAGTGAGAACGTCACTCAATAAAAATAAGTAATCGAATTGAGTTTATTGAAAACATTTATTCACACATTGCGTCAAACAGATTAAAATTAATACAGTAAAATAATATTGGCTTCCCAGTCGTCTTTTATTGCTGTGACAAACTGCAGCAGCGCAGTTTGAAACCATGTTAAAAAACGTATCGTCATAATGCGCGTCGCCTCACGCGCTGAAAATTGGCGCTGCCCATGGCAGAACGCGCGTCTGTACGCGCTGCCCATCCAGTCTTTTAAATTCTATATCTATGGTGAACACTCTGTTGGTCGAAGCCATAGAGCGTGGTGCCACCGCAGTAAATGCTTCAAATTTTGGTCGCCGGATTTGTCTATAGACCGAACTTGATTGCGCATTGTCCATTGAAATGCAAGCCTTGACCACGTTGAAGGTCTTTATGTTTTCAATACCCGCTCACAAAAGACTATCACACAATACAGCACAGAATAAGTGGGACCCTCAGTGACCTGGGGCCAATTTCATAAAGCTGTTAAGCACAACAATTTGCTTAGCATGCAAATGCTTCCTTGATAAAAACTGGATTACCAACCAGATTTCCATGTGTGGAATATTGCTTTTGACTGGTATTCAGCTGTTGTTTGCTTAGCATGAAAATTACATGGACTTTTGGCTGGTAACCTGTTTTTACTAAGCAAGACATTTTCATGCTAAGCAAATTTGTGTGCTTAACAGCTCTATGAAATTGGCCCCTGAACGTAACAACATTAAATATTATTTGTATTGCTAGCAATCAACCATGATTGCACTTGTTTACTTTGCCATATTATATAAGTGTAGTCTGGTTCCCTGACCTGAAGATTTCCTGACGTCTATATCTTAGGTCAGGTAGCTACCACGGTTTAAAATAAATCATGACGTGCGTGTTAGTCCGAGTGACGTCAGTGGCATCATTCAAATTTAATATTCTTGCAAAATCCAGTCGGCAAAATACTGCAAGAGTGTGGCATTGATTTTTCAGTTTTTATATATAATTGAGAATTCAAATTCCAGGATCTGTAACACGGGGCCTGACAGATATTTTGTTATTGCGAACATCAACTTTAAACAGCCGAATGTTACCGAAAACAAGAATTCTGCCCGTTTTCGTCACGTGACATTGGCGGCTACCGGCCCTAATATTCATCAGAAATAGGGAACCAGACTAATAAAAGTGTGCAGGTCATCGCCAACAATGTTCGGGTGTGCTGGAGTGTAAAAAGCCCAATAATTATCCCTTCGTGCCTTGATTAGGCGAAGCACAGTTCGGTATTACCGGTAGGCCTACTGTTCAGTTCCAAATTCAAGTGTGCACTGTAATTATGCACTTTTCCATATTCGGTGTAATCACACAATCTGGGTTTTTTCCTGCCATTTTTCTCCGTTTATGGTGACTTACGGCAGTGGCTAAAATTAGCCACGGGGGGCTCAAATTGCGCAATGGGCGACCTTTGCCTTGCAGACTCTGATTGAGATTGAAATGGGAAAAATTGTACTTGGAATCGACGATCGGTGTGTTCCACTGAAGTCTGAATTATCATGTGATAGCTATGTTACTATTAGGGAACATGGGCCACGTGATCACGTGGTGAAAAGGAATATATTATAGGCCTACCTATTCTCCATGGGCCTACTATGCAAGAATTGTTAGGACAAAAGAGGTTGGCGATGTCGTGAGTGGGTCTGCGCATGCGGGTCATTTGCCAAAACATGTGAAGGTTACTAGGCACACTCGTCCTCACAGATGCAGTCGTGTTTGACTATACTACTGAGGACTCCAGCTGTTCTCTTCCATTGTTCCCGTTGTTTGGAGTTAAACTTTCTCTCAACAAGCCCCATAAGGTTTGTACGTGAAAACACTACCGAGGACTTGGGCTCGGGTCCTCAGTTGTATTGTAATCACTAATCCCAGAATGTCCTCAGACGTAACAGATAACCTGTACACGTTTGTGTGTGATACCCAGCACGATATGGGGGAAAGGGTACCCCCTTTTGTCCCTATACCCTAAGCACACTCCAGACTATTGTTACCTAACACACCCCCCTAGATTTCGGGAACACAATGACCAACACAAAAGAGGGGGGAGGGGTCCCTTTTCCCCTATAGACGAATCCGGCGACCAAAATTAGAAGCATTTACTGCGGTGGCATCACGCTCGCGTGCGTATTTTACACACGCGCTCGATGCAGCTTCGACCAACAGGGTGTTTTTACAACTTGCCAAAATGCGCGCGCGACTGAAATTAAAGAACGCGCGCATCCTGCACGCGAGCGCGGCACCACGGTAAAATGGCGTCGGCGAATTCCTGTATATCATGCTTCATAATTATGTTGTGTGTTGTCTTTGGCCAATTCCATGTTTTATGGGGGTGTACATGATGGGGATGTCACTCTGTTCAGGTTCAACATGTTTGCCACTTCAGCTGAGCCAAGTGTCAAACACATTGCGGTCTAACCGCAATGTGTTTGTCACTCTGTGGTCACACTGAGGGGTTCCCACGATTCTGTGGTTATGAACGCAGACAACTCGTTAGGGGGGTCAAAGATTACCCAGGGGATTTAATATGATTTTCTGTTCTGTTCACATTGATTTAGATGAAAACTTTTTGGAAAAATGACCAAATTTCTCAGAGTATACACTGACAATTACTAAAAGACCACAGTTCCTTGAAAAAGTTATTAAGACGCATTATTTTTGTATTATGTAATTTATTCAAAATGTCTCTTGGTCTCGGTCCGGATCTGAAGGTTTCAGTTCTGGTCTCAGATAAATGGTCATGGTCTCGGTCTCGACCCATCTGGTCTCGGTCTTGGTATCGGACTTGTGGGTCTTGGTCTCGGTCTCGAATTACCTGGTCTCGGTCTTCGGCATGTGGGTCTCAGTCTCGAACCACCTTATCTCAGTCTCGGTCTTTTTATTGGACTTGTATGTCTCGGTTTTGGTCTCGAAACACCTAGTCTTAGTCTCGGTCTTGGAATCGGACTTGTGGGCCTCGGTCTCGAACCACCTGGTCTCGGTCTCGTTCTTTGACATGTGGGTCTCGGTCTTGGTCTTGAATGACCTGGTCTCGGTCTTGCTCTTGGCCTCGAACATGATCGTGGGTCTCGGTCTTGGTCTCGAACTACCCTGTCACGGTCTCGGTCTCAGACATGTGGGTTTCGGTCTCGGTCTCGACCTACCTGGTATCGGTCTCGGACCTGTATGTCTCGGTTTTAGTCTCGGACGTGTGGGTCTTGGTCTCGGACTCGAACCACCTGGTCTCGGTCTTGGTCTCGGACTTCCAGGTTTCGGCTACAACACTCATAAATTGTCACCTTGTGCTGTCTCTTAAGCAGGGATTCCAAGGTACGTTTTATTAATGTTCTTGAAATTAGGCCTGGACTCGACCGAGTTCGGACTCGCCGAGTCCAGACATGACTCCAGGACCATAATGAAATTAACAAATAATAAAATCCAGCTTGCAAGTCTACGTTCAAGCCAGGTCTTTAAAGTTCAGATTGTAGCAGTTTTGTCCTCCTAGTGGCCTCCTAGTGGCCTCCTAGTGGACTTATGTCCACTCTTTTTGCATTGGATTCGGATCAAGACTTGATTACAATCCTGGCCTCAAGAGGTCGATGTAAGGTGCATGAGGGCTATTTTCACTTTCTATAATGTAAGTTTGTTCTCTGTAATTGGAGACGTAGGCCTATTGCCTTGCACTCGCGCAGATTGAAATGAGAAGTAGGGCTGTTCATTTTTGAATAATTTATTATTTGATTATTCGCAACTAGGTTTGACCGAATATTCGAATATTCGATACTCGCTGATCAAGTTTTTTCACGCGTCAGCTGCAACTGCATGCCGCGCTGGTAAAAAGTTGAACGCAAAGCACACCGGTAATTACGTGCGGCGATCGATATTTAATGGACCTCCCGGTCAACATTTTTTGCATGAGCCTGTTGTATCAAGATCATTACGGGTACGTATAACTTTCTGATAACAACCCCCCCCCCCCCCCCCCCCATAAAAAGAAAAAACCACCAGCTTGCGTTTTTGCAGTAATTATTTTACAAGTGTCAAGGGTTTTACGGACGGGATCAATAAACCTACAACCACAAAAAGTTACCGTCGACAAAAATTTGTCATTTGACACTGTTAGGCGCCGTAACTTTTCTATTAAAATAGCATCAAAGTCGTATATGCATATATTTTTTCCCGAATCATAACCGGCTAAAAGGTTATTCGGTTGACGATCGAATATTCGGTATATAGTTGGGTCATCTTCAGTAATTCCGTGACCATGGAGAGCGAAGGTTCGTTTCTCAGTGGATTTGTCTTCTATGAAGATTAAATGAAAATGTTAGCCGGGGTGTCCCTCCCAAAAGTGTGGGCTAACTCCGGGAGGGGGGTAAATAGATTAATACAGGGGTCAAAACTGAAAAATGCTTCGATTGCTGTAAAAAGCAAAAGCAAACCAAACTATCCGTCTAATCATAAGGATTTTAAAAAGGTATAGTTTCTACTATCTACGACTTATGGTTACGGAGATATGAGATAAAATGTATAATGTCAAAGGTCAACAGAAAAGGTAAAACCTCTTTAAAATGCTCCGATTTCTTTGCGAATAGGCTCAAATTGTTCATTTAGTCACAGGATTAAAGCAACAATAGTTTGCATCATCTATTATATCTGGATACCGAGATATAGGGGGAAAACAAGGTCATTAACATTGAACTCTATTGACCTTTGATTTTTGAAGGAAACTTGGTAGGCAGTACAATGTGACTAGATGAACACTTTTGGGAGGGACACCCCGGCTAAAATTTTCATTTAACCTTCATAGAAGACAAATCCACTTAAGCCGAGGTTTGCCGTGCTAAATATGGCTACAAATACCTGTTCGTGATTTGACCTTTCGCCATCTGAACCGTCATACAATGAAAGGTGCAGGGAACAAATAAATTGACTGAAGGCGAACTGATAACTATCGGGCTAATCACGTCCCCAGACTCCACTCTGCAAATACATTGTGTTAAACGTGTTTGCGGACACTTCGATGGTAGTCAACGGCTCCAGGAAAATAGCGAAGTCCATTATTTCATTGGATAAGGACTTGACTGCAGTATTTTAATATAGGTTTTCCGGGCCGATTTAAACAAAAATTCATTCAATTTAATACCCGGCTCATTCAATTTCGTTTGAAAGTGAATGCTCCGTTGAATCAGCATTCAACAGTCAAAAGGAGTAATTCCATTTCAGCAGTTAGCATTCACTGGCCAAATAAGATCATTCAAATTCATGAGGTCGCAAAGATCATTCAATTTCGTAAAAGCCAGCAGCAAGAGGCTAGTCAATTATTCAATTTCATCAATTGGCAAACATTTTTCAAATGTTTACATTCAAATTCGTTTCTATGGTATGTGCCTTTCTGATTCGTATTTTAATTTGACGCGGTCCGAACATTAGCAGAAATAAAGAAGAAAACATAGACTAGTGCAAACTATCACAAGGCTATAGCGAAAGACTTTGTTTTCATTTCAAACGTATCATCATAACTTTTCAAACTTTACTTAACAGTCTTCTAGATGCAGGGTACAGGCCTTAACTTTAATCATAGGATAACAAAGCAAAAGGAACAATTATTACAATTATGACAAAACACATGACGTAAATGAAATGCAAACAACACGGAAACGCATCTAACAAAGAAAAACTCAAGTGCCAGTAAAAGAGCTATTGCCAGCTTCCTCGAATAAACAAGCCATAACTCATGTTTAATTTGAACGGACAGAATTTGAAATTCATTGCCCATAAACGAAAAAGAAAACAAAAACTAGCAACAAATTTATGTGCGCTTCGATGAGTTTTAATTTGATTTTATCAATTGTAGATAGGTAGTAGAAATTCAACTGAAGATTGGTGAAAATGTAGTCTTGAATGCCTATAAATGAAATAGAATGACTAAAACGAACCTGAATGAAAAGAACGAAATCATGTGTGCACAAACACGAAATTGAATGCAATAGTAGCTAAAAAGAAACCCTAGTTTAATTGAATTTGGGGGAAATGCGTGAATTTGAATGCGTGTTAATGAAATTAAATTCATTTGTAATGAAATTGGCCGGGAAAACCTATAGTACAAGTGGCTATCCCATAAGTGCATAATATAGGTTTTCCCGGACGATTTCGCAAGATGTGTATTTGAATTTGTAAAACGTTAATTCAATTTTGCGCTGATTTTTAGAACGACGTATATCCCGGTTTCATTTTCGCAAAAACTAGCATTCGATTTCATTTTGTATCATTCAAATAAACGAATGTGCATAACGTTTCATTTAAACGATTACAAATACGTGATTAGGCTTTCGGTTTGACGTAGGCCTATGCGTGGCCGATTATTAAGAATGTGCAACCATTTCGCAGCAATTCGATTTGTCATTGTGACACGGCCTGAATTAAATATTCTTTTTCATTTCTGATAATTTAAATTCGCAAATTCTGCATTAAATTTAAATAAAGTATATAGGCCTATACAATTCACGATACAACTTTAATTGATTAATTAATTAATCAATGTATTGTAGGCCTAATTGATCAATAATTTTTTGGTTTTTTTAATTGTTGGTGGTTCTTTGTCTTAATTGCATTTTAATGTTTTTCTGTATTTCTTAAAGTTCTCTCTCATTTTATCAGTTCGATTGTCTACCATTATTTGATATTTTAGGAGGCCCACCAGTATGTCAACTGTGAAATTAAAATTTGGCTATATGATGCGACCGTGGCAAATGCTGAGCAAAGAAAAAACGATTTTCTTCAGCTTATTTTTTGGTATGTTTCAAAAGACTATAAGACCACCTGGTTTAGTTCCCCATGTGTTACTTTTGTTAACAAATAAATGAATTCCACTGCTTCACCAGACATGCATTAAAAACAAAAAAAACACTGCGCGGGAAATCGGCTGCACATTTAGCGAAATAGATTGATGATAAATTAAAAGGAAAACAGGATTCCGGATGTGCATTCGAATTCGCGCTAAAATGAATTATCAATATACTAAATTCAGTGCACATTCGGGAAATCGTACGCTGATTTTTGTTACGACTGAACGCACCTTTATGGAAATAGAATTGTCAATTGTTAAATAGAAAACGGGATTGTTTTCCTTAAACTTTCCTATCTGCGTCTGCAAGCGTACGCGTACTATTCTTGGCAGTATACAATTTTGGCTCTATTTTTGAAAATAGCATCGTTGTAGGCCTATAGCGCAACGTGTTGGGTATCGTTTTTAGCTGAATGAGTCTGGTCAGGAATCGGTCAGGAACAACAAAAATAACCTCCCCTCCTTGATAACAACTGATGTCTAAACATGTGGCACAACCTGTTATTTCAAGATTTATATCAGCGAAATCTGTAAACGTGATGTAGAAACTAAAGAAATCAACTTGTTCGTAAATATACTATGAGTGACCATACACTATGCCAAAATATGCCATTCTTATACAAGGGACCAGTCGGAAGTCGCATTCTTCCGTTTCGAGCTAGAGGCAAAAATCCATTGAGGGTCGAAATTTTAGATTTTCGTTGTATTGCTTAAAATGCTAGTTTATGTAAAATAAAATCATACCCTGTTTTCGTTTTTAATTTTAGTACTGACACGTTTACATTTAACTGTCGTTTTTCATAAATACTTTTCTATTGTTAGGTTACTCGTGGTTTTGCATGCATGTTCTATTTGGGGCCAAATTTGAGGCTACATTGCCTGATATCGATTTTTAGCCAAGACTTTTAATTTTTACGGAAAAGTAGCCACATTTTTATATTATATCTTTAAAAAGGCAAACATGAAAATCAACAGTTAAATATGAACGTATTAATTACAATAAAATGTTTAAAAAGGAGATTTTATTAAGGTAACTCACCGATAATCACCGGAATTTGTGTCATCTAATAAAACTAAAATTATCATTTTTTTGTTAATACTGCAGCTCCAATTTTAATAATTCTTTCATCATTTTAAAGCATCGGACGTGTGCTTTCCAATGGTATTTAAATCTATAAACAAAATTGTTTGGGTTGAGAGACTGTTCTCTCTTGAGAGCGCCACATGGGGAGCCAAAGTTAAGAGCGCCCTCACATTAAAACTCCAGAAAAAACTCCATTTAGAGTGAAAATTTCTCACTTCAAAATTTACTTGTCAATAGAAACAAAGTTACGACTCTTTCCAGAGTAGATACGTACATTATACTGTTAGTTTTTCACACTGTGCACATGCGCAGTTGAAATACGGAATTGGCTTATTCTGATAAGATGAATCGTAAAAATAGTATATAGTGCTCACTAGTGAGCACTATTCATTATTTTTTACTGTTCATTTCACTTGATATAGTTACGCAGCGCCCCGATTTCCTTCAAACTTGGCTAATTCTGATGATACTTTCACTGAGTTTTGTAGCCAGTAAATGAATATTAATTAGGTCTTAAGCAAAAGAAACCACCTTGAATGAAAATAGCTCTGGATTCGTATTCGCTGGCGGTACGCACTTCCCCCGTACATCATTGGAAAGCCCGTCGCATGCTCTTTCCAACTGCAAACGGGTTTCCCATTGAGATCGAGGCCCTTCTGAAGTTCTGAGTACGAGCGATTTTATTATTTCTTCATTATGCATATTAGTATGCTAATTAATTAAAATTACTGGGTTTTTCTCAGGCTTCCTTACAAGGATTATTTTCATCCCCAAAACAAATTGTGGGAAATTTTGTAAACAAGGCCGAAAGTGGCATTGTGATTTGTCGAATTATTTCTTCATTATGCTAACTAATACACTGCAAAAACTGTGGTGTTAAATTAACACCATGTAGTGTTTATATTGGGCGAATGGTTCAATATATACACCACATGGTGTTAATTTAACACCACAGTTTTTGCAGTATATGCCAATTAATTTAAGAAATTATTTAAAGTCATACTTTTAACTAATCTGTGACTAGCTTATACCCTGCTGTCACTTCTAAACACTTCCGTATTCATAAACGTGCATTTGGCTATGATTGGAGGGTGTGTTCCCTAAGTTCATAAGGCCTTGATATTTTAAACAACTGTAATTAATTTGTCTTCAACGGTAGATAGTCTTCAGATTGATCGGGTGAAAGAGCTGTTGATTTTCTACACATAATATACAAATGATAGAAATCGGTCAAATAATTTTCCAGATCGGATTTTGTGAAAATGGCCCATTGTTATGTATCATTACATTTCACCCAAGTGGACCATCTGACGACCTTCAGGTTAGGTAAGGTTATGTAACCGATTCACGGTCACTTTTTATGCTTGTCTGCACTGTGAAAAATAAAGCCGTATTTTAAAAGGACATTCCTGGCAATCGGGGTGCCATGAATATCCCGTAAAAAAGCGGTGGACAAAAAAATGGCTTGTGGCAATGAGCTCTGTGGTTTGAACCACACAAGAACTTGAAGTTGAGATTTCATCTGTCCTCCCTAATGCCAAGAACATCTATTTAGGGAAAACACAAAGTTTCTTCCTCTATATATTGCACAAAAACTCCCGAGGCTGACAAAAGTCTCAAAATTAATGGTTATGCCACGTGTTTACACAATTCTGAACATTTTCTAAGTCGTTTTGCTGTTCCTGACCGATTTTGGTGGGGTATTAAAGTAAAATCTGTCCAAAAAGTTACCAAGATAAAATATTCAAAATCATCGTGGATCCGGACTCAGGGGCGTATCTGGAGGGAGGAGGGGTTGCAACCCCCCCCCCCCCCCCTTTCGGCTTCTGAGCAAAGTTGTAATATGTTACCAGTGGGTATACCGCTGGTTCATACACTGTATGTACACTGTACCGGTATAGGCGGGTACAACCCCTCCCTAAATGAAAAGCTAGATCCGCCCATGGGACTAGCTCCAAAATATCGGACATGTAGTATGAAAACAGATGTAAAGGTTACTTACATACAAAAGCGAGAACTGCAAAACAACCGCTAGAAATCCAGCCGCTCAGACCGGCACCAGACTGGAATTCCTGTTCGATGTGATCGAGGTAGATTCCCATGGAGACGATCAGACCCATCTGCGTCATGAGTGCCGTGAACGCGGCCAGCACCACCACGTAGCCCCAGCCTCCCTCCGGGTAGTACGGCGCGTCCCGACCGTGCTTCGACCGCTCGCTGTTTGGGAGACCAGAGAAGCCGGCCCGGCCGTTCCTCCCCTTCATCTTGCTCGCTCACGTCCGGACCTGTCGTTCGTGGTAAATGGAAGAAAAAATATCGTGGAAATCCGTTTGAATGGAATGGAGTATCCCAGGTCACTGCTTGCAAATGTGACATCACAGACAGAGAAAAATAGATCCGTGAAAACACAGAAATGCAATGAAACAACTTCCAGGTACTAGGTGTGCGTTGGACAATGTTGACCAAGCAATAACCATGGTCAAACAATATCCCAGGCACGGAAGTTCTGCTTGCCCGGCCGTCCGGGGTCAAGGTCACAGTTATCCGGCGCAATGTGCTCAGCTTACTGTACAGAGCTCTAGATGTGCCATCCTCAAGACGACGACATATTACAGGCAAGGCGACGATATCCTCAGACAATTTATCACGGGATGGCGACATCCTGATAGCAGGATGTCGACATCATTCTTTCTTTAAAAAAATAATAATCAAAACTTACACAGACGTTTAGGAAACTATGCTGATGATGTGCAATGTGTTCGGAACTGCTGGTATAATAATTGATCAGAATGTCGACTTTCTGCTATCAGGATGTCGTCATCCCGTGATCAAGTATCTCAGTACATTGGCATACCTACTTTCGGGATTTGTCAGGTCGGTCGAAAATCCCGTGATAAAGTATGTCAGGATATGTCGTCATCCTATTTTTAGGATATCGACATCCTGCGACAAAATGTCAGGATCTTAACAAGTCGGATGGCACTTCTAGAGCTCCGTGCCGTAGATAAGTCTAAGAATAATTCATAATTACTTAGTCAGGGCTTGGTGCCAATAACCTAGGGGTCTTAAAGTAACAAGCTTTAACGTGTCGCTGAATTTTGTTTTCCAGGAAACCTTGCATTTGCAGTATTAAAACGCGAACTTATGCCAAGCCGGCTGGTCAAATTATTTGAGTCATTCACATTGACTTCACCCATTGAAAGTGCACCTCACCTCTGCATGGCTATAGCTGCCTGTCCCACACTAACGGGGGCCTGTAGATAGCAAGAACCATGCTAGCATAGGAAATATAGATTACTGGACTCCAATTTCAGATGTGAGTCCGGTAATCTCTATTTCCTATTTTTCAAATCGCTATCGATCTGTAAATGCAAATCATGTGCGGCGATCCCCCTTGTCATGTACATTGTATGGGTCATTTGGGTTTTACATCATGCGCCAGCAGAATGCACCAGATTACACACAAATCAGCACACATGTTCAAAAACGCACAGACGGTATAAATCAAGCTATTACAATAATCCAGCTTAGAAGTAATCAAACCATGAATAAGTGTTTCAGTACCAGCACGTATTAGATACTTCCTGATATATTTAATATTGTGAAAGCAATAACGAGTTGAATTGCACGTTCTAACCGCCTGATCTTTCAAACAAGTTAGCTTCAAACCACGATCCGAAGTTCTGAGCCACAGTCACAGGGGCAATAACCTTGACCTTTCAGGGGCGGATCCAGATTTGTTGCGGAGGGGGGGGGGGGGGGGGGGGGGTGTCTGAATTTGTTTTCCGTACATTTGCCCCAAATGTTTCTCAACGTTGGTGGCGCCATTTAACCTATTTGTTCTGTTCTTACCGGTACAAGCAAAATCAGACCTTTAGGCCTACGGGGTTTTGCTTTTCTTTTCTGGTGTTCTATACGGTACATAGGCGTAGGCCCTTACAAACAATACACAAAAATTGGCAACGAACAGGGGGGTTTCGACACCCCCCCCCCCCCCCATCCCCGTCTGCCTTTGCCGAGTGCTGACAAGTATATATATATACTGATAATAAGAGCACTGTTAATACAACATCCTGCTTATAACAAGGACAAAATAGGTCCATTACTGATAATACAAGGTATACCTGTTATAACAAGGTAAATTGTAAAGTCCCAAGGACCTTGTTTAATAAAGGTGTTCAACTGTATAGGCCTATACCTATAACCAAACATTCACATTTGCTATATATCATTTAAGAATAACCCACTTGCTTACATCCAAGTTCGGAATAGATGACGATGTATACTCCTGTGGTCTGAGTACTTGAATATATCTGTGCGGGAGATCTCAACGTGTTTTGCTTCATGGTAAAACTGTCTGACAAGTATAACCTTGAATTGGCGTGTCCCTCAGGGTTCATATTTGCGTCCATTGCTATGTCATCTTATTAAATACTATAAGATCTCAGTCAATTTCGGCAAGCAAGCAACCAACAGGCAATTAATTTCGCAAAATGAGAATTCAAAAAGTACGAGAAAGACATGCAAACAAATATGTGAATTTGTACAGCGGTATACCAGCTGCTGCATTGGATTCGAATCGGCCACCCGACCCCGGCCCCCCGGCAAGCTCGGTGGTCGAGTGGTTAAGACGTCTGCACTAGTAAGCAGGAAGTCGTGGGTTCGAATCCCGCCCGAGTAAGCCTGTGAATGTTTTTCATACAGGTTCTCGGAAAGCACTGAGTAATATACATTACGTCGGGACAGGGCAAATGAGACAACATCTGTTCTAACTTTTCTTTGTTCGTTTATGCGTTTATATACACTGTGGGTTGTAGTGAGCGATCGTCTTCCAAGCACATTGGGAAAGTGACTGCCGTATTTATATATAGGAAACTACAGTTAAACGAAGTTTAACAAAGCGTCAATTAAGTTGAATGACCAAATACATGCCGCGAAAAGCTCCAGCAAATTTGATTGCTGTTCCAGCTGGTTTTGTTTTGTTTTGTTTAAGAATAACCACTTATTGACATCCAATCCTTAAAGGGAGTATACAACATTTTGAAAACATCAAAAAACTAAATTACTGAATTATTACGAAATACCGTAATAGACTGTAAGTAAATAGCAGTCTCGGTCATCCTGTGAAATCATTGTACCTGGTGTGCAGAAAATGGGAAAATACGGTTGTCCACTTTTGACGCTCCATACATGCGATTTAAATGATAGCAATAGCCTATTGGTACTCATCAACAATTAGACTACAACAATTTGGGGGTCAGTGACTCTGGCTCAGAACTCGGGACATAGGCGGCGGAACAGGGGGTGGGGGCGCAGGGGGCCCGACCCTCCCCCTTTTTCCACTTGGGGTAATGGCCCCCACTTTTGGCAGTTCCGCACAAGAAAAGCATAGAAACGGGAAGCGGCCGGCCGGCACCGGCGCTACTTTGGCCCCCACGTTCAACTTGGTGTTCCGTCGCACCTGACTCGGGAATATCATGGTTTGAAGCTAACTTATGTATGAAGGATCACGCGGTTGGAATGTGAAATTGAGCTTTTTATTATCTTCATAATATTAAATGTATTTATAGGACTGTATTTAACACAAGTACGGAGACTCTAATGCATTAATCTCTTCTAAGCTGGATTATTGTAATATCTTCATTGGCTCCCAATTAAATCTAGGATTGTGTTTAAAATATTGTTGCTTATTTTGTAAAATTCTGCATAGTAATTGCCCTGATGATTTGAGCTTCTATCCTTAAACAACCGGCCACAGAACTTCCATTGGTGATACGGTATGTGCTCCAAAATTGCCATCGTTGTGTCTCATCGTTTTGGTGTGTACGGGGGGCGGGATTTTTTTCCCTAGGAAAGTTAGGGCAATTATCATAAATGGGCGTTGTACTTGGCTGTGTGAGCTGTGAGACAGGTTCTTAGACTTGTTTCCCCCTGAAATAAAATCCTCCACACCACAATTAGTACAAGAAAAAGAAATATAAGTCAGACAGAGGATTCGAACCCAGGCCTCTGTAGTCCAAAGCCTTATGCTCTACCAATATAGCCACAACAGTA
Source organism: Hippasteria phrygiana (assembly GCA_037893225.1). Classification (NCBI taxonomy): domain Eukaryota; kingdom Metazoa; phylum Echinodermata; class Asteroidea; order Valvatida; family Goniasteridae; genus Hippasteria; species Hippasteria phrygiana. The sequence continues at coordinate 1,534,083 of JAZGUH010000040.1, read as the reverse complement.
GCTCGACCAAATATTTTTACTTCAACCATATATAGTTGTCTGAATGATGCGTGCGATGCTTATTATATAAATTAACTTAATCATGAATATGCATGAGTAATAGTGGTCTAGATACGCCCATTTATGATAACTGCCCCTAACCTTCCTACTTTTTTAGGAAAAACAATTATGCGTACGGGGGCCTAACTGAGTTTGCGCACTGACTCATGAGTTGTTTTTTCACGAAGTCGGATTTTCGCGCGACACCGTGCCACAATGGAACACTGACGTAAATGCTGGGACCGTCAAAGCCACGGTCGTGGGCTGAAGTGCACTTGGGTATCCAGGTAAACTTTTAAGTTGCGTGTTTGCGGTTTGGTAGCTTCTTGACGGGATACGCCCCCTGTGTCTGAAGGCTAGACTAGTTCAGAGTTCAGAGAGAGTTTACGAAATCTATCCCCGATGTAAAATCTCCGGTAATTACAACCTTTACTTAAAAGGTTAATGTACAACATTTGCAAACATTAAAAAAAATACTGAATTATTATGAAATACTTACTTGACTGTAAGTAAGTAATAGTCTCAAGCATCCTATGAAATCGTGGAACCTGGTGTGCTGTCGTTTCAAATAAAAATATCAATTTCCAGCGATGGAAAAACATGTTTCCCGACATGATAATTCCCCGACGTCTATAAATTGCTCCGTTTTGTCTGAAGTAGGGTCAGGGAACCAGACTACAAGAACAACATTTTTTTTAAATTTCCTAGCATCTATGCATACAAAACTTTAAACAGGTCAGTGTTATGGAGCACCGTATCTGCTATAAAATACTAACACCCAAATCCATTCATTTCTGAAAATTACAGCTCTGGCGATTGTGTCGTTACGGCTCCCTTTGTTAGTTTTGGCCAAATGAGAGTCAAGGATTATTTTGTTATCATTCCAAATGACTTTTTCAACTTAAAGCAGACTTCTCTTAATTCTACTGACGCTTTTTGGGTAATTGTGAACAATTTGTTCGCGTAGTATAAATGCGGCGCAACTTATGGCTGGTGTCATGAAAATCTGTGCGGTTTTGCACGTTCCCCGTGCATCGCAGTGATCGCCATCTTATTTTCGCGTTGCGTTTTGTCATCGTCGTCAACATTTTACTCCCAAATTTCCCTCAAAAAATCAAAGCCCTGCCCTCTATCCATGACACACCTGTTCATGTTAATTTGTTGTAAGTTTGGTACATGTATAGTCCAGTAATCTAAATGTGGATTTTTGTTCCCTTAGGGCCCGTAACTAAATGTTGTATAGGCATACTACCTATAAGTTAATTTCGGGTTCAAGTCTTCACTTCGTTCGAACACAGTGGGTCGCACGGGTGGGTAGACCGTTTAGACGCCCCAAGGGACGGAAATTGAGGATTTATTAGTTAAACGATGACGAGGTATTAGGCCCCAGACAACTTTCTTTAGGGTTGTATATCTCCCTTGAAAAATAAATTTTCAAAATGAGTTTTGCCTTTGTTACTCTCTTCATGTAAAAGATTGAAAAACTCGCTCTCCAAAAGAGTGAATCTCTTATATCAAAGCACTCAAAAAGAGTGAAATTTCCATTCTTTCCAGGAGCCATATAAGGGACCACTCTTTTTAGACTTGTCCCTTATATGGCTCCTTGAAAGAGTGGAAGTGTCACTCTTTTTGAGTGGTTTTCACTCTTTTGGAGTGGTTTTTATAAAAGATTCACTCTCTTGGAGTGGTTTGATAAGGGATTCACTCTTTTGGAGAGTGGGTTTTTCATTCTTTTACATTAAGAGAGTAGCATTAGGCCTAGATGCGTTTGGAGCATTCCACTGAAACATTCAACACAAAAAATAGACCGACGAAAGATAATCTATTCCTACAATATTAACCCTAACTCCCTAGGGTGCAAAAATCATGTTAAAATTAGAGGATTTGGAATTATTAGGGTTAGTGTCCATCCATCTTCGCGCGTAGCATAATGTAATTATTTTCGAAACTATACATTGTAGGATTTGTTTGTTTTTTGGGGGGCGGGGGGGGGGGGGTGTTCGTTCCAAAATACAGTTTTTGTACATAAACCCGTTATTCATTCATTCATTCATTTCCGGTTTTATTATTAAAAATAGCCACCAAAGAAAAAGTCCAAGGACTAAAAATATTTGGTTTACAATAAAAGTTAAACATTTACAGTGGTTGCAAAACATTATATTAACAGTAAAATTTGAACAAGATTAACAATAACAGTGACTAAGATTACAAATAAAAAATAAAATAGTGAAAATATAATAAAAGATAAAATTAAATTAATATATACAATTAAAATAATTTTATGAATATAATATACTCGAAAAGACAAAAGAAACACCTAAAAACCACAACTACTGAGAATTAATTAATCTAATCATAGAGGGGACAGGATAATTTTTATATCTCTGAGTTAGTAGGGTGGAATCCATTAAATTGAAAATGTTAGTCAGACCACAGACATATATCTTGCCAATTATATTCTAAACGCAGCTTCTACAATATTAAAACAACTTAGTTCAAATATCATTTATTATTTTTTATTTAATTCTTTCTGGTAATGAAACCAAGGATTCCCCAAAAGAGCCCTAGGCACTGTAGCTCGAAAGCTTGAAGAAACCTGTAGAGAGAAGACAATGAGAAGAAGTTACAGTTTTAGAGGTGGGAGGAAAACCCCAGAAGAATATTCTGGGGAAACCCACGGAATCAGGTAGGGACTGAAAACCCAATCCACATATGGACTATTGCTGGAATCGATCCCGGGCCACAGCGGTGAAAGACAGTAACCACTGCGCCAACCTGAATCCCCAATATTGACTACCTTTCCTACTTATTGAAAACTGACTAGGAATTTGGTCAAGCACCCGAAGTTTCACGTTGACCGATAGTTGCTTTGACTAGATTCCTATTTACTTCGTCGAAAATCGACGATTCTAGTCACTGCGTATTTTACGTCACGCGGCTGACGGGTTTCAAAAATTTCCCAAAGGGGGCGAGATCGCGCAGGTCGCGATCGCGCGTCGACTTCTGAGAATAGGCAAACATTTCGTTTGTGTCTGCTTCAAATGAATAGAATTCTATAAGTGTTTGGTTTTAAACAAACATTTTCTAGTGCTCTAATTTTGCCATTTTAAAAAGCAGACGTTATGCTGCTCATTTCAGAAAAGTGTTCATGTATGCATGGTGTTCATGTAGACCATTTAAAATGACAACTACATGTATGACTGAAAAGTAACATGAAAATAGTTGAAGGAAAATATACTGCTGTTTGATGTTGGGATATTTGGCCTATGCGTTTCCTTATTGGTGTATTTGGCTGATGCTATTGGAAAAAGGTGGTCAAATTTCTACCGATTGACAGACAATGCCATGGTTCACATTGCTTTGAGTATTGATAAGGTTGATAAAAATTCCAACGGATTTTGTCATCGAAACTGGGAAAAGTAGTAGGATTTGACTCCAATTCTAGTTATTTATAGTCCTATATGATTATTTTTTTCTAGTCAATAATACTGACTGGAAAAATCTAGTCAGATTGACAGATTTTCAGTTGCACCCAGCTGACCCTGAATATCTAGTCAAATTTAACTGCTTTCTAGTCAAATCTGGGTGTGCCAATTTAAATATGCGCGATAATACACACAAATAAATGCGCGTTTCCACTTACGCAACAAAAGTCGTGCGACAATGGGTGCATTGACTGGTGTGTCCTTAGAAAAATGCGCTATACATTGGTCAAAGCTCCGCGACTTTTCTGTAGAATGACAAAATCAAGTCCAATGGGGACACGTGGTAACTAACGTCCCTGTCAACTTACCGCGACCGTGATGTAAAACTAAAGCCGCGTTCGCATTGGACTAATACCGGTGAAGTCCGGTTCATACTTCATGCGAATGCGAATGCGAAGCGAATTTATGACGTCAACGTCAAATATTCGCACTGCGAAATCGCAAAAGGTGAACACTTTTCAACTTGTGCGAAGCTTCGCTGCGAATGTTTCATGACGCCAAATTCGCTTCGCATTCGCATTCGCATGAAGTATGCACCGGGCTTTTAACTATTGTCAAAAGTTACCTTGCGTGTTGTTAACTTTCCACTGTGGTTATTCTTCCGTGCGTCAGCACTTGGATTACACGGCTCGCGGAAACTCCTTGGCCACTTAAACTTTGCAGTGGCATTGTGGATCAAAATGGATTATTTTACATCAAAGTGGCTGTCCGCACAAGTTTTCAGCGACGTAAAACTGCCATGTTATTCTTCCGTTACACTTGGCCCTGTAAAAGTTCCCGCTGCGGAGGGATAAATAATTGACAACCGACGATCGACACTTGACGTTTACCAAAAAAGGGGTAGACTTCCGCTCAGCCGCGGTAGTTTAACAGGGACACTGGGACTACACCAGCTGCATAGGCTACATCAAAATGGAAACGGGAGGGTTGACAGCGAGTCGCGTAAATTACAATGAGGAAATGTCCATTGGGAACGTGGCTATAAAGCGTACGTATAACTCAGGCTATTAAAATACAGACCACCAGGGTGTTATCGCTAACAAGGGGTCATCAACTGCTCATCATTTAGCAGACGGTAGCGGAAAGTAGGAAAGATAGGACACATTGTATGCAAACAACGTATATCACGGGGCAATAACTTTTTTGAAGTAGACTTTAGTTGGTATATGTAAGCATTAAGGTCCATGTTGATTACCAACAACAATTTATTAATCTACAAAAAATGAATCTTTATGATGAGCGCAATGGAAGTATTTCTCATGGGATGAAAAATTGACTGTCCCAATCAATGACGAGTGGCCAAGTTGACTGGGACAGTCAGCGTGATATATTAATTATAATTGTTTAATTGATGTGTTGTTTTAAGTAATTTTTGATGTATTTCTAACTTACGGTGAGATCCTTGGGTAAGTGTTGTGTGTCTTCAGGAGTTTTTAAAGACCAACTAAAATGCAAATTTTTGGTTTGACTTTTTTGACTTATCTGATAGTTTATGCCTCCCCAAAACTAATGTAACAAGTTTCATGATTCTGAAAAAAAAAAATGTTTTTGAGCCTTTTCCTTCTGAGCCACTTTGACTCGATTCAGAAAAGGCCGAGGTCAACTGCGTGCCGTATCGCGCGAGTATTGACGTATACGTGTAGAAACATATGACGCCACTGTATTATACGACAATGTTTTACGTAGAGTCTGTACGTATTTTTTTGTCTAAGGCTAGTATTACTTGCTGTGCTTTTTGCTCATGATTCAGGAGTAACACTACGATAAACATTATTTTAAAGTGTTGACATCTTTGTGAGACACATTTAGAATTGGGGTTGTAGGCTTGTTCTTGTTGAAAAGCTAGTTATGAGTCATACTTTCCTTTGTTTGCAGTCGGCTTTTATTGGGACCTGCGCGGTGAGTTGTGTGTGAGCTGATGCTATACTCTAGTCTGGCGACTTTGCTTATGCAGCCCTCATAAGGACCCGCACCTTCTCAGAACTATACACAAAATTTCTGTTATAAGGTACCAGACTCAATCGCATGCAGCGCATGCGGTACCGTGCGTGTACAATGCATGTTGAGTCAAGCGAGCGTGGACAGGGAGACGGCCGGGGCTCTGGCTGCTCGAGCCGGCAACCACAGGGAACGTCGTCGTGGTCTGGTGCGCGTAAGTCCGGGACAGGATTGGAATGCTCGGTGCCAGAGTTGGAATGGCTCCAGCCTTCAAACGGAATTGTGCCTTCAAACCCAGCTGAGTTTTCATACTAACACTATCATCAATACAGTCTTTGGCGAAATGTTCTGCACATATTTTCGACCATTTCGACAGCCCAAAATCAGATATTGTATTGTCTACAAAGCGGACCCACTGCCGCCTTTGAACTCCATTCAGCACTGGGAATCGCAGTAAGGTTAGGTCAGGGTTTTTGTCGCTGTTCCTCGTGCAACCCCCAACTACACACGATCAAGGCATAATGATTATCTCAGAACCATGCTCATACTGAAAAAATATCAAAATTAGACAAAATAGACGGGAAAACGGAGGAGTTATGTCGACAAAAACTCTTTAGCAGCATTAACTCCACGTACGTACATGCATAGTGTTTGGCTGTAGCATCAACAGACTCTACACGTGTACGTCACGGGGTCACGTACATACATTTAACATACATAATGAGCTTTCGCGAAACAGGATAAATGGTTCAGAATAACAACCCTTTTTTTTTAATAAAAGAAATCCCTCTCGTCTGCAAACTAATCTCCATCAGTTAAAAGAGTATTTAAACTGTCGGAAAAGTCCAAACAGTCAAAATTTTAATCAGCGTTTTAGTTGCTCTTTAATGTATCCCGTTTTGTTATCATTGTACAGCGCGTTTAATATTTGTATATAAAAGTTTGCGGTTAATAAATAAATGAATAATCCCAATGCCCCGAGTACCAGATTTTGGTAATCTTCGTGCTCAAACCGTCAGACTATTTTTTGGTTAGAGCGTACAGCTTTCAAAGGATTTGGGAAAATGGAGATATATAAATGCAGTGTACAAGCTCAATTCTGGTGTACAACCATGCACGTTCCAATGGAGTATCGCTGCACAATGTGCACATGCGCAATTCTGGAGGTTGCATCTGTATTGCGCATGTGCAGTGTGATGTTAAAATTAATAGGCCAACTTTGGAAACAAAAATTCGCGTTTGTTGTTTTCAGCTTTGACCACGGGTTTGTCTGGGTTAGGGTTAGGGTTAGGGTTAGGGCAGTTGACCCATCAAAGTGGTAGAAATGGCACAGAATCTGAAAATTGTGCACCGCACGACAAATATAACAAGATTTATATGACGTCAGATTCTGAAGCTCCATTGCGCATGTGCAGCGATACTCCATTTAAACGTGCATGGTGGAAAACCAGAATTGAGCTTCATACGTCTGAATGGATATATATAGCTCGGAAAATGAGTCGTTCTAGGCATATGCTCTTGGCCTGTAGCCGCTGTAAGGATCCTTTCATATTTGCCTGATGTCGGTACGGTGGAAATCGGAAAACTGTCCGATCGCGACATTTTAACGAGTGGAGACCTTTCCCCAACGTGAAATGTATAAACAAAAACCACAACGGGTGGATGCTTTGGAGTGATCACAGTACACCCACGCGACACGTTTGACTGATGGGTTTACTTTTAATAATAAGCACTTATACACTAAGCAATCCATGACGACACTAGTGAATGGGGTGTTTGCCACGGTGTGAGTGCGCGTCCCCATCGAGTTATCGCGTTCCATCGCTTCGGTAATCATGCGGAGTAGGCCCTACTTGATGTTTCTATGATTACAAACACACCCTTGCTCTATGCATATACAAAGTAGCCTACAAGTAGGACTTACAAGGACACCACTCGAGCATAAAGACATATGTCACAAATAGAAACATGAAGTAAACAAGCTGGCATTAGAGACCTTTTCACACGTCGCCATGCCGTATAGTGTGAACATGGAGCAATAATGTGTCTTCCTCCATGGTGTAATAAATGAATACCATCGGGCGACGCACACTGGATCGGTCCAGTGTGCGTCGCCCGATGGTATTCCGACCAATCACATTCGTAGTTTATGTCCGACATGCGTGCAGTAAAGTCCGACATGCGTGCACGCGCATAACGCGCGCGGCTGGAACATGCATTGTGGCATTGGAAAGAAACACGTGTTAATTGCCCATGTGCGCAGTGGGCGGGGCTTACTGGATCGGTGTAACCAGTCAAGGATGCGCGCACAGGTATGCAAAACACGTATTTAGCAATGAAACACTTTTCTCAACACTGTATTGCCATCAGTTTGTAAACAGGTTAACATACTAAACATGTTTACCGTATTGACGAGTGGTGTTTAGCCATTGAACATTGATGTTTAGGAATAGACCGTGTAAGTTGACCTCGAGAACGAGAGTTTACGAGAAACCGAAATTCCGGGCACCTCGAATAGGAGCTTAAACGTGTAAAGCGAGTAGTTTTTTTGAAATAATTTGTTTTAACGCTGTTCTTTTTACTGAAAGGTAGATACAAACTTTTAGCAAAATTTTATTTTTCATTCCAATTTACAAAATGTGGGAAATTATATCAAATTAGGGAAAAGGAGAACGAAATAGTCTAGTACGTCATACGTACGTCATTCGCCATTGTTCTGGTGGTTGGTTCACGCGCCAGTCTTAATAGCGTAGACCATATGCAGTATAAGGCGGTCGTCGCATATGATATGTTCACTTACGTCCACAGCGCCAGAGGATGCAGTACATGGGTTTTTGGGGCTTGGCTTTCTCTTCTTGACAATGAGCCAATCACGTTGCAACCAGACGCTCAGGTCAAAAAAATGTTTCCTACTTTTCTTCAATAATTTAGACAGTCATGCATGTTTTCATATATTGTAAAATTAATTTTGAATTGATCATCCATATTTATGGCCGTTTCATGGTTCAGATCTTCGTAAAAACAAAGTATTATAGAAAACAAAATCAACCACACGTAAAAGTCCTATAGCCGGCGGCTCGGAGGTGCCCGGAAGTTCAGTCGTGACCTTTATGAGCGAGACTTACACGATCTATTGGACACGTAATGTTTAGCTTCTAAACATGTTTACAAACTGATACCAAGATTGTGTTTAATTGTTTACCACAGTTGTTAGAGTGTACGTGCTTTAATAAATTAACCTGCCCACATACATACGATGGGGCCATGGCGGCCCAAGTGGTTGTGTTTACAATTCACGCTTTTTGATCACGTGGGAGGAAAAGGTCTAAACCACAGTCGGCTTCAAGGTACCAAGCCCGATGAGCCATTAAGCTGTTCCGCATGAAATATTTAACTGAAAACCTACCAATTTGAATCTGTTCTCAAAACACGATGAGAAAACACAAACTGCCCTCTCTGGTGGAGGAGGGCACGCCTACATGTGTACACTCCATTACATTGACACTCGTTTACACTGCAATTCCGGATCCAGTGTGACGCCACACCAAGGAAGCAGATACCATCAGATCTGGCGCCCACGGCCCGAGAGCTGTTATTTCAAAGGGCGTTATTCTACCACGTGGACTTTATTTTACTTTGATTACCCATGGCCACTGCTCTTTGAGAGGGGGGAGGGGGAGGGGAAGTTAGTACTTGTCACGAGTCGCAAAAGCCATTTCAACCATTTTTTTAAAAGGCGCCTGAGAATCGGCAATAATGAAGTCAAAATGATTAGCTTCTCTCTCACATTCTGAGAATGAAAATGACCCTGGGGATAAGGTTGGCAAACATGTTACAATGGAAGCGGCGGCTTCAACTCGCACAGCCAATAAATGCCCTAATGACGACAAACTATCTCATGTGGACAATAGGTTTGTCCATTGAAAGCCCATTGAAACGGAAGAACTTTGAAATACACTCAGTGGGACACCCCAAAGTCCCATATGCCTCCTTTCCAAGTAAAGACTGAGCCATGAATCTGAACCCCCGTTCAACACACCAATCTCTAAACAGCGACCACTTGCCTACCGTGCACCTTTTCTGCGGATTACCAAACGCACCCGGTGCCAATCGAAAAGGAACAATAAGCTGTCTACGTGTACATGTAGGCTGGAAGTGGCGAAACTGTCATCGTGTCCACAGCGCGCCCACAGCGCTGATGCGTTAGTAGCGCGAGCAGGCGCGGGCTAAAGCAGCGTGTCCTTTTTATTACTTAATACCATCGAGTTGTTTCCTTGCTCTATGATAAATACGGTAATGTATTAAATCCATGCTAAAACGTGGCAGCTATCAATGCCCAAGCCTCAGTTGTAAGTAGCGATGGTTTTTGATTGAGTCGTTACTTCCTCAGAAAGACCTGCCTGTGTGAGCCTTTGGCGCCCCCAGTCCCCATGCCGCCTCCAGACTCGGCTTCCTGGGTTGTGAGAACCGAAAGATCTGGAAGTCTTCTTTCCTATATATGTTGCTCCCCGAGCTTTACACCGATGTTCTGACGTCAGCCAGTCGCTTGGAATGGAATCCAGCGGAGACCATCTGTACTATCGAGTTGACTGTCAAATAGGATTCTATTATTCAAGCTGTCACCGCACCGTCCCCAGAAATCGAAGCCTTCCCAAGCCTGGCCTTGTAGTTGTTCGCCGAGCGGGTTTGCTGCAACCACAAGTGGCGTCTCGCCACTCTAGCACTATTTCTAACTACTTCCCTCATATGATGCACGATATGGGGCAGAAGGACCCCCCCCCCCCTCTTTTGTGTTGGTCATTGTGTTCCCGGAATCTCGGGAATTCTTTTCAGATCTCTAGGGGGGATGTGTTAGGTAACAATAGTCTGGAGAGTGTATAGGGTATAGGGACAAAAGGGGGGTACCCCTCTGCCCCATATCGTGCTGGGTATAACTTCCCTATAGCTCGGAAGATCAAGCATGTCGAGCCTCTTAGGCCATATTAAGAATACGTCCAACCAAGCTCGGCTAGTCCATGGAGCTATAAAAAGGATAGCCCCATGGCTAGTCCATCCAATGAGTGGAGGACGCACTCGAGTTTGAAATTTGTTTGTTTGGATGCAGCCCATGCAGATATGTGCCCCTGTTTCTAGTTCAGAAACCTCTTGTCTTCTACATTCATAACTTGTTCGCAAATTTAGGCGAGTCATATTTCAACCCCGGAACCACTCTACCTAGCTCGTGTACCAGCGGCCCCTGAAGAATCTATAGGGTTGCACACCAGTAAATAAGGATGGAGTGGTTAATCTGTGGTACTGGTCAGGCCAGGCCGTTGAAAAGCCTGGCCAAGCCCCTTGAACGCCCGGGCCTTTGGGCTTCTATAATCCCCTGATTGTACACAATAAACTGCCCATTAATTCTGGAGTCCAGCGGGCTCCCATTGTTCACCCAGACTTGACTGACAGCCGAGGCATCTTTTGATCCTGCTGTGAATGTGTACAGATTAGTGTGGGAGGGGCTACAACCAGGCCTGGCCTGGCAGAGGCCAGGCTTTATTGATTAGTTGATGCTTTATTGTTAGGTGATTTGTGGCTCACAATAGCTAGAGTAAAAACCCGAAGGCCCGGGCATGGCTGGGCTTTTCAAAGGCCTGGCCCGACCACCAGATTAACCACTCCTCCCTAAACTTCCACAGACTCCAATGATTGATAAATACGTAAACTTCCAAAATTCAAGAACAATACTTAGGACTCTCCAATATGTTTGAGATACACATCAAATTGAAGCTTATGTCATCGTTTTTCCGTTTCTGTTCAATTTTATGGGGATTAACCAATGACTTTTGGGAGAAATTTCCATCCAAAGATGACCCCCCCCCCCCCTAAAAGTAGTCCCGTAGCCCATCGCCAGCTTGAAAAATGATGCCTACGCTCCATTGCAAAATAGAGCACAGTAATACAAGCTGGTAGTCATGTGCACCACTTCCAGCCTTCTCTTTTACAAACCCTCAAGTTCATGGCCCACAAAATGCTCTAACAGCGGAGAATTTGAGGGCTCTCAAATCGTGATTTGGTCGGGCGGAGGCAATTTTCGGCACCCTAAGATGGGATCATGGGAAGGTGTCATAATATACTTCGTGTATAGTCTTCCTCTGACAGTAATACATCAACTCACAACTAGACTTGCAGAACCCAATGGATTAATAAGGCGGTGATAAAACACTTACTAAGAATTTTCCTGTTGAGTATTTTTGTTTACTGGCACGGGAAAATACACGACCAGGCTGACTGGAAAGATGCTAATACAGAAACACTGGTGCGCATGCGTGGAGTGGAGTGACAGGAGAGCCCGGATACGTTCTGGCACAAGGTTGAAATTTTGTGAACTCGATTAATTGGGGGTTCTAGGAAATGTCTTAAAAGATATGATTGAGGCAGAAGTAATACTAGTACAAGCACGGCGTAAGCAAGCACTATATGCTATAGGCAGTAATGATTTGTGGATGTTCCATGAATGGCGGCCGCTGGCGAAAGTTGTTCGCACAGCGCGCAACGGCCAATGCGCTGTCCAGATCTTTATACATGGAGATCAGTGGTTACGACACGTACGTGTTGCATACCTCTACGGGCATGCCATCCGTCAATGGTGCCCTTGCAAATGACATTAATTTAATATGATGGTCTCATGTTTCCTGGGTTCATTGCACTTAAATGTAGTGTACACGATTGGTAATCCTCCAATTTCGCGCTTACTCCAAGTTCTCCCCCTCGCCCTGCTGCCGTCGGCGGCGCGCTGTTAGCCCTGACGTCATCGCGTGTAGTCATCCATAGACTTCTTCGCAAATATAAATACCGCTTGGTTGAGACGTACGTCACAATGGTTAAAAGGGATTGTGGGAAGGAATGAGACTGCTATTTCCTTCCCACAATGCCTTTTTACCATTGTGACGTCTCAACCAGGCGGTATTTGCGAAGTTGTCTATACTAAACTCAGATTTGGAATTAATATAGTAGGCTTACATGATGGGATATTCTGTGTAAATACCGCGTACTCATGTATGAACTTGTACCAAGTGCAACGATCGGACTACACACCATGACGTCACGCGCAATAAATGCATAACGCATGACATGCAAATGCTGACGTACGCTTTTTCAGACGATAGGATTTTCAAAAGTGAGCCAATTTGCTTCTTTCTTTTTTTTTAATAAAAAAGGAAAATACAACATATTTGTTTGTATATTGCTCTCTATATTGACATATCTGTAGACTGAGACAATAATTTCACCTTTTTTTTGAAAGCGTTCTACTAGGTCTTTAAAGAGTTTACTTCGGTACCCCACCATGAAACAAAATATCTGAAATTACAAAAAAAAATCCATTCTACTTGTTCAGAATTATATAGGACCGAACACACCGTAAACCCGAGGACTTTTGTAAGTAATTGCTTTCACAAAGATAGGCCAGAACTTGGGTCTACTGGAAAGTTTGCATACAGTGCATGGCTACTCGGTATTAGTGTACATTCTAATGTTAATGCATGATTCAAGATTTTACTGACAAAAATCTTGAGCCAACAGACTGTGATTTGCTTATATGCTTACGGAGCGCTTGTTAATCGACGAGGTCTACCGGTATCTGTTCCCGACCTTTCATGGTGAGGGTATGTTATCAACGTAAAGTCTTTCCTTACACAAACGCAGGGGAAGAATAGAGCCTTTATGAAAAAACAACCACACACATAAATGCATTATCTCAAAGCTAGCGCGGCAAACAAACAAACACGATAATGGATCTCCTATGACCTCACCCCCCCCCCCCCCCCCAACAAATAGATTTTTCCAGCACGAAACGCACCGGTCATACATAATCTGCATAATCCTCTTGCACCACACATTAACAAGGCGAGGAATTTTCTACAATGGACAATGACAGCTAGCCGGCAACTCGCAGTTTTCACAACCATGGTGACCACGTAGGAACGAGAACTGACGCGCAGTCGTGGAATTCACTCCAGATTGTTCCCGGTCCCTTTCAGCATCTCATCCCATCGAAAGAGTAAATGTAAATTGTGTTTTGTGTAAATTGTGTTTGCACATTGTCATACCCAAAACTCATTCAATCAAATTAATTTCGCAGGACGAAAACAACAGCCAGTTGCTTTATCAAAGTATAACAATGCTTGCGTACGCGAGGGCCAATCAAATGCGTCCTCCCCATGTACTCTTTGTAAGTGTGACGTCGCCCATCATAAACCACGCCCACTTAACACTAACTGGATCCAACCATGATCCAACCATGATCGAAAGTCTTATGGAAATGCATTACCCAATATATTTCCCCAATATGTACACGCGCAATTTGAAAGCACAATTGTTTTACCACTATTCATTGCAAAGTCTACATTTTATCATCCATGTAGAACTCGGATATTAGGGTGAAAACGATGATATCGATCAAGTCTTAAGGAGCCGGTGTCATATGGATATCCGATACTTTTTAACTTGTATAAAGTTGATACTTCTGAGAACCATAGTTTTTCTTGTACGAATTAAGGCCGGTTCATACTTCACGCGAATGCGAAAGCGAAGCGAATTTTGTATCGTCAACAATGGTTGTTTCAGTGTGACGTCGGCGCCGTTACCCAGGCGAATTCGCTCCGCCCCAAATTCGCTTGAAGTTATAAACCGGCCTTTAGTCATAAAAATCGTGTCGGACTACCTATTAAAGACTAATCGGCCAATAACTCCCAACCATTCCCAACTCGTTGAAATTTTATCATCATCATTTCTTTTTCTTTTTGGGGGGAGGGGGGGGGGGGGGCGAGGGGGGGGGGGGTGGGGTGGGCGGCTATTGGCTGGGCCGGTGTGTGGGTTATTTCTGAAAGATAAATAAGTCATCTGAAATAAAAGAGTTTTAACCAGATCATTTTAGTGAACCCTATGTAACAAAAAATACCTTGTGACGTTGAATCTGTGGTCCCAGCTCGATATATGCTCCAGTACGGTACACCGTGCTCCCGGGATGCTAGACCGGGAACCGATGCTCCAGCAACGGCAAGAACCTTTCCTAATGCTCCCCGTTCCTGCTCAGTGTATAGAGTGACCTGCAGTCCATGTCAATCGGGAGACAAGATGATGAACACGGCTTCGTGGTGTTATCATGCTGGTCTGGCCATGAAGCTAGCTCAGCTCAGCCCAGCTGTTTGTGAATGCACCCTGTCACTGGCGTGCCACGGCGCTCAGAATTAATTTCCACCGGGCTAGCTAGCCCTGCACAAACAGACCGCTGCAGGGCTAGAGTACAAGTCCATAGTCTGGTCCTGGGGTGCAGTGTGTCATGCATGATCATGCAACCTGCTGAGCCTGAACTTCCAGGGTTTAAGTACACACACCTCCATTCAACGCGCACACAAGACTAACCTAAAGCCCGTTTTTCACACGAGTGTTGGAAACACGGGTCCCGTGCGATGAAATCGCATCGATGTCACCAACGCACATATTCTATGCCGTGTGAAAGTGTATCCCTGTCACCAAATCGCACGGGTCCCGTGCGGTTCGTGACAGGGATTAATTTCGCATCGATGCGACATCCGTGCGACGATCACCGAGATTGGCCGTGTGAATGTGTGTCGATGCGATTTTCGCAGGGATACTGTGCAGTGAAATCGCCTTTACGCATGCGCAGTTTGCTGTTGCTGTACACATGGAGGAAGGAAACACTACAATTTAACATGGCTTTTGTAAACACAAATTCAGTTTTGATTGATCAGTTGCTTGCTGCGTAATGAGATTTTTGTAGAACAGTATTCTCTGTTGCTGTATATTTAGGGCCTACAGCAAATATGTTATCATTATTTTTACAAAGTGCATGTAAATGTACATCCTTGTATAAATTGACGTTAAAACACGAAAACTACCGGTATGGACACACAGTACCATAATTTTACGTCCAAAATCCGTTAGAACTAAAATACGTTGATTGTTTGTTTGTTTGTTTGTTTGTTTGTTTTTAAAAGGGGAAAAGCTTGTTATTTTATCGATTTGTTTACAGTGCGGGAAAATCACTGGTACCTTATAAAATTCATCGTTCATAGAATATCATAGTACCAGCGATATACGTGTAGCCAGGCATGCAAACACTGCAAAACGAGGGACGTTCGCTACCGGAATGTGATGTATCGTGTCAAAGCCTGCGATGAAATCACAGGCATCCTTGGGCGTCAGACACCGGGCGCCAATCATCGCAGATGTTGCGTTTCCAGCGCTCGCTCGTGTGAAACAGGCTTAAAAGCGTATCCACGTACACAGAATTGGGTCAAGGGTCACCTAGTGGTCACTAGGGGTCATGTTCCCGTAAACGGGCAAAACGGTTCTTTCCCCTATACTTGTTACAGTCATGGCGTAATTCTGCTCGGTTCCTTTGTTGCGTCTCGAAATAGCTAGAAACTCAGAGGAAACCGATCCGGGATTTGTTGGGACCGTACCATCATCAACATTGGGAAGAAACGTTGGTCAGAAATGGATTCCAACTATAATCTATTTACGCGGAAGTCAACTGATATATGCATGGGTCATTCAAATAGAGGTCCAATTTTGGTGTCCCTGTTAAGCATAAGATTTTGCAATTCTGGACACATTCTTTAATGAATTATATCTCCAAGAGTGATTGTGTAAACCAAAGTACCTGCTAAACAAGTAAAAAATAGTGTGAAGTCAATTTGAATGATACCTGATGGGTAATTACACAGGTCAGGTGTAACGGCGACACCCAAAACATGTCACACTTTTGGACCCCTAATTTATAGAATGACCCACTTCTCTTGGAAAATTATGGAGCGTCAAAAGTGGACAATTTTAGGTTTTTAGAAATGGCAACACCGGTTTGCAAAAAAACTAAATTTTCTGCTAGCAAATAAATTTCTCCTTGCAACAAGTAAGAGATTTTGGTTTCTATAATAAGTTAAACCAGAAAATTTACTAACAGAAATTACGGATTTTGTCCACTTTTGAGGCGTCAAGAAAAGTCGCAAAGTAAAACCCAAATCTGCTAGCAGAAAACTGACATTTTTTAAAACGGGTGTTGCTACTTCTAAAATCTAAATCTCTGGCAGCAGGAAATGGGAAAACGGGGTTGTCCACTTTTGGAGCATCGTGATTTTTGTCTGTAAGAATTTGAGATTTTTAGTTGTCCACTTTTGAGGCGCCGAGATAGTCGTCAAAGCAAAGTCCAAATTTCTGCTTGCAGAAAATTGAGTTATTTGCAAACCGGTGTTGCTATTTCTAAAAACCTAAAAAGACATCTAGCAGAAAATGGGGAAATACGGTTGTCCACTTTTTACGCTCCATAGTAAAATGTAAAAAAGTTTACCTTTTTTGTGACAATAATACGCCACTGTGAAGACACAACTATTTAACATGCCTATGATGACATCGTGTTTTGGCTTATGACTATAAAAGGCTGAGTTATTATCAAAAATTACTCCCACCCTATAATTTTACGGGAACATGGAAATAACGCAATCCTATGTATTCTACCATAAAAATCCCATTATTTTTCAAAAATCACAAAACAAACCTACTGAATTATTATGAAATAGTTTACTTGACTGTAATCTGTCAGTACATAATAGTTTCCAGCATCCTGTGAAATCGTGACACCTGGCAACCTGACTTTTTTCCCCCGAATACTGCCCCCAATTTACCAACTTTAGTTAGTCCACATTTTGTCAAGGCAGGTAGTCTAGTCTATAGTCTAGTCATGGAGGAATACGAGCATAGTAGGGCCATCTATGCACACAAAGCCTTAAAGTGTATAAAATATAACCCCCAAATCCATTCATTTCTGAAAATTACAGCAAAAGCAAATGTTGTATGTAGCTTTAACTCAGACATTCTAATTCGAAACATACCGGTGACCCCTGAGAGCCTTCTTCCTCACATTAAATCAGACTCTCATGAGCATGCAGTGACCTTCGAGTGTCTTCTTAGATCTTGTCTTAACCCACCCGTTTCGTGAATCATAGGCCGAAGACAGGTTTGTCCTTTTCGGGACGAAAATGTCGTAAACAACGACAAACAAATGAGCGGAATCGTAACTATAAAGCGGTAGTGCAGTGTAAGAGCCGTAACCTTGCATGTGGACGTGTGTGTGTCTACCTACATTGTGAACAAAAGATGCCCACGCGGAGCAGGAACAGTAAACATTATGTGCGCTTGCCCACGTCGACACAAGGTTTCACCCTCTCTGAAAAAAACAACAGCTTTTGGGGTAAGGGTTATCAGTCGCAAAATGAAGGGAACAATTAAGGGGATCACGATCAAAATTTCGGGTTGAAAGAGCGTTCACAGTGCGAGTAAAATTAGCTTTTTTTCTCCGTTTTTCTTAACTTTACCGTGAAAACAAAGGAATGTCCACACAAGTTATGTAATGTTCAGTGTATGGGTGGGGTAGCAGTGTGCCCCAGTCAGTTGCTATAGAAACTGGGGTACGGCGCCAGTGGCGTATCCACTGGGGGGGGGGGGGGGGGGGTGAGGGGGGGGGGAGTTCGAAATGTTTATGTTTTCTGTGTTACCTCTATGTTTTTACCTTCAGGAAGGGACCATCCTTCCCCGACTTGGCTACGCCAGTGTACGGTGCTGACCAGCGTATGGAATGTGCCCTGAAGACACGAAAGATATGAGTTCTGGTAGTTGTGGCCATGGCGGTTTTAAGTCAGGTTTCCTCTGAAGTTTATGGTACATGTTACCATGGGTTTTAAAATGTTTCTCCCCGAGAGTCTGATAGTATTGGCATTGATGAAATGTATTGCTATTAAAGAAACTGGTATTATATTACTGTTATTTATTTGTTTATTATGATATTTTATTTAACAATTTTCACATATTTTGGCAAAGCGATCAGACATATACAGTCTCTTTCTTTTTGTTTTTATATAGAACCTGTACGGTACGTTACCACAGGGTAACCGTAGGTTATTTCGCGGTAGACTGGAAAACAATGGGTGAACTTTGAGAGCTTATCAGCCGGCCTCCAGAGGGTTATCAACAATTTGACAAAGTCTCAGCTCAATGGAGTCGCAAAAAGGTGGTCAGCAAGACCAGGAATTGTTGAACAGAAATGCACCAATACTACAAGATACGGTTTTGATGTTTTGAAGTACACGGTCAAGGTTGTTCGTAATTTGTCTATACTGCCGATGACTAGTTAATGACTAGTTCCGTGTTTTTGCGTTGTCAAAGTGACATTCAGTACCGAGGGGACAATTCCCCCCTTCCCCAGCTACATTTTGCCGATTTACACTGTTAAAAAGTTGGGCGATATAACTTTAGCCAACTATTGGTCTGAGATTATACAACTGTCGGTACATTTGGTGAACAATTACCCAACTTCCATTTTCGTGAGTTGGGCAAATGGAATTTACCAGAGGTTGGGTAAAACAAACTTTATAAACACAACACAAAAAGTAAGTCCCCCCTCTAAATGACCCCTCACAGTTTCTTAAGTAAGAACTTTTCAAAGATCACATCTAGTGAAAAATATTTCTGTGGGTGTTAGGCAACTGTTGTGTGAAAATTGAAGGCATCGTTTTATTCATGGTTGACTGAGCTCAAATGGAAGACAAAATTACCCAATTTCAAAATTCACAAGACTGTTTGTGCATGCCTGTATGATGGCAGAAAACGTGTGTGGCGTCGAAGTGGAGAACAGCATGCTGAGTGTTGTGTGCAACCTGTGACATCCTTCGGTGGCGGAAGCATCATGGTCTGGGCTGGGATAAGTCTTGTCAACAAAACACCACTTGTTCAGCAGATCAATGGCAATATGAATGCGCAACGATATGTTGACGATATCCTGCGTCCATATGTTGCACCGCATGCCGCAGCCCATGGTGATGGATTCGTCTTCATTGACGATAAGGCCCGTCCTCACAGAGGGAGAGAGGTGAACGCCTTCTTGGCTCATGAGGGGATCCAGAAAATGGTTTGGCCGGCAAATTCACCAGACCTCAATCCCATTGAGCATCTTTGGGACCTGCTGAAACGATGTGCTTGCCCGTATCCAAGCAGAAAACACTCTGGAGGACTTGTCGCGATTACTGCAGGAAGAATGGATGGCTAATCCCTCGGCAGCGGGTGACCAGACTCATCAACACCATGAGAAGATCCGTACGTGATTTCAATCTGGCCGCCATCCCCTTCAAAGTGTGCAGAGATACACCGCTCCCAGCGCTCCTTCCACGCTTGGAACGCTCCCTGGAAATTCCGTTCCGTAAGCGCGTCAAGCACCATCTGCGATTCTCGCTAGATCTCCTCCACAGTGTCAAAACGGCGACCCTTCAGCTTAAACTTCATTTTGGGAAACAGAAAGAAGTCGCAGGGAGCCAAATCCGGCGAGTGGGAGGTGGGGGGGGGGGGGGGGGGGGGGGGGGGGGGAGCGACGATTGTGTTGTTGTGGGCGAGAAACTCGCGCGTTTTCAACGCGCTGTGAGCTTCCTCGTTGTCATGTTGGAGCACCCAATAAAATTGACCTATCGCGGTCGAATCGCGTCAACGCAGCTTGTGAATTATTGTCAAATCACATCAATTATAATTCCACGTGGAACGAGCAAAATCTAAGACAAACAACAATTACCACAGAAATTTCCAATAGGGTTGTCTAAGGGGCGTGGTTAACTCGTAAACGGCGGTAGGTCAATTGCCAGCACGCTACAGTTCAGGCCGTTTGCGCCGAATGTTCTCCCCCAGACGCCTCAGAGCGGTGCAGTAGAATTTCTTTTTCTTTTTCTTGTAGGGGCCTAAAGTTGCAAACCAGAAAAGCAGAAACCCTACAGGTCTTATTTTGCCTATGGGTAAGAACAAAACAAAGAGGTTAAATGGCGCCACCAACGGTGAGAAAGTGTGTCAGACGAAGCAGACGAAGCATTTTGGGAGTCACCTTTCTGGGCAAATTTCAGACCCCCCCCCCCCCCCCCCCCCCCCCCCCTGCAAAAAATCCTGGATCCGCCCCTGAATCGGGTTAACCTTTTTAATCAGATTTGCAATTGTGCCCTTGATAGCCACTTCTGAAATTTCAGCTGTACGATCTTAAGTTTATTATAGCAAAATGACAATTTATAACATCGGTGCGTGTTTGAACAGTGGCAGGATGCATTATGCCCAAGCAAATTGGGGCGCAGAACCCGTTTAATGCCCGGAAATTTGCAACCCTCAACACACTTTCTCCCATGGTGCCAATTATCTTATTAACTGTGTCAAAACTGTGTCAATCTTTAAATAATCGCCTATAAGCTATCCTACTATTGTAGTGGTGTAAAAAGTGACGAGGCGCGAGGATCACACGACCGTCAGAAACACGGGTCCCGTGCGATGAAATCGCATCGATTTTACAATCGCACGGATTCCGTGCCGTGATGGGAAAAAAGTGTATCCCTGTCACCAAATCGCATGGGACCCGTGCGGTTCGTGACAGGGGATGGAGACATGTCATGGAAAAATTCGAGACTTTTCTTTGAAACCTGTAGCCTAGCTAATGGCTACAATAAGTAGTTGACTTCGCCGTGTTTCCTCACGTCCCCGACAAGCTCCACAAGACATCCTTTTGTAACTTCAAACTGTAACATCCCAGTATCAACTTCACCATGGAACGAGAACAGTTCATCAGCTCGATTCCATTCTTGGGCGTCACGATCTTCGAAAGAAGACGGCTTCCTGGGACACACCGTCTCCGGGAAACCCACTCACACCGACCGTTACCGTTACCAGAGGTCCGTCTGGTCTAGCATCCAACATCCCCACATCAAGTCTTCAGTCAAGCAAAAAACTGATGTCTAACCTTGAGACCTACGACCTCAGAGTGATCTGTTCAGCACAGCAAATGCAATCCCAGCAATACCAGACTTGATCAACCCTTGACCAACAGGTCTCCTATACTCTCCAAAAAAGAGTGAAAAACTCACTCTCCAAAAGAGTGATTCCCTTATCAAACCGCTCAAAAAGATTGAATCTCTTATAAAAACCACTCCAAAGGAGTGAAAACCACTCCAAACGAGTGAAATTTCCACTCTTTCGAGGAGCCATATAAGGGACCAGTCTAAAAAAGAGTGGTCCCTTTACATTAAGGGAGTATACCCAAGATCACATGAACAACACTTCCTACTCACTAGCAGTTCTCACACACCCAAGGTCCTTCGAACAATGCTGCTACACATAAACCCAGCATCACACCAACTTCAAGCTTGTAGAAAACAGGATTCGAGGTCTTCCACACAGTCTCCAACGGACTGCAAGCCTCCCTGCACACTCATACAGACAAATAAGATTCTTCTTCAAAGCCTGGGGTTTACCAAATCATTCAGGGATACCGGGAACGGCGGACAAGGAACACCCTGCTCATGGACGACGTGAGAATTTAGGCAATTCGTCCCACGTCAAGCACTCAATTGCAACAGGACACAAAGTCGACTAGCAGGGAGTTCCTCAACTCATCATTCCAGTAAAAATCCAGATACCCTTGGGACATCAGAAAAGCCACTGAGATTTACAAACACGTCACAGTCCCACAAGATATCACCACAACTCATTGAATGATGAATCAACTCCTAGACATGATACCAAGGTCCGCTCTTCAAAAAAATGTACTATGGCTGACTAATACATTTTCTCCATCTACAGTCACAGTTGGGTACATGTCTTAAGATTGACGTGTCATGTGCCCAAAGTCTATGATACCTGCAGGCCTAATGACTAATAGATCTTCGGCCTCGTGTCCTGACGTATGAGTCATCTATACCTAAAGATTATTCCGTAATTATGATATGCACTGACACTTCTGTGGACATCTCAGCGGTTTCAAAGTTCAATTGGTTAAGGGATGCCACTTCTGTAAGGTTATCTGTTTGACATTCTTCTAGCTTGTTGAATGCCGTTTATACACTTCTATCCACACTGGATCCCTCTCTGCTCTATTTAAGGATTCCCCTCTTGAGATGGTCAGAGCCCACTGTCCGAAACTTCCAAGTTTACACGTTTGGTTCCTCTGGCCACATTTTGTGTCCGTCTAAATACTCGTCATGCATGCAAAGCCTCCGATCGCAGTATATGTAATACGTCACATCCACATTTGCTGCGTTTGTCACGTTAATATCCCTCGTATGACCATTTCTGGACATCGATATATTCTATCCTTAGTTCAATCAGGTATGGAAGTAGTCTGGTTCCCACACCAAAATATTCTGACTATTTCTGATTAATATTAGGTCCGGTAGACGCCAATGTCACGTGACGAAAACGGGTAGAATTCTGCCAGTTTCCAAAGCTGCCATGGCTCGCTGCCAAAGGTGGAAGAGGAGGCCCCACACCACCCCTCCACCCTCACTACAACCAATATTAATTAATTCCATCCCATCTCCACCCGAATCTCATTCTATCCATTTGAATAAACAAAATGACAAATTTGAAATATTTTGCGTCAGATTGGGTAAGGTAAAAGGGCATCATGGTGGAGTGTGTAAGCTTTTTATAATGTCAATACCAATAGGTCACCCAATTACCTGTACCATACATTGTACATCATCCCACCCCACCCCACCCCACATCATCCCACCCAACTTCAGCCGACATCATCCCACCCCACTTCACCCAACATCATCCCATCCCACCCCACCCCACATCACCCCACCCTACATCGCCCCACCCCCACATCACCCCATCACATCTCACATCACCCCACCACATCTCACATCACCCCACCCCGGCCAACATCACCCCACCCCAGCCCGCCCAACACATCCCACCCCACCCCATCCCATACCCACCGCACATCACATCACCCCACATTGCCCCACCCCACCCCACATCACACCACACATCTAAAAAGTGTTTCAATGCTAAACGCGTTATCCCGGTACACGTCACAAAGCTAAACGTTAAATCTAAACATGTCGTGGGCTAAACGTGTCAAAAAAGTGGGTACAAGAAATGTGTTTAAAATCCAAACGCCATTTTTACAGTGTACCCATCGAAGACAAAGTCAATTTGGGTATGACCCCCGACTCTTGGACTTATTTGTACACAATGCTGCAGAGGCACCCCTCTTGTACCTCTGATGACGTCATGTTTTTGCTAATGAAAATTAAATTTACATCAAGATGGAAATAAAAACTCAACAATTACTTCTTTAAACAAAGGACCCGGAAGCTTATATAGTACACTCTCGGTATATGAAAATCAAATTGTCCCTCATCGAGGTGAGATTGGAGAAAAATAGAAAAATCCACGAGGACCCCAGATCAATGTCTAGTTTGTATTTGCCTAAAGGCACCCCTTAAAATATCCGTTTTTATTGGTCTATATCCACTGTTACAGGTAAAAACACCTTTAGGACAACACCTCAGGAATTCCAGATTGCAAAAGAGATTCTTTAAAAATTCTGAAATCCCGACAAAAAAATCATGAAAAATCTCACCCCTGCCTCATGCATTCGTGTCATTTGAATCCTACGGCACGACCCCTTTAAATTAATGCACATGACAGAAGATTGAAATGAATTTAAAAACAGACAAATTTGAAGCACTTTTACATATTCAATTTGATTTACTCATTAAAGTGTTGACAATGATAGGTGATACAATTTAAAACAATATCATGCTAAGTTGGCGACAATCATTTTACAAAATGGCTGTCTCCTTTCTATTTAAATATGTGTTTCTGGACCTGTAACTTATAATTTAACGAAAGTATATGTTTATAGATGACGACAGCCTTTAAAACAATTCTATTTCGAACCGTTGTGTTCAATTTAATTGCTTATCTAACTTTGCATTTAACCACGACGCTCTGTATTTTCAAGATAGCGGTAAACAGTGTCGACACAACGTCTCAATAACACACACGGTAAGCGTGTTTGTTTCACACAGATCGGGATCTCGATTATCAGTGGTCCGGGTACAGGTTTAACCGTCCGAGGACTTGGGACAATAGGGGATTAATGTGACGATACTGATGACCTGAGCCAATGTCCTCGGTAGTGTTCATGTACAAACCTTACGGGACTTGTTGAGAAAAGTCAAAACAATGAGAATAAAAGAGAACAGCTCGAGTCCTCAGTTGTAAAGCAAAACGCGAGTGAGTGTGTTGGTTCACAAACCAGTTCTTACATTAGTCTCCTTACGGGGTACCGGGAAAAAGGTTACAATGGGGACAATGGTACCCCACGAGGGAGTCTTTAGAAATCGAGGTACCCCACAAAGTTAACGCTGTGGAGTTTGAGATTTCAAAAGGGACAAAAGAGAATAAAAGAAGGAAAGTGAAGTCCACAATAGAGATACCCCGTATGGGTGCATAATGTGAGGATGTGTGATTCCGCCAAATGGATGGGCGAAACAGCGGTTGGATCACTGATCGAGATCCGGATGTGTGAAACAAACAGGCCCGGTAGATTCAAACTGTCCCCCAAGTTTCCATTTACCACATTTTTACGGAATAAATTGATTGAAGCATCAAAGTTTGGCATACAACAGCGTGTAAATGTAGTAGGTTTCGGCTTTTTATAAATACGCTTTTTCTAAGTTTAGACTGGGTTTTATGATGAACATTGAAGTTGTATGAATTTGTTGCGCTTAAATATTTAACAATAAATTCATTAGATAAACCGAATGCCCTAACCGAAGTTTCTGTCGAACTTTAACATTCGAGAACTCCACGAGCAATTCTTACTTCATTCTGTTGCACCCACCATGCTTTTAAAAGTACTCATTAATAAAGACTGTATTTCTGTCTATTTTTTTTTCGAGGTAAAGCCCAGATACACAAAAGGTCCTCTGTGCAAAACAAAACCTTCACACGAATTTATTTGAACAATTAAAGACAATTGCACATGTACATAATCAGCAACGAAACATTGAGGTGAAACGAAGATTTAAAATAGCATAATCCCCAAAAATTGGGTCATATAGGGACAGAAAGAAAACATATATCAAATTAGGAGAGAGATTTCTGTGCTCATGAAACGCAAACAAACCAACCCAGTGTTTTAAGTTACCGCCGGGTGTATTGTTGTAGTCCATTAAACTGTATACATGTACACTTATTAACCAAATGAACAAAAACAAAAATTGAAAATTTGAGCGCGGAGGTTTGGGCAGCAAGAAAGGCCCAACAATGAAAGTCAGCCCACTTTGTCTATACCTATACTGCGACAGTATTTATTTTGTTCAACCCCAACAGTCCTGAATCCTCCAATTTTAATATAATTGTTCACACACCATAGGGAGTAAGGGTTTGTACCCAAGTTTGTCTGAGCAGTACACCACAGGAGGCGAAAGGGAAACCTCAATTTTAGTACTGCGATGAAAATCCAGACAGCAATCATTACTGGGGGGGAAAAAACCCACGCAATTGTAGGGACTATAAATCAATTCCAAGTATTGAACCTGGACGGGAATTAAACCGGCAGAAAGAAGTAAAAGGGCAAGGAAAGGATCACTATGCCAACCTGACCAAAGAATACTGTCCTCCCAACAGCACAAATGTTGATTATTTTTTTGGGGGGGGGGGGGGGGGGGGTGGAAAGACTTTGATTAGGATGAAATTAAGTCAGACTACAAGGGCGGGGTATCGAGACATGACAGAGAAATCAGGTGGAAGCTTTGCAAGGCCTCGCCAAGAACATGACACGGTTAGTCACGGACCTGGATCGAGGCAACACGAGAATCAGCTTTGACAACCGAGGAAGGCTCGCCTGCAGACACACTATGGTGTGTCTGCAGGCGAGCCTTCCTCGGTTGTCAAAGCTTAGCTTCACCAGGCCCTGTGGACTTGCCAAGTTACTCAGCCCGTCCCTACTGGACAACACCGAACAAGCTGAGCTCAACTGCAATCATTGATGTTGGCAAACCCCGACGGCCGTTTAACTGGACGGTACCTTAACCCAATGAATTAATGTGCACCCCCACTCCCGTCCCATGCCACTCGTAGCCTTTTTAAAGTAGATGTTCCACTTTCCCCATCCGCACCCCACAATGAGGCCAAATGAAGGTCGTTTGATTGCAGGGGGGACCCCTAGAGTGTAATCGTATAACCGTTACCCTATGTTCTACAGCAGAAAGAAACTGTAGTGAAACTATGTTCCCATTGGACTTTTCCCTCGTAGTAAGTTTCCGCAACTCACTGTCATTATTCCTTTGCGTAATCTTACAGCTGTTCCCGTTTGGACTTTTGTTTACGCGGGCAGACGGTATGCAGCCGGTGCATTCCTATTTCCCCGTTAAACTACCGTAGCTGGGTGGAAGTCTACCATGCCCCCTGTCGGCCTGTTAGTTTTACATCACGGTTGCGGTAAGTTGACAGGGACGTTTGTTTAACCAGTGTCCCCATTTGGAGTTAATTTGTCATTCTGCATTAAAATCGCGGTAGACTAACCAAACAATTCCAATGGGAACACAGTTTATGACACAGAGCTAGGACCCCAGCTCTATGCATGGAATAGCAGTGTAATCCCATATGCTTGCCAATAATATCTACTCGATCATCCTCATAAATGGTTACCCAAGTTGGCCAATGTACGCGCTGCAGAGTCCCCAAACCTGCCTTAATGCGACTTATTCCGATGTTAAGGGTTTCAACATGAATTTATGCACTTTTTAAAACATTTTGAATATCCCTGAATGCCTGGCTGTTATTGATGGGGGCTGGTAGGCCAAAAACTGGATATGCAGCCAAGCGTAAATGCAAACAATAGGCACCACACTGAATAGAGTGGTCCTATTCATCGCACTTGGAGCCCCACCTTTCGTGTGAATGAAAACTTTGTTTGAAAAAGCTCCATCTATTCCTTACACTCCCATTCAAGAACAATATAGTTGAAACATGAATGGTTGGAGTACGTGCAGGAATGCGCATATAGATGACAACCGGCCAGGTGGTCTTTTTTCAAACCTCCATATTCAAGGTTAAAAAAAAAAAAATTGTCAGAAGATAAAAAAAAAAAAAAAAAATCTAAAACTTGATAAATTCTCTGAGGTAACAGGTGCACTGACCTCAAACGGGAGATGAACAGTACACGCTCCCCCTCCCACACCCCAACCATCGCAAGGACTCATGGAAATCTGCCAGCTCATGATTTGTGATGCGCTTGACTTATCCGGCAGGAAGATCCCGTAACACCCTAGGGAATTACACTGACACATTCCCCAAGACCATGACTGACATCATTAGGGATAAATGTTTGTTTGGGGGGGGGGGGGGGGGGGGGGGGGGTGGAGGAGGGAGGAGGGGTGAGAGAGGGAAAGACAAGGTCATCAACCTTATCTGCATACTTTCCTGGCTCTCCTGCTTAACCCCTTGTGTCTGGCTGTTACTGATAGGGGGGCTGGTATGCCAAGAACGGGCTGTGCAGCCAAGCGTAAACGCAAACAATAGGCACCACACTAAATAGAGCGGTCCTATTCATCACACTTGGAGCCCCCTTTCTCGTGAATGAAAGCTTTGTTTGAAAAAGCTCCATCTATTCGTTACACTCCCATTCAAGAACAATGTAGTTGAAAACGACTGATTCGAGTACGCGCAGGAATGCGCGTACAGACGACAACCGGCCAGGTCGTCTTTTTCAAACCGCGGCGTTGGCCGTCGCCCATATTCAAGGGGGTTGACTAGGAAACCTATGTAATGCACACGTGACTTGGCACCACCTATTGGATAAAAGCAACAAAATGTGGAAATTCAGATCAAAGTGCAGATAGCGAACTTAAATGTCATGCATTGCCTGTTGCCGTGACTTAATACTATCCCATGCTGTAAACTTTTGAAGATGTGAGAGTCATGGCCACCTGGTTGGAGAAAATCTGGGAACCGCGTAGACTATCCTAAAAAAAAAAAAAAAAAAAATAAATAAATAAATTCACGATTGAATTTGAGTCATTAAACCTTGGGATATGATCGAAATGCATCTTTTAGAGGTAAACATGATAAAAAACCCAAACCGACTTTCCACTGACTAAAATGTTATTTTTGCCTGTAACTCATAAAGCCACTTTTTGGCTCGTTTCCATGGGCCACTTCACATATTCAAAAACGCAGTCCACAATGTTCCTCCTTGGGGGGAACGCCGGCGCCCGTCAGATTCTTGTGTTACTTGATCTCCTTCTGAAGATGTTGGAGGAACTCGTAGTACGACATGGACGACTCGGTGCGGTCCTGGACCAGATACCTCAAGAAAAGCACTCGCTTCTTGCTGTCCTCTCTGTCATACAAGTACATCACAAGAAAAGAACGAAGAGAAATTGAGAAACAGGCTCAATACAGTCTTTCCTACTCAAAATTTAATATCCCGCTCCTGCCAGTTTCTTTGTTCACTGTAAAAATGTATTCAAAATTTACCTAGTCAGTTTCCCTTGTGGATTGTTTGACGAATTATAAGTTAAAAAGTCGTATAGAATAAGCGGAATGTCGGACTATGGTTTTTCAAGTTTACAATCAGAAACAATTTTTCACTGAAAAGTAAATTTTGGGATTGTAACAACTGTATATTTAAAAAAGCTTATTCTATCATATCGCATAGTTTTTAAACTGAATCTATTCACTATTTTTTTTATTATGGGTGTTGGGGGGGGGGGGGGAGGGGGGTTTCTTTTTTAAACTGGGGTTAACACGTTGACTGCCGACTACGAGTATACTCGTAGTGAACCAAACGCTATTGTTATGGTAATTGAATACTCTGGGCATCACCGAAGACGCACCAAACACACTGCTGGCAGTATGAGTACATCAATGTATGGAATGGTTGTCATCGATAGAGACAGCTTAACCCTAACAGCCCAAGCCTTTTTACTAGAATCCTTCCCTAACCACACAAACTCCAACACTGTGTAGTAAACCAATGGCACATTCTTTGTACTTAGACAAAATCAGGGCATCAAGTCCCATGCAAAGTGATGGTGCCAAGGCTCTACAGTACCCAATCACACAAAATTCAACACAAATGGGTGTTTGATTTTGGCAGGTTAGGGAAGGTTAGGGTTGAAAGCACCTCATCAGTATGGACGCATGCGCTGTATGTCCAGATTACACAATGGCAATGTGGTGGCGCCCTATAAATTGAGGCTGGCAGTCAACGTGTTAAAGTGTGCACAGATCACAAACTTTTGAGCTTCATTTTCTCAAAACAAGGGGTCAAGACTCTGACAACTCCAAAAGGTTGTATCAGGTCTAGGAATGAGATACCACTAGCGCTAAACCCTCCCTCTGAGGCATTTGAATCACCGTTTTGGTGGCGAGATAAACCCAATTCAGTTTAACTGTAAAACCGTTCAGACACCGTTTTAGCAGAAGAGTTACACCAAATCGAGTTCAACTTGTGTTTTAAGGGACTTAACGGTGTCTGAACGTACCCTCTATTCCCCCATCCCCTTCCTTAAAGCACTAAACATCACGGGTATTTGTGCCAACGACTTGAGAGCAGAACTCAAGCCAACTCTTCCCTTCATTGCGGGGAAGGATGTCCCCAGGCTTCTTCGGCACACTGTATGACAATAAATCCAGTCAGGAAGAAGGGAGGGAGTCAATCACCCCGAGCTATGGAAACTCTCATTATGTGATCATGTTTAGGCAATTAGAAACATCGCGATGCCGTTGTGATTCTAAACATACAAGTAGCACCAGAGGTGATGTGATGAGAGGCAAGAACAGAGAAACACCCATTAACCCCTTGAAGCTGGATGATACCATTTGCCGCAAAACAAAAAATTGCCACCAGGCCGGATGACGTCTATACACGCCATTTTCTGCATTTTCAATCCATTGTTGGATTATTGGGTTCATTACGATTGGCTGCAAAGCCAGCCCGGCACCCTGGTGCCTCATTATAATTAACCGGGTTCAATGGGTTAAACATACCTTACAATCAAACTGAGTCCGTTCCAAATAGGGCTGTCCCCAATATACCGAATATTTGATCATCAATCAAATATTTGAATACCTTTTCTGCCGGTTCAAATAATAGAAAAAAATACATCCACGTACAGATACGACTTATTTTAACCCTTAACCCTGCCAGACGCAGCACAGTGCATCTGTGCGGACAGCTTCACTTTGCTGGACTCTGCACACAAGTCAATGTGACAAAGTATGCAATCTGATGCGTCTGGCAGGGTTTCTAGCCAAAATAACCTGGAGGGTTGGGGTTAATAACCAACTCAAGGAACAGCTTAGAAATCATGTGTTCACAAAGGATAAACACTTCCAATACAGGTATGCTCGGCACACCCCGTTAGAATTTTCGAATCAGCTGTTCTGTAATTCATGTCAAGCTTCGACAGTGATGCCGACTCAATTACAGACTTCCAAATGCTGACTCAGACAACTGGGAGATGTGTTGGGTAAGGGGACGACAGGCGGACTAACCCAAATTCTCTCTTTGGCCTTGACCCCGAGAGCTCTCACCCTAAAACATCACGTGCGAGGAAACGGGCGAGAAAAATCAATTTCTCAGAATTCGAGCTTTTCGTGTCGCATTGACGCAACCACAAACTGTCCGCGTGCTTGAACAGAAAAGTACATGTATGCACTATGCCAACGGTTTATTACCAAATTCCCCCTTTCCTATTAAAGTCAACACGCACAATACATGAAAGGAAGGGAAATGTTTCTGGCGGTATGACACAACAGTGTCACGCACCTCGGCAGGACGTAAGAATTACTAGACATCCCACCACCAGTTTGAACATGGAACAGCATCGACGGTGGACAATTCTGTCTAGTTGAAAGAGAAACAACGTACTTTGGGCTATCAATAGCATTGTGATGTAATAAGAAACGATTCAAAATGTCACACGAGAGAATATGATTGAGAGAATACGATTTACAGAGAGAATACGATTTACAGAGAGAATATGATTTACAGAGAGAATATGATTGAGAGAATATGACAAGCAGGCTTAAATAACATCCACAGGTGTATTTCAGTCATTCTGTGTACACAAACTTTCCAAACAGGAGTCGCACTTGTTGTGAAGGTATTCCCTTTCTCTTGTCACATTTGTGGGAGCGACCTCGCTTTTCCGACTTGTTTTTTATTAAATCCATTAAAACCCTCCTAGACTTTATAACTATCACAGCCTATCAAAAGCTCTAAACACCAACTCTCACAGTTTGTACAACAACTGGGTCGATTTTGGGCAGGTTCACAGGAGGGTTAACTTTGTAATTCATAGCACACCACCATACTCAGTGAAGCGCCACATTCACTGAAGCATGCCAGGATTATTCAACGACATCTTTGTGATTGAACTCATCCTGTACTGTCAAGGTCAGTCGCTTTGGCAGACCCCCCTTTCAAAGTGAGGCAAAATTGGACGACACCATCAATCATTTACAATGTAACTGGGATGTTCACCACCAAATATCGGCAAACAATGAATTGAGAAATACATGTACAGAAGACAAACAACATTGTTATATCTCCGTCATGGATACTGCATTTTGACTGGCCTAGAACGATGGCGTGTCCGGTCTTTTAAAAAACGACTGGCACCCTCCAAGCATGATATCACACATCAGCCGGCTACCTATTGAGCTGTATCATTGGTACCCACGCAATGTTCACCTACACTGTTGACTGTAGTAAACTATAGTGGGAGCAGCGGACTAGCAGACGATCAGCTGTTTTGATCGCGTGATTTGTTTGATGACTTCCACCAAGCAAGGCAAGTTGAACTGAAAAAAAGCAACTGGGTTTGGCGATATAACAAAACAATTGTTGACTGCTGTGATGTGGGATATAACACCCTCGGGGACGCGTAGCACCCTCGGCTTCGCCCCAGGTGCTATGCAATGCATCCCTCGGGTGTTAACCCGTTGAGCTCGGGTGGTATATGGGGGTGCCAGGGCGCCATGCCGGCTTGTGCAGCCAAGCAAAACGGAAACAAGAGGTTTGTGCAGCCAAGCATAACGTACACACTACCCCGATAATGGATTGAAAATGCAGAGATTGGCACACATAGACGTCAGCCGGCCAGGTGGCAATTTTCAATTGTGACCCACTCTGCAAAAAGGGCAAATTGAGTTTTATATATACCTGGAAAGGCCATTTTATAAGCTTTCATATGGTATATGTCTGAGGCCTGTAGCTTTTTGCATTCGCGAGATATTTGGAAATTTGCATGTTTGTTTTCAGGAATTTCTTGAAATGACCTAACCCCTTGCGTACGGATGACGCCAAATGGAGCAAAAAAAACCAGTGGCACCAGGCCGGATGACGCCATTTGCCGCTATTTGTGCAGTTTCAATCCATTGTTGGATTAATTGTGTATGTTACGCTAAGCTGCACAATCACATTGTGTCCGTTTCGCTTGGCTGCAAAGGCCGGCGCGCCACCCCGGCGCCTCCTGTAAATGACCATAACTCAAGGGGTTAAGGAGAAACAAGCCATTTATAATAAAAAACAAAAAGCAAAGCAATAGATTGAAGCACTCGACACAAACACATTCTCTTTCCAACTTTATTCACTGAAATCAAAGATTTTGGTTACGAACTAGAATAACATAGGTATCAAAGATGTAAAAAAAAATTCCCTCCCTTAAAAATCACTTGTTTGAAGAATTTTTCACCCTCTTCACATAAAACAGCCCATTACGCGTAAAAGCACACAGCGAATTATGTGCCCTTTTTTGCAGAGCTGGTCACATATGTGTCAACCGGTGGCAAGGGGTTAAAAACGTCATATCCCACATCACAGCAGTCAACAATTGTGGAATGTGGTCTTTTTCAAACTGCAGCTACGGCTGTTGTCCATATTGAAGCAGTTACCAGGCCTAAAGGAGGGATATGCAACAGTTTTGAGCTTTTAAAATTATTACTACTAAAAAAAATAAATGGGGTTGTTTTTTTTGGGGGGGGGAGGCCATGTTCCCCGTTGGCCCCAAGGACCAGCCCTTGGTGAGCCTAAACTGTACTGTGACTGCCTTAACACCGAGTGTGCTATAAAAAGTGTGGGGGGGGGGGAGAGGGGGGAGGGGGGGGGAGAGGGGGGAGGGGGGAGGGTTACACAAAGTGAGGGTTTTGCCATACCTTATGATCTGTAGGGGTGCTGCAATAGCCCGCTTGTCTAGAAGCCACATGATGAACGTGCGAAGTCGTTCCGATGCAGGGTTGGCTAGCTCTGGTAACTCCGTCTGCGAGGTGAGAATTTAAAATTTGAAGCCATCTTTGGGTACCCAATCGACCTATACCATACACGCGCGCGCACTCATTGCGCCTTTGACCAATAGGTCAAAAGTAAACACGCGCCTTATTTATATGTATAAGCACGCCTATGAAGCGCGCGCGAGCGCTGTACCGCCCGATTGGGTGGCTTCTAACGGTTCGTCGGATTAGTGGAATCGTCCAGTAATTCTCCTGGAAAAGCTTTTGGCGATTCCGACCAATCAGCTTGTTCCGTCCACTTTTGGACTAATTCGCCATAGGGTGTGTACAAACTGATGAACGACATTCACAAGTCTGTGATCGTGAGCGAAGGTTAACTCACAAGAGGGCGCTATTTCCGGGGATGCTTTTGAGAAGTCTTCCAGGGGAGGGGGACATGACGAAGGAATACAACCTGGTGTCCTCCCACAATTAACCCCTTGTGTCCGGCTGTTATTGATGGGGGGGGTGGGGGGGCGGGTGGGGTGGCTGGTATGCCAAGAACAGGCTGTGCAGCCAAGCGTAAATGGGCAATTCCACCGTCACTCACGTTACATTTATATGCCATGAGGCTACTTTGACCTCGCACTGCTTTCAAAGTATTTGATCAAGCTGAATCAAACCAGCCATACAACAACCTTGGGGTAAGGGGTACTCAAAAATGGACAGAACAATTCAAACCATTCATTCACCTTTTGAACACGTGTTTTGTTGGTAGTCACTCACGTTACAAAAAAAGGACATGGAAAATTTGCCTGCAATTTTGTTGTTAAAGTCTCCTCAAACTGTACTCTGCAACACAGAAGTAACATTGTTTTACCTTTCAGTCAACCCATAGCTAGATAGAAAAAAAATCCATTTTGAATCAAATCAGTGTGTATTTTAGATGCAAGGGACATGAGTTTGTATAGCTATTCAAACCGTGGACCTTTAACAAAGAGGACAATAGGGTCCACGATTGTGTCAAGGTCCACGATTGAAAATCGTGTACAAAACATATATATCAGATATCTGTTTCAAATACATGGGGCTCTCTCTAAAGCAACGCATGCACTAATAATAGTAAAAATATGTGGATTTCCAAAGCGCACACGGTCACGGCGCTACATTATTACCCCTGCTCATCAGGCCCATCATTCCTGAAACCTTCTCAGCTCCCTGGGGAGCATACAGCCCCGGCTGCAAGTTAAGCGCACACGGTCTAATCAAACACATAACCATCACTGCCCTCACAGGTACCCATTTACTCCTGGGGTGGAGAGAAGCAACTCGTGACAAAGTGTCTTGCTCAAGGACAAAAGTACCATGACCCCCCCCCCCCCCCCCCAGGCTAGGTGCGAACCCACAATCTGCAGTATCACTGAGTCCAGTGCACTATACAACAATACTTCACACTGCACTTCCCAATCCAAATAATGAAGCAGAGGATTGAAATGGTAGGAAAAAAAACAAAACAAAAAACTAGAACTTACCATGCCCTCCGGAATGGACTGGAAATTTGGCATGTCGAGGATCTCCATACAGAAGGCTATGGACACCTCTCGGTTGACGAACAGGTACATGGCATCGCCACAGTCCATCAGGTAGGCGCTGTTACGATTGATGTACTCCGCGGACAGACCGACTAGGGGTGGCCGGGGGATGGACTGGTCATTGACGAGGATCGCACCCTGGATGGAGAAAGCACGGACAATAAATTACATGTATTATATGCAGTCTAAAGAAACACATTAGGGGTGTGCATTTACGGGTAGTAAAAGAACCGGGTACCCGATTGAACAAAATACGGGTACCCGATTGAAAAAAATACGGGTACCTGGGTACCCGTTTCAGAAACCCAACCCAAAACTTCCAATCCCGGAAGTTGCAATAATGTCTTTCTCTGAGATTCAATAGTCTGATTTCAGACAAAAGTCTGAAAAATCTTATGCCTGTCTAGTAAACATGATCACTACTCCGCCATTACATGTTCCGGCACGTGCATGCGCTGGCATATCACAAAAGACAGAAGCTTTATATTTATAGTGGAATGAGGCATGCTATTACACATCGTCTCGTCGAGGCTCTTTATCCATACCCAGACTACAAAAACCACGACCGGTAAATTCACTTTATTGTAAATTTTCGTGAGCGTCATAAACATGAAATCTGTGCTGGTTTCCCATGTAGTCGTGTTTTAATTTTTAAAATTCCCGACAAATAACATTCAAAACTTTCCCTTTTCATTTTCTGGGAAGTTACTGTGCTAAAATGTAAAGTTGTACGGGTACTCGATTCCATAATCTGGAACCGGTTCCTGACATGAACGGTCAGCTACCAGGTACCGGGTACCCGGTTCCGATGCACACCCCTAGAACACATTCAATTCAATTCAATTCATATTTTATTAGTCATGTTAAAACAGACATGAAATTCTTTCTCTGGTGTAAAAGCGATACAATAAAACAGTAAAAACAGCAATCAGCACAATGAAAACCTATAAAAATAACAATAGCTTAAAATAGAAACTTTACATTATATAAATTACATAACTTAAATAATACAAAAAATGGCAATGAAAAAGGATAAAACATTTTTAAATGACAGCAAAAAGAGACTGACAACAAAAAGGAGACGAGAGACTGGTGCACGGTACTTAACCCCCCCTGCCCCCCCCCCCCCCCCCCTCCTTGGCTATGAACGACTTATGAATTATCTTACAAACTGTTAAAAAGGTGGATTGCACTGGGTAGAAATGAAAACATGTGGTGGTTTGTTTTCTTCAAAGAAGGGACAATCCTCCCGGACCTGTTAAAAATCACATGTGAATGCAAAGGATGAGTATTATCCGTGTATTAGGTCCAGCGTCCAATTAAATTTTATCGGCGCGCTGCGATCCGCTTCACTGCGCCGTGCAGTGCTGACACAAGGCCGCACTATGGCGTCCCCCGGCTCGCCCATATGCGGCGCCATGCAGCGCTGGTGAAATACATGCATAACAATGGCGTCACGGCTGAACGCATTTAATATGTACACAGCCCGCCGCGGCGTGCCGGCAAAGGTTTATTTTGACTTCCTAATTCTTGTGCATGATCTTCAGTTTGTTTTAGAATCTTTGGGATGTATATTTTTGTTCAACAGCGGTTGAGTGATAGTCTCAAGTTTGGTCATTGCCTTCAAAGTGCCTAATTAGGCTTCACAAAGTATTCGTCCTAAATTACTAATGCTGGAAAGATTATTAACCCTAACCTTCCCAAATCCTCAAAAATCCTCTTTGCCAAATGGAGGAATTCGGAGGATTGAGGGTTCTTTAAAAAAAAATTAAGCATCGGAGGATTTTGTCTCTGGAGGAAAATGGAGGATCCAGGTCATCAGGCCCAATCTGATGCTGGTTGATTTCGGAGGATTGAGGTTACTTGGGTGTTTACGGAAACCCCCTAGAAAATTTTTGAGGTTTCA
Source organism: Hippasteria phrygiana (assembly GCA_037893225.1). Lineage (NCBI taxonomy): Eukaryota > Metazoa > Echinodermata > Asteroidea > Valvatida > Goniasteridae > Hippasteria > Hippasteria phrygiana. The sequence goes on along the minus strand of JAZGUH010000040.1, from coordinate 1,497,028 downwards.
TGCAATGGATTTTGGAGGATTTAGAGGATTTTGGAGGATTTAGGTTACACGCAGCATGAACACTTTGAAATCAGAGGATGTTGGAGGATTCAGGTTACTTGGAGGAAAAAGGATGCAGGCAGTTAGGGTCAATAAGTAGAACAGAATGTACATGGCCATCCCTTGAAAATGCGCCGTTTGTTTGAAAATCATTGACGTAAATACTTTTGGGGAGAAAAGTTTGGTTTGAGAAAGTCTGACTGTTGGAAACTGGATATAAGTTGTTTTTTTTATAAATGACTTTCCGACAAACGGCGTCTTTTCATCATCTACTTTTTAGAGATTTTTTCCTAACCATAGCAATTTTTGGACGAATATATTTCCCACATCTAAGGCAACGTGTTCCCTCAATAAACTTGTGATGTGCACATATCCACCAACCAACTTGGGGATACATTACTATTACCCCTGCTGATTAGGCCTTTAACCCTAACCCTCCAGGGTATTTTGGCTAGAAACCCTGCCAGACGCATCAGATTGCATACTTTGTCTCATTGACTTGTGTGCAGAGTGCAGCAAGGTCAAGCTGTCACCACAGATGCACTGTGCTGCGTCTGGCAGGGTTAGGGTTAAAGCATTCCTTGGACAATCTTAGCACCCTAAGAAGGATACAACCCCACTGCTGATTTTTCAGGACAAGCGGCTAATTCAACCACAACTACCAGCTCAACCCCCCTCACAGGTACCCATTTACTCCTGGGCGGAGAGAAACAATTCATGACAAAGTGTCTTGCTTAAGGACATAAGCACCATGATCCCAAAGCTAGGCTCAGACCCACAAGCTGTGGAATGTCACCGTGTAATTGAGTTTGATGAACCCGCCACACAACATTCGCATGTCAATAAGCCAGTGCGTTATTTGAACTACGTACGTGCACAATGACTTTTTATCAAGAATGAACCGCGTGACCTAATGCGCGCGTGTGAACGCGCAAGGTGGTCGCACAACGCGCACATGTTAAATTCAATCAGAATGGGCGCTCGCACAACACAGCGTGACATTACTTCAGCAATTTTATCACGAATAACCTTTGACCTTCGAGATACCGAACTGGCTTATTTAAAGGGATTTAAAGCATTAGAATTGTATGAGTGCAGGTGGGAAATATGTCCAATGATGTAAAACACGCAAAATCTTAGCCAATAAAAAAGTACCCAGTTGAGTAAGAATCGAGGCCATGCATCAATGAGCGATACCTTTGGGAAAGTTCTAATTGGAAAAATCAAACCTAATGTGTGTTTTATTTAATGGGTATCGACCAACATAAAGCCAAAAGGCCACTCAAGTTGTGGGCTACAAAAGACAATAAAAGACAGAAATCACAGGGATAGAAGGTATCTATTCACATTTCGTTTGAATTGTGAAAGATTACAGGTGGAAGGGAAGTAGGTTACAGGTAAGGAGTTCCAAAGAGAGGCAGTACGAGGGGAAAAACGAGAAGAGCGTTTCACAGTACTAGCCTTTGGAACAACAACATTGAAAGGATGTGATGAGACAGCCAGGCGAGTAGAGTGCCTGAAAATTTGGATGGTGAACTAATGATGAAAGGCCACCGGAACACCTTCCATGATAGTATCGATACCAAAATGCTCAATGAGGCAACATAGCGTCGGACAAGAAGGGGTTCCAGGGAAGATGCCAGATCCTGACCAACAAGATTTGAAACACGCTGCTGAATTTTACCAAAGATGGACAAAATAGCGGAGTTGTAATCAAGTCAATCACAAGTCAATGACAAGTCAGATCAAAAGGCATATCACAAGTCAATCACAAGTCAGCTCACTAGCTACATGGGATGAACAATGACAAAGGAATGCTTTTGCTATATAGTGTGTTTGAATAGCTTGTTACACGGCTTGAGACGCGACTTGTGAAGCGACTTGTGAAGCGACTTGTGAAGCGACTTGTGAAGCGACTTGTGAAGCGACTTGCGAAGCGACTTGCGAAGCGACTTGCGAAGCGACTTGCGAAGCGACTTGCGAAGCGACTTGCGAAGCGACTTGCGAAGCGACTTGCGAAGCGACTTGCGAAGCGACTTGCGAAGCGACTTGCGAAGCGACTTGCGAAGCGATTGACCTAATTACAATTCTGACAAATAGCAAGCCGGAACACCAGCCTAGAGCAAGTTCGGTTGGGCGACTAGAGTGACTAGACTTAACCTTAATCAATCTAGATGTCACTCGAACGCTGCGTGGTTTGACTAGCTAGTCCAACTGGATCAACCTAGCTCCGGACAATGGTTTCTCTAGTCACTCGCGACTTACGTCACGGTTTCAAGATGGAGGATAGGTCAACTGGGCAAGTTTTGCAAACGTTTACGGTAAATTGTTAGTTTTGTCCAATGATAATAACTCTTTGCAATAAGATAATGAATTATTTATTGCACTAAAGTTAAGTAGAACAAAAAAGAAATAAATAATAGAAAATATAAATGACGTACCAACATTTGCTTCGTTATAAACAATTAGCAGACGACATTCTTTACAGTTTGTTGTTGCTACACAAACTAGATTTGACGTAGTTGATCGGCTAGACGCGTTCGAGTGAAAACAGACCACGCATGCGTGATTTGAATCGCAAAATTGACAAAAGGGACTAGATCAGCAGCACCCGAATTGCTCCTAGATGGTTGTGTGCTAACATGTGACATAATACATTATTTATTTATTTATTTAGTAACCACATACAACAGCAGAAGAATCGCCAATTACAGGAATATTACACCAACCTCATCGGACAAATTGTGCACAGGGTACAGGTTTGGGTGCAGCTTCAGCATGATGTACTGCAGAGGCTGGCACTTGAGCATCTCCATGGCGTACACTCTCTCGTCCAGCCGGGTGCTGGATCCCAGACGGAAGGCAACCTGCCAAAAGGGAACAACCCGCACTGTGATTTGTGGACATGCAGAGCCATGCGTGATTCCCGCCAATCGGGGAAGCCGTTCAGTCAATTCTGTTTAGACCTTCCTTATGACATCACAATGGACTGCTTTAAACTGCAAATTATTATTTAATAGGAAGTCCTATTTAAAATGCGGTATTTATAAATTCCTGTGTATTTATCTTGGAACGGTCATTGACTGCAGCAATTTCTGACGGCCGATTTTCGGGTAAACAAAGTACGTACAGAGGCAGTCTAATTAACGCATGAAACTGCTCATTATCATCATAACAGATTCTTTCTTTTACGGCCATCGCCATGCAGCACCGAGGAGAGATTTAGTCAAGGTTTAGCACACGTGCACAAATACTTTTTTTGCCCCCGTGAGAACCTTTTTTTTTTGCGACAAAAACTAGCAACAGGTACCTTCATCATTACGTGTTTGTAACAGATAGATAGCCTGCTGTCATGCAATTATTTGGACAGGAACCAGTCACGAAGTCACGGATGCAATTTTGTTATACATATTTGGACTCTCCCACCCCCCCCCCCCCCCCTTCCCTTGCATTTCACCTTCGAATATTCAAACAAAAAAATACATATTTGAATATTCAATAATAGATCGAATATTCAAATATTTAGCACAGCGCTACTGGTTACTGTCTCATTATGCATTTGGAATTTTATCAACGAGTAACATAGTAACTAGTAAACAGGAGGTCGTGGGTTCGAGTCCTGCCCGAGTAAGCCTGTGAATTTTTTTCACACAGGCTCTCGGAAAGCACTGAGCATACAGTACTTCATACACCACGTCAGGAAACGAGCAAAAATCTCTTCTGATTTACATCATCCCGAAGGTAAAATTCCATGGTCTCATACTATCTTACATTTTTCAGAGCAGCCAGTGTGTAGAGAGGCAGCATGCGTAGTGACTTTGGACACATCATGGTCCCGACGGTCTGACCGCTGGGTAACGTGGCCTTGTACGCTGATAGGGAATCCACACACACGTTGACTAATGCATCACGGGCATCCGACATTGTTGAGGTCAGCGACTTATCCACAGCTACAACAGAAACCAAATCAATAGAAGATATGAGCAAGGACCGATTTCATGGGGCTATTAACCAGAGTTGGAAATCGAGTCATCGTAAGTCACATCACAAGTCACATCGCAAGTCACATCGCAAGTCACATCGCAAGTCACATCACAAGTCACATCACAAGTCACATCACAAGTCACATCACAATTCTGGTCTCAAGCCATGTAACAAGCTAAGTAACAAACCATATAACAAGTTATATAACAAAGGCATTCCTTTGTCATTGATCATCCCATGTAGCTTGTGACCTGTGACCGACCTGTGACCGACCTGTGACCGACCTGTGACCGACCTGTGACCGACCTGTGACCGACCTGTGATATTAGCTTATCTTCCCCCGGTAACACATTCTTTGTTCAGTCAAGCACAAGCCACTCGAGCAGAAAAAGCAACAAGTGCTTGCTGAATGGTATCTTCAACCAAAGATTTCCCCTCTCAAGAGTTGATTGAAAAGTAAAGTCATTTATGTGAAGTTTGTTACATGAAAATGACTCTTTCATATGGTGTAATAATTGAAGTCATATCTACTAAAAGAGCAAAATTATGGCTGTTTTCCCTTCTGGCCCACTTTCCCAAACAGGAAACTTGTTTGTCACATGAACAAACAGCACTCCATACAAAAGACTGTGGACGAAACTTCGGATACAGTTTTCTAAGAATATTGTTATGGCGACGCATACATTTGATAGCACTATTGAAACAATCTGAAGAAGCACTTTTCGTTGGTAAGTGGATGAAGTATGGACAGCCAAAAACACAAACACTAGAATTTATTGAAACACTGTGAGCACATCTGTTCGGTTGTTTTGTGCGTGGTTTACTTGTCGAGTAAACTCGACATTGGTAAGAAAATGGGGTTCAAACTCTGACCCTTACCCATTCTTGTGAGTAGGGCCACGATGGCCTGCTGATCCGCCCCCGCCATGATCTCCGACAGCTGATTGGTTACAGGCAGGCACACGGTGTGGACACGGATCCGCCTCTCTCCTGAATAATTCAAACAGAATAATTTAAATACCACTACCTTTATGGCACCTGTGGTTTCACAGGAATACATGCTTTATTTTTACTTGTATTCCTTTCTATAAAAATTAGTCCCACTCATGAAAACCTTTTCTTAAAAAAACAAAAAAGGTATAGCCGCGTTCGCATTGGACTTACAATTGTAAAAAGTTATCGTACGTAATTGTTAACATTCCACTGTGGTTATTCTTCCGTGCATCCGCACTTGGATTACACTGCTCGCGGAGAGTCCTTGGCACGTAAATTTTGCAGTGTTCAAAATGCACGTTTTACATTTATAAGTGGCTGTCCGCACTGGACTTTCAGTGGTGTAAAACTGGCCACGTAACTCTTCCGCTGCACGGTTGGCCCTGTAAAAGTTCCCGCTGCGGAGGGATAAACGGACAACCGACGATCGACACTTAAAAATGTTGACAGTTAATCGGCTGTCCGCACTGGACTTAATTTGGTGAAGCCGATAGCAGTCTCCGTACGTTTTACAAAAATAAAGTCTAATGCGGACACGGCTTATGGGCGCTATTGTCTAGTAATTGCAATTGAATGTTGGCACTGCAAATGGTAATAGAAAATTTTGTGAACATTCACAATTGTATTAATTTACATTTCACATGCAACTTTCCCCCTTATGAATTAAAGTGGGAAAATATATCGTACACTTTTCAGAAAAGGTGTGAAAATATTTCCCCACTTGTGTGAAAAAGGTGTAAAAATGCTTCTTAAGTTTTCCCGCTGTGGGAAATTTTTTTCTTCACATTTTGTGAAGTGAAAATGAATTCTCTGTGAAGAGAAATTGCCGTTCCCAGGTTAACTTTCAAAATGCAATGTACTGTAGAAACTTCATTCAGCGTCCCTGACTCTTCAAATTCCGGCAGTCCCAAATAAGCATGCACCTTGAATGTTTTTCCCATTGCAGTATGGAACGTTAACCCTAACCCACCTCAATCCTCCAAAATCCTCCTTGCAGTTTTGGAGGATTTTGGAGGATTGAGGATGAATGGTATTTAAAAAAAAAAGAGGATTTTGGAGGATTGAGGATGAATGGTGTTTCAAGCAAAGAGGATTTTGGAGGATTGAGGATGAACGGTGTTTAAAGCACATGAGGATTTTGGAGGATGAATGCATTTTTTGGGGGCAGGGTAATCGGAGGATTTTGGAGGAATGAGGATGTTCCTAGCAAAAAGGGTCTAGGGGGGTTAGGGTTAATGTAGCTCTCGTGTTACACTTGGCCAGTAGGGCAAGTTCAACTGTCCCAGGTATTTATCAATAATAAAATATCAGTAATTTATCCTATTCTCTTTGTTAGCGCAATGTCAATGGATACAGAAATGCAGTGCAAACAGATTACGTGAGCGTGTAGCTTCACGTACTATTCATAATCGCACTTATTTGGATCCTGAAGTTTTTGGATCCTTCCTATGATTTTGCTGTTCACAAAGGATAGGGCTGTCCCGAATATACCTAATATTCGATCGTCAACCAAATATTCGAATACCTTTTTGCCGGTTTGAATATTCGAAAAAAAAGTGCAGGCACGTAGATACGACTCTGAAGCTATTTTAATAGAAAAGTTACAGCGCTTAACAGTGTCAAATGCCGCATTTTTGTTGACGGTAAGTTTTTCTGGATGGAGGTTTATTGTTCCCGTCCGTAAAACACTTGACTTGTGTAAAATAGTTATTGGTACTGCAAAAAACACGGGCTGGAGTGTGTTTTTGTTATCAGAAAGTTATACGTTCCCGTAATGATCTCGATACAACGGGCGCATGCAAAACATTTCGATCGGGCGGTCCATAATATCGACTGCCGCAGGTAAAACACCGGCATGCTTTACATGGACATTTTTACGGGCATATCATGCAGTTGCAGCTGACGCGTGAAAAACTTGATCGGCGAGGATCGAATATTCGATTATTCAGTCAAAACCAGTTTTGAATAATCGAAAGCTAAATTATTCGAAAATGAACCGCCCTAAGGATAAAAGTGCCAGCGCCCATCTCACCACGAAACTATCCCACTGAACTACATGTATGTCAAATCAATTTTAAGGGTGGAGTGGTTAATCTGTGGTCGGGCCAGGCCGTTGAAAAGCCTGGCCAAGCCCCTGGAAAGCCCGGGCCTTCGGGCTTCTATAATCCCCTGATTGTACACAATAAACTGCCCATTAATTCTGGAGTCCAGCTGGCTCCCATTGTTCACCCAGACTTGACTGACAGCTGAGGCATCTTTTGATCCCGCCGTGAATGGGTACAGATTAGTGTGGGAGGGGCTACAACCAGGCCAGGCCTGGCAGAGGCCGGGCTTTATCGATTAGTTGATGCTCTATTGTTAGGTGATTTCTGGCTTACAATAGCAAGAGTAAAAGCCCGAAGGCCTGGGCATCGCTGGGCTTTTAAAAAGGCCTGGCCCGACCACAGATTAACCACTCCTCCCTTAAGTTACGATCAACACGATTCTTGAAACACATAGCATCACCTTTGCTGCTTGTGTAGAGCAGCGCTGCTTGGAGCGACGCCACTGGACAATCGTGTAGGCTCTCTTCGATGCTGACCTGCATGGCAAAGCCGGCATCGGGGTTGATGTTGGGCAGGGACAGGAGGTCCGTTGATCGCACAAAGAAGTTGCCGTGGAATGTGTGAATGCTCAGGCCTGTAACAAACAAGGTGGGACATTCAAAAGCTGTATTCGCACTGGACTTTTCTCGGTGATTTTTTTTACCAAGACGATGGTCAAAATCACAGCGGTTAAATATATCCAAATGGGGGAGGTGAGTTGGTCTGACCGAGGGTGGAAGTCACCCCGCCTGGGTCTACAGATCTGAAAATTGGGATTATTTCTGTGCAATTTGTGGAAGTATTATCCTCTATTTAGATCTGGGCCAAGGAACGTCGTAAGGGTGGTAGGGTTGGCAATTCAAGAAGTCGCCAATCCCACACCACATCTGATCGTAACCCTTTTCGAGTGGCTTTTCTCCTTGTATTGGGTGACGTCAATAACAAAATATCACTATTGGATCTTTGACTGACTGACATGAGAAGCCTGCCAAATCCAGCCAAATCCAACAAAATCCAACAAAATCCAACAAAATCCAACTGAAATTCTACTGGCAGTCTGCTTCCACCCTGCTAAATATGACAAAATCAAACACGTAGGCTACCCTGCTGAATACAACAATATCCAACACACCATGCAGTTTGTCTTGACTGCTAAATCCAACCAATTGCAACAGCGTTTTACCACTGTTGGATTTTGTTAGATTTTGTTGGATTTAGCAGGGTTAGGGATAATTAATCATCTGGGGTGAGATTGGCCAAAAATGAAAAAATCCACAAAATCCATGAAAAATCCAGAAGGACCCCAGATCAACATACAGTTTGTATTTGCCTAAAGGCACCCCTTAAAATATCAGTTTTTATTGGTTCATATCCACTTTTACAGGTAAAAACACCTTTAGGACAACACCTCAGGAATTCCAGATTGCAAAAGAGATTTCTTTACAAATCCTTAAATCCCCGACAAAAAATCCTGACAAATCTCACCCCTGAAGCATATTATTAATATTTATGTGCCGCTTTACTATACTTCTCGCACTGGATGTACTTTCCCCGATAAACAGGCATGCAACTCTTCAATTTCCAAAAACGCGGAAAATAAAATGCGAGCGCGTAGCGCTAGCGTGAAGCTCTTACGACGTCGTGCAAACATGTACATGTAGGTATAGTGTCCGTATCCCGATGTATTGTATTGTATTCATTGACGCGAGAAAAAAAAGTCTATAGTCTATAGTCGATTGAGGGCGCTATAGCGACTAGTTCATACAACAGCAAGACTATACATGTAAGCGACAGAATGTGTACGGAGTCTGTGTCCTGCACCTTTCTATGTAATGTATGTATACAAAATACAGAGCCAGACGATGTGCGCTAGCAATATTGGTCATGTTGATGGACGATTCCGCGGTCGGCACAGTGGGAAACGAGCTAATGCGCGGATTTTTTTCACGGTCGGATTTTTAAAAACTAAAAAAAAGAGTTGCATGCCTGGATAAAACCGAGTTTTACTGAGAAAAAGGTTGGCCAGTGAAAGTACCCATAGGACCCAGGAAAATAAAAAAAAAATTCTACAAAAAAATTGTTCGACAAGCAAATTCTCACGACAATTAAGGCTGCATGTACATGCAGGTATTCACGACTGTCGTTCGTACCTTTCGTGCATCGTATTCTCATGACGGCCTCAAACCCGATCTTTCTCGTCAGGTACCGCCGGAAGTCGCTGCTAAACCGCTCCACCTCAACAAGATTCCGGCTGCTGTGGAATCCCGGGTAGTAGTAGATGCAGCCACCGGAAAATTTAGCTACTCCGGCTTCAGGATGGAAAACAAAAACAAAATCACAGCATGAAATTTGATGGTAAGGCCCGACACAATCTGCTCCATTGCAAGACTGACTTTAGTCCATGGGCCCAGACCCAAAATATAATTTGTGACTGGCTCTGCAAAAAGAGGGTATTATGTCGCACTATGTGAAAACACACACAGGGCAGTTCTATGTGAAGCGGGTGAAAACAAATCTTCTCGTAAGTGACTTTTTTGTTTTCGGTTTGTTGGCTTCCGTTATATCTATATTTTCAGAATTTATTTTCAGAAACATTAATATGGATGAATAAAGATGAAAAAGTAAATTTTGATAAAAAATTACTTCTATCTTATTTCTTTGCACTTTTTGTGTTTAAAGGCCTGTATCTCTAAACGCACTTCCGTTAAATTGGGAAAATAAGAGTATACAAATGTTAAGATATCTCGAGAACACAAAATGCCACAGGTGTCAAACCTACACCAAATTAAAGCTTAGGATGTGACAAATTCAACTATGTATAGAACTCCTTTTTCAAATTTTGCGACATAACAGCCCATTTTGCAGAGCCAGTCACAATTATCGGTACCATTTTGGTACACAAAACCTTAAACAGGTCAATGTTGCAGTATTTGCTAGCACCCTATAAAATACTAACCCCCAAATCCATTTATATCTGAAAAATACAGCAAAAGCAAATGATGTATACTAACTTTAAGTAATTATTAATCCCCCGTCTGCACTAGTAAGCAGGAAGTCGTGGGTTCGAATCCTGCTCGAGTAAGCCTGTGAATTCTTTCACACAGGCTCTTGGGAAAGCACCGAGTATACAGTACTTCATATATTACGTCGGGACAGGGCAAAAGAGAAAACATCTCTGTTCCAATTTACATCATCCCCCGACGCAAACATTCCATCTTCTGACTGATAACACGGTACCCGCTGCTGCATTGGATTCGAATCTACCAGCCGACCCCGGCAAGCTTGGTGGTCGAGTGGTTAAGACGTCTGCACGAGTAAGCGGGAAGTCGTGGGTTCGAATCCCGCCTGAGTAAGCCTGTGAATTTTTTCACACAGTCTCTTAGAAAGCACCGAGTATACAGTGCTTCATATATTACGTCGGGACAGGGCAAAAGAGAAAACATCTCTGTTCTAATTTACATCATCCCCCGACGCAAACATTCCATCTTCTGACTGATTACGCGGTACCCGCTGCTGCATTGGATTCGAATCGGTCAGCCAACCCCGGCATATTAATCCCCTGTTAACAGGACAGCCGTATCCCCGTACTGTTTATGCACTGGCACGGTGACCCGTCTATAAACTTTTTCCTCAAATGGGAAGGTAAGTTGGTCTCACCAACAGTGGAAGTTACTCCGCCTGGCTCTATAGGTCTGAAAACTGGGATAATTTCTTTCACATCTATTGAAGATTTATCCTCCATTTAGATCAGAAAAACCGTAAGGGTGGTGGGGCTGGCAACATAAAATGGGATAACCCCACCCCCTCTGTTGTAGCCCTTTACCCTAGATTGTCTTTTAGCCTTGTATTGGGCAACTTCCAAAAAAGAAAAAAAACTAGTTTTTATTTTATTTGTTTAAACCTCTTTCAAAGTCGTAATGCATTTTTGAAATTTTTTTATGTAAAACAATATGATTTCAAATTATTATTATCATTACCTTCTGTTTGACAATTTGGTCAGTTTGAAATGGAAAATTTAAAAAGTATTTTCCCACGTTTTGAGATGTTCCCGAACTATGGGGGGTGGGGATTAAGTCAGCCTACCTAGCGTAGCCACGTCGGTATACTGGCCACTGAAGAGGAAGATGTCGCATGCTACCTGCTGGGCCGAGAAGTCCAACGACAGCTTCTTGTAGAAGTCGACCGCTGGGCCAACATTTGCAACATTCTGCAACAGAAAAAAATCAATTATGCCAGAAGTGTGACATTGGTGAAGTACATGGGATGTAAATACCACAAGAGATGAACTCAAAGGCTTTTAAGTTGATTCTCGTATTGGGAGCATGAAAACCTGAATATTTTATCCGTAATGAATTGTCACCACAATCACTTTCACTTGCAATGCATCTTCCATGCAGCAAAGACAGGTGTCATATAATGCCATTAACCCTTACCCTGCAAAATCCAACAAAAATCCAACAAAAATCCAACAAAAATCCAACAATGGTAAAAAGCTATTGTAATGTGTTGGATATTGTTCAATTCAGCAGGGTAGCAGCTAAATATACCTGTTGATTTCGTCATATTAAGGAGGGTTGGAAGCAGATTCCTAGTAAAATTTCAGTTGGATTTTGTTGGATTTGGCAGGGCTCAAACAAACAACTACCAGAGGGTAGCTGCAAAATGGCAAGGCTGGTGCGTAGGCGGTACACTGCAGAATCCAACCAAATCTGCTGTTGGATTTTGTTGTATTTAGAAGGCTTCTCATTTCAGTTTTGTTGGAAATTGTTGGATTTAAGCAGGGCTATATAAAAAAAAAAAATTGATGGGGATTAGGGTTAACCCACTGAATATGGATGACAATAGCCGCGTGAAAAAGACCACATGGCCGGTTGTCATCTATATGCGCATTTCTGCATGTATTCAATCCATTGTTTGCCTATTGTGTGCATTACGCTTGGCTGCACAAGCTCTTATTGCACACCAGCACCCATTAACAGTTTACTCGACAAGCCACAGCACCCTTCTTACTTACCAATGTCGAGTTTACTCGACAAGGAAACCACACACCAGAGTATCCAAACAACAGATATATTCACCACGTTTCAACGAACTGTAGTGCTTGTGTTTTTCGCTGTCCATACATGATCCTTATACCAACAGAAAGAGCTTGTTCAGATCTTTCCAATGGTGCCATCAAATTCATGTGTCGCCATTACAGTATTTTGAGAACTGTTTTGCTGTACAGTTATGTGTATAGAGTGCCATTTGTTCGTGTGACAAACAACTTTCCTGTTTGATAAAGTGGGCCAGAAGAGAAAACAGCCCATAAACTTTGCTATTTTAGCAGTTATGACGCATTTGTGCACCATATGAAAGAGAAAACAAACTTTACACACAACATTTTCCTTTTCAATAAATTCTGGAGGGTGAAATCTTTGGTTTGAAAATACAACCATCCAACAAGCAGTCAGCTGATTTTTCTGCATAAGTGGTTTTATGCTTGACTGAACAAAGAATGTGGTACTGGGGAAGACAATGTGGTAAGGAATGATTTAGGTTAAAATATTAAATCTAAACCACATAAATGTCATAGTTGGATATTTCTTTGAATCGCGAGGCATACTGGACTTACTTTGGATGACGCTCTTTGGTTAGGATCTTCTCTGGACTTGAGAGCCCCCGCCCCCAAGGAAGGTAACCCGGACTGGAATACGCTGACACGCCCTCCAGTTGCACTCTGCACAATAAACACCAATGCAAAGAAAATATTGAAGTCGACTTACTGACAAAAAAAACGTACATACAGTAAAATCGCGATAACTCGAAGCTGAATTGAATAGGCAAAATATTCGAGATATCTGGAATTCGACTTAAGCGAGGTCCCGATATTTTCAACAGTCCTTATCATCTACGCGTACAGGATGTGTATACATGAATGGCTCCACCGTAACTCGGTATGCCGAGCTACGTTATTTGAAACAATTTCCTGCATCACCGCAGCATTTTTCCCCCCCAAAAAAAATCATCACTTTGCTCAAATTTTATATTGTTCTTACCTAAAAGTATCTCTTGTATAATGACAATAAACCACCAAATGTCATTAACTGTGTGTAGGAAATCTTTATTTCGTGTCACATTGTCTAAGAAACTCTGCATATTTGCAATCTGTATGTACTTGGGCGGTCACATGACCGATCATTATTCAACCGACAGAGGGCGCACTATTTTAAGTTTTCACGGATCCGTCTGCATGCTCTTGTTTTTTGTTTCCTTTTTATCTTTTTTTACCTTAAAAAAGGCAAATTTGAGTTATGAAATTTGTACAAGTATGTCGCATCCTCAGAAATTGCTATGCAGAGATGTAGTCGAGTCCATCACAAGTCCCTGCAAGTTCATCACAAGCCCTCTAGTCCTAATCCCAATCACAAGCTATTCAAATGAGCTTTGGCAAAGGCAATCCCTTGTCATTGTTCATTCAGTTACTTGTGACCGGCTTTATGAAAGGACTTCTGACTGGGCTTGTGAAAGTACTTGTGAAAGTACTTGTGAAAGTACTTGTGAAAGTACTTGTGAAAGTACTTGTGAAAGTACTTGTGAAAGTACTTGTGAAAGTACTTGTGAAAGTACTTGTGAAAGTACTTGTGAAAGTACTTGTGAAAGTACTTGTGAAAGTACTTGTGAAAGTACTTGTGGTGAAAGTACTTGTGAAAGTACTTGCAGGGACCCGACTCCAACTCTGGCGGTCACGTGGACACTGCACCGAGCCAGCGATTGTGTTTTTATCCGGTCGAATGCCCACTGCACTAAGCCAGCTTCTGCCTCTGATTGGACAGAGACGGCTTGAAAGCCAGGCACGCGCGGCATCCTCAAAGGTTTTCAATTTCGGTTATTTGGATATCGCAAAGAGCCAGCGATTCGACTGTCAGTGTGCGGGCAACCATTGGGCAAGCTGTAGTGATCAGGCCAGAACGAAAACAAGGATTGGTTGCGGTTACTGTTGGTTGTTCAATGTTGTGCTTATGTGTGGCCAAATCGATTACAATGGCAAGTGCACACTGAAAAAAGACGAAGGCGATAGCAATTATGACCAACGAAAAAAAGTTTCGCAATGGTTGACACTTCTTTGTGGTTTTTTTGGCAGCGGTTTCTTTTGGAATGGCTGGGAAAATTTTTTGAGTTAAACGGATTCACCGGTGCCGTCAATTCGAGTTATGGGAGTGTTTATGTACGCAAAATCCTATTCTTTTACCGGGAATGTAGTGTAGCTTCGAGATAAGCGGAGATTCGAGTTATCCGAGTTAGAGTTATCATGATTTTACTGTACTTGTGTAACGCGACTAACGCCAAGGGAAATGCCCATTCAGCCATAAAGCTATATGAACTTACTAACGTGCCAAAAGCTCACCATGAGTTTAAGAGCTGCTTGCAGGGCCGGACCCAACGCCGTCTGCGTGTTCTTGTTACCCGAAAACATGGATGGCAGCTGGTTCAGAAGCTCTTGTATCAACTACAGAAAAAACATGTGAAAAGAGTGACGTATTACAGACCCAAAATGGCTAAATAGTTTAAAAGAACAGAACGAAGTATCAGATTTAGGATTTTTGATAGGTTATGATAGTTATGATCGTTATAACAGTAGGAGGGTTAATAGAGGAATTTCACATTAGCCCCGTCTGCGCACTTCCGGGTTGAAAGCGAGAATGTCCGTGCTAAACAAAACAGCGCTATTCAACACATTCATTCAGGCATGAATGAATCACGCCATAAAAGGCAGCGCAGCCACGATCAGCATACTAAGTTGTTTACTGTGGCATAGAGATCCTCGCTTTCAAACCAGGAAGTGCGCAGATCGGTGTTAATTTCGTTAATTCGGGATTCCTCTATACAAGACCAAGTGAGAACTCACTAGACCATACAACATAAGAGACCACCAAGAGAACAAACACTTTAAGACCATACAAACTAAGAAAACACACAAAATAAATGTCCAGACAGGGACAAGCAAAGACCAATTTCATAGAGCCGTTAAGCACAACAATTTGCTTAGCATGAAAATGTCTTGCTTTAATAGTAAAAACAGGTTACCAGCCAAAATTCCATGTAATTTTCATGCTAAGCAAACAACAGCTGAATGCCAGTCAAAAGCAATATTCCACACATGGAAATCTGGTTGGTAATCCAGTTTTTCTCAAGGAAGCATTTGCCTGCTAAGCAAATTGTTGTGCTTAAAAGCTTTATGAAATTGGCCCCAGACGACAAGACCAGTTAAATGCTAATCGTTGACACAGATTTAAAAGGTAAGATTTACTAACACAATAAACACATACAAGAAAACTGCAAAAACTGGAAGCAAAACCCACAAGAAAAAAAAAAAAAAAAAAAAAAAAAGGATCCAGGACTGCACTTTAGTTCTTCACTTTTCAGATCTCTAGGGAGGGGATGTGTTAGGTAACAATAGTCTGGAGAGTGTATAGGGACAAAAGGGGGTACCCCTCTGCCCCCATATCGTGCTGGGTATATACTGTAGATGCATACATCACCGAAATAAATGGTACTTTTTCCATTTTGTAATGCAATCAACCATACCTCTTTGTTTTCATGAATGTTCACCAGCAAGTCGTTCGGACAAGGAAGGAATATATCTGAAAATGAAACAAACGAGTGGAGCAATTACGATTTGAATTGACGCATTAAACGTAGTGTACACGTTTGGTAATCCTCCAATTTTTTTTTTACTGAATTATTACGAAATACCTTACTAGACTGTGAGTTAATAGTAGCCTCAATCATCCTGTGAAATGATGGCACCTGGTGTGCTGTCGTCAAGAAAAGTGGAAATGTATATCGTTTTCCAACTATTTCCAGCTGGAAATCGTTGGAAAACTGCCTTGTAGCTGTTAGTCAAGGCGCGCATGGCTACCCAGACGAGTGGCGTGCCCCGGACATGATGGCCATGGCATATCCGGGGCGCGTCACGCGCCCAGAGAGCTACGTGCGCCTTGACTAAAGGCTATCATCCGCCCGACGGTTGAAAACGAGCGCCGTTTTTCTCTCGTATTTTTCGCCATCCAACAACGCAAAACTTTGAACAGGTCAGTGGAATGATATTTCCTATAAAATACTAACCCCCAAATCCGCCCATTTCTGAAAATTGCAACAATGACCAATCATGTAAACTGCCTTTAAATCATAGTTATAAATCCTAAATGCAGCTGTTCCATCAGTTCTGGCATTTTGAAAGAAAGCTCTTAAAGGTAAACACACTGCCTTGGAGGTGCCCAGTTGATCTACAAAAAATAAAATTTCCTAAAATTGCTACGGTTCGAAAGATCATTCAAAAGTAGAATAAGGTACACGACCATCCCTTGAAAATGCACCGCTGGTCTGAAAATCATTGACGCAAATCATTTCGGCAGCTTGGTTCGGATAAGTCGGGACCATTGGAATTCAGACTGGTCTCCTTGGTCTGTAGTTCTATGTGCGGCACCAGTCCGAATGCCTGGACGTCAATGCTGCGCTTTTTTTCTCATTTTTCCGTAACTATTTCAACTTATGGTACACCGAACGCTAATAAAGGGCAGGCAGTGATAATGATATGAAACGATAAGTCAAACCAGAGCTTATATGTGACCCACTCTGCAAAAAGGGCACATAAGTCGCTGTATGGTTTTACGAGTTATGGGCCGTTCAATGTGAAGAGGGTGAAAAATTCTTCAAACAAGTGATTTTGAAGGGAGGGAATTTTGTGCATCTTTGATACCTATGTTATTTCATAACCAAAATCTTTGATTTCAGTTAATAAAGTTGGAAAAAGAATGTGTTTTTGTCGAGTGCTTCCATCTGTTGCTTTGCTTTTTTAAATGGCTTGTTTCTCCTTAAGTCATTTCAAGAAATTCCTGAAAACAAACATGCACATTTCCAATTATCTCGTGATTGCAAAATGCTACAGACCTCAGACATATACCATATGAAAGCTTATAAAATGGCCTTTCCAGCTATATATAAAACACAATTTTCAAATTTTGCAACATAAGTGCCCTTTTTGCAGAGCGGGTCACATATACTCACCGTCGATGTCCGAGATGACCAGCATCTGCGGTCTGGTCATGCCCTCCTGCAGATTGTAGAAGTGCAAGGTGCTGTCGAACGTGATGAACCCGATCATGGTGCGAGCGTCGCCGGGCATCCGGTCTAGATTGTCCAGCAGGGTCTGGCAGGCAATGGATAGGTAACCAGACTCCACCGCGCTGAAGGAGACGTCGATAACGAAGAGATAGACGGCCGGCTGGGGTGGCCTCAGCTGTGTTGGGGATGAAAGGGAGAATAATCAGCAAAGCGCATGATCCCAAAAAAAAGAAGACATTTGAAAAATTAATTTTGTGACAATTTTTTTTAAAGAATTTTTTGGAAAGATTATTTTCACTTTGTCTTAATTCAATTCAATTAAGTGAAATTCATCTTCCCAATATGCAATAAACTCTTCTCATCTTGTTTTCCAATTAACTTTGCCGTTTTTGTGTACATCTACGTCTATACCAAGTTACAAGGCTTGACGTGCCTTAATTGGCTAGTCAGACTAATTGTGACCCGCTCTGGAAAAAGGTATATTATGTCGCAACATATGAAAAATGAGTTTTATGTATGTTTGGAAAGCCCGCAATGTAAGCTTATATTTGGTACATGATGGAGCTCCAAAGCCCTTTCCGTTCTGGAGATATCGCGTTTTTGCATATTAGTTAATTCTATGGAGTTCAAACAGAGAAAACAGGCTTTGAAATAGCTAGTTCTAATACAATGCAATGGAACAATGCACTCTGAAAAGGTTATTCTTTTCACTTTACTCACTGAAATCAACATTGTTGTGCACCAAACTTGAAATTTTTGATATTTAAGATGTCATTAAAGACAAAAACCAAAAGATGAATTTTGACGAAAATTTCACCATCTCAACGTTGAAAGGGCCATTACACGTAAATGCATAGCGCGACTTATATCACCTTTTTCTGGAGCGGGAAACAATTAGTAACAAACTTAGTAACAAATTTCCCCATAAGCCCGTTTCACTCGAGCGCTGGAAACACAGGGTCCCCGTGAGATGAAATCGCAGACGTCGTAAACGCACGGATAACACGTTGCGTTAAAGTGTATCCCCGTCACCAAATCATGTGGGTTCCATGCGGTTCATGACGGGAATCGGGAACTCCTCTAAAATATCGCATCGATGCGACATCCGTGCGATGATCACCGAGATTGGTGCGATGTTAGCAGGGGTATCAGCACGGGTTCATGTCACTTGGCATGCAGTTTCAGGAAGCGATACTCAACTTGACTGATTCCGGTTTTACCAGCTTTCCACACAAGTGTCAGAGATGTAGTCGAGTCCATCACAAGTCCCTGCAAGTCCCTGCAAGTCCCTGCAAGTCCCTGCAAGTCCCTGCAAGTCCCTGCAAGTCCCTGCAAGTCCCTGCAAGTCCCTGCAAGTCCCTGCAAGTCCCTGCAAGTCCCTGCAGTCCTAATCCCAATCATAAGCTATTCAAATGAGCTTTGACAAAGGCATTCCTTTGTCATTGTTCATCAAGTTACTTGTGACCGGCTTTATGAAAGGACTTCTGACTGGGCTTGCGAAAGGACTTGTGAAAGGACTTGCAGGGACTCGACTCCAACTCTGACAAGTGTGCATTTGTGTCTGTGTACTTTTAAATTCTGGACGTACTCTAATTGATACACCTGGAAGACTCAAAATAGCACAGTTAGTGCATGTAATTACGATACAGTACGATAATCCTTGGGAGCTATTTAACTCCTAAGGCGGAAGTACTTTTTGGAAGAAGAAGAATTAAGTTAATTTTAAGAAGAAGAACAATGTAAAAATGTTTATGCTCCATGGGAAGTTGACCAACTTTAAACTTTCTTTTCTTCTCAGAAACGAAAAACTGATCTCGGTGGGAATTGCAGATTACTTTGTTGTGTGTGTGACGACACGATTGGGCCCCAGACTGCTTACCATGTATTCAGATGGTGCTATGAACTCAATGGTAGAGGACTTGACCTCTGGCCTCCTCTCTGGTGATCCGTAACTCTTGGTAACGGGGTCAAAGGTGAACTCTTCAGGTACTGGAAAATAATCAATCCAAAAAGTGTGACAGAAAATCTGTCAACATTAGAAGCTCAAAATAAGTCACGGTCTTATAACCCCTTGCCACCGGTCGACACAAATACGTGCGGATTGAAAATTGCCACCTGGCCAGTTGACTTCTATCTGTGCCAATCTCTGTCCTTCAATCCATTATTGGGGTATTGTGTACGTTATGCTTGGCTGCACAAACCTCTTGTTTCCGTTTCGCTTGGCTGCACAAGCCGGCCTGGCACCCCGGTGCCCCCCATACGATATCAGAGGTCAAGGGGGTTTAAATGAAATGCTTCACACTTTCCACTTTTGTACTTACTACTCGACATTTTTCAACTGTAGCACAATCTATGTCATCTTTTGCAGGAATGTTTTTGGGGAAAAACATGCAAAAAGAAAAATTCATTTTTTTGGTAAATAATTCAGCTGATAAATGTTATTGAAATCCATAAAAAAAAAGTCATATTCTATAATACACAATCGGACAAATTCAATTAACCCTCCCTCTCTCATTGCCAAAATGGAGCCAACTACCCTACATATCAAAACCTATCGAGTTTCAGGTTGAAACATACAAGCTGTTGGAGAGGAAGGGCTTAGGTTTTTTTGATAGGTCATGATAGTTATAACAGTAGGAGGGTTAAATGTCTATACAATTAATTAATTTTTTATATTTTTTTCTCTGTATTATCTGTGGTCTCGGACCATCTCGGTCTCGGAACTCCAGGTCTCGGTCTGAGACTATCCGGTCTCGACTACAACACTGGAAGTTAGGTTGACATGGGTTTGCATCCTACCCCTATCATCGAGTGGATTGAATTTTCAGTCTCTGCATGATTCCATTAGTTTTCTAACCCACCCCCCCACCACTAAAACCCGATTATTTCTTCGTCGTCTTCCTACAGGTTTCTTCAGGCTTTCGAGCTGTAATGACATTAATAAATGTGTGAGGGCGCTGTTCATTTGTTGACTCATTTTCTGAATAGGAAATTGTGATTACAAATTTGTTGTTTTTTTGCACATTCTTAACAGCTTTATTTTAATTCAAACATCAGAATTTTTGAAATCCTGATTGCCATCTGCCTTTTATTCATTGAAATAAGGCATGAATAAAGACAAAGATGTTGAGAAAATGCGAGTTTTAAGCATTTCTGTCCTAATCTGCACTCCAATTTGTGTACAAAATAATCACACTTTACTCTGCATTAAAACCCTCCTGTGCACCTGGCCAAAATCGACCCAGCTGCTGTACAGATCAAAACCTATCAAATGACAGATTGAAACACACACAAACTGTGAGAGTTGGTGTTTAGAGTTTTTGATAGGCTGTGATAGTTATAAGTATAGGAGGGTTATTAAACGTACACATTTCAGGGACCAAAAAATCCCCGCTTTAAATCAATTTTTCTTTGCTTTGCAAAATCCGATGGAATCCGAACTTAAATCAAATCGTTTCTTATGACTTTCTCTTCAAAACCACATCAAAACCAAATGTACACAATTTATTTGAAAAATTTATTAGTCTCCCTAACAGTGCGACATGCAGTTTTGAGAAATCCGGTCAGAACGAATTAAAATAACATGAAATAAATCAAAAGGCACCACTTACAATCATTTATCCTATAGCAGAGGTTGCACTTCCAGCGACGCTGCTCAATAATCGTGACAAATGGGTTGATGTAGGTGCGGCACGAGCGACATCTTACGATGACACTGGACTGGATCACGGGCAGATGCTGAAAGAAGAAAAAAAGGGTTGTTAAAGCCTTAAATACAATGGGTTTTTCCATCTTGAAATTATCAATTTTGTTTTCATTTATTATTTTAAATCCTTGGACAATAAAAACAAAATCCCATCGGCAGGGACTGCACAGGGAAAGGAAAAAAAAAGGGGAAAAAAAAAAAAACAAAAAAAAAAAAAAAACAAAAAAAACAAAAACAAAACAAACATGTCATCAGAAGATGTGCCCTCCCAAACCCCAGCCAAATATATGTAAATTCTAACAAAATAAAATGCTATTAAACTATTAAACTATAGAAAAAAAACCTTAAAAGGTAACAAAGCAATCCCAAAAGAAAAGGAAGCCCGGCAGATGGAACAAAAACCTCCAAAACAAACCTATCTAGGATTAACCTTGATCTTGAAAGACAAATCTTAGACTGTCTATTGCAGTCAGTTTGTAAAAAAATATGTCTTAATCACTGGAACTTGGTCCAGCAGTCTAACTGGCATTGCAAGCCTCAATTACACAGGAAACAAGTTTTACCTCAACTTGCCACATAAGCAAGAATACTATTAGTTCCTTCCGATTTATTTTTAGGGAGTTTTGCCTAACCCATTGTCAGGCCAGGCCATTGAAAAGCCTGGCCACGCCCGGGCCTTCTGGCTTTTAGTCTTGCTATTGTGAGCCACAAATCACCTAACAATAGAGCATCTACTAATCGATAAAGCCCGGCCTCTGCCAGGCTAGGCCAGGCTGTGGCCCCTCCCACCCTAATCTGTTGTGATTGCTTTTGTTGTCATTCCATTCACGGGACAGCGATCAAGTCTGGGTGAAAAATGGGAGCTGGCTGGACTCCAGCATAAGTGGGCAGTTTATTGTGTACAACCAGGGGGTTATAGAAGCCCAAAGGCCTAGGCGTTGCCGGGGCTTGGTCAGGCTTTTCAATGGCCTGGCCCGACCATGGGTTAGGCAGTGCTCCCTTAGTTCTCAAGCAATCTGATTTTTGATTAACCTTAACAACCCCAAGCCTTAAAAAATCCCAACAGCAGGTTTTCGTCTAATTTTGATGGTTTCAGTACTGTAGCGCCTTGGCACCATTACTTTACATGGAGCTATGATGCCCCAATTTGTCTCAAGTCCAAAGAATGTGCCATCTGCACAGTTTTGGATTTTGACAGGTTGACAACCCTTCCTAGTAAAAATGCCCAGGGGGTTAGGGTTAAGGGAAAACATTCTTATTAAACAGGAGGTATTGATACAGCTGTTTTTGCTGAGGTACCGCATTCAGTGCTTTGCCATATCAGGCTTTGAATAGCAATTCCAACTTTTTTTTGAACAGTCAAATCAACACGAGCTCAAAAATAAAACAGAAACTCTGTCAGTAATGAATTATTCTGACGAACGGGCTTGCGTTACAGTCACAAATCAGGAATGAGGTCATTCTCAGAGTCACCTAGCAGCGTATACCGTACCTCAAAAATCAACGGTAACAATACCACCTGTTTAGAAAAAGATGTCCTCCCTAATTGGTTTACCAAAAGAGAAAAGGGCTAAATGACCACGAAAATCGAGTTGATTCAATCACTGTAGACATTCTCACTGAATTAGAGCTACTTTGATTTTGGATCAGTTACTCTCCCAAGAGCACTGCTGCTGTCTGTCGTGGAAGGAGTGTAATGATGCCAAGTCCCTGCAAGTCAATGCAAGTCAATGCAAGTCCCTGCAAGTCAGTGTTGTAGTCGAGGCCAGGCACAAGGCCAGGCACAAGGCCAGCTTGCAACAGGCCAGCTTGCAACAGGCCAGCTTGCAACAGGCCAGCTTGCAACAGGCCAGCTTGCAACAGGCCAGCTTGCAACAGGCACAAGTAACAGGCATAAACCATGACAAAGGAATGCTTTTAATACAGTTCATTTGAATAGCTTGAGACTTGAATTAAGACTGAAGGTCTTGTGCTGGCCTTGTGCTGGCCTTGTGCTGGCCTTGTGCTGGCCTTGTGCTGGCCTTGTGCTGGCCTTGTGCTGGCCTTGTGCTGGCCTTGTGCTGGCCTTGTGCTGGCCTTGTGCTGGCCTTGTGCTGGCCTCGACTACATCATTGCTGCAAGTCCATCACAAGCCCCACCCAGTCCTAATCCCAATCACAAGCTATTCAAATGAGCTTTGACAAAGGCATTCCTTTGTCACTGTTCATCCAGTTACTTGTGACCGGCTTTATGAAAGGACTTCCGACTGGACTTGCGAAAGGACTTGCGAAAGGACTTGCGAAAGGACTTGCAGGGACTCGACTACAACTCTGGTTTGTTTTGGGGGTACATTGACAGGAGTTAGTGTCCAGTGCATGATAACCCCCTAAAGCAACATGAAGCACTCACCGAGAGATCCCGGAAGGGGTGTATGATGAGACCTAAGGGCAGTCGGGCCTTCTGCAGCAGGCCCTGCGTCTGGGGAAGGGCACTCAGCGTAGACCGGAAGATACTGCAAAAATCAGGAGGAAACGGTTTTGAAAAACTACGGCCAGACAATAGCATGCGATCAGGCAAAATTAGTCTGAAGTAGGCCCTGGTCAATTTTGGGATTTTTACACATTCATTTGTAGCGTACTTGAAGCTCCATATTAGTGAAAACCCCATGTGAATACGACCTTTGGTTAAAAAGTTACAAATATTTGAACACCGGCACATTAAAAAGAAAGAAACTGAGAAAATCAAGTTTAAAGTTACAGTACTTTAATTGAGTCACTTTTAGCACACTTATAATACATGTCACAACAAAGTTGTGAAAGAAGAATGCTTTTTTCCCCTTCTGTTTTTGTAAAAAAGTCAATTTTGATTTTTCCACCCTACGAACATTATTGTGGCCCATATCTCAAAACAAGGATTGCCGAGTTCCGACCGATTTTGCTTGACCGCATCACATAATTGAATTTGCTGATACTGCAAGACAGGGAAACAGGCACATGGTTTTAGCTGGAGTGGTATCCCGGTTTGGACACCATATGTTATAGAAAATGTTTACATCTAAACCACTCTATATATCAAATGTGCTCGACAGTATGTGCACGCATCGTGTTTTGCATAAATTTGGTCAAGGAGTGAAATCAAAGGTCACATAATTCACAGGGGATGTGACCTGCGACGTCACTCCTAAACCAAATTTTATGAAAAACCAATGCGTGCGCATACCGCCGGGAACCTTTCAATGTAAACACGTCACGTCAGACGGGTATTGTTATTTGCATGAAGAAGCATTACAGGTATACAACAAGATTATCAATTTTAAAAAATCTCGTAGAATTACGGCGAGAACAGCAAGATGAATGAGTGACGGTAAGAGAATAACGTGGGCCATGACTGGCCCCCCCCCCCTCATTAATAAAAACCAGAACCCTAAACCATCTACTGAACCCAGCTCAGTTGATGAGTGGACTAGTTAAGACAACTATCCGTCCTCTTATGGAGTGCTGTTCGCACATCTGGGCTGGTGCTTCTGCTTGTCACTTATCTTGTGACCTGCTTGACCATACAAAACCGTAACAAAATTTTCATATTCAAATTTTACCATAGCATTAACACACACATGGCCACACACATGGCCAAACCATACAGTGTAATGCTATAGCAAGCTTATTGACATGGCAAAACCATACACATGGTTTTGTATGGTAAGTATGCTTCACTGTGGTGTACAATGTATGCCAAATGGTTTTGTATGGTAAACATGCTTCACTGTGGTGTACAATGTATGCCAAATGGTTTTGTGTGGTGAATATACTTCATTGTGGCTTATCAATGAATTTACAATTCAATAAATAGTATTGAGAAACCACCCTAATTCTAAAATGGTATTCATGCCTATTCATCAATGCTCCCCAGTACATAATTAAAAAGAAACCACCCTAATTCTGAAATGGTATAGGCCTATTCATCAATGTTCCCCAGTACACAATGGAGTTGGTTCACCATACAAAACCTTGCACCTGCCAGCAGACACAGCCTGTACAACCATACAAAACCTTACAGTGCCACACAGAGGTCAAGTTGATTTACCATTCATCACCTGACATAGTTCAGTACAGGCAAGTCTTTTATAATAATTATAATTTGGGAGGCTAATCATCCTTACTCGCAGCTTGGATGCTGAATTGCGAAGGACGCGGCTACAACGTGGTCGAGTCGCTGGCACGTAAAGCGCATTTGGCAGCCGGCCTACATCGACCCACATATGACCACGGAGCACAGCCAGAGATCGAAAGTGTTTGATTTTTCCGGAGGGAGGAAAGCCGGAGGACCCGGAGAAAATCCCTTGTGGCACAGGAGAGAACCAAGGCACAACTCTACTCACATATGGTCCGAGCCGGGAATCGAACCAGGGCCACATTAGTGAGAGGCGAGCGCTTTACGCACAAGCCACCCATGCCACCCAAGTCTTTTGACCATACAAAACCAGACAGTAGCTCCACAGTGGACTAGCTATTGTACCACACACCAGTGGTACACAGCTTATTTCTAATAAGCAATGTGACCATACAAAACCATACAGTGAGTCACTGAGTGTACAGCAGGTATACCATACAAAACCTCACAGCTGTATGGTTTTGTATGGTGAATAAACTTTCTTATAAATTGCCTCAAGAGCAGGAGGGTTAAACAGAGTACAGAAGCGCATAGAAGAGTTGGGCTCATCCTTCCAATCACTCTCTCACCGGAGATCTGTTGCTACCCGTAGCCTGTTCTACAGGCATTTTCATGGCAAATGTTCCACTGGATTGTCCAGCTTGGTTCCTCCAGTTAGGGTGTTTGAGCGTGAACCTCGGCTTTCCGCCTGTTCCCACCAATATACTCTAGATGCAGCTACAACGAAAAGCTATGCCGAAAGCTTGTTCCCTGAAACTGTATCTATGCAATTCTTTACCTGGTACATTTTTTTCCTTCATCTTAAAATCTTCCCTGCTTCAAGAGGAGTCCTAATTCTTTGACTTTTTTTTCTTCCCTTTGTAGCTCCGAGTGCAGGGGTGAGATTGTCAATTAAGAAAAAAGTCGGAAAATTGATGAAATATCTAAAAAAGATGCATATCTTTCTATACTAATATCGTCTTTCTCTGAGATTCAAAAAGTCTGATTTCAGACAAAAGTCTGTACAATCTCATGCCTGCGAGTGGCTTTTAGCCTTGTTCGAGGCAAACGCATAACAAAAAAACCACACTTACTCTGGATCCACTTGCAGCTTATTATATTCAGCATTCAGCCTGCTCTTGGGTGGTTCGACCGGTGTGGGCTCCACAATGTGCCGCTCCTGCAGCAGGTTGACGGGCATCGTCTCTCCCTGCTGCACCCGCAGGTTGTTCATGGAGGCATTCATGCTGTTCATGCTGGGCTGCTGGCCCTACAACATGAATAATAGAGAGACTGGTTTGTTTGTTTGTGTGTGTGTGAGTTTGTATATATGCCGGCAATCGTGGACCTAGGACAAAAGAATTCGGGCGTAGACAAAGGGGTCCACGTTTGACCTAACGTCCACGATTGAAAATCGTGTACAAAACCAATGGGAGGCCTTCCGAAAAAGAGGAACAAAAGAGGAACAAAAGAGGAACAATGGGAGGTCCACGATTGCACCCGTTTACATGACTGTGTGTGTGTGTGTGTGTGACCCAGCAGAATGGCCCTGCAACATGGACAAATGTCACACGACTGGAACTCTGATGTGCGGCACATAGTGAAGGATGATCGAGGCATGGTTATGCATTCACCTGTGGACAACTCGGAAAAAACAATTTGTTGAGGCCGGATGAAAAATATTTCTGCGTTTTTATTCATTATCTTGCATTTAATCATTCAAAATTTTTTGAAAAAAATACAAATTACTTATAAAGCACCTATTTTAATGAAAAGGCCTCGAGGCGCTGTGCTTAAAAATGACTATGAATTACAGAAAATGAACAGTCCAGAAAAAAATAACACTGGTTTCATTCATGGCCTATCAAGATGAAACACACATCAATCCAATGGGAGACATTTTGCTAGTTCTGAGCATGCATAAAGTTACATACAAAAATGTCAATGCCCTTAAAAAAAAAACCTCCCATGGGATTCCCATGGTGTCCAATTGACCATGCAATTCCCATGGGGTTCTGCATGGGAGATTTTTGTAAAACATAAACCTCCCATGGGATTCCCATGGTGTAAATTTCAACAAGCAATCTAATGGGGTTCTGCATGGGAGATTTTTGTAAAACATAAACCTCCCATGGGATTCCCATGGTGTCCAATTGACCATGCAATTCCCATGGGGTTCTGCATGGGAGATTTTTGTAAAACAAACCTCCCATGGTATTCCCATGGTATTCCCATGGTGTCCAATTCACCATGCATTTCCCATGGGGTTTTGCATGGTAGGATTTTGTATGGGTGCTACTTACCGGTTGCTGCACGACGTTGTTCACTGCCATCCGAGCTTGTTGCCCATTCGGCTGCGGCATCACCCCCATCTGCTGTATGGGCTTGCCCATTCCCTGTGGCGGCTGTCCCGGTTGGGCCATACCACCCTGGCTGGCCGGGGGTAGTGGCTGCTGGTACTGGCCTGGCTGGGGCGGGTTCATGTAGCTGCTCTGCTGCGGATACTGCCTCCTTCCACCAATCCCCGTAGAAACAGAAGGGGGTCCAGAGGCTGCCTGTCCACCCATTGGGGGTCCACCCATGGGAGGGCCACCCATGGGAGGACCACCCATGGGAGGACCACCAACAGGGGGCCCACCCACTGGAGGTGCACCCATTTGGGGAGCACTGGTTGGTTGGCCACTGATGGGGGGTCCACCCACTGGGGATCCACCTATGGGGGATCCACCTATGGGGGTTCCACCCATGGGGGGTCCACCCATAGGAGGTCCACCAACAGGGGGCCCACCTATTGGAGGTGCACCCCTTTGAGGACCACTGGTCGGCGGTCTGCTGCTGAAGAGTCCAGTTGTTGTGGGTGGACTCGTTAGGGGCCCACCCATGGGTTGCCCAGACAATGGATGTCCAGCAGAGGGGGCTCCGACTCTTAGGGGGCCGGCCAAGGGAGATACAGGCAGCTGTGATCCTCCATACTGAGTTCCAGGAGTTGGAGGACCTGACAGGTAGAAGAAATGACAACCAACATTAAAACTAGAGGTATAAGTCTACTGTGGAGATTGAACTTGCAAATTTTTGTTTTTCAAGTTGTTCATTTCTGTCAGAAGAAGGAATGTTTGCGTCAGGGGGATGATGTAAATTAGAACAGAGATGTTTCCTCTTTTGCCCTGTCCCGACGTAATATATGAAGCACTGTATACTCCGTGAATTTGTTCACACAGGCTCTCGGAAAGCACCGAGTATACAGTGCTTCATATATTACGTCGCGACAGGGCAAAAGAGAAAACGTCTCTGTTCTAATTGTTTTTTTCTCTCTGAGTGTAGACAAATTTAAACAGTTCTGACACTAGCAAGCAGAGAGGTCCTCAATTTCATATAAATATCCACAAGACCATCGGGCTAGTAATATGAGTGATCCACGAGCCCAGAGTACATCTTTTTCCAAACCAGCGAATCAAAATTTACTGAGGACATTCTGTGCAGGTGTGCTGTTGAAGCCGTATTAAAATTGAAAATAATTGAAAATTCACCAAATGAATGAAAAATTCATTCATTCAAATGGTATACCGGAGGAAGTATTTGCAAATCCCGCTCCAGCTAGTTTTTCTGGTTCACTTTGAAAATTCATTCAAGTTTCCTAGTCAGTTTCCCTTGTGGTTTGTTTGACGATATAAGTTAAGAAGTTGTACCCTCATTGATTGATCCCCACAATGTCGCTTCCCAGGTTGTATTGTAAAGTTGGGGCGTGATCCCTCGACTATATATGGCATTCTGGGTTTATGACTTCTGACTTGCGCCTCCTGAACAAAGACACTGACAATTTGGAAGACCGCCAACATAAGGCAAGATAGCTCAGTTGGTAGAGCACTGGTACGACATTCCAGAGGTTGCAGGTTCAAATCCCACTCCTGCCAGTTTTCTTTGTTCAAACTGTGTAATCCAAGATTAATTTTTATAAATGTAGGATTACTTGAAAGAAAAATTGCCCAGTGACTGGCTTAGTTAGTTTTGGGGGTCCGTTAAAACAATGCCTACATTACTGGACTTAATCCACTGGTTCAAAGCCAAAGCAGGCCACTAATGTGATCGATATTTTTGAAATATTTAACTGGGCAGTGACAACGTAAACAAAACAAATGACAACTAGACATCTGGTGCAGTGTTTGTGGACAAACACAGGGCTGTTTTGTTTTTTTGTGTAAAATTATGTGATTTAAATGAAATTTCAAAAATGAAAAAATTATAGAAAATTAGCCAATGACGTCTTCATGACGTCACATACATTTTCATCTAACACATGCTGGCATAACTAAATACCACGTTTTAACTTAATGTGACTTGTACTTTTGTAGATATATGGTTTCCAAAAATACCCCTTTAAGATGACGTCACGTGACATGTGATGACGTCATCATGACCTAAAAGTTCGGCGCACATTCTGAGCAGTTGGTGTAAATATCTGCCTACGACTTGTCTAACGACTTGAAAAAAAGACTAGAGATCAATTGTTGAATTAGGTAGAGAAAAATTCAATGTTTAT
This sequence comes from Hippasteria phrygiana, assembly GCA_037893225.1. Lineage (NCBI taxonomy): Eukaryota > Metazoa > Echinodermata > Asteroidea > Valvatida > Goniasteridae > Hippasteria > Hippasteria phrygiana. The sequence continues at coordinate 1,467,450 of JAZGUH010000040.1, read as the reverse complement.
ATTTTTTTAATCAGACCGACCCTTACATGCGTTAAAAAAAAAAATTGATGACGTCATTATGACGTCACACAATTTTCGCCTTTTAGGGCATATCTTTGAGACATACCAAAAGCTGTATCAAAAAGAATTTTGAAAATCTCTTGTTTTGTTTGCGAGATATATTTAAAAGAATGTTACGATTTCAAAATTTCAAAAATTCATAACAAATCACGTGATGACGTCATCATGACGTCACTTTGGATTTTGCATCCTAGTACAAGTATCTACCTACCCACCAATTTTCATGACGATCGGACCTATCCTTATATGTGTTTTAAAAAAGCACATTTTTGATGATGTCATCATGACGTCACACATTTTTTTCCTTTTTAGGGCATATCTTTGAGACCTACCAAAGCCATAACAAAGAGAATTTTGAAAATATCTTGTTTTGTTTGCCAGATATATTTAAAAGAATGTTACGATTTTCAAAATTTCAAAAATTCATAACAAATCACGTGATGACGTCATCATGACGTCATTTTGGATTTTGCATCCTAGTGCCAGTATCTACCTACCCACCAATTTTCATGACGATCGGACCTATCCTTATATGTGTTTTAAAAAAGCACATTTTTGATGATGTCATCATGACGTCACACATTTTCTCCGTTTTAGGGCATATCTTTGAGACATACCAAAGCTATAACAAAAAGAATTTTGAAAATATCTTGTTTTGTTCGCTAGATATATTGAAAAGAATTTTACGATTTTCAAATTTCAAAAATTCATAAAAAATCACGTGATGACGTCATCATGACCAAAAAGTTCGGGACACATTCTGAGCAGTTTGTCTAAGTATCTGCCAAGTTTAAAGTCAATCGGGTGCACCAAAGTAGCCAAAGTGCCGGTAAGAAAGAAAACGTGTACAAATGCTATGGGGAAAAAGTCTGAAAAGGAAGCAAAAAAAAACTAGACATCTGGTACAGTGTTTGTGGACAAACACAGGGCTGTTTTGTTTTTGTGTGTAAAATTATGTGATTTAAATGAAATTTCAAAAATGAAAAAAATCATAGAAAATTAGCCGATGACGTCATCATGACGTCACCATGACGTCACATACATTTTCATCTAACACATGCTGGCATAACTAAATACCACGTTTTAACTTAATGTGACTTGTACTTTTGTAGATATATGGTTTCCAAAAATGCCCCTTTAAGATGACGTCACGTGACATGTGATGACGTCATCATGACCTAAAAGTTCGGCGCACATTCTGAGCAGTTGGTGTAAGTATCTGCCTACGACTTGTCTAACGACTTGAAAAAAAGACTAGAGATCAACTCTTTATAGACAGCATGCCACATGAAAGCCATGGTTTCTGTCCTTCCCAGAATTCCTTTGTGTTATATTGAATTTGGTCACAATTTTTTAGATGCCAGCTATTTCTTAATACTTGAGTGAGCCACGATCACGAAATTGTTGAATTAGGTAGAGAAAAATTCAATGTATAAATTTTTAATCGGACCGACCCTTACATGCGTTAAAAAAAAGAAATTGATGACGTCATTATGACGTCACACAATTTTCGCCTTTTAGGGCATATCTTTGAGACATACCAAAAGCTGTATCAAAAAGAATTTTGAAACTATCTTGTTTTGTTTGCGAGATATATTTAAAAGAATGTTACGATTTCAAAATTTCAAAAATTCATAACAAATCACGTGATGACGTCATCATGACGTAACTTTGGATTTTGCATCCTAGTGCCAGTATCTACCTACCCACCAATTGTCATGACGATCGGACCTATCCTTATATGTGTTTTAAAAAAGCACATTTTTGCTGATGTCATCATGACGTCACACATTTTTTTCCTTTTTAGGGCATATCTTTGAGACCTACCAAAGCTATAACAAAAAGAATTTTGAAAATATCTTGTTTTGTTTGCCAGATATATTTAAAAGAATGTTACGATTTTCAAAATTTCAAAAATTCATAACAAATCACGTGATGACGTCATCATGACGTCATTTTGGATTTTGCATCCTAGTGCCAGTATCTACCTACCCACCAATTTTCATGACGATCGGACCTATCCTTATATGTGTTTTAAAAAAGCACATTTTTGATGATGTCATCATGACGTCACACATTTTATTTCTTTTAGGGCATATCTTTGAGACATACCAAAGCTATAACAAAAAGAATTTTGAAAATATCTTGTTTTGTTCGCTAGATATATTGAAAAGAATTTTACGATTTTCAAATTTCAAAAATTCATAAAAAATCACGTGATGACGTCATCATGACCAAAAAGTTCGGGACACATTCTGAGCAGTTTGTCTAAGTGTCTGCCAAGTTTAAAGGCAATCGGGTGCACCAAAGTAGCCAAAGTGCCGGTAAGAAAGAAAACGTGCACAAATGCTATGGGAAAAAAGTCTGAAAAGGAAGCACAAAAAAAAAAAAAAAAAAAAAGAAAAAAAAAAAAATCTTAACGAAAACAAGGGCTGTTTTGGAAAAGTTTCCAAAACAGCCAAAAAAACTAGAGGCATGAGGTTGGTGTTTGTGGACAAACACAGGGCTGTTTCGTTTTTTTTTTTTAGTTTGGATGTGAAATGTGAATACAACAATTAAAGTTTGTCAAACAATCGCACTACTGCCACTTTTCTTTGTTAATTTTGAAATTAATTAAAGTTGTTTGTAATAGTGACATGTGATGACGTCATCATAAAGTCACATAAATTTTCATCTATAAACTTGCTGACCTACCTAGATATAACTTTTCAACTTAATCGGACTTGTACTTTTGTATATATATGGCTTCAAAAACTGGCTCTTTAAGATGACGTCACGTGACATGTGATGAAGTCATAATGTCATGTCAATTTTCATCTATGAACCTGCAGACCTGCCTGGATATTACATTTCAACTTAATCGAACTTGTACTTTTGTTTATATGTGGCTTCAAAAACTGCCCCTTTAAGATGACGTCACGTAACATGTGATGACAACATGATAATGTCATGTCAATTTTCAACTATAGACCTATTGGGCTACCTAGATATTACTTTATAACTTAATTGGACTTGTACTTCTGTAGATATGGACCTTCAAAAACTGCCCCTTTAAGATGACGTCACGTGACATGTTCTGACTTATAATCATAACGTCATGTCAATTTTCATCTATAACACCCGGTGGCATACCTAGATATCACGTTCCAACTTAATCGGACTTGTACTTTTGTAGATATATGGCTTCGAAAAATGCCCCTTTAAGATGACGTCACGTGACATGTGACGACGTCATCATGACATAAAATTCGGCACACATTGTGAGCAGTTGGGGTAAGTGTCTGTCAAGTTTAAAAGTAGCCAAAGTGGCCGGTAAGAAAGAAAACGTTTACAAATGCTATGGGCAATAGTCTAGCGACTTGAAAAAAGACTACAAATCAACCCTTTTTATAAACAGCATGCACATTTGAGCCATGGTTATCTGCCCTTCCCAGAATTCCTTTGTGTTATATTGAATTTGGTCTAAATTTTGAAATGGCTGTTATTTCTTACTTGAGTGAGCCACAATCATGACATTTTGGAATTAGGGAGAGGAAAATTCAATATATACATTTTTGTAATCGGATTGACGCTTACATGCGTTAAAAAAAAAAAACATTTTTGATGACGTCATCATGACGTCACACAATTTTCGCCTTTTAGGGCATATCTTTGAGACATACCAAAGCTATCACAAAAAGAATTTTGAAAATATCTTGTTTTGTTTGCTAGATATATTGAAACAAATGTTACGATTTTCAAAATTCAAAAATTCATAAAAAATCACGTGATGATGTCATCATGACGTAAAAGTTCGGCACACATTCTGAGCAGTTGCTTTAAGTGTTTGCTAAGTTTAAAGACAATCGGCTGCATAAAAGTAGCCAAAGTGCCGGTAAAAAGGAAAACGTGTACAAATGCTATGGGCAATAGTCTGAAAGAGAAAAAGATAAAAAAAAGAAAAAAAAAAAAATCTTAACGAAAACAAAGGCTGTTTCGGAAAAGTTTCCAAAACAGCCAAAAATCATCTACATGTATACATGGACAACTATATAATAAAAAGAATGTAGTTTGAACCACGTGCTTAAGCAAAATGTCTGCTTCCCTAACTCTAAACTTCCCTTGGGAATAGGGGTGTGCATCGGAACCGGGTACCCGATACGTTCATGTCAGGAACCGGTTCCAGATTATGGAATCGAGTACCCGTACAACTTTACATTATCGCATAGTTACTTCCCAGACAATGAAAAAAGAAAGGTTTTGAATGTTATTTGTCGGGAATTTTCAAAAGTCAAACCGGACTATGTGGGAAAACAGCACAGATTTCATGTTTATGACACTCACGAAAGTTGACAATAAAGGGAATTTACTAGTCGTGGTTTTTGCAGTCTGGGTATGTAAGTGCCTCGAGACATAATAGCATGCCTCAATCCACAATAAATACAACTGTATAAAGCTTCCGGACAAGTCTCTTGTGATGATGCCGGTGCATGAGCGTGCCGGCACACGCAAAGGTGGAGAAGTGACCATTGTTTACTGGACAGGCATTACTGTAGATTTTCAGAATTTTGTCTGAAATCAGACTTTTTGAATGTCAGAGAAAGATATTATTACAACTTCAAGATTGGAAGTTTTGGGTTGGGTTTCTTTAACGGGTACCCGTATTTTTTTCAATCAGGTACCCGGTTCTTTTAATACCCGTAAATGCACACCCCTACTTGGGAATAAGAAGAAAAAAAATTACAGGAATTTTTTTTCTTTCAGCAATGTTGCTGGAGTTTCCCAGCGTGATGTAGAAACCCAATGCAGCTTGGGAAATGCATTTTTCAGCTTTTCTCTGTTTGTTAATCCAAGTCGGCTTCTCCAGTTACTGAACCCTTTTTCTGCACTGCGTATATATACCAATTGGAAATTACTGACACGTATTCTGTTAATTGGATTTGGGCACAAATGAACCATCTGTTTTTATGTTGCATAAAATATCTCATTATCTCCTATCTAACCGACGTGCTCATGGCAAAAGGTATAGTACGGTACGTGTGGTTGAATGGTACATGTAGCGTTGGCATTACAAACGACATTGGTTCAATGCCAACCAGCTAGTCAATGCAATAACACATCCCCTTGCTAATGGCTAATGCATATTGTCAAAACCATCACGCATACATTTATCATTAAAAAAAATAAAATTATGCAGCTTTTTTTTCTCTGAAATGTTAGTTTTGTGACCGTGAAGTTTTTACTAATAGCGCAAACACAAAGGTGAAACAAATTTGACATATATATATACAGTGAAGGTATGTAAACAAAAATGAAACGCATTCCACTTGTCAATTCACAGTACGAATATTTGGTGCGGACGTCATAAATTCGCTGTTTGTTAGGCTTTCAAGCAGACCCAGGTAAAAAAAAAGGAGAATAGTAGGATTCAAATTACTCCAACCCCCCTAAAAAAAACAAAGAAAAAAACAAACAAACAAACAAAAAAACAGGATAAAAGTAGGACTTTTTGCAGGCTTTCAGGAATAGCTTTCATTGATACTCGCCCACACCCACAGCATCACAAGCCCCATTTGGCATGTTCTGTACTCACAACACTTGTACTCCATCCTCAACTAAGCTCTTGGAAGTAAAATTGCAGTACTCCAGTACCCAAGCCATTTATTATGTGGTTTTCATATGACAGTGTTAACCACTTATGAAAAAATATTTAAAATATTCAGAAATTTCAAGAAAGAAAGCAGGAAAAGCAGGAGCAAGGTAAAACAAAAAAGCAAAAGGAAAGATTACGACTACTTGAAAGCCTGTAAATGATAAAAAAAAAACAAAACATATTTGGCAGGCACATTTTTCAATCTTCCAAAACGTGGTGGATTTTCAAGGATCTGGGGGTGGTTAAGGATGCAAGTTTGTCAGTGGTTACCATGGTTACCTTGGTTGTAATTGGGGGAGTATGGCGTCCCTCCTTCCAGGGCATCATATCTCTGCGAGGGAACAGGTGAGGGCGCTGCTGAAGATCTTGCGGACGGAGGACCTGACCAACGACAGGAAAAAACACACCACCAGCAACTCATAAATGAAAACAATAAACAGCAACAATACTTTAACTCATTGAATACGGCTGACGGCCGACAGCCATAGCCGCACATTGAAAAGACCACCTGGCCGGTTGTCGTATAAATGCACATTTCTGTGCATATCCAATCCATTGTTTGCCTATTGTGTGCATTACACTTGGCTGCACAAGCGCGTAGTGGCTTTCCAGCAACCCGTTAATAACCGCTGGATAGAATTGGTTCATGGTCACGGTTTGAATGTTGTTGTTTCCGCTCCTGAACAAACGTGACTAAGAACAATTTCAACCCTGTGATACTGTAGCATGGAGGGTTCATCATTGTAACAGAAAAAAAAACACATAAATATTCATATACAGGTGGTATTAACTATGGGATTACGGCAGGAAGGCAATAAACATTGATAGTTTGTCCAATACAAACTTAATCATGCTGAATCCAACAAAATTCAATGGCAGGAAATTTCTGTGGGATTCTGTTCACCTGAGCAATGACAGGGGGCCAATTTCATAAAGCTGTTAAGCACAAAAATGTGCTTAGCATGAAAATGTCTTGCTTAATAAAAACAGGTTACCAGCCAAAAATCCATGTAATTTTCATGCTAAGCAAACAACAGCTGAATACCAGTCAAAAGCAATATTCCACACATGAAAATCTGGTTGGTAATCCAGTTTTTATCAAGGAAGCATTTGCATGCTAAGCAAATTTTTGTGCTTAACAGCTTTATGAAATTGGCCCCCAGATCTTTTCATTTTACCTGTTGGATTATGATTGATTCAGCAGTCTTCACCTTAGACTAGCTGTTGGATGTAGTTAATGTTACATTCACAGATGAAGTGAGTAGAAATCAGTGTAGAAATTAAATGAGATGGTTTGTACAAACATGTAGGAAGATAGCAATGAACATTAGTTTAACATGTGGGCAATTCCACAGCAAAATAAATATTTTTTAACACGATTTCTCCAGGGAGCCAACATTGAGTGAGAGTTCAGAGTGAAATGTTGACACTGTCTAAGCGGAGCGCGACCATCAGTTGGCACGTAGTGAAGAAGCCGATGATACGTATATGTACAAGGCGTGTACACGTAAATTGTACATGTATACGAGAAAGTCGAACGCACGCTAGCGACAGCGATACACTGGTTCCCTGTCACATGCGCACGTCGCGGCATATTGTACAGCTGGGAGACGGTGTAACGACAACGCCGACATAACCGTAGATTTGGTTCAAGAATCTTCCGATGGGCATCCTCGATATCTTAATCGCTCGTGTTTTTACCAGCAAAAAAAAAAAAAATGAAAATTTGTTTTTGCGCGACAAATTTATATATCAGCCTGAGAGTGGAGAAAAACTTGAAATGCATGAGTCTCACGCTCAATGCGTAAGACTTGGCGGCCCTGTTTCTCCAACGTGTAATAACGTAAGTGATGTCACCTACAATGTACATGTGTATTACCAATTTGATGCAATTTTTAAAGTGAACAAAGAAAATGGCAGGAGCGGGATTCGAATTTTGCGACCTCCGGAACACCGTGGATTGTTTGACGAATTCATTTGAATTAATGTTAACTTAAATGTTCAGCTCCGACCCCTTTGTGTTAAAAAAAAAGACAGTTACTTCTGAAGTGAGCTCAACCAGTTTAAAAGACAATCAGTGTTAACAGTACCCTTAAATACACCATGCCCTTTTTTTGGTAACGTTAGTTGTTCTTTGTGTCTCTTGGTAGGCCTCACCACCATTTTGTGTTGTGGCAGTTTTGCCTTAGATTGGTCAATAGGCTTTGAAGCTGTGAGGAATGAAAGTGACATGTGACAGTTTGTATACATAACATTAGTGACGGTGGAATTGCCCATGTATGGGCTTGAACCAAGAAATAAGGTAGCGCAAAGGCTGTGCACAGTGCATCAAACTCTGTAAGTTACCCCTAGTAGGTTTGCTGATGGTTAACAGGACCATGCACTAGGATTTTATAACATTAACCCTAACCCTGCTTAACCCTGCTAAACCCAACAAAATCCAACAAAATCCAACAAAATCCAACAAAATCCAACAAAATCCAACAAAATCCAACAAAATCCAACCAAATCCAACCAAATCCAACCAAATCCAACCAAACCCAACCAAACCCAACCAAATCCAACAATGGCAAGAAGCTGTCATAATAGACCTTTTCGACATTCTCAGTGCATCATGGGATTGGATGACAAACAGTACGGCATTAGAAGAGCATGCACACATACATACATGTAGAATACATGTGATTGGTCATCATGTGATTGGTTGTCATGGTTGGAAAATCCTATTCTGATTGGCTAATAATATGACATTATTAGCTGTTCTAATTCCAGAAAAGTTGCATTCATCAGTAACTGGGTACCCTGAGAGGGTTTCCAGAATTATTTCCCTACTTTTATTGCCATCAACAATTTATTTTTCTGGTTAAATATTTCTTATTATGCCCCATGCAAAGATTATGTGAAAAGAGTCTCAACTCAAGACAGATGCTTAGAATCAAATCAATGAATGTTTAGACTGGTTCACAGTAGAGTGGAACGCTGCTATAAGGAACATCGTGGGATCCACAGATTAGCGATCGTTCGGTATAGCGATTTTCAGCCGCCGGTCCACCAACATGGCACCCGTTCTCTTAAATAGCATCCTCTTGCGTCGTATTTGAAGTGCACCTTCTTTTGATTGCAATTAAAAATGTGCCGGCCATTGAATCATGTAATTACATGTTCACACTTTTTAAGCTTACCAAATTCTAAAGCAACAGTTGGCTTTTCCCTTCTATTCCTTGGGGAAATAATAGCCACCTGTCACTCTTCAACATAATACTGCGGCCGTTTAAGAATCACAAACAGCCCAAATACCTGGTGCATTTTTTAAAAATCCGCTGCCTATTATTTTTTTCAACATCAATGTTCAATAAGTTTTGTACACAAAATTTGGGAGCCAAGGGTGGTGTTCGGTAGAGCTGAATGTTCAGTATAGCGGTGTTCGTTATACATGTAGCGGCGTTTCACTGTACCAAACATCTAGGTCTGTGCATAAATTACATGGTTTGTTTGGCCTCTATACCCACAATGCATTGAGAATGTCAAATAAGGTTGGGTTTAGCAGTCAACACAAACTACACGGTGTGTTGGATTTTGTCGTATCTCGCCTAAGTATGCCTTCCCTTATCCAAATAGATGTAGCTTGCATGAGTGAACTGGAAGAATATTTGTCTTTCCAACACTTGGATTACATTCACAATTCCAGATGGTGCCATCGTGCAAGAACCAAAACCTAGAACCATGGTGTTATTTGATTATTTTTTAATAACAAGAAACGCAATACGTTGTTTTTCCTCAAGTGGCATAGCCATCAATCAATATTAACCCTAACGTCACCGAATACTACAAAATACTGGAGTTTTTTTTTTTTTTTTCGCTAGTCAATTTTATTTGCTAATCAAGTTTTTTTTCTTATTTCCATGACTGCTAATCCATCTCGGCAGACAACAGGGAATGAAAGTGTTCCAAAACAGAGCTCTTAACCCCTTGCGTACGGATGACGCAAATATGCGCAAAAAAACCAGTGCCACCAGGCCGGATGACGCAATTGGCCGCCGTTTGTGCAGTTTCAATCTATTGTTGGATTAAACAGTGCCACCAGGCCGGATGATACCATTCGCCGCCGTTTGTGCAGTTTCAATCCATTGTTGGATTATTATGTATAGGTTACGCTTGACTGCACAAACACATTGTAGCAGTTCGCTTAACTGCCAGAGTCGCCGCGGCACCCCGACGTCTCCGGTAAAATACCGTACTCAAGGGGTTAATAAACATTCATTGCAGCAAGACCTCCACTAATAGCGTTCTGTAGCCGCGTTTCCATTGGACATATTTTTGTCAATCTACCGCGAATTTTCCGTAGAATGACAAAATTAAGTCTAATGGGGACACGCGGTAAACTAACGTCCCTGTCAACTTACCGCGACCTTGATGTAAAACAACCAGGCCGAAAGCAGTCGCGGAAAGTCCTAAGGGACGATACAAAGTCCAATGGAAACAGCCCTTCACTGTAGAACTACCGCGACCACGCAGAAAACCATTGTGTAAACAATGCAATTCTGTATTACGTATGGTTTTCTGTCTCTGTGTATAGTACACCCACAATGCAGTTGCGCTAGCACTTTGTAGCAAAGTGAACCGACAGACGACCCTGTATGTGCATACAACTACGTTTTTCATCCGTTCGCTGCTCCGTGGAGCTCCATAGTTGCTTGAAACATGGCAGATTGGAGCAATTTTAGCACGCGAAAAATGATGCTACATGTAGGTCACCGAGTCTATCCCGTTTAGGTCAAAGGTGATTGTGCACAGTGCCCGCAACGTGTGACATTCTGCCAGCCTCGAAAGGCGAATAAACATTCTGTCACGGTTATAAAAGTCTGGTAGAATTACGCGAAGGCATATCGCGGTAAGTTCTCGCGAGATCGCGGAAGAAAAAGTCCAATGGAAACACGGCTTTGGTATATAATCTCACTGCTGCAAACTGGAAATCTTTGACGAGGCGAGATTGAGCTCCAATTTCCCGTTTTGACCTCCTGGTAATTTAATTCAGGTTGCCTGGCTTCCCATGCATCAGCAAGGTTTGAGGCACAGTGTGCGGCGCCACAATAAGCAATATCAGTACCGCAATCAATACTGCCTGTGGACAATATGAAATGCTCCCTTATTGCACAGTTCCTTTAAATGTTTCCCAAACAATGACATTTCTGAGTCAATAAGTACATGTACATGTTGTATGAACAAATTTAACCCGAGGTTATGTACGTAGTTGATACTTAATCATGCGCTGCACAAGAGGCTGATGTGCCGATTGTAAACATGATACATGTAAGCTATCAATATTTACACGGCCATATTTCATTCCATAGTCTTTACTTCACAGGGAACATACATGTATAGGCAGTCAACAAAGATAACCTACATGTACCCTACAGTGAGTGCGCTTAAAAAGTAGCAGCCCAAGAATGGAAATGTGTGCATGGAAACATTTGGTAGTTTGATTTGGGAAATGCCTGAAAAGTTGGGCTAAGTTCAAAAGTGAGTTGACATCGATTTTTTGCAACACTGTTAAAGCTTAGTCAGGGGTCTAATTTCAGGTAAAAATCTACTAGACACTTGGGCTAGTAGCACAAAAATGTTACTAGACCAGAAGGTATTTCACAAGACCAATGGTAAAAATAAGAACACAGTGTTTTGAATGCAAGTGTGCTGTTTAGATTTTTTTCCCCTTTGCCGACCTTGTTGGGGGAGGTGTTAGAAATGCTGTTTTGATTGAAACTCCCTGCCTCAAAACAAAAAATGGCCATTCTAGAAATTATGGGGCTTTTTCATTTCACCAGATTTAGAAAAAAATGGACTTTAGTGATAGCATTTCATGCAGTGTATGAAAAAAATCACTAGACCACCGGACAAGTTCGGTCAAGAGTTTACTAGACCAACACTCAAATCACTGGACTCAGTCCAGCGGTCCAGTGGATATTTCGATCCCTGTAAGTGTACATGTACATGTACATACATGTATGTATACATGTATGTATGTCTGTATTCTGATCGAAAATTTTAAAAATGCTAATTACAGTTAGTGCAGTACAGTTCTTTTTTTCTTCAAAAAATAGTGCCCTCTTGAATGAGAAACCTGGCAAGGATTTTGTCGGAATTGAAACCACAACCTTTCTACTTCAAATGAAGACAAGCTTGTGAAAAGAACTAGAGATTGAACAACGGCCCGTCCTCTCCGAGCCAAAATTTGTCCGATACCCCTTGCTGCAATCCGAGCCCGCTCTGTTACCATTTTATTCACTATTGGGAGCCTGGGAGGGGATATTGAGATTTTATTAACGATTATTAACCCTAACTCCCTACATGTACATCATTTTCCCCGCATGTAACCTGAATCCTCCAACATCCTCTGATTTCAAAGTGTTAAAACTCCATATAACCTGAATCCTCCAAAATCCTCTTATGGGGACCATAGCATGAATCCTCCAAAATCCTCTAGGTGTTTTTTGCATACCACTAGTAACCTCAATCCTCAAAAATCCTCATGTATCACATTGAGCCTGATAACCTGGATCCTCCATATTCCTGCAGGGGCAAAAACCCCTAGTAACCTCAATCCTGCAAAATCCTCTGATGCATCAACTTCCAAGTGCCCTCAATCCTCCAAATTCCTCCATTTTGCAAAGAGAATTTTGGAGGATTTGGGAAGGTTAGGGTTAAAGATTCATGTACAAGAAGGGTGATCTGTACTGCAAGAAAAAAATGCAAATCCACAAAATCCACGAGAAATCCATGAAACATCCACGAGGTCCCCAGATCAACGTATAGTTTTTACTTGCCTAAAGGCACCTTTAAAATATCCATTTTTATTGGTCTATATCCACTTTTACAGCAAAAAAACCTTCAGGACAACACCTCAGGAATTCCAGACTGCAAAAGAGATTCTTTAAAAATTCTGAAATCCCGACCAAAAATCCAAAAATTAGGAAAAAATAGGGGTGTGCATTTACCAGTAGTAGAAGAACCGGGTGCCTGATTGAAAAAAATACGGGTACCCGGGTACCCGTTAAAGAAACCCAACCCAAAACCTCCAATCCCAGAAGTTGTAATAATGTCTTTCTCTGAGATTCAAAAAGTCTGATTTCAGACAAAAGTCTGAAAAATCTCATGCCTGTCCAGTAAACATGATCACTTCTCCACCTTTGCGTGTCCTGGCACATGCATGCGCCGGCATATCACAAAAGGATGGTTGTCCGGAAGCTTTATACAGTTTGATTTATTGTTGAATAAGGCATGCTATTATGTCTCGACAAGGCTCTTTATCTATACCCAGACTACAAAAACCACAACCGGTAAATTCCCTTTGTTGTCAACTTTGGTGAGCATCATAAACGTGAAATCTGTGCTGGTTTCCCATGTAGGCAGGTTTTAATTTTGAAAAATCTTGACAAATGACATTCAAAACCTTTGCTTTTTCATTGTCTGGGAAGTTACTATGCGATAATATAAAGTTGTACGGGTACTCGATTCCATAATCTGGAACCGGTTCTAGACATGAACGGTCGGGTACTCAGGTACCCGGTTCCGATGCACACCCCTAGGAAAAATCCTGACAAATTTCACCCCTGATAATATCTTTATAACTAATTACTTTACAAATTATTTCTGGTCCGACAATAATTTGTGAGCATCTTTGTTTGAATTACATGTAGATGCGTGAAATCAACTGAGAACAAGTGTCTAGGAATTCCGGTGGTTGCAGGTTCAAATCCCGCTCCAGCCGGTTTTCTTTGTTCGGAATAAAAATTCATTCAAATGACCGAGTCAGTTTCCCTTGGTGGTTTGTATGAGAATATTACAAGTTAAAAGTCGTATCCTCAACGAGCGATCCCCACAATGTCACTTCCCAGGTTGCATTGTAAAGTTAGGGTGTGATCCCTGGCTATACGGCATTATGGGTTTATGACTTCTGACTAGCGCCCCGCTCCTGCCAGTTTTCTTTGTCAAGAATGAAAATTCACATCTTTAAAATCAACAAACTTTAAAATTGAATAGAACCATACTACATGTAGATGAGATTATTAGGGAATAAGCAAGAAACCAAAAGTGCAATAAGTATGGCTGTCCCGAATATTCGAACGTCAACCGAATATTTAAATACCTTTTTGCTGGTTCGAATATTCGAACTTTTTGTGGACGGAAGTTTGTTGTTTCCGTTTGTTAAACCCTCGACACTAAATGCAGGTTGGAGTTTGGTTTCTTGTCATCAGAATGTTATACACACCCGTAATGCTTGTGCTGGCCTTGTGCTGGCCTTGTGCTGGCCTTGTGCTGGCCTTGTGCTGGCCTTGTGCTGGCCTTGTGCTGGCCTTGTGCTGGCCTTGTGCTGGCCTTGTGCTGGCCTTGTGCTGGCCTTGTGCTGGCCTCGACTACATCACTGTACAACAGACGCATGCAAAAGAATGTTGATTGAGCGGTCCATAATATCGATCGCCGCAAGTAAATCACCGGCTTACATTTTTACCAGCGCGACATGGAGTTGCAGCCGACACGTGAACAACAATCAAATATTCGAATATCCTGTCAAACCCAGTTCTGAATAATCGAATACTAAATTATTTGAAAATAAACAGCCCCAGCAATAAACCACTGCCCAAGTTGTTTACCAAGAGAAGCAGCAGCCAGTGCAATGCAGTGCAGAGATGTTAGAAATTAAGATGTTAGAAATTAAGATGCAAGCATGGATCAAGCAACCAATGCAGTGAAATCATAACAAATGATGAAAGAAAGCTCTGGACAAGACACCAAGCAAGAAGACAAAAAAAGTGCCGAAACTTAAGGAGAGGCTTCACAAGTAGTGGGACCGCAGGTTACATATGACAGCGCAAAGCTTGATATATTTCACATTAATCTCAAATTTCTGGTGTTCATCATCGGACATGCGTGACATGAAACTTTAGGAGAGCTTTGATTGGTCTTGGAATTCTGCAGTCCTGTGCAAAATTGTCGGCACACCTTGTTATGCAAGTCTCTGGGATGAATTCCATTATCCTATGATTCAGTTTGGTTTTGAAATGTTGTGGTCATCATTGTCTTTGCATTTGTGTCTGGTGTTTTGGGGGTTTGGTGTTTTGGGGGTTTGGGGTTGGGGGTTTAGGGTGGACTATTTCGATGGAAATATCAAATTTTTCAGCGTACCCCCTCACTGTTTTCAACTGTTTTTCTCAGTATTGATAGCGCCGCAAAGTTAATTCAGATTTAGATTTTGCAAGTTTTCCGCGGGGGAAACATTTAATGTCGAACATTATTTTGATTTTATGTTCCCTGCCCAAACGTGACTGCAATATAAACATTTAATGACAAAGTACCTTCTATAAGAGAGATTACAAACTAAAGTAAGTTAATAGCCCCTTATTGGTATTTTTCGTGCTTGTTTACTTTTTGTTTATTTTTGGAATCGATTCCGAGTGGAATCGCGATTCTCAGATGGAATCGGAATCGACTCCAAAAATGTTAGATTCGCCCAAGCCTTAAAAGCAGAAGCTAAATCTTCAATAGAAGCCGGTGAAATTATCCAAATTTTCAGACCGACAGACCCAGGCGGGGTTAACGTGTGCCACCGGTCAGACCAACTCATCTCCTTCCCTCAACCGTGCCACAATAGAGTCCAGTCTCAGAATGTCTAACTACAAACCACATACCACACACAAGCATGTCTTAGAAAGCAATACTGTTGCAAGAGCAGGAAACGTCAACAAGTTGAGCTCACAGGTGAAAAAAAAAGGGCTAAAGCATAAAAAGCCACCAACACCACTGCAAAGAAACCAGAAAGCTCTCCACCACATGCACCACAGTTTAGCAGGAAAGTGATCAGTACTGTCAATACCTGAATCCCCCGGTGAATAGTTTGCCAGCTCAGCGGTCGGGGAAGAGGGCTGCACTTGGAATTTGGGTGTCGGCAGCGAGCCCAGCGATCCCGTGGAGGGCGACCGTATCATGGAGGGGTAGTTCGGTACCTGCAGTCCCTCGCCTTTTTAAAGTTTCAAGTTGGGAGTTGGGGATTAGGCGTGGCCGTGGGGGGTGGGACGAATGAGCCGTGCAGCCGCACACGTAAATTAGACAGCAAAACAAATGGGGGAAGAGAATCGGATGCATGTGAGTAATGGGGGAAATGTGTAAAAAAAAAAAAAAATACCAAAATGGTTAATGACTTGCAGGTGAAATTAATTTAGAATGCACAAGCAAAAAAATATGCGACACCATACCATACATAGGAGGGAAGAGTTGTTGTACACTGATTTTGAGTACAAGCTTACAATGTATGTGATTTCACTTTTAAAAATGTAGTCAAATCCTTTTTTGTTATTATTAACACAGATGTTATGAAACGTTAAAAAATTCCATTCATAAAAGTGTGTAGACTGGATTTGTCTGTGTGGGTAAACAGATTAGGATCAGACAAAATTCAAAAGGCAATGTAAGTTGGTAGGCTTACTATAGAAGTTCAAGGTGTAATGAGCGTCACAAACAACCAACTGGCCAAGTTCGTTCGACCGACCGAGTTTCGACCGACCGAGTTTCGACCGACCGAGTTTCGACCGACCGAGTTTCGACCGACCGAGTTTCGACCGACCGAGTTTCGACCGACCGAGTTTCGACCGACCGAGTTTCGACCGACCGAGTTTCGACCGACTGACTTCGACTGACCAAGCTGGATCGACCAAGCTGGACCGACTAAGTTCGACCGACCAAGTTCGACTGACGTAGCCCAACCGACCCAAAATCAACCAACCAATCAAGTTCGATGGACCGACCAAGTTCAACCGACCAGACAACCAACAAAGAAAATGAATCAATTGACCCATCGCCGTTTACGAGTTAACCACGCCCCTTAGACAACCCTATGGGAATTTTGTGGGGTCATTTTTGTTTGTCCCAGATTTTGCACGTTCCACATGGAATTATAATTGATGTGATTCGACCGCGATTGGTCAATTAAAGGCACTTTTGGCTTGTACGCACAAATAGTATCAGTCGGGTCTAAATTGGTCTGGTCAAAAAAAAAAAAATTACCCTTTGAAGATAGTAACATGCTTGAATTTTCATGCACAAAAAGAACCATATCAGCAAAATAATTCCACATTATATCAAAGATTTCAAAGAAAATAGAGCTTTTTCATGGGAGGGGGGAGGAGGGTTTGTGCCAAGATACAACTATTCAGTTCATACGCACTGCTGGTTGGCCATGTGATGGGGTGCTGCATGCAGTGTGATACGTTGTACACTGTATGAATACCCCTTTGATTCTACATGTAGTTTCTGATATACATGTATTTGATCAACTAACCTGAGGAATTTAAACTTCTCTCCATCCCTGGAGTATCGGGAGTTGAAGGAGAGTCCATGGAGCCTGAAGGTGGCCTGCGTGGCGTCGGTGGACCGTAGGGTCCTGGACCACTACGCGCGGGGCCTGGGAGGGGCATCCCAGGGCCAGAGGCTCCACCCATTCTTGGGGGAGGACCAGTTACTGTCGAACCGGAAGGGGGACCCATCCGTCCCGGGAACGAGTTCACTTGCTGGGCGCCAGAGTATTGGCTTTGCACATGTAGTGATGAGGGTGGGTTACCCACTCCATGTATAGGGGAAGGTCCCCCTGGCTTTGCGTATGGACTGTTTGCCCCAGGGTGTGCGGAGAAATCACTAGGGGGCGGCCCCCTTGACGTTGGTGGGGGACCAACTTGGTTGGAGTTTGACATTGGTGTGGGTCCTGGCGGTCTGGGCGCATATGCCCCGCCCATCTGGGGAGGCGGGGCACCTGCATGGGGACCATCTTGTGTCCTTGCATTATTAACGAGTGGGGCCGAGCCAGGGGGTGGCACTCCATATCCTGGTTGATTGCTTTGGTGTGCACCATTGGTAGAAAAGGGAGGCCCCTGGCTGTATCCTTTGGATGGGTTAATTCCCGATTGAGAGCTAGGGTTGTAACCCCCTGGAGTAAGAGGTCCTGCCTGCTGCATTGGTGGCCCTGTTTGCAAAAGAAAAAAATTAATTATTTATTTCTTTCAAGTCCGGTAACACAGTTGACTTTTCTTTGCTTTTAATAAGGGTCCTAAAGACAATGTGCCTTCTAACGTCACATGTTTACATCTATACTGAAATGTGCCTGGTATAGCGTAAAATTTAGTCACTATGAAATACGGTATGCTACGTGATCGATGATATCGATAATTGGGAGAGTGGCCAGTCATGTGAGAGGGTTCAACCAATAACAGGGTAAAGGAGGTGGACATTCATGGGAGTCGGATATTCATATGACACTGGCAGTATGCACGAGCATCGTGTTTTGCATAAAATTTGGTTTAAGAGTGACATCGCAGGTCAGATCATCTTTGAACTATGTGACCTTTGATGTCACTCCTTAACCAAATTTATGCAAAACATGATGTGTGCGCATACCGCCAGGCACATATGAATATACATGTAGGAGAGTTTAGACATAAACAAAGGGAACATGTACATGTATATAGTTTTTGTGCGTCTCTCTTTATACATTTATTTATTTTTAGAAAAGCACTTGATATTTGTCCTTACACCAAGCTGAAGGGGGGGGGGGGGGGGGGGGGATGATAACATGAACAAATAGACACGATGCACTTTGTTGTAAACACAAACAATCCCACACATTTTCCTATCACTTGGGTGCAAATAAGCATGCCCTGTAGAACATGTACACAAATTAAAAAAAATTCTGCACTAAATTTGTTCTTTTCTTCGAAATGCCACATATTTCGTGTTGAATCATACATGCAGTTGATGCGATTGACAGTGATTTATAAGCTACATTCATGCAATTCTAGGTTCATGTTTTCATGTCTGCCGTTGCGTCCTCTGACGTCACGAGTTTTTACATCTACATGTACATTGAAATGAGCCCAGCGGTATGCGCACTCATCGTGTTTTGCATAAAATTTGGTTTAGGAGTGGTGTCCCAGGTCAGATCTCCTTTGAATTATGTGACCTTTGATGACACTCAAATGTATGCAAGCCATGATGCATATGTATATAAATCGGGCACATTTTGACCTTAGAGAGGTTTAGATGTAACAAAGGGCACAGGGTCTATTGTTATGGAAGCCATAATTAGTTCTCCATGAGACTATTAACAGGGATGTTTTTTTTTATGCATTCACTGTAGTACAGACATAGAGCTACAATGTATATTAAATTACTAGAGTGCTGACTAAATGTACAAAGTGATGCCTGCTGATCCATGTTTGTGTACAAACCTACGGAAAACTCGAAATTTTGTATGGCTTTTGTACGGCTATTTGCATATCTGCGTTTGTATTCTTTAACCCTATTAATAACCATCCCTAACCTGCCAAAATCAAACACCCCATTTGTGTTGAATTTTGTGTGATTGGGTACTGTAGAGCCTTGGCACCATCACTTTGCATGGGACTTGATGCCCTGATTTTGTCTAAGTACAAAGAATGTGCCATTGGTTCACTACACAGTGTTGGAGTTTGTGTGGTTAGGGAAGGATTCTAGTAAAAAGCCTTGGGCTGTTAGGGTTAAAGTTGCGTTATCGAAGCCGATACGCCGAAACCAGAAACGCACAATCAGTAAATGAGCGTACCGCGCCGCAGATCATTTTTGCCGTGACGTTTTATAACCGTCATGATGCGCTTAAGTTGTTTGCGTACAATGTATGTTGTACTTCTATGTTGCATTTAGAGTACACTTTTAAAATTCATTCCATCTAATTTCATTATGTTCTACAAATACGCACACGAATTCAACGGGAAAGGGACAGCAATGAACAAAGGAGTGTGGAAAGATTTTACTTTTAAGAATACCCCACCAAAATCGGTCAGGCACAGCAAATTTTGGAAAATAACCATCCATCTGTATTGAGAATTTTTATCTGGGAAATTGTTGTGCAATATAGGGGAAGAAAGTTTGTGTTTTCTGTGTTGGATGCTCTTGGCACAGTGTATCATTGTGTATGGTCACTCAAAGTGTTCACATACATGTTAATTTCTGCCTCATTTTTACGGATTTTGCTGACATAGGCCTAAATCTTGAAATAACACATATTTAGATTGTTATCGAGGATGGTTAATTATTTTCCACGATTTTGCTGTTACTGACCGATTTTGGTGGGTGGTATTAAAGTAAAATCTTTCCAGGAGTGTGGCTTGGGTGAGGTTGAAAAGGAGGGGGGGGGGACAGGAGGGATGAAGGTGGGAGAAACAGGGGAGTGTGACACAAAGGGAGGGGAGTCATTTGCCTTTGAGAAAGAACTTCAGTTGCTTGTTTCAGGCCAATGCAGTCAGCAGTTTAATTCATTTTCAAATTCAATTAAGTATTTTCCAACATTTACAGCTACGGTTTTGGTTTCACAAGGCAAAAATATTACATTTTAGGGCCTACAATACATGTACCTTCAATTTCAGGTGATTTTTCAAAATGAACAAAGAAAACTGGCAGGAGCGGGATTTGAACCTGCAACCTCCGGAATACCGTACCGGCACTCTACTAACTGAGCTAATGTATGCTGCAAATCGTCAGTGTCTTTATTCGAGGGGGGGGGGGGGGGGTACTCCTAGAACTATGAGGTTCCTGACATGAACCTCATAGGAAGACGCCGATTTTTCCCATAGGCTAGTACAGCAAGAATAAGAACGTCATTTCCATGCAACACGTTTCCACATTTTTCGCCGTGAATTACTTCATGGCTGCCCCCCCAAAAAATAATATGCCGCATTTACCTCCTCACCTCGGTTGCGGCAAGTCAATTTTCGCCTGAAACGGGTCCAATTTGCGGGGAAAAAAGAAAAAAAATTGCAGTCGTTCCGAAGCGATCACACACGCACACCATCGATTAAGCCGCACACACGAAGCTCCTGTAAGATATCCCAGCATGCATCCAGCCGGGTAATGTGCGGGGGGGCCGTGGGTCGGTCAAGTCATGATTATTCATCGGAAATTCGAAGCGCGGTACGGCAGGCAACTGCCGCGTGTCCGTTATATACCGTCTGCGACGACAGGCAATGCATGCAGACGGTATATAACGGACACGCGGCAGTTGCCTGCCGTACCGCGCTTCGAATTTGCGATGAATAATCATGACTTGACCGACCCACGGCCCCCCGCAAAACAGGAGCTTCGTGTGTGCGGCTTAATCGATGGTGTGCGTGTGTGATCGCTTCGGAACGACTGCATTTTTTTTTCTTTTTTTCCCGCAAATTGGACCCGTTTCAGGCGAAAATTGACTTGGCGCAACCGAGATGAGGAGGTAAATGCGGCATATTATTTTTTTGGGGGGCAGCCATGAAGTAATTCACGGCGAAAAATGTAGAAACGTGTTGCATGGAAATGACGTTCTTATTCTTGCTGTACTAGCCTATGGGAAAAATCGGCGTCTTCCTATGAGGTTCATGTCAGGAACCTCATAGTTCTAGGAGTAGGGGGGGGGGGGGGGGGGGGGAGCACTAGACTAGTCAGTGTGTGTTGGAAAGGTTAAAGTTGGCCTATACACCTTCTGTGTATTGTATTGCAGATATCGGTAACCGTTACAGACATTTATTTACGGAATTCCAACTTGTACGAAAGATCAATCCAAAACATGCACAATTTCAGAATATTCATCATATTTTTAATGCCAAGCCAGGCCTATAAATCATGTTTTGCTAATCAAAAGAATAAAATGTAGGCCTAGGCCTGCTATTCAGTTGTAAGGGCGTACTCACTTGCAGTTGGTGACCCTATTCCACTAGCGAAACCCTGCGGTGGAGCAGTCCCAGCCATTTTCATTCCTTGGCCCTGGGCGTGTGGCTGATAATTCGCCATTTTTTATTGATGAAACGACGTGAGTTGATGGTGTATCGTCACTGAACCAGCGTTTAACAACAACGAACCATCCGTAAAAAAGACATGTATATTTACGTTTCTCTTCAATATTTTGGTTCTTTTATACCACTACAACAAATCTGAACAATCATAGATGTCGATGTTTTAGTCAAAAGGGTAATTTACTCTTCACTGAGTGTCTACTAGACAGGCAAAACATCGCGTAAATTAAGGTCACCATCGTAAGAAGTCGATGAACGTGACAGTCGCCATCGAAGGAAAGCCCTTCGTCATAGTTGGGTTCAGCGCATGCGTAACGTGCCGGTGTTTTCAACGTGGCACTTCTAAAAATAGCACAAAGTTCAACTTCCCGGGGGAGCTCGTCTTATGTTTTCATTTTCGGTGACTTCTCGAAAAATAATTGTTCTGCTGTGCTCAACTTGTCATTTAAAAGTTCGATGGTCGCAAATTGGGAGAGGGGGGGTGGGGGGGGGGGGTGATTGGGAGGATATATTCCTAGTTTTTTGCCGAAGGTGGTAGGCCACAATCCTCCATAATTTTTCATCACTGTGAATAAAAAGTGTAAAGTGTATTTAACTATTTATATAATGTCCAGATTAGGCCCCCCCCAAAAAAAAAAAATAGTTGTGTTGCCTTCCGCGACCGACCCTAAAGGTAAAAAAAAGTTGGGTGGCGTTTATTTTTTTAAGGAATTTTAAAATCTCAACTTTTTCCGCACAAAATAGAAAACTGTTATTAAAATCATTGTCTCCTTCCTCCATGTTTTAATACAGCTACGAAGGCACAATCGTGCATTTCGCCATCTCACTTTTAAATAGGCTTATCTTTTGCCTCCCGACTTCCGAGTTACACGACATGTAGTATTGCTTTGATGTTTTGTGTATTTGATTAAAGTACCCAATTGTTTATGCATGTTCTTTTCAAAAGGTGAAAGAAATTTTGCGGAAACACCATGTGGAAGTATTTCTCAAGAAAGAGAGACATTCCGGCCGGTCAGTATGCTCTGACCGTCTCCTTCTCCTGAAGACGGTCAGAGCATACTGACCGGAATGTCGAGTTATATACCTCTGGTTCTTTTTAGAACCATTCTCTCTTTTAAATAAATACTTCCACATGGTGTTTCCGCAAACCTTTCTTTCATCAGTATCTCCGCCATGCAAAGCCTCAAATCTTACTTTAAAATAGTATGCGGCTTATTTATTTATTTATTTATTTATTACATTTCTTTACCCAGGGTGTGCCCAAACAGTTTAAAACTGGTTTCCATTGGGGCCCTGCATATTATTAGTTAAAATTGAATATTTACACATTCATACAAAGTATTTAAACAAATACAATAATGTTTACACAAATAAATATATCTTCGGTTAACTTTTCAACTCTCCAGTAGAAGCCTATTGCTGATTTACGGGATGGGCGAAAAACCCGCGAAAAAAAAAACCCTTTTAGGGTGAAAAACAAGGGGAAATTCCCATCCGGCTCCAAAGTATTTTGGCAACCAAGTTTATAACTCCGCAGTTCAGCGTAAATTATACAGAAATATCACTGATAGATGGCTTTACGTAGCTCCGATTTAAATGTACTTAAAGAGTTTATGGTTCTCATTTGTTCAGGCAGATTATTCCATATACTGGCACCACTCACAGCGAAACTTGTCACGTAGCATTCCTTTTTGGCGAAAGGAACTTTCAGTGCCATTTGGGTCGATTGTCGTGTTTCACGAATCACTGTAAGTGGTGTAAACAGATTTGTCATGTACAAAGGAGTCATTTTGTTAAGGCTTTTGAAAACAAAGATAGCCTTTTTGAACTGAACTCTTTCTTTGAAAGGAATCCAATTTAGTCTGGCAAACATATCAGCTGAGGGGGTGAGGGAGGTACATTTAAGGATTATCCGTGCTGCTCTTTTTAGACATTTGTTGAGGGTATTGTCGTGAGATATGTACCTTCCTCCCCACACCGTACAGCAATACTCTAAAGATGGCATAACTAAACTTACAAAGAGTGTGTGCAGGCTGCTTTGGGGAACGTAATCACGAATTCTGTTTAACACACCCAATTTAGACGAAAAAAGATGCGCGGCGGGCAGGAACGATCAACTGGTCTTTTTTAAAACTTGGCCTCAACTTCAACTGTCACCTACATGTATTGCATTTAAGTCATGTTCCAATAATTTATTTTCTCTGTAAACTTTATTTATCTGATTTGTGTTTGCTGATTGAGAAAAATAAACTGAACCTTGAACCGCGTATTATTTCAGATAGTGCATGTACACCGTACCGGTAACTGAACAGCTTTCTTTGCTTGCGCAGTTGACATTACCCGTTGTATTTTACACTGTGGTTTCCTACTATGTGGCCCTGTGGAAGAACCGAATTTCCCACAATCATTCTCATGATTGGTTATTTCTTTATCAGTCTGATACATTAAAAAACAAAGTAGTATTTTATTTTAGAAACCTAGATTAATAGAAATGCGTACAATTTCAGCATTTTAAAATATTTTATTCAGACTACTCTATAATGATAACATTGGATTAATAAACTGACATACAAAGGCAGAGTTACTTAATTTCTGTGCAATATGAACAACCAATGATAGGAAGTCTTTTAGAAAAGTCGGCTGACTTTTACAGATGTAAAATTGCGATCTCCATTTTCTACGATTCGGATAATCGTCCTTATCGCGTGTGAAACACTGAACTCTTCTGCAGCCTATATTTTGTTTCTCTGTTATTGGGCTTGTAGTAATTTTGTAGGAAGTGGTAAGTATTCTGTTTTATTTTATCAGTCTAATATATAAGTCATGTTATGACAGTAAGGTACGGAGAAGGCGTAACGATACTGCTGGCGACGATCATGACGATGACGTGCATTGCTAATGCTATTGCCATTGCCATTGCGCCGTTGCATATTGCATGCAGGTTGTATGGAAAAAAGACGGCACGCGTCCGCAGCGCAGACACGTAACGTCAGGTCATAGAGCAAGGACACATGGTCAGATCAGATTAAACTTTATGCAATATTTATTTACAGTTTACAAAGAGGCCACGTCTTTTCCTTCTCGTCATCATACTACTGTCAGTGTGTGTGTATCCTTGCTTAGGCTACTTCCAAAAATGTAAGGCTCTCCGTTAGCCTTACAAGGATATGTGATTTTGGTCCCCGTAACTCAATGGGGTTTGCAATACGCTCTTGCGATATCTGTTACAATGTTCCAGAATTCCACTTTCCCAAACCTTAATCTCCCCAGAAGGTTATCCAATCCCTCCTACATATCTTTTAGACTTTTGCGGCCCATATGCGGAACATTGAAACGGACAATTTATTGAGTAATGGAGTTTTTACTCACCGACCGACGTATGCAGCCAAAATGAACATGGCGTCGCACAGCTGACTGATACAGTCCACCAGAATGCGCATGCGCGTGGATTTTTCGAAGAAATTTGGGGCTCGACCATTTTTTGAAGGAGGGGGGTGCACAGGGGTCGATTTAGACCAACAAAAATCGCATGCACTGGTGCATGTAGACCAAAAAAGTTACATGCACAAAATAAATTTTACATGCACAAAATAGTGTGCACACAAGTCATAACCCAAAAGAACAATAGGTTTGTTGTTTTAAAATGTGTATTCCTACAAATTTTCAAATGTAGCTATTACATGTATAGTGCTGTTAAGGGTATTGTTTTGCTTTGTAAATAAAATGTGTTTTCGTACAATTGTATTCGCTGTTTGTTTATTTCATCAGTGGTAATTAGCAATCTCTGACACGATCGCGAGAAGACGAAGCCGAAGCCGAAGTTACGTTACTACTGTAGTATCATGTTCCACGGAAGACTGTTCGATATTTTGATACCGAAATATCGGCCCAAAATATTGCGATATTATCGTGATGACGTCACTTTTTCCTAACCGGAAGAACGGAGGAATAATTTTTTCTTTTGATGGAAATCACCACGTGTACAGCATCATGAGATCGGGCCCACCGGGATCGGACCCGCCGGGACTGAGCTCGGTTCCGCTAAAATTTAATATCAGGGCCGGCCACCGAGAGATCGTGAATCGGGCCGGGGCCCGGGGGCCGAGGCCGCGCCGGCAATCGGGCCAGGAAGGATCGGGGGCCGGGTTGATGACAACTCAGACAAGGCTTCACTTGTTGAGTAGTTGGAGTACTACGACATTTACCTTCAGTTGGCTTCCTTGCGGCACTAAAGACGAGCGTTTGTTTCTATTTTGACACTGTTGATTTATAGTAACAGCTGATAAATTATACCATGGACGCCCAAATCACCCGTGAGCTGTCAAAAACATTGTCTTGCATGTCTTGTGCTCAATGCATGTGCCGCACGCATTGTCGTTTCTCAAGACGACTTTCGCTTCGTGTTAGATGCGTGTACATGCATTGTACACTGGGAATAAGACGGTGGCATTCAGTGCGGTTGCTTGCACTTGACCAAGACTACCAACAAAGCAACACGCACGCGCAGATGCGCTTTTGAGGTTGGCTTTATTGATCAATTGCTCTAACCCCAGGTCGCGGGGGCCGGGTAACAAGTCTTTTCTCAAGTCAATGTTAGCTGCGTGTACGTACATTGTACATTGGGAATAATATGGTAGCAGATCGGTTGCGGTTGTTTGCACTTGACCGAGACTACAACGATGGTAATATGCAGGCACGCACACATCATGTCGATCGTTGCGTGCAATAAATCGGGTGCGCGTTGATACGTTGTTCAACATGGGGAAATATACCAGCAGGTACGTACGTACAGGCCTAAAAAGGTACATGCACAGCGTGCACGTTGTATCAGAGGTTTACGTGCACAGAGGAAAAAGTACATGCACCAGTGCATGCGTGCACCCGTCTAAATCGAACACTGGGGGTGCATCTTGTCTACATCGCGCAACGGTGATGTGTGCAACGTGAACAAAATAATGACCATCGATCCAGATTCTGCTTTATTCTGGTTTGCATAAAATAAAAGCTCGCATTGGCAAAAAATAGCTACGTGGCTACCCGCCATGACATTTAGACGTATGGGCATAACAAACATTGTCAGGCCAAGGAACAACACTAGGTATAATAGCGCGCCAATAATTTATCACATTGCACACATCACCGTTGCGCGATGTAGACAAGATGCACCCCCCTCCTTCAAAAAATGGTCGAGCCCCAAATTTTTTCGAAAAATCCACGCGCATGCGCATTCTGGTGGACTGTATCAGTCAGCTGTGCGACGCCATGTTCATTTTGGCTGCATACGTCGGTCGGTGAGTAAAAACTCCATTACTCAATAAATTGTCCGTTTCAATGTTCCGCATATGGGCCGCAAAAGTCTAAAAGATATGTAGGAGGGATTGGATAACCTTCTGGGGAGATTAAGGTTTGGGAAAGTGGAATTCTGGAACATTGTAACAGATATCGCAAGAGCGTATTGCAAACCCCATTGAGTTACGGGGACCAAAATCACATATCCTTGTAAGGCTAACGGAGAGCCTTACATTTTTGGAAGTATGCTTAGGCCCAGTTCACACAACAACAACAGCAAATTTATTTGGAAAGATTTTACTTTAATACCCCCACCAAAATCGGTAAAGAACAGCAAAATCTTGGAAAATAACCAACCCTCCTTGATAACAACTGTCTAAAGTGTGGCACAACCTGTTATTTCAAGATTTATTACAGCAAAATCTGTAAAAAATGAGGAAGAAATCAACAAAGTATGTGCACACTTTGGAGTGACTATAGTGCCAACTGCCAAGAACTTCTAACACAGAAAACACAAACTTTCTTCCCCTATATTGCACTAAAATGTCCTAACAAAATTCTCAAAATTAAAGGTTGTGCCAAGTGTTTCTATAATTAGAAACACAAATGGTTGGTTATTTTCCAAGATTTGTTGTTCCTTACCGATTTTGGTGGGGGGTATTAAAGTAAAATCTTTCCACATATGCTCTTGTCTACTATTAGAGAAGTTTTGTTAGCACATCGTTAGAGAGACGACTACGTTTAGTTCCCGTGACCTCATCAGTTTTTACGCTTGTTTGACAATTTCCTCACTCATCCTAAACGTAATCACCTTGTTTACACGGATAGCGGTCGCACTACACGCAAGTAAGAAACGGATAAATCCAACGAACATTTTTAACAAATTTTAGTCGCGTACCGTTTAGAGCTAATCATTGGTGTACGCACTAACCGTGCGCTAACGAAACCTCACTATTGACGACCATATTTGTTCTTTTTCAGTTTCAGGACCGAGGTTCAGGCTCCAGAATTCACCATGTTTTTAGTAAATTGGTTCACAGATGTGCTCGCCATGCTTGGTAAGTTGACTGAAATTATAGGTCTCAAACCTACATGTACAAATGTACATGGTGTATCACAGTTTACAGTGCCATAGACCTTTATCACAAATACCGCCTGGTTGAGACGTCACAATGGTCAAAATGCATCGTGGGAAGGAAAAAGCTACAAACATTGCTCCCGTTTCTTTCCCACAATGCCTTTCGACCATCGGGACGTCTCAACCAGGCGGTATTTGCGATAAGACTTATGAATTGAATGTGGCAATGTTCTGGCACCCACATGCAGGTATTTCTTGGCCTACTGTACTTGTATGTAATGTCCCCGCAATCATGTTGAAATAAAGGAGTGGCTGAATTCATTTGTTCTTAATTTTTCTTTTGAATGAACCAGAGCGAGCAGGCAACTCGCACACAGCAGAAAACGCACACAATACCACGGTGTCAACCAATCACAACACACACAACAAGAACAATACCATAGTGGCAACCAACCACAACACAACAGTGGCACCAATGGGAACGCTTCCCTTTCTACACACAATCCCAGCAAATACTACTTAAGGAGCTGCATCGGCAAACCTCCTCATTCTCCTGACGAAGATTAGAGCAGGCTAATCGAAACGTTGAGAACAACCCGAGAAGTCCCCATGGTTCTCCCTGAACCATATTAACCCGTGAAGTCCCCATGGTTCTCCCCTGAATCATATTTCTCACTTATCGACAGTAGAGAAAAAACGAGTTGCACGAAAATTGGTTCTCCCTTGAACCCTTCTCACTTAACGAAGGTTGAGACACGAGTTGTGCGATAAGGTTCTTTTCAGAACCCATACCTCTCGTTAGTTGAGATAAACACATGGTGTTACCGCAAACCGAAACGATATCGATATTCCACCATGCAAAGCCTTAAAACTTATATAATGAACCAGAGCTTAGTTTATATTTTAGTACAGGCGTGCACTATAACATCAAAAGTTGTTTAACCCTATGAGCTATGTGGCCTCGTGGCTTAGGGTACCGGACTCAAGATCTCGGTGATACTGCAGATTACTGGGGGTCATGGTGCTTGTGTCCTTGAGCAAGGCACTTTGTCACAAGTTGCTTCTCTCCACCCAGGAGTAAATGGGTTCCTGTGAGGGCAGTGATGATTAGCCCATGTGCGCTTTTAAACTTGCAGCCAAGGCTGTATACTCCCCAGGGAGCTGAGAAGGTTTCAGGAATGATTAACCCTAACAGCCCAAGGCTTTTTACTAGAATCCTTCCCTAACCACACAAACTCCAACACTGTGTAGTAAACCAATGGCACATTCTTTGTACTTAGACAAAATCAGGGCATCAAGTCCCATGCAAAGTGATGGTGCCAAGGCTCTACAGTACCCAATCACACAAAATTCAACACAAATGGGGTGTTTGATTTTGGCAGGTTAGGGAAGGTTAGGGTTAATGGGCCCGATCACTAGGGATAATAATAAGTGTCATGAGTCATGTATATTAGAAATGAGCGCTCTATAAATCTAGATTATTATTATTATTATTAATATTATTATTACATAGCTGCCAACTATTAAAAAAATTTCGTAATTATTACGAATTTAACTATGAATTACGAAAATACGAATTGTCTATTAAAAATTCACATACCGTTACTGCGATGCTGTGGGATGACAAAAGAATAGTGGTTAGAACGGGTATTGTGAGAATGAGTACTACTTGTCAACTGGAAAAGATTTGATGGATATTCTGGAGCTTCGGCAGTCAAGACACGGAACATAAGGCACACTTTCAGTTGATCAACACGGTTCTGAACTGGGATCAGGGGTCGATTTAGAAGAAAAAAAATCGCATGCACTGGTGCATGTAGACCGAAAAAGTTACATGCACAAAATAAATTTTACATGCACAAAAAAGTGTGCACACAAGTCATAACCCAAAAGAACAATAGGTAGACATATTTGTTGTTTTAAAATATGTGTATTCCTACAAATTTTCAAATGTAGCTATTACATGTATAGTGCTGTTAAGGGTATTGTTTTGCTTTGTTTTTGTACAATTGGTATTCGATGTTTGTTTATTTCATCAGTGGCAATTAGCAATCTCTGACACGATCGCGAGAAGACGAAGGCGAAGCTGAAGTTTACGTTACTACTGTAGTATCATGTTCCACGGTGTCAGAAGGCTGTTCGATATTTTGATACCGAAATATCGGCCCAAAAATATCGCGATATTATCGTGATGACGTCACTTTTTTCTTACCGGAAGATGTACAGCATCATGAGATCGGGCCCACCGGGATCGGACCCGCCGGGACTGAGCTCGGTTCCGCTAAAATTTAATATCAGGGCCGGCCATCGCCACCGAAAGATCGCGAATCGGGCCGGGGGCCGGGGCCGCGCCGGCAATCGGGGCAAGAAGGATCTGGGGCCGGGTTGATGACAAGGCTTCACTTGTTGAGTAGTTGGAGTACAATACGACATTTACCTTCAGTTGGCTTCCTTGCGGCACTAGAAAGACGAGCGTTTGTTTCTATTTCGACACTGTTGATTAGTAACACTAACAGCTGAAAATGTATACCATGGACGCCCAAATCACACGTGAGCTGTTAAAAACATTGTCTTGCATGTCTTGTGCACAATGCATGTGCCGCACGCGTTTGTCGTTTCTCAAGACGACTTTCGCTTCGTGTTAGATGCATTGTACACTGGGAATAAGACGGTGGCATTCAGTGCGGTTGCTTGCCCTTGTCCAAGACTAGCAACAAAGCAACGCGCACGCGCAGATGCGCTTTTGGGGTTGGCTTTATTGATCAATTGCTCTAACCCCAGGTCGCGGGGGCCGAGTTAACGATTCTTTTCTCAAGTCAATGTTAGCTGCGTGTACGTACATTGTACATTGGGAATAATACGGTAGCAGATCGGTTGCGGTTGTTTGCACTTGACCGAGACTACAACGATGGTAATATGCAGGCACGCACACATCATGTCAATCGTTGCGTGCAATAAATCGGGTGCGCGTTGTGATACGTTGTTCAACATGGGGAAATATACCAGCAGGTACAGGCTTAAAAAAGTACATGCACAGCGTGCACGTTGTACCAGAGGTTTACGTGCACAGAGGAAAAAGTACATGCACCAGTGCATGCGTGCACCCGTCTAAATCGAACACTGACTGGGATCCATCCAACTTGTTTAAAATGATCTACTGTAAGATGAGTCCTCAGTTTAAGATTAAGAACAAATCGTATCGACTTATTTTGAGAGGTTTGCAGTTTTGTTTTATAGTATGTTTAGTCAAACTATCATACCAAAATGATGAACAATAATCATATTTACACTGAATCAATGCCGAAACCACAAGTTTTCTGACTGAACGGTAAAAAAAATCGGCCTTCCGGTACAGAAATTTTAGTCTACCATTGACTTTTCCTATTACCTATGCAGCCATTGTTTCACCACTAAGTTTCTGTTCAAGTTCAGCACCCAGATACTTGACAGTGGTCTTAGATTTAATGCTGCTACTGTTATAGGTAATGTTCAAGTCATTGCAAGTTTTCAATTTACGCTTTTGACCAAACAAGATACTTTCACATTTTCCAAAATTCAAAGATAATTTGTTGTCAGCCATCCATTCACAGACAGATTTCAATAATACTTGTATTGTTACCAGATACCATGAGGGCAGCATCGGTGGTCATAACGAAAGCCGTGTAGGTTAATGTGAATTGGAATGAGACTTATGTAGATGTACTGGTACTCTGAATGAAAGAAGTGACCTCAGACACCTGTCTAATGTATTTTTGCATATAATATATATAATATATTTGTACAATCCAAGAGTCCTGTAAAATGAAAAAAAATATCAATATTGATATTTTAGTTTTAGAAGTGAGAGGAAAAAATAAGTGGATAATTGTGTGAAGAGAGCGTTGCTGTCGAGTGCCATTTTAGGATTACAAAATGTATAACCTAAGATTTTAAATTGCACTAGTTAAATTTTCTAAAAAACAACAAAAAAACCAAAAACCCCCCAAAAAAAAAAAAAAAAACTCTGTTGTTATCTTTGTCATTGATTGCTGTATTCCCTGCTGAACGATCTGAATCGTTCAGTTGACCCCAGCAAGCTTGGTGACAATGTACATGTAGTTGAGACATCTGCATAAAAGTCGCCCAATACAAGGCTAAAAGCCATTCTGGGTACAACAGAGGTGGTGGGGTTGGCCACATTTTAGGGTGCCAGCCTGACGACCCTTACAGTTTCAATAGATACCAAAGAAATTATCCCAATTTTCAGACCTCCATGTATAGGTGGAGTGCTGTGGCCTCGTGGCTTAGTGTACCGAACTCAAGATCTCAGTGATACTGCAGATTGTGGGTTCGAGACCGGCTGGGGGGTCATGGTGCGTGTGTCCTTGAGCAAGGCACTTTGTCACAAGTTGCTTCTCTCCACCCAGGAGAGTAATGGGTACCTGTGAGGGCAGTGATGGTTATGTGTTTGATTAGCCCATGTGCGCTTAACTTGCAGCCGGGGCTGTATACTCCTCAGGGAGTTGAGAAGGCTTCTGGAATGATTATTGGGCCCAATGAGCAGGGGTAATAATATTGTAAGCGCTGTGATATAGTTTACTATGTTGAGCGTTCTTAAATGCTGGTTGTTATTATTATTATTATTATTATTATTATTATTAGAAATCTCCTGGATGCGGCAAATGGGCGACTCTTCCCGAAATAACCTTATTGGGGCGACACGAGTGTCGCCCTTTTAGAGCACTTTCCCAACGCACCTTACTAAAAAACACTCCAAAGGGGCGACTTTAACAATAGGGCGACACCAAATTGTCGCCCTATTCGACCAGGTCACCCTAACCCACTTTTTTCCAGGAAAATTATTGTTATTGTTATTGTTATTGTTATTGTTATTGTTATTATTATTATTATAGATCCACGCAGGGTAACTTGTGGTAAGACCAACTCACCTCCCCCAAATAATGCACTCGTTAACCCCTTGAGTACGGTCATTTATAATGAGGCGGCGGGGCGGCCTGTGCAGCCAAGCGAAATGGACACAAGAGGCTTGTGCAGCCAAGCGTAACATGCAGAATAATCCAACAATGGATTGAAAATGCAGAAAATGGTGTGTATAAACGTCATCCGGCCTGGTGGCAATTTTTTGTGTGCGTCTATTGACATCATCCGGCTTCAAAGGGTTAAGAAACAAGTCATTTGTGTGAAGCCCTTAAGAGCAGCTTGTGATAAAATGTACGTACAAGTTTCCATACGCAAAGGTTTTAGTGAGATTTGGAAGCTGGGTGTTAACCAGCTCACGTCGGAGGACGTGGTGACACGATCTGGCTGTTTTTATACACGGGCACGGCTGACGGGTTAAAACGTCAAGCTTGCCTCGACTCGCCTCCGGGTGACGTCTCAACACGCTAATCCCTCATTTGTTTTGTACACACACTAAGTCCGAGAAGTCTGTTGAACTTGAACTTGGCCGCTGTGCACGGCCTGTTGTTCTACAATTTACGCTCCGGTGGGCGCACCCAGAGTATTGAAATACATGTATATATATGAGGTTTTGGCAAGAAATACTGTACAAATACTGTTGAAATGACTCTTGCAAATCAGTATTTGTGGCATTTGGCTGTATATCAGAAGTTGACTGCTATATTTTGCCTTTTTCGAAAATCGAAATTTTTGGCAAAAATAATCCCGGCGTGAAGTGGTTAAAACTTTGGTGTAAAGTGAAAAGGGGAATTTGTCCATATTGTTCCCTTGTACTGGTTTTGCATGTAAATATCATGTTTCCAAATGTTTTGAGTATGTTTGACTAAGCAAAGAACTGTTGCCTGAACAGGAATTGAACCAGACACAAGTGGAATACCACACACACACACACACTTATTCTGTACATACATGTACTTGTTCATCATTCTTGCAGGTTTATGGAAGAAGAGTGGGAAACTGGTATTTCTTGGTCTAGACAATGCCGGAAAGACAACGCTACTACACATGCTGAAGGATGGTAGGATGGCACAACACGTTCCCACATTACACCCCAGTAAGTGATTCTGTAAGAATTACATGCGCACGCCCTGATCAAATTTCGAGAAAAAAAAAAACCTAACCCTGCTGAATCCAACAGGATCCAACTATTTGATATTTCCGTTGGACTCTGTTGGATTCAGCAGCTAACTCATAGTATGGACAGTTGGACTGTGTTACATCCTGTTGGGTTCAGCAGGCAACAGAAAAATAAGACAGTTTTAGAAAATTATTTAGAAAATTATCTCAAAACATCACCATCTCTGTCTGTCTTTGTTAAAAATGTAATTTAGCTTGATTCCTCGAGTCGTACTTGTAATTTTAGTCTTATTAGTGAACTAATCATTTTGCCTTGTCTCACACTAGTCTGTCTCTACGTACGTTGTGTTTTGTTGTCCTTTGTCTGGTTCCCTGGGGCCAATTTCATAGAGCTGTTAAGCACAAAAATTTGCTTAGCATGAAAATGTCTTGCTTAGTAAAAACCGATTACCAGCCAAAAGTCCACGTAATTTTCATGCTAAGCAAACAACAGCTGAATGCCAGTCAAAAGCAATATTCCACACATGAAAATCTGGTTGGTAATCCAGTTTTTATCAAGGAAGCATTTGCATGCTAAGCAAATTTTTGTGCTTTACAGCGTTATGAAATTGGCCCCTGGTTGTATGTTTGTCTGTCCATAGGTTAGGGCACAAAAGCGTTATACGCTTAACCTTATACCTAAATGTTGTCACTTAATGTGTTGCTTCTTTACTATTTAACTTACTGTGTACAGAGTCTCTATCAAATATATTATTAAATTTTTTGGTAATTTCTATATGATTGTAAATATTGTAATGAATGACAACATTGAAATAAATGTTACAACAACAGTTGGATTCTGTTGGATTTAGCAGGCAAGTCATGTTTAATTGTTAGGTACCCAGCAATTTTGCACATGTTGGACTGCGTTGGATTGAGCGGGAAACTCATATGAGTCACCGTTGGACTCTGTTGGATTCAGCACGGTAGTCCCGGGGAACCATTGGGGGGGTTAAAGTTAAATGTGTATTTTATGTGTCACTGATTTTAAGATTCTGTAATAAACAGGTCGACTGTTGTTTTTTTGTCATTTGCAGCGTCAGAATCGTTAAGCATGGGATCGTTATCTTTCACAACCTTTGACTTGGGTGGTCACGAGCAGGCCCGGCGGGTGTGGAAGGATTACCTGCCTGCAATCAACGGCATTGTGTTCCTTATAGACGCTGCCGACCCAAGCAGATTTGAAGAGGCAAAGGCAGAACTTGACGTAAGTTGGCACGCTTTTGTAGTTTCATCCCAGGCTTTTCATGCCAATGTGAGATAGAGCCAGGGTCGATCAGGGCAGATCAGTAGGTCACGTAGGGGTCGAATTTCAGGTAAAAATCTACTAGACAGCTGGGCTAAGTAGCACAACATTTTTACTAGACCGGAAGGTATTTCACAAGACCAGTGGTAAAAATAAGAACAGTGTTTTGAATGAGTTTGCTGTTTTGATTTTTTTTCCCTTTACCGACCTTGTTGGGGAAGGTTTTAGAAATGCTGTTTTGATTGAAACTGCCTGCCTCAAAACTAAAAATGGCCATTCCAGGAATTATGTGGCTCTTTGACCAGATTTTGTAAACAAAAATGGACTTTAGTGCTAGCATTTCACCCAGTTAATGAACAAAATTACTAGACCACCGGACTAGTTCAGTCGAGAGTTCACTAGACCAATGCTCAAATCACTGGACGTGGTCCAGTGGATATTTCGATCCCTGTCATGTGAATAAGTTTGCGCAGTCGGCCATAGGGCTGTTAATTATTTTAATAATTTAGTATTCGATTATTCGAAACTGGGTTTGACCGAATATTTGATACATGCCGATCAAGTTTTTAACGCGTCAGTTGCAATTGCTTGCCGCGCTGGTGAAAAGTTACATGCAAAGCACGCCGGTGTTTTACCTGCGGCGATCGATACTATGGACCATCCGATGGACATTTGTTTGCATACATGTACACCTTTTGTCTCGAAATCATATTATAACGGGTACGTATAATGTTCCGAAACCAAACTTCAGCCTGTGTTTTTATAAGTTTTAACCCCTTGAACCCGGGCATGCCGGGTATTTCATGGGGGTGTGCCTGGGCACCAGGCCGGTTTATGCAGCCAAGCGAAACGGAAACAAGAGGC
Organism: Hippasteria phrygiana; assembly: GCA_037893225.1. Taxonomy (NCBI): domain Eukaryota; kingdom Metazoa; phylum Echinodermata; class Asteroidea; order Valvatida; family Goniasteridae; genus Hippasteria; species Hippasteria phrygiana. The sequence goes on along the minus strand of JAZGUH010000040.1, from coordinate 1,431,367 downwards.
TTGTGCAGCCAAGCATAACATACACAATACCCCAATAATGGATTGAAAATGCAGTAATTGGCACATATAGACGTCAACCGGCCAGGTGGCAATTTTCAATCCGCACATGTTTGTGTCAACCGGTGGCAAGGGGTTAAGGGTTTAACGGATAGGAACAATAAACAAAACAAAATCGACTGCCCCACCCACCCTCCCTTCTGATTTTCCCCATTTTTGTTTTGGCCTAATGACCGTAACTTTATTATCAGGCTTGAAACTTATTAACGTGATGAAGAGATCGCAAATACCATTGGCGATCAATTCCTTTCTTTACCCGGGAGTTTTTCTTTCTCAGTGGTATTGATTTGGAAATTTGATAGCAAACGACGGAGCGTTGCATACGTTAATATTGTTTTTGCCAAAATTCATTCCACTTTGAACTTAACAAACTTTAAACAGCTGTTTGCGTGAGTGGAATGCCCCAGAGTTGTCCAAATGTGCAGGATGTGTCTAAGACAACCTTTCTATAGATTAACCCTCCTACTGTTATAACTATCATAAACTAAGCCCTTCCTCTCCAACAGCCCTTCCTCTCCAACAGCTTGTGTGTTTCAACCTGAAACTCGATAGGTAGTTGGCTCCATTTTGGCTCCGAGAGAGGGAGGGTTCATGAACATACAGACCACACATGCATGTAGTTGAGTCACATCTGTGTTTATTGCATGTTTATGACTTTATGTATTGCTTTTTAACGAAGAAGACGCACATACAGGCGTTTGCGCGTGTTCGGAAGTTTTGTTTGTGTAAGATTTAGAATATTCACATGATATTCAACAGGCGCAATAATAAGCCAGTTCAGTATTTTAACTGCGCATGTGAAGAATGACATTTTATCCCGAATGTTCTGCGTGACCTACATTTCGTAACTCGCGCATGTGAAGGCAAAGGGTGGTCGCACAACGTGTTAAATTCAATCAGAATGGGCGTTCGCATAACATGGCGTGACATTACATCAGCAATTTTATCCCGAATAACCTTTGACCTTTGAGATACCGAGCTGGCTTATTGGCTAATTTTTTGCGAACAGCGATAGGTCAGTTGTCAACAGTTGCCTGCCCTTGCTCCTAGATGTCACACAAATTAATAGTGCTCAGCATTTGTGATACCGTAGGGCCTGTTGACAGACGAGATGGTAGCCAACGCCCCAGTGATGATCCTGGGCAACAAGATTGACGTACCCACAGCTTGCAGTGAAGATCACATCAGGAATTGCTTTGGCCTCATTCAGCAAACGACAGGAAAGGTTTGTAGCAAGAACTTGAACTATCCTTTAACCCTAACCCCCCCCCCCCCCTACAAGGTATTTTCCCAGTTTTCCCACTTTTGTTGTTGTTGGTCTTTTGACTGGATCTTCGGTTATCGAGACTTTGCAAGATGGTCCAATATGGTGGCATTGGTTTGGTAACGCCACATGAAAAGGGGACTGGGGCCAATTTCATAAAGCTGTTAAGCACAAAAATTTGCTTAGCATGCAAATGCTTCCTTGAAAAAAACTGGATTACCAACCAGATTTCCATGTGTGGAATATTGCTTTTGACTGGCATTCAGCTGTTGTTTGCTTAGCATGAAAATTACATGGACTTTTGGCTGGTAACCTGTTTTTACTAAGCAAGACATTTTCATGCTAAGCAAATTTGTGTGCTTAACAGCTCTATGAAATTGGCCCCTGGACAGGTACTGCAGACAGCGCCAAACCAGGGGGCCAATTTAATAAATGTGCTGAAGCACAACATTCTGTTTAAGCACAACAAACTTTGCTCAGTAATATTAGGTTACCAGCCAGAACTCTATGCAGTTGTCATGCTAAGCAAACAACAGCTAAATACCAGTCACAAGCAATATACATCGCATGGAGTTTTTGCTGGTAACCTGGTTTTACTAAGCAAGTTTTTTGTGTGCTTAAGCAGCTCTATGAAATTGGCCCCTGGGGCCAATTCCAAAGAGCTGCTTGAGCACAAAATTTGCTTAAGCACAACATTTTCTTAAGCACAAAAAACCTTGCATACTAGCGCTTCATCAGCATGCAGCACGATTACTTTTGTGGTTGGACGTCGTCAGCGCCACGGTGCGGCTTATACGCCGGTGCGGCCAATACGCCGGTGCGGCCAATACGCCAACTTTAAATCTTAATTTGCAGATTTTTGTGCTTATTTTTGGGCTTATACTCCGCGTGGCCTATATTCCGAAAATTACGGTAACCTGATTTGATTAACCCTAACCTTCCCAAATCCTCCAAAATCCTCTTTGCCAAAAGGAGGAATTCGGAGGATTGAGGGTCTTTGGAAGTTGAAACATCAGATGATTTTGCAGGATTGAGGGCACGAGAGGATTTTGCCTCTGGAGGAAAATGGAGGCTCCAGGCCATCAGGCCCAATCTGATGCTGGTTGATTTCGGAGGATTGAGGTTAATCCAAAACCCACTGGAGGATTTTGCAAGATTCAGGCAGTGGTCCCAAGTAACAAACATTGGAGGATTCTGGAATCGGAGGATATTGGAGGATTCAGGTTACACGTGGGAAATATGATGTCGGGAGTTAGGGTAAAGCAAGGTTTTTGCGCTTAACCAGTTCGCGTCGGATGATGTGTATACACGCACTCAGTGAGGCAAGGGTCCAGCGGAAATATCTGTCAGCGACCGGCTCGCAGTGAGCGAGGCCAGGGTGTGCTACCCGCAGATAAAGGCCTGAACCCGTCTGGCACCCAGGCTCGTGAAAAATAATCCCGGCGTGAACTGGTTAACAAAATTTGTGCAGAAGCAGCTCTATGGAATTGACTTATCGCGGTTAATTCGTAAACGGCGATAGGTCAATTGGCCCCCTATGCTGTCCAGTGTAGTCCCGAGTGCAATATGTGTACTGACATCACTTCTCTTATTTCTTTTCTAGGGAAACATACCTCTAAAAGACTTGTCCGGACGTCCCGTGGAGTTGTTTATGTGCAGCGTTCTCAAGAAACAAGGCTATGGCGAGGGCTTCAAATGGTTGGCACAGTACATATAGCACAGAGATATTAATAGGATAACTCATAGATTTTTTGTTTTTTTTGTTTTTTTGTAAGTTAATCGAATGAACTGTACGGAATTCAAGTTCCGGAATGACCACGAGCCGAGACTGCTTCCTACGATTGCCCGCACGCGTCTCCGCGATCCCAAAACGAGAAGACCTGCCGATAAAAATTGGAAGTGCATGCAGTTTGTGTCTTCTGGTCGTGTGGTACAGCTTATTCGCTAAAGACTGAATGAATTTTAACCAACAAAAAAAAGTAAAGAGAAAAAGCATCGAGGAAGACTGACGGAGAAAAAACTTTTACAAATTGGACAGTGGTGATGATTGGCTGATGAATGAGTTCCAGGTACATGTGTGTGTGTGTGTGCCCGTTTAAGTACAGTCCCAATATTCGGAACCGGACTACCATTGCACCAGGGATATATATTTATATGCAAGACGACCACTACCAAATACTCAACCGGCTTTGTTTCTTTTAGCGCCATACAGAGTCAAACCTCATATCAGTCCGGATGTGAACAGTTACTACAACTCGTGTTCTACTCATTGCGTGTACCTAGATGGACAGTGCTTCCTGGGAATAATTTTGTTTAGTTTTTTATTTATTTATTCATTTTATTTTTTTGGGGGGGGGGGGGGTGGGGATGGTGTCTTAGTAATTCGATTTGCTTATGTGTTCGGAGGCTGTGCTTATTTGAAATGATCGATCGAGCCTGGATTTACACAGGAGATCATCTGAAGCTGACATAAACAGGAAAATTGGTTTTTGGAAAAAGGAAATGCCGTGTATATTTTGAAAAACTTTGCATGTGTGTGTGTGTGCAAAAATTGGAAAAATCTGAAGAATTTTGGTATAATCATAAACTCCGCATGTTTCCATCAGCTCCATAATGGTCTCGGGCAAAAAATATACAATGATGGGAATTTAATTGGTGTTTTTTTTTTTTTATTCTAGGCAACAAGTTAAAATTGCATGAAAAATTCTTGAAAAATAGCAAACAATATATTGGTAAAGCAATCAGTCCGGATGTAATGCTTGAATAATTTCCCGAACTGGATTGTACTTTGAACAATATCAACAGTGAGAAAAATTTTTTGTCATTACCCAAATTTTAAAGGGGCACGTTGCCTTCGAGGCACCCAATTGAGCTACATGTACAAAAAGCATTAATCCTACAATTGCTATGGCTGGTCGAAAGATCGTTAACAAGTAGAATATTATGTACACGACCATCGCTTGAAATTAACCGGATTGTACAGAGTTTTTCGTCAGTGGTTGTCGGACAAAGGTACATTCTCAAGAGATGATCATGTACTGCGTGTCAAAAAAAAAAGGTCAAAAGTAGCAGATTCTGAAAGTGAGTATTTTTTTCGTATGGCGTTTAAATCTCACCCTCTTGCACGAAGCTGATGAAATTCGCTCCATAAAATTTGTCATGATTTGTTTTACATGATCTGAAATTTTGGTTTAATTGTTCTAATTTTAATCTTGTCAGCCATAGCAATTTGAGGATGAACGTTTTATTTGTTTTAGTCCAAGGCGATTGTTCCTTTAAGCGTGTGAAAATGTACCGTCAGCTTGCATTGTGTAGTCAATTTTCTGGTACCTTTTTTTATGTGTCCTGTATGCAAAGAACATCCTACATGTATTTATTTGTATGTTGTTGGTAAATGTTATTTGCATATGCACTTTCACGACTAACCTTGCAAAGAAGACCTTGTTTTTTTGGGTGTTTTAATTAAATTCTGTTTTAAATTTGTTGTTAAAAATTTGTTGTTTAAAATTCCGTTTTAAAATTGACTGGGCAATTTGTTTGTTTTGCCAATCTGTGTGCATATATATGCTTGTGAAATGTTTATGTAGCACCGACCGATTCCAAATGTAGGTTTGCAGATAACAGACCAATGCGCATACATTTCAATGACAGTTGGCCAGCCGATTAAATTCTGTGACGCGTTATATAGCTCAGTTATTATTACTTACATAAGGCCAAAATATATAATTGTGTTGTCCTCTGGGGCCAACTCTAACAAGTCACAAATTTCGGTCACGTTTTTGTTGTTGTAATAAAAACAATCTTTTTTTTAAAAGAAATTATTAAAATCTCACCTTTTCCGACACAAAAATTAACAAGTTTTATTAAAATCATTGTCTGTAAATATAGCTACGACGGCACAATCGTGATTCGCCATCTCACATTTAGATAGGCTTACTTTTTGCTACCCGACTTCCGAATTACATGACAATGACATACCCTATTGTTTTCATGGATGGTTAAAAGAAAAAATCAAGCGACTGATCCAATTTTTCCATTTAAGGGCAACACAATTTTTTGGGGGGCCTTAAAGCCCGGTTCGTACTTCATGCGAATGCGAATGCGAATGCGAATGCGAAGCGAATTTATGACGTCGGCGCCAAATATTCGCGCTGCGAATTCGCAGAACACATTTCAACACATTTCAACTTGTGCGAATCTTCGCTGCGAATGTTTCATGATGTCAAATTCGCTTCGCTTCGCATTCGCATTCGCATGAAGTATGAACCGGGCTTAAGTTCTCAATTGTTGGGCAAATATCGGCCAAGAACCATGATGAGCAATGTAAATCGTGGGTCATTTTGGCTGGTAACCGGTTTTTAATCTCTGAAATGTGGCCCAGATCAGTCTTTGCACTGAATGTTATGTCATGTTTCAAAGTACAGCACAGCCTTTGAACTCCATACCAACATCAGTGATTCCTCACAAGCCAGACACGTCCCTGAGATACCGTAGAAAGCACCACCGAAGTGTCAGCCTTCAAAGACTTCCAATGCCAATTACATGTACATGGTTTGGTTCAAAAGAAAATGTGGCACCGGCAAGCGAAATCAGACATAAGTTGGACATTTGGAAAATTGAGATTTCCATTCCATAATAAAATACATAAAGTAAGCTTTGTAACATGGTTAAAAAAAAATTACTGTTATGTTGTTTTGGTTTTCGAATAGTCGTAAATTCAGCATTGGTAATGGAAAATAATACGTAGTTTACATGATTTTTTTCTTCGGAAGTACGGCAGACTAACATTTCAAATTGTACACATTTAATGGCCTCAACACAAACGCAAACCAGGTATTTTAAATTGAATGTGTGACTCGCTCTGGAAAAAGGTACATGTATATTATGTCGCAAAATATGAAAAATGAGTTTTATGTATGTTTGGAAAGCCCACAATGTAAGCTTTCATTTGGTACATGATAGAGCTCGAAAGCCCTTTCCGTTCTGGAGATATCAAGTTTTTGTATATTAATTAGTTCTATGGAGTTCAAATTGCACAACAGAGAAATCAGGCTTTGAAATAGCTAGTTCTTATACAATGCAATGGAACAATGCACTCTAAAAAGGTTATTTGTTCCCTTTATTCACTAAAATCAACATTGCTGTGCACCAAACCTGAAACTTCAGATAATTAAGATGTCATTAAAGACAAAAACCAAAAAATGAATTTTGACGAAAAATGTCACCCTCTCAACATTGAAAGGGCCATTACACGTAAATGCATAGCGCGACTTATATCACCTTTTTCTGGAGCGGGTCACATATGCTTTAAACTACAGCGTACAAAAACAGGAATCGGGATTTGTTGCCGTATTTCATGTAAATTGCAGTTACTAAAAAATAGGTCATGCGACTTATTGTCCGATTTCCCTTGCGGACGCCACAACTGTTAAACTTTTTGTCAAATATTGGTTCTCTGTTTGTTTCTTTGCAAGGTACACCTCAAGCTTTGATACTGTTAGTTTCATAATATGTCCGTGTATGGGACTGGTTCTAATTGCTAACTTACTGCCAACTGATTGGTGCACTTAACAGTTTTTAAGTACACGTTGTGTGTTAGATTAGAACACCTGTTTACATTACTTACTAACAGCTAAAGCCCGTTTCACACGAGCATTGGAAACGCGGGCCCTGTGCAATAAAATTGCATCGATGTCACGAACGCACGGATTCCGTGCCGTGTGAAAGTGTATCCCTGTCACCATAATTTTACGTCTAAAATACGGTGATTGTTTCTTTTTAAAATGGGGAACTTGAAAACCTGTTATTTTACGGAATTTGTTTACAGTGCGGGAAAATCACTGGTACCCTATAAATTTCATCGTTCATAGAATATCGTTGTGCTAGCCTCTGACCCATGCATGCAAACGCTGCAACACGGGGGACGTTCGCTACCGTGGGTGTTGTATTGTGTGAAAGCCTGCGATGAAATTGCAGGCATCCTTGGGCGTCAGACACCCGGCGCCAATCATCGCAGATGAGTGTTTCCAGCGCTCTGTGAAACTGGCTTTAGTGTTCTTACATCATGGAATAAAAATGTACAAACACAATGTGGCATAGTCGGGAAACAAACCGCATCACTAGCCTGGCATGTTCACGTACATGTCATGTACGTGAAGTGTAATCATGTATCATATGCAATTCACTTGAGGATTGGACATTCATTTTTTTGCATAAGTGTTACAAGGCATTACAATGCTGTCGCTCCTGGTAAAGGGCTATGAGCAGAGATGGTAGGGTTGCTGTAAAGCCCGGTTCATACTTCATGCGAATGCGTATGCGAAGCGAATTTGTTAAGGTAACGGAGAACGTCACAATGGAACTTCAATTGTTGACGTCATGAAATTCGCTTAGCATTCGCGTTCGCATTCGCATGAAGTATGAACCGGGCTTAACCCTACCACCCAAATGTTTTTCCTTGGCCCAAAAATCTTTAGAAGTTGGAGAAATTATTTAAGTTTCAACCAATGGTAACTTCTAGTGCTGGGATATAAATCTTGATTTTTTAACATTCGTTTGAAGTCCACAATTCGGTTTCGATTTTAAAAACCGGATATTTTAAAAAACAAATATGAAGCCTTCCATTTTTTGGGACACAGGCTAAAGAAAACAACTGGAACATCCTCCAATTTGCTCCATGGTCTCTGATTGCAACTGCATTCACTCGCTAGTGGTCTTCTTGATATGAGGAGCCTGCCTATCCATTTTTTACAAACATTACAGCTCCGGAGTGTTTTTGTAAAGGCCCAGTGGTCACTGAATCCTGCAAACTATATCCAGTCATTGGGAGGGCTTTTCATGTGGCACCTCACTCGTCAGTTTTTGTTGGTATGACTATGAGCTAGATGGGAACTTCCAGTGAAATCAAATAACCGATATTTGGTTTGAATAAAATTTGGAGAACCGGATTTTGAAATCTCCAATTTCTCACACCACTAGTAACTTCCGCCATTGGTGAGACCAGACTGACTCATAATGCCTTATAAATGTTTCACATGTGCTGCACAATCTAGGTATGCCGCTACGTCCGTTTTGCCCATATAAAATGCACTTGCTGTGTAGGCTTGCTTAAATGTTGTTTTATTTGTTTATTTGTTATATTGCTCCCATTGATTGTTTTAAAGTCTGAGCCATCAACGATAACCATCTTTCTGCTGGACTTCTGCCAAGACCGAAAGAATAACATAATGTAGAATTTCCTTAGTCCGACTTCATTGACATTTGATTCCATTTTGTGTTGAAAGAGGAATGGTAGACTTTCCGTGAAGTTGGTGGCAGCAAACATGCTGGTCGTTCATGTTAAGTTCCGAGCATGAGCGCATAGTTTTTACTGTGCGCATAGTTCTGAGCATGCGCACCACTGGTGAGCCTCATCACTTTCCTTCTATTATTCTCCTTTGTCCTTATTGAAATCTCAAAACCCATAGCGTTAACTTTGTGGGGTACCTGGATTTCTAAAGACTCACTTGTGGGGTTCCATTGTCATTCATTGTTACCCTTCCTTCCCGGTACCCCGGAACACTGGAAAAGGAGTGCCATCAGCTTCTCAAGTTTCCCATTGGATTCATCAATATTGCATTACAAGTATTTTTCACCAAATGATTATTTTATAAGCAAATATATATTCTATGTTCAATTGTGACACCCCGAGCCGAAACCAGGCACTTCCTGCAAAAAAATTTTGGGTGCTTTTTTGTCCATTTAAAAGAGTTCAAGAGCTTTAAAATGAGGCCTCACCGGGGTCTGTAGATGAAGTATTTCTCAAGTTATGGAATGTTTAAGGTTGGAAATATGGGGGAAACGCATCAACGCTTTTGATCATTTTTTTCAAATTTAATGCCAGTCAATAAATGCGGGAACTGCACGGTTTTGGCCGTCACAGTAGTTTGTATAGATAAACTGTTATTGCCATGAATATTTAATCATTCAAAACTTAAATATGTTGGTATAGGCTATGCTGTATTTGTTGTTTTGGTATTATCTCAAATGAAATGAAATGTAATGGCCAATCCATGTGCAAACTGAGAACGGTTGAAGGGCGGATCCCGAGTGTGCCACACCCCCTTGTTGGTCACCGTGACTTTCTGTTCTGCCGCTTTATATACAGTTATCCGCCACTGAGTCTCTCAGTCTCACTCAACCATTCATAAAACGGGTTTGATTTACAGTTGTCCTTAAACTCTTGAATACGGACGAAGGCCGGTTGTTGTCTATACACGCATTCCTGCACGTACTCAATCTATTCATGTTTCAACTACATTGTTCATGAATGGGAGTGTAACGAATAGATGGAGCTTTTTCAAACAAAGCTTTCATTCACATGAAAGGGGGCTTTATGTGTGATGAATAGGACCACCCTATTCAGTGTGGTGCCTATTGTTTGCATTTACGGTTGGCTGGACGGCCCTTTCTTGGCATACCAGCCCCAATCAATGACAGCCAGTCACAAGTGTGTTAACGCTGAACAATTAACAATGGATTTAGGGCCAAGTAACAATGGATGTTCATTGTTAGTGCACCGTTTTTCTTTTGTTAGATGTTCATAGTGTAACTTGCCATTTTCATGCCAGTGTAAAAGAATATTTGCCATCCCATGCTACAGAATAGTACCATGGTATTATTAATTGAAATCTCTGGTCGTGAACTGATCGAATGGTTTATAGAAAATTCACGTACATGTATATCTGTATTGATGCATTCTGGATACAACCTTGACGCATTGTAGGTCGTGTGTGTTCAGACAAATGCTTGTGTCCAACATCTGAAGTACTGTTAAAATGAGAGGGGTGCGGCCGGTCCCCAAATGATGTTATTAATTAGCTTACTGCTAATTTCTTAGATGCCTACAATCTCAAAATGAATGCCATGATTAAACAAAACAATTGTCCATTGTAATATGATCCCAATTTCATGGATCTGTTGAGCAAATTTTCATGCTAAGCAAATATTATCTAAGAACCAGTCGCACTATGCAGGGTGTCCCAAAAAAATGGAACTGCATACTTCCACTACATTTCAAATCAAACCACCTGTACCGATGGATGGAGAATCTTTTTAGAAGAAAAATGATACTAAGCCCTCTCGATTCGGTCCAGTATTTTTTCGCTCTAGAGCCTATTTTGTGGAGCAAAGTCGCTTGGCCATTTGTTCCATGCAGAAAAGAGCATGATAGCATACTTGTGTTTAAAACGGAATTTATCCTGCGTAATGAACAAAGAAATAATGAAATACAGGTATAACATAAATATCCAACTTCATTGTATGGGTATTACAATTATCTCTCTATCCAATTAAGTCAAATTCGTGGGCGCGGTTTAGTTATACCTTGGGACCAAAATCACCAAATGATCCCCCCCCCCTGAATTTGTTTCACAAAATGGGTTCTAGAACAAAAACCACTGGACCGAATCAGGAGATCTTGGTATCATTTTTCTTTTAACAAAATTACCCATGCATTGGTATAGGGTGTTTGCGTCTCAAGGTAGCGGAAGTATGCCGTTCCGGTTTTGTTGGGCCACCCTGTATACATCACATGATATTTTGGCTAGGGATATGTTTTTGCTAACAAAAAAACCCAACAAATCCATGAAAAGAAATAAGCCATTTACGAGTTAAATTCGAATAACATCTGGTACACTGACATGCTCTAAATGCTTTGCACATTTTAACTTTGAATTCTCCAGACCAAAGAGACTGTTACTATATCACGTGATTCGGGGCAAGCCTTACGCTAGCAACCCCCAGCTCCGGAATGGTCTGGTGTCTTTGTGCCATTCTCACCCATTCTGAACAATGTATTGGTGCTAAGCGTCTCTTACGTAACTATGCAAGAGCTTGCCCCGAATCACGTGATATAGCAACAGTGTCTTTGGTCTGGAGAATTTAAAGTTAAAATGTGCCAAGCATTTGGAGCAAGTCAGTGTACCAGATGTTATTCAAATTTAACTCGCAAATGGCTTATTGGTCCCTGTTCCTTATGAGGTTTTGGACAACTGATGTGGGCAGATTTGCCCCTTGTGTGTAAAACAAAAGTTAGCAGTAGTTTGCATAGTGCATTGGATCAGCGGCATTGCCAAAATTGCCTTTGAAAGGGTGGGTGTTTTTTTTTTTCCTAGGGCTTTGTTTCCGGTGCTCATTGTTATAATGGAATTATTGGGGTGGCGTACATGTATGTCTATTTAAATTGTAGTAATTTTCAGAGTGAACAAAGAAAACTGGCAGGAGCGTGATTTTAACCTGTAGCAACATGCATCACAGTGAGTGTGTGATCACAATGTAATGTGCTCAAAGAGAATATGTATTGTATTATTAAAATATTTACTGCTTCATGCAGTCAAAATCGAAGGGAACGCTTTAATTCTAGAGATGTCACTGAAGGGTGATGATTTTCCAGTTGCCCAACCCAACCAACCTTCCCCCAATTTGCTTGTTCTGCTCGTATTTCTGTCGTGAAAAGAGACAAATTGCTGAATGGATACTCGCTGCATGAATGCTTGAAAAAGCAGCAATTTTCTATAAGACGGATGCAGTGCATTTCTGTACAATTAAACTACTCTTGTGACGTCACTCTATTCAGAAAAGTGTCGATTCTTTTTCAAGAATGTCCAGTTTAACTTGATTCATTTAGTTCATCTCATACCTCAAAGCATTAGTAAGAATGGACACTTTTGGTTCCCTTGAAATCTTGACAATGGGTGTGAAAGGGATGTAGTTTAAAGGCGTCCTCGCCCATTCAAATCAAAGCATGTCCACTTTGTCGTCGTTTCTCCTTAACGTATGTCAGTTATTGCCTGAATAAGGAATTGTTTTCTCGCATAGGGATCGAGATAAAAGGCCTCGGGAGGAATTCCCATATTGCCTCATGCTGACTCGTTGATTTCTTTTATAATCCACTTTCGTTTTTGATGTACTGTCTAGTGGGAATTTACTGGGAAAACACTCTTTTAAACTTTGATTCATCACTGAAAATACACAAAACCTGCACCCTGGATGATAGTTTTTTTGTGTGAAACTGTCAACTGGATCATTTTCCGAGTTGCGTGTTTCTATTTTATCCATCTCGTTCATACATTAACAGATACATTATGAGAGAGACTGGTTGGATTGCGGGTAACACCATGGTGTTATCCGCAATCCCATGCAGTCTCTCTCATATCGCAACCACCATGCAAAGCTCTAAATCTTATCTAACATATACATTAATATATGCAATGGATGATTCAGTTACTCCTTTTTGTATTATTCTCTCACGGTTCATTTGCTTTAGAATGTTGTGTGTTCAGAAAATGCCATATGCCATGATAAAAACCATGCAGCTTCTCGCACTGTGGTTTACGAGGGTCGGCTGAAAAGTTTGTAGGTTGACTCTGAAGGAGTAATGCCAGATCAATGAAACTTGGCATGCATTTATTTCAACCCTTTTGATAACTAACTGCATTGTTTGTTTCCAGGTAAGGCCGTATTTGGTTGTTCGTAGACGACTTCATAAAAATGAACAAAATTCTAAACGACCTTGGCCTTCTTTGGAGGGGGCAGGGACGTGTGTTTCCACTGCATGGATTCCCTCTTTGTCTCTGGCTCAAAGTGATGGACCCAGCACTCATCCTGGGTGAGGAAACGTTTGATTAAATTAGCTGGATCTGCTTCAAAACGCTCCAAGTTATCCCTTGACATGACCAGCCTGGTGCGCTTTTGATCAGGGGTCAGAAGACACGGCACCCACCGAGCAGAAACCTTTGACATTCCTAGTTCTGTACTCGGAATGTTCTCAACTCTCTCACGGGAGATTCCAACAGCATGCAATGAGTTATCAAAAGCGTTGAAATAAATGCATGCTAAGTTTCATTGATCTGGCATTACTCCTTCAGAGTCGACCTACGAACTTTTCAGCCGACCCTCGTATATATACTGACTTGTATACTTCATGATGAACAGGGAAGTTGTCAAATTTTTAAAGGTCTAGTAAGATGATGCGGGGGTTTGTTCAGTTGACTGTTTTTTTCTTAAAATGTATATGTATGTAAATTAAAAACCAAATAACGGCAAGAGTGCCAAAAGGAATTGGAACAATAAAATGTCGGTAATATTGCATCCTTATTGTATTTATGTGAATTTTTTTTCAAGTTGGCATAATTAAGTAATCATGATTTGTTTGTTTGTAAAGATGAGATGCACAATTTATTCAACTGCTGTTGTGCATGACATTTTGTTATATACTGTTGTCAGTTGTATTGGATGTTTTTCTCAAAGCTATGTCTTTTCTCCGTGACGGAAAATTCAACTTAATGAGTTTCTCCTAATTATTATGGAAGAAAACTATTTAAATGAATGAACAAAAATTATCCAACTTTGTACTCTATTTGGTTTTCCCACTTGTTTTATTTTGTGTTATAAGCAAAGTTTGATATAAACTCCTTTAAAAAAAATAGTTCGGAAACTCAAGTTTGACAGGCGATTTCTCTCTTGTTTCCAACTCCTTTTCCTTCAATTTGGTATCATTGGAAAGCCCTGTTATTCTTCTTTACAATGATGTGTCATTTGTTATGATTAAGCAATTGGGGGGATGTGCAGCAGCACAGCTGAATATGGGGGTAGGTGTAAAGTGAAATGTTACAAAATGCATTGCTATTGGCATACAGTGCATTCCCCTTTTGCTTGGAGGATGGGAATGTGCAACAGATCTGCAACAGATCCTGACGTCATCCCGCCAGCAACGTGTGACCCGGCTCGTGAACAGTATGAGGAGGAGGTGCCAGGCTGTTGTGGCTGCATTCGGATCGTCCACCCGCTACCTTGACTTAACATTGTTCAATGAAGAAACTGTGAGAGAGACTTCTTGTTACTGATGGAGCATTACTGGGTGTTTGAGTGCAGAAAATGATATTCTTTTACTCTGTTTGGAACGCAAGCACATTAACAACAGAGTTGCTATCCCGGAGGCAATTTATTGTGACAGGCCATGTGGATTTCTAAACTTTTCCCGCACATTTATGGCTTACAACCTTTAAATATTGGTTAGTAAGCAGAGAATCATTCAAGACACACCAATCCACAACAGCAAGAGTCAATACACTTTTTGACAATAGCAATGCATTTTCTAACATTTCACTTAACACCCACCCCCATATTCAGCTGTGCTGCACATCCCCCAATTACTTAATCATAACAAATGACACATAAAAGAATAACAGGGCTTTCCAATGATACCAAATTCAAGGGAAAGGAGTTGGAAACAAGAGAGAAATCGTCTGTCAAACTTGAGTTTCCGAACCTTTTTTGAGGAGTTTATATATTGATACTGTAGGGAATTAGTAACATTCTGCTCCTTACAAAAAATTTGAAATTTATTAAATTAGTTCACTTATTCTAGTTTTTTTGTGAAATGTCTCGTTGAAGATTTCACAAAATGAAATTTTCTTTGGTCGATGTGCCGTGCTATTTTTTTTTTTTTTCCACATATGAAATCTCCAATTCTGTTGTCATAGATTGATAAATGTTGACAAATGCAAAGTTATGCCGTGGCTAAAGTGATTGTGGATCTATTACATATAATCTTAGACTTTGGAAGTCATAATTTGACTGTGTTTGTTGTGTTTGGTTATCTTCTGTTATCTAAGTTCATACAGTTCAACAAAGATACCGTTTTAAAAATCATGTGCCACAACACTTATCCAGGGCTTTGTGGATGTGTTTAGTGTGCGATCAGAGGTCAAATCTGTGTAAAGGTGTACTGAAACAGAAAAGTTTATACACAAAAACGTTTGATGTGTTGGAATGGCCAAATATAGGCGAATCGGGTGGGGTTGTAGACCATTTATTTATTTTTATATATATATTTTTTTTGGGGGGGAGGATGGATGTACATAAACAAGTTTACTAAATTGACCAGCTTTTAGGCTAGGAGCTAAATTTCAGAAATTCCTGGAAATATTTGGTCAAAATTCCTTATAAATACGACCACAAGAAATGTTGCTGACTACTAATTTTTTACTGTGTACCTTGCATGACTCTTTGTGGAACTGAACAAAAGATGTCCACGGGATGCAGGAAGAGTGAATGTTATGAGGACTTGTGCGCGTCCACACAATGTTTTCCCCTCTTAAGTTAAAGTGCAGCTTTAGAGGCATCTTGGGGTAAGGGTTTTCTGTCGCAAAATGAAGGGGAACTCTTTATGAGGAGATCACAATAGAAATTCGGGTAGAAAGAGTGTTCACATAAGTCTTCTCCGTTTTTAAAAGAAAGGAATGTCCACAGTAGGTATGTAAGGTAAGCTTGCGTACAGGTTATGCATTACGTCTGATGACTTGGGACAATAGGGGATTAGTGAGAACTGAGGCCCGAACCCAAGTCCTCAGTATATAGTGTTTATGTGCAATACTACAAACATTATGCCATGGGACTTGTTGAGAAAAAAGGTTAAAGTACAAACAATGGGAGAAAAAGAGAACAACATAAGGTCCTCATGAGTTTGTATAGTTATTCAAACCGTGGACCTTTAACAAAGAGGACAATAGGGTCCACGACTGTGTCAATGTCCACGATTGAAAATCGTGTACAAAACATATGAGAGGCCTTCCGAAAAAGTTAAAGTATAAACAAAAGAGGGACAATATGAGGTCTGCGATTGCCGGTATTTACACACTTGTATGTGTGTGTTTGTTTACAACTGACAGATTAGGCTAATTAAAAGTCAGGACTGATGTGTGGAAAGCAATATTATGAATAATACAATAACATTGAAAGTTACGGCAGGACAGATTCACGAAAAACATGAGCTTCATGTCCGATCGGACATATATTTGGACGGACACTTTACCCCAGTGGAACACCGAACGTACCTGCGCGCAAGCGTACGTGTGAGGGCGCTATGCGCTAGCAGACGACAAAGCGAAGTCTACACGACCAAATACACGAATACTTCCAAACTCTCGTAAAAGTTGCTTAAAACTGAGTACAGTGTAATAGTTTCGACATTCAGTCTTTGTGGCTGTCACGAGGACTTTTTGAGGACCAAAATGAGTAAACGCAAGGCTCCACAGAATGAAAATCCGAACTCGGAATTGGTAGATGTTCTGTCAGGTAAGTAAGTGAACTTGTGCAGACGGTAGGTTTTACGTTTTACCAATTGCGTGAATAATATAGGGCCCTACATCCATGATTTGAACAACAAACCTAACGTTAGCCCTAGCCTGTAAAAAAATTGTTTGTTTTTTTTGGAGAGGGGTTGTGACCCCAATTTTTGGTCTTGTTGAGTGCAAAGTGTGAATTTTCACCGCTTGTTAAGTCTTTGTTGGGAGGATAAAGTCTTAAGAATGCTAGAGCCTAGCCCTAGAAGGATGCTATGATATAGCGTCCTAGCGCCCAAGTATGCAAAACAGTCCTATGCTAGAAACTGAAGATAAAAAATCACACTTTACCTGCATAAATATTCTTGGCATCATTTTATTCAAACAGTTCAACAGCCCATCTCCCTGTACGGATAGAAATATTCCTCCAAGAATGTCAAGAACAGGAGATATTTGCGGCGCAAAATCGTCTCCACGCGACGCTGACTTCACAAACACGAGGAGTAATACCCACATTTAGAACGTTCATCAACAGAGGGCGCAATTTACAGTCGCCGCGTTCACGGCCGAAATTGCGCCCTCTGTTGTTGATGAACATTCAAGATGTGCGGACAAGGTATTACTCGTGTTTGTGAAGTCAGCGTCGCGTGGAGATGATTTTGCGCCGCAAATATCTCCTGTTCTTGACATTCTTGGAGGAATATTTCTATCCGTACAGGGAGATGGGCTGTTTGAATAAAATGATGCCAAGAATATTTATGCAGGTAAAGTGTGATTTTGTATCTTCAGTTTCTAGCATAGGACTGTTTTGCATACTTGGGTGCTAGGACGCTATATCATAGCGTCCTTCTAGGGCTAGCTAGAGCCTAGAGGAGGGTGCTGTTTATGGTAATTGAGGTCATTGTTACCTTTAGGACCCCGTTCCATATAACTTATACGAAGGAGACAGTTTATGTTTCGGAACTTACCTCAATATTTTGCGATGATACAGGCAGGAAAAGTCACTCTGTGCGCTTGAAATCATCTAAATAACATTAGTTCGCTAAGATATCATGTTGAATATGAGCAAGCTTAATTTTGTGGAAAGATGGCAGGGTTTTGATTTAAGAGGGAAATTATGGGGTAAAACGGCAATGTCTCCGACTGCAAACAAAGCAAGGTAGGAAAGTCACATTTTCTTTGAAAGTGCATTTCAAAATTACAACAAACATGAGTTAATCTGAAGAAAAATAGAAGTGCTTTAGCATGCAAAAGTCACTTTGGTACTGTAAAGTCATCTGCAAAAGTCAGTTTTGAACGGAACTCGTACACAAAATAGGTGTCCTAAAGGTAACGATTACCGTAATTGAGATTTGGCTGCTTTTTACTAGAAAGAGCATTAAAAACTATTATTTTTTTCTTATCTTGTGACAATGGTAATAAATATTAATACAATTGGTAAGAAACACTGAAGGGCAAAACCCAATATTAAATGTACATCACCCCGACTTGCTTGACGACCTGTGCGCATGCGCATTGGTGCAACCATCTCGTAAACATGAGAAACACGACGTGATTGGAACACAACATAAGTCCAATGTATATTCCAGGAGGTGGATACGCGGATACGCAGATACGGGGTGGAAGGGAGTTCTGGAGGGGCGATAGAGGGTGCCATTTTCCCTTTAAAAAAAATCCTCCAAGGGGGCTGCAATCGGACTTACGTGCGTAATTCGAATGGGAAGCTCGGGCAAAAGTCTAAGTCCAATGTATGTCCCAGGAGGTGGATACGCGGATACAGGGTGGAGTCGGGTGGGCGATAGAGGGTGCCATTTTTGCATGGCCGACATACGGTATGTGAATAGTTTATTGAGGGCAATGAACCGTGACCCCGTATCTGCGTATCCGGATACGAGGTGAAGATGCGAGTGGCGGGGTATTCTGCAATTGTGCCTCAGATTTGAACCAGCCAACCGATTCCGACAAGCTCGGTGTTCGAGTGGTAAGACATCTGCACTAGAAAGCAGGAGGTCGTGGGTTCGAGTCCCACCCGAGTGATTTTCTCCAAATAATCTCTCGGGACAACACTGAGTATACAGTGTTTATAAAATACGTTGGTGAAGGGCAAAAACCCAATATTGAATGTACATCACCCTGACGCAAATTCCATCTTATGAATAGTAAGAAACACTCAATTGAATTTAATTCTTATTTCTTTATTTTAATTGAGTCTTTGTTATTTCTGTTATTAAGTAGTAAAGTCCTTTGTCACTTGTTTGATCCTCATTTCTCTTTTGTGCTGTGATGTTTATCGTGCTTGTTAAAATGAAACTTCATTTGCAGAGTTAGCCAACTATGAGAAGAATGTGACGAGACAGATGCACAAGTACAATGCTTACCGCAAAGCAGCCAGCACCATCGCCAAGCACCCAGACAAAATCAGCAGTGGGAAAGAAGCAAAGAAACTGGTATGAATTGTTTTGCTTTTTTTGTTTAACCCTAACCCTCCAGGGCATTTTGGCTAGAACCCCCTACCAGACGCATCAGATTGCATACTTTGTCACATTGACTTGTGTGCAGAGTCTAGCAAAGCGGAGCTTTCAGCACAGATGCACTGTGCTGCGTCTGGCAGGGTTAGGGTTAATGGAAGTTGCCACACGCCCAATACAAGGCGAAAAGCCACTCTAGGTAAAGGCAGGCAGGCAAGCGGAGGTGGTGGGGTTGGCCACATTTTAAATTGCCAGCCCTACCACCCTTGTGGTTTTCCTGGGTCCAGATCTAAATCGAGGATAAACAGATTCCAAAGGAATTTTCCTAATTTTCAAACCTGTAGACCCAGGCGGGGTAACTTCCGCCATTGGTGAGAGCAACTGGCCTCCCCACTTTGAGATAGTGGAACTGGTGCCAAAAATGTTGCAAGCCTAATGTTCCCTCGATATCCTGAACACAGCCCCTTGAGTACAAAAACATTTGAAAAAAATCCAAAGAAAACATTTTGAAAAAAAAAAAGGATGCTTGTTGGTGTGATGGTACATTGACTGTCATGGCAGCCATAACACACGACCATAGCCATAACAAGCCATATTTTGTTCAGACAACAAATACTGCAAATGGTTGGGAAATGTCCAATGTCCGACCGTAGATTCACCCTCTGGACGTTTTATACAGTCATCTTGTTGCTCTCCAATCGGAAGGTTAGTCACTGAGCCATCGAGTCCTTTTGGCCAACAGGATGGGGTAGGGGAGAAGATTGCCAAGAAGATCGACGAGATTCTGGCTACGGGCAAGCTGCAGAAACTGGAGAAGATCCGAGCTGACGACACCAGCGTCGCCATCAATCTGATGACAAGGGTAACGGGGATTGGGTAAGCGTTTATAGCAAAACTGCTTGCAGACCGTTGTTTTATAGCCAATGGATCTCTCAATAGGGGCAGTTTACAAGACAGTAGGGACATCAAGTGGTTGCACCGGAGAGCAGTGTTGGAGCAAAGGCTTTGACCTCAGGGCCAAGGCTTCGACCGTCAAGGCAGGGTTCGACCTTAACGCTGGTCCGCTAGACAAATTCTAGTCAAAACAGCGGCGGTCTAGTCAAAACCCTTTTCTAAGTAGTCCGGCGGTCTAGTGAAAAAGAATGCCAAGATAAGCTAAGCGCGCGCGTCTTCAGAGCCAGATTGTCAACAGCGATCCCCGATTGCGTGGAGTTTACTCTCAGCTAAGGCTGTTCGATATCCATTTAATTTGATACCGAAATATCGGCAGAAAAATATCGCGATATTCGATATTATCGTGATGACGTCACTTTTTCATTACCGGAAGAACGGAGGAATAAAAAAAATACATGACGGAAGTCACCACGGCATCATGAGATCGGGGCCACCGGGATCGGAGCCACCGGGATCGGGCATGTACATCATGATACATTATATACTATTCCTACCGTCCAATAATTGAAAATAACTGGAATTTCGAGCAAAGTAAACTGGACAAATCCACACGTAATGCGGCCAAAAGGAACATATCGCGATATTCTTCGGTATATCGAATTCCCCGATATTCCGGGTTCTTTTTAAGGGGCCGATACGATTTTCGATATAAAAAAATATATTTAAATATCGGGAAATATCGTCATATCGAACAGGCTTACTCTCAGCTTGTAATAAATGGAACTTTTTTTATCACAATTCTGAAGGAAAATAAATCGGCCTACAGTACAGTATTGCGAAAACTGTTTACCTGGAGCCTTTTCTTTCTCTTGGATTGGAAATACAAATTATAACCCAAGGCCCATTCTTTGTCCCTGTTATTAATAATAATATGTATAATATTCTGGAACATCACTGTCCAATTTACCATTATCACGACGTCGGTGTATACGTTATTTACATTGTAATTGACGTAAAAGGTTACTTACAAAAAGAAGTAGCCTTAAAAAGGTGAAAAAAACATGCGGACCAGTGAAAATGCTGGCGGGCTAGTAAAAGTCAACATTACTGGTCCGGCTGGCTAGTGAAAAAAAAAGTTAAGGGGAAACCCTGCAAGGCCAATGCTTTGACCGTCAAGGCCAAGGCCACGACCGTCAAGGCCAAGGCCACGACCGTCAAGGCCAAGGCCAAGGCCAAGACTTTGACCCTCAAGGCTAAGGCTTCTACCATCAAGGCCTCGACCGTCAAGGCCTAGATCAAGACCAAGGCCAATGCTTTAACTCTCAAGGCCCAGACCAAGGCCAAGGCCCTATATAAAATAGGGCCTTGTATAGGGTCTTGAGGGTCAAAGGGGCAATTGACCTATCGCCGTTTACGAGTTAACCACGCCCCTTAGACAACCCTATGGGAATTATGTGCGGTAATTTTTGTTTGTCTCGAATTTTGCGCGTTCCACGTGGAATTATAATTGATGTGATTGGACAATAATTCACAAACTGCGTTGACGTGATTCGACCACGATAGGTTAATTTCATGTAACGCACATTACACTTTTTAGGCACCTTTCCTCTTTGGAAGTTTCATATTTCCTAAACTGTCAAATTTGAATTTTTTTCTTTGAGTAGTTTCATAAGACCCAGCCCTAACTCAGTATATAATAAGAATTCTGTTAACAATAATTTGTTTTATAAGAGAGTAAGGAAAAACTTTTGTTACTCACGTTACATATTTCTGGACGACGTAAATTGTCAACAAGCCTTTATTCAAAAAAAGTGCCCTCATATCTGATATTCTTTTAAGTAAGTTTAATATGGTTGATATAGCTTACTTTGTGGTACACAACTGTAGGGTGAAATTGATCTCAAAAGGTCGATAATTTTTAGGAAATAGACCAAAGAAGCTGTTACTCGCATTACGTTACATTACATTTTTTACTCAAAATTTACACCATGAATTTACACCATCAATGTTGTTAATTATAAATTATATATACATTTTTGATATATAATTTATACTTTCATAACAGTATTTACAAAGAAACAATTACGTATTATATACATTTAGTATTTCAAAATGGCTCCTGAATTGGGGCAATTTAATTGACATCAAAATTCAAATTTTTACCAAAAATCGGGTTTGTTGACGAAAATCACTAGAAAATTTTACTTCAAAGTGACTGAATGACCAAGATTATTAAAGATATTTATACCCTTTTGCATTTGATACCAAACTTGTCATTGTGGTACCAATATCCGCAAAGATGAGAATGATTTTCCTTTTTTAACTCATGGGCAAAGCCCAAAGCCTTTTGCTTCAACACTGCCAGAGAGGCTATTTTCAAACTGCAGGGTCAACGAGTTACCTATACCACCTCGTTCATCCAAGGGTATTTCTCGTGACATTTCTGAGGATATTTCAGGATAGTTATATTGAAAAGCATGCGGAAGCCTGGTAAATATGAGTGCAAACTTTGCGGGTATCGTAGCACCAGTTTTGACCGTTTCGTGCTAAGTGACACGTACTGTTTTAGACGGTGTGTCAACTTTTTCAAATGCAAAGTGCGAAAAATGGCTTCTCCATACAAACTCTTGGTGGGCTCTGTATTTCGAATCGTCCCTATGTAACGATAAATGTAACGATAAATGTAACGATAAATGTAACGATAAATGTAACGATAAATGTAACGATAAATGTAACGATAAATGTAACGATAAATGTAACGATAAATGTAACGATAAATGTAACGATAAATGTAACTTGGTCCTTCAATAGGAACGTGATATTACCGAAGCCTAATGTAACTTGGGTCTTGGAATTAGGACTCGCGTCGGGCAAAAGAAATAAGACACAGAATTGTAGTAAGACCACGTTAAAGATTTCTTTGAATTTCTCTTTCAGTCCTGCAGCAGCAAGGAAACTGGTCGATGAGGGTATCACAACAATTGAAGGTAAACTGCATCACTGTGATATCAGCAGCTGATTTCACGAAACCGTACGCAACTTACGCCATGGCGTAGGACTTGTGCTATAGAAATGTTGCTCAGCTGCGCAACATCCTTTCACAAAACGGTGCGCAGCTGCGCAATGTTGTATTTGTTTAATACATCGCGGACGAGGCTGAATGCCACTTTTACGACGACTGTTTTAGTACAACAATAAAAATACATGGAACAGTCGTAAAATTGAACTGTGGGGCGCCATTTTGAAACTTTTTACTTTTGAAACTAATTAGCTCCGGACAAAATTGGTGGCAACTCGCGCCATAATTTGTGGCACAAGTCAGCGACTTACGCACTGCTTACCTTTCGTAAAATCGATTTAAAAAATGTCACAGATGTTGCACAACTTACGCAATATAATGTGGCGTAAGTAGAGTTACGTAATTGCGCAAGGTTTTGTGAAATCGGCTGCAGGATGTAATGGCAGTGTTTGCTAATGATGTCAAAATGTTGGTATAAATAAGCGTGCACGTGTGGTATAACATAAAATAAGTTGGTATAAATAAGCGGCCGCACGCATGTATAATGACATGCCTGACCCGGGAGTCATATGGCACGGTTCCTGCAATGCCTCGCTCGCATCCTCAAGTTTAACACTTCCAAACATCAAAGTCTTGTTAGGAATATTAGAGAGGTTTAGCAGCACGTTTTACGTGAACGCGAATGCGAAAATTGTGTGCTCTTTTGCTGACGTCATCAATTCCAGCGTATTGTTACTCACGTATGTGACTTTCACACGGACGTCAAATACGTGAAAATTGTGAGTTCACGTTGGGTCATGACGTGAGTAATTGCAAATTTTTAAAAACATTTGTAGACATTGCAATCATTATTTGTCTCATAAGAATTGAAGCTCATTGAATATACAACACTAAAGATGCATTTTTGGATCAAACTAAGTCCAGTTCTTATGTATTTCTGAAGTTTAAAAAATCCCTTGCTTGTAAAGCTTTCGTGTTGGAAAACACCGTGGTTGTGCATGATACCCGTTGTGACGTGCAGCTAAACGTTTCATTGCGCGTCCGAACGCCCGCGTTATTCAGTTTGACCGCCGCTCCAAAAATGTCGGGCGCGCTCGCGTTGACGTTCGCGTAAAACGTGCTGCTAAACCTCTCTATTGCCGAGTCGTGTGCGTACCCCGTGGGCATGAAACCAAACATTGACGATATGAGATGACATGGGATATAGTATGGATATGTGCCATGGAGACGTACGTGCGATGTATGTTCGGGTCAAGTCTAGTCAGCTCGTTTAGTGTCTGTGCAACGTGCGTTTAGATGACAGAATGGTGAACGCTCTGCGTCTGATCCGTGCGCGCTCATTAAATTACTAGGGATCTATTTTTAGATCATTTGGCTAATAACGAACAGTGCTATTTCATAGAGCTGCTTAACGGTTAGCAGAAGAGTTGGGCTTACTATATAGCAGCAAGATTTGTTAACATTGCATGTGTAAAGACATTAGCCTATGAACTAGTGTGTGAACCAGAAATATGGCAAATGACACCACACTGTAGAATATTCAGTTCGGTATTTCAACTGCGCATGTGCACAATGATTCTTTTTTCCCGACTGACCCGCCTGACCTAATGCGCGCGTGTGAACGCAAAAGGTGTTCGCACAACGCGCGCGTGTTAAATTCAATCAAAATGGGCGTGCGCCTAATAACATGGTGTGACATTACGTCGGCAATTTTATCCCGAATAACCTTCGACCTTTGAGATACCGAACTGGCTTATTGTATGTCAGTAACTTCCAATGACCGCACTACTATAATGTAGTCCAAGCCTGTATTTTTTATAAGAAACCGTCAAATAAAATTTAAAATATGTATTGACTGCAAGGTGATTACAGAGTGTTTGCACAAGGTGCTATTTATTACGTTTTAAAGCATCTTTGGTGTTTATTATTATAATAATAATAATAATAGTAATAATAATAATAATAACGAGAGCTATATGTCTGTTTCCTAAACAGAACATAGGGCTTTTCCATATTATTTGCTATAATGTCACTTAGAATATTGCCTACTAATGAGAAATTCGACTACCCACCAAGTTTCGTAACAATCCGACGGATCTACCAATTTATATGTGTCTACAAATTACGCCTTTAATAACGTCATTATGATGTTCCACATCAATCGCCTCTATTTTTTACATATTATTTATGACCTAACAAACTTATTTCAAAAAGAATTTCGAAAGTAGTTTGTTCTGTTGACGGGATATGGCTTACAGATTCAAGAACGTAACCATGTTAAAATCATATTCAATTACCGGCCTTTTAACATACCAGGTTTCACCCTAATCGGTCCAACAACTGTCTAGATATGGCCCCTTTTAAAAACGCACCTTTAAGGTGACGTCACGTGACACATAATGACATCATCATGACGTCACTTCGGATTTTGCATGCTAGTGACAATATCTGCCTACCCACCAATTTTTGTGACGATCGGACCTACCCTTATATGTGTTTCAAAGAAGCACATTTTTGATGACGTCATGATGACGTCACAAATTTTTCACATTAATATGTAAGTATCTATGAGCTAACAAACCTATTGCAAAAAGAATTTCGAAATTAGCATGTTCAGTTGATGAGATATGGCTTAAGGGTTCAAAACTTTAAAAATTACTGCAAAATCGCATGATGACGTCATTATGACGTCACGTCGATTTTCATCTATAACACAAGCCGGTCCACCAACAAACCAAGTTTGAGCTCAATCGCACGTACGGTTCTCTAGATATAGGCCCTTCAAAAACGCACTTTTGAGATGACGTCACGTGCCACGTGATGACGTCATCATGACGTCAGAGTAATAGGCACTACTTCGGTATAGGGTCCAAGTCTATGCAAACTCTCATTAAGATTGAAGTCTGTTTAATGGCAAAAGTGGCGGCGAGAATAAAACGTGTGCTTTGTCTATGGCATTTTTGATAGAAGAACAAGAAGGAGAAGAAGAAGCAAAAAAGAAATCAGAACAAAAACAATGGCTTTTCCGAAAAATTTCGGAAAAGCCAATAATAATAATAATAATACTACAGGTTCTTATATAGCGCTTTTAGCAAGATCAAAGCGCTTTTATACAGATATTATTACCCCTGGTCATCGGGCCCATTAATGATTCCTGAAACCTTCTCAGCTCCCTGGGGAGTATACAGCCCCGGCTGCTATTTTAAGCGCACACGGGCTAATCAAACACATAACCATCACTGCCTTCACAGGTACCCATTTACTCCTGGGTGGAGAGAAGCAACTTGTGACAAAGTGCCTTGCTCAAGGACACAAGCATAGAAAGAAATCATAACGGTTGTAGTACTTAAAATCTAATAGTGTGTGTTTAATTATTTTTTTGTATAAAATATAATAGTCATGTTGCATTTTTTTGTTTATGACAGAGTTGAGGAAGCATCCGGCTAAACTCAACCACCATCAGAAGATTGGTCTCAGGTAAGACAAGAAATTCATGTTTGCAAGTTCAGTTGTGTCAAACCGCGGCTATACACGTCAACCGGGTCCAATGGGTTAAGACATCTGTACTAGTAAGCAGGAGGTCATGGGTTCGAGTCCCACCCGAGTAAGCCTGTGAATTTGTTTCCCACAGGCTCTGGGAAAGCACTGAGCATACAGTGCTTCATACACTACGTCGGGAGAAATCTCGCTTCTAATTTACATCATGACCAAGGCAAATTCCATCTTCACAGTAGCTGGGTTGTTACTTGCTGTGAATCCATCAAGATCCCTGCAAAACCAGGTGATGGATTTTTGGGTAGATTTTGGAGGGTAGGCGTTAATGGAAATCACGCTGATTAACCCTTTAGGCATTTTGAGGACTTTGAGAAGCGCATCCCCCGTGCCGAGATGGAGCAGCTGGAGACATTCATCAAGGCCCAGATTGAAGATCTCGATCCGGACTACATCGCTACGATCTGCGGTAGCTATAGAAGGGGGGCGGTGTCCAGCGGTGACATTGATATCCTACTGACACACCCAGAGTACACTTCCAAAGATGAAAAACAGGTATGCGAAGATGAAGACTAAGGGAGGAGTGGTTAATCTGTAGTCGGGCCAGGCCTTTGAAAAGCCTAGCCATGCCCGGGCCTTCTGGCTTTTACTCTTGCTATTGTGAGCCACAAATCACCTAACAATAGAGCATCAACTAATCAATAAAGCCTGGCCTCTGCCAGGCCAGGCCTGGTTGTAGCCCCTCCCACACTAATCTGTACCCATTCACGGCTGGATCAAAAGATGCCTCAGCTGTCAGTCAAGTCTGGGTGAACAATGGGAGCCGGCTGGACTCCAGAATTAATGGGCGGTTTATTGTGTACAATCAGGGGATTATAGAAGCCCAAAGGCCCGGGCGTTCCAGGGGCTTGGCCAGGCTTTTCAACGGCCTGGCCTGACCACAGATTAACCACTCCACCCTAAATGATGTTGACTGAACAGGAGAACGGGTTATCGGATATTAAGAAACCAACACCCACAAATCGTTCGCAAACAGGATTTTCACTCCCTGTTATCTGGGGAGTGGATGAAAAAACAAGAACGAAGATGGCCAACAGCCATGACAGTGAAGGACATTCGTATATCCTCGAATCCTGAAACGTTTTTTTCGAATAAGAGAAGTTGCAGCAAAGATAAATATCGGATCAGCTGTTTTTCAATTTGTCTTCTTCATCCGAAGAATCAAACAACGTGAAAGCTGCGCAGATTGTTTTGACTTTTGCTGCCTTGTTCATGGGCGTCGGCATCTTGAATGGCGCCACTGAGCACTTTGGCATGCACTTCCTGGCTTGTACCTAGATGCAGAACAAAAAGCTATGTTAAAAGCTTTTTCCATCATTCTATATCTCTCGAACTCTTTGCCTGGTGCATGTTTCCCTTCATCTTACGATGCAATGCGTACTTCCATTGGTCAATGTTCACAATATGTGATGCGATCATGCAAAATCAGTCGGAACTCGGCAATCCCTGTTTTGAGATATGGGCCAAAATATGTTCGTAGTGGAAAAATCAAAATTTACTCTATTTTTTACAAAAACGGAAGGGCATTCTTCTTTCACATGAAAATATGACATGTATTATAAATTGCTAAAAATGACTCGATTATAAAAGTACTGTAACTTTAAACTTGATTTTCTCAGTTTCTTTCTATTTAATGTGCCGGTGTTCAAATATTTGTAACTTTTTAACCAAAGGTCGTATTCACATGGGGTTTTCATCACTGATATGGAGCTTGAAGTACGCTACAAATGAATATGTAAAAATCCTAAAATTGACCAGGGCCTACTTGAGACTGATTTTGCTTGATCGCATCACATATAGCTCGCAATTCAAAATGAAGGCTGTATGTTGATGTGTGCAGTACAGCTTCAACTGGTGAAGTTGACCGGATATTTAGCAGCTTATTTAAATTTTCTCCATTATTTTTGTCTCCTTCCGCAATCATAAAAAGATATCTGTTTGTCCCTCTACAGCCGGAGTTACTTCTGTAACTGATGAAGTTGTCCGGATATTTAGCAGCCCATTTAAATTTTCTCCATTATTTTTGTCTCCTTCCGCAATCATAAAAAGATATCTGTTTGTCCCTCTACAGCCGGAGTTACTTCTGTCTGTTGTCAAGCAGCTAGAGAAGTCTACGCTGGTTACAGACAACATCTCTCTCGGAGAAAGCAAATTCATGGTGGGTGAGATTTCGGTCCAGAAATGTTTATAAGCAATTTACTGGGCAAGGAAACGGATTAGGAAAACAAAATTAAGGCATCTTAGGGGAAGGTGAGTTGGTCTCACCGACTGTGGAAGTTACCCCGCCTGGGTCTATTAGTCAGAAAATTGGGAATTTTGGAATTTGTCTGCAGGACTGAAGGCAGAAAATTGGGGATTTGGGAATTTGTCTGCAGGACTGCAGGCGGAAAATTGGGGATTTGGGAATTTGTCTGCAGGACTGAAGGCAGAAAATTGGGGATTTGGGAATTTGTCTGCAGGACTGCAGGCGGAAAATTGGGAGTTTGGGAATTTGTCTGCAGGACTGAAGGCGGAAAATTGGGGATTTGGGAATTTGTCTGCAGGACTGAAGGCGGAAAATTGGGGATTTGGGAATTTGTCTGCAGGACTGAAGGCGGAAAATTGGGGATTTGGGAATTTGTCTGCAGGTCTGAAGGCGGAAAATTGGGGATTTTGGGAATTTGTCTGCAGGACTGCAGGCGGAAAATTGGGAGTTTGGGAATTTGTCTGCAGGACTGCAGGCGGAAAATTGGGAGTTTGGGAATTTGTCTGCAGGACTGAAGGCGGAAAATTGTGAATTTTGGAATTTGTCTGCAGGACTGAAGGCGGAAAATTGGTAATTTGTCTGCAGGACCGCAGGCGGAAAATTGGGAATTTGCAGGATTGCATTGTTTGTAGACTCGACTGACACTGTACAGTCGAGAACCAGGAACTCATTCAAGTTTGAACTTTGTAAAATGTTCCGACAGTAATGTTTCTGCAAATACAGTACATTGCAATTGAAAGTTAACACTGGGAATGGGAACGGGAAATTTTGCGAAAAGAATTCGCAGTCGCATTGTCATTCGCATTTCGCATGCACCTTCCCCCCCCCCCCCGCTCTGCGAATTCAAGTGGGAAATTATTTTTACACTTTTGAGAAAAGGCATGACATTTTTTTCCCCATGTTGTGAAATGAAAATTAATTCCCTGAGAAGAGAAAAAGTGTGAAGAGAAATTTCAATTCCCAGAAAAATACTGTGAGCGCCCAGCTCCCCCGCCCCCGTCGCCGCCCCTGTCGCCGCCCCTGTCGCCGCCCCTATGGAGAGAGCCCTGGCTGCACCACTGCTGGGTGACAAACATGTGATAAGCATGGGTGAGGTTTCTCCACATTTTTCCTGATTTCAGGAGAGACGTCTTCCAGATTTCCGGAAGATTGTTTGGTCTGGAAATTATTTTGAATCATTCCAAAATCTGACCTCTGCAACCTGAAACAGTCTTCTTTTAATTCTGATGACCCTATTTAAAAAAAAATTGAATTGTATCTTTTGGTAGAAAATGCAGTTTTCTTTAACCCTAACCCTCCAGGGTACTTTGGCTAGAAACCCTGCCAGACGCATCAGATTGCATACTTTGTCACATTGACTTGTGTGCAGAGTGCAGCAAGGTCAAGCTGTCACCACAGATGCACTGTGCTGCGTCTGGCAGGGTTAGGGTTAATGCATTTTTCAGCAACGCCATACAAATGAAATGCCTGCAAATGTGTCAGTTTCCTCAAATCTCACCTCGGGGTAAGATGCCTGTGCATGTGGGAGTGAGGTTGTCTGTATGTGACCCTCTAGCATATTGAGGAATGTCTCCCAAGTTTGAATTACCGAAATTAACATGCCAGAATAAAGAGGAATTAATGGAGTTTCTGATTATATACCAAATTTGTCCCTGTACCTTCTTCCAATCTGAAAATATGACATCAAAGGAAGAAGACTTTCCTGTGACTCTGCAGAAAACATTAGGAGGAAACGGCTTTGAAGAAATCACGCGGTGCATGTGCCACCAGGGTTACCATGAAGATATTAAATTATTTAAAAACGTTATCCTTTTGGTTTTTTTTTTTAAATCAAATTGCACATGGAGATTTAATGATACCAAAGCCTGAACAAAAATACCGGAAAACTCAAGATTTTTTACGAAAACATGACTTCATATGATGATTACTCGAAAAATGGTCTTGGGGAACATTTCTCATTATGCTCCAGAGGGTGATATAAAGTATGACCCTTGATAAAACATATTTGCAAACATTCAAAAACAAAACTACTGAATTATTACAAAATACCGTAGTAGAATGTAAGTGAATAGCAGTCTCAGGCATCCTGTGAAATTATTTCAAGAAAAGTGGACATTTATATTGTTTTCCGATTGTTGGCCGACAATCGTTGGAAATGGTCTAGTTCCCTGACCTGATAATTTCCTGACTCTATAAATTGCTCCGTTTTGTCTAAAGTAGGGTCAGGGAACCAGACTACTAGAATAGATTTTTTGTTCTCTCTGTTTTCCCAGCATCTATGCACACAGAACTTTAAACAGGTCAGTGTTACAGTATTTGCTAGCACGCTATAAAACACTAACCCTCAAATCCATTTATTTCTGAAAATTACAGCAAAAGCAATTGATGTATACTCCCTTTAAAATCTATTCATTTGATGTCCTTGTGGGTCCCAGGGGGTGTGTCAACTACCTCGGGAGGAGGATGAAGACGAAGACCATTTATTCCGACGCATCGATATCCGCATCATCCCTAAGGACCAGTACTACTGCGGTACGCTGTACTTCACTGGCAGCGACATGTTCAATAAAGACATGCGGGCCAAAGCGATCGAAGCTGGTTTCACCCTCAATGAGTACACAATCAGACCCATGGGAAGCACAGGTGGGTACCGGGTAGAATTCTCTTAACAGCGGACATTTGGAGTACTGTATGAAATGATGTCCAGAGCTACAGCTGTGGTAGTAGAGGGGGAAAGATTTTACTTTAATACCCCCACCACGATCGGTCAAGAAGAGCATCATCTTGGAAAATAACCAACCGTCCGTGATAAAAACCATCTAAACATGTGGCACAACCTGTTATTTCAAGATTTTTGTCAGCAAAATCCAATAAAAAAACGAAGCAGAAATTAACGTGCATGTGAACACTTTGAGTGACCATACCAATTCAAGGACATCTAACACAGAAACACAAACTTTCTTTCCCTATATTGCCCAAAATTTCCTGACTAAAATTGAAGTGTTGCATCAAGTGTTTGAACAATTATGAACACAAATAGATGGGTTTTTAAAGCAAGATTTTGCTGTTCCTGACTGATGTTGGTGGGGGTATAAAAACCGGGGTATATAACCCATCCCTCTCTCAGGGCCAAAATGGAGCCAAAACCTATCAAGTGACGGGTTGAAACACACACAAGCTGTGAGAGTTGGTGGGTAGATTTTTTGATAGGCTGTGATAGTTATAACTATAGGAGGGTTGAAGTAAAATCTTTCCAGTCCGGGTATCGTCCGTTCTACAGAGCCGGCTGCATGCTCCGATGCGAACGTCTGATATATACTTACAATGTATACGTGCGTGCAGCACACCAGCCAATCGGACTTCGTCAAGTCATTTTTTGGCAGGATTGGTCGATAGCTGTCAGCTGATGCGGCAGATTGCATCAATGAACATGGGGGCGTCCACAAAATGAATGCTACCATTTCTTGTTGCTGGTCAAAATCGGGACGTGTAGGTCGGGACGGGTTTGTCTTGCATAATGAATTGCGGAATCTGCAGGCATATCAGTCGTTCGTTGCACAAATGTCTATACTACAGCTATGACTTACTCTCTATCAGTATTTTTTTTTTGGGGGGGGGGGGATTTTCTTTACTGAAATCACCGAATACAAGGCTAAAAGCCACTCTGGGTAAATGGTTACAATCAGAGGTAGTGGGGCCGGCGACATTTCGAAATGACCAACCCTACCACCCTTAGGGTTTTCCTGGGCCCAGATCGAAATAGAGGATAATTCTTCAGCAGATTCCAGAGAAATTATCCCAATTTACAGACCCGAGCGGGGTAACTTTCACCATTGGTGAGAGCAACTTACGGCTCCATGCTGATGTGCCCCTCCAGCAACTGTTCCTTGTGAGTCAAGGTGCCAATGACATCCATGGCCGTGAAATTGTGTGCCAAGATTTGAGGGTATACTCCTTCAGAAACTTGGTTGTGGAATATGGCACCTGTTTTTGTACAACCAAACTCCTTGTCTTCTCATTGTGCAGGCATCGCTGGGGAGCCATTACCGGTTCAGAGAGAGAAGGATGTGTTTCAGGTCATCGGTATGGCGTACAAGAAACCATCGGAGCGAAACATGTAGACGGGTACACTCCACCAGATGCTAATGTCACAGGAATTGTTCAATTTTTCTTGAAACCCAACTATAAAGCTAATACGTTTTTAAAGGTGCTACGGTTATGTTCATGCTTTTGGGGTGCTTCGTGCTGAAAAAAAAAGATTGAATTGCTAATTTTTAGTTTGTTGGCATAAGTTATGAGCTTTTTAACCCCAACTCCCTAAGCATTTTTACAAGAAGCCTCCCTCAACCCGTCAAATTCCAACACCATGTTTGACTGTTGCTGGTTAACAATCCCCAACCTGTCAAACTCCAACAGCCCGCTTGCCATGAGAAGTGGGGGACACACAGTACCCATCCCGTCAAAATCCAACTATTGTGTATTCATGTGCAAAATATTCAAGTCGTAGTTGTGCAACATACATTATTCAATGTATGTGTTCCTTAGAAGTATTATGTAAGACACCATACAAGCTGTTTATTCCATGTCAAACAAAACAAAACAAAACAAAACATACAACCACACACACATGCAAGTGTGTAAATACCTGCAATCGTGGACCTATTGTTCATCTTTTGTTTATACCTTAACTTTTTCGGAAGGCCTCCCATATGTTTTGTACACGATTTTCATTCGTGGACCTTGACACAATCGTGGACCCTATTGTCCTCTTTGTTAAAGGTCCACGGTTTGAATAGCTATACAAACTCACCCAGCTCTGTTTCACATACGCAGTGTGGACATTCCTTTAAATTCGTGTAGTTCAGAATTCTCCGTCAAAATGCTAATTTTTCTTGCACCCAGAAAAAATGTTCAACCCCAATTTTTGACAGTGACCCCCTGAAGTAATTCCCTTCCTTCTCCCACGGATATTACCCTAACCCCATTTTGCCTCTGAAGCCCTTTTCCAGAGAGCGAAACACTATGTGAACCTGACCCAGGTCCAGGTCCACATAGTGTCTCTCATCATCTATTGTTCACGCCAAAATCTTTTATTCACAGGTCCACACAGTGTATGCACCGCTAACTCACCCAAATGCGTATCCACTGTCGAACGCGGCCGTCCTATTGTTCCCTCTTTTGTTTGTTCCTCAAACTTTTTCGGAAGGCTCCCATAGGTTTTGTACACGATCTCAATTGCGGACGATATTGTTCTCAGGAATTTGTCGTCCGCGGTTTGAAATCCCCAACACGTTCACATGCAAGTCGTACTTTCCTATACTCGTGAGGACAATGCTTTGTTTCTTATTCTTCCTTTAATATAACCCAACCCCATAGACTAAAGCACGTATCTTTACGTTCGAGGACCGATTTTAATAAAAGACCGACTCTCGAGGACAAGAAAGATACTTTTGTATTTTCTTTCTCCTGTCTGTCCTCGAACGTAGTACAATACAAGAGCATAGATGTGTAAATACCGGCAATCCCAGACTCCCTAGTGTCCCTCTTTTGTAAGGCCTCCCATATGTTTTGAACACGAATTTTAATCGTGGACCCTTTGTCTACGCCCTAACTCTTTTGTCCCTAGTCCACGATTTGCCGATATTTACATATTTATCCCAACACCAGAGCTCTATGGCCATTGCTCCAGCCAAAATCCAAGACTAACTGCGCAGCTACAGATCCAATACCACATCAAGCATACACAGTACCTAACCATTAAATTTCAACAAAACCTGGTGTTGGAGTTTGTCTGGATGGGGATTGTTAGGGTTAATGAAATTCCACACAAAAATTGATGAACGATAAGTGACAGAATTAGGAGTGGGTTCCTACAGTACTTACATTAATGTATATATATTCACGCAAGCACATACAAAAATATACATAGGAAGGTTAAATTGAGTGCTTTTTTTTTTTGGGTTAAAAACTTTTCATCTATAATTCGTTAGGGGTAAATCCATTACATTGAAATTTTCAGTCTGGGCACAGATTTATTAAATCAACTCGTAAACCACCTCAGGATTTAGGAACGATCTGCTCTTGGTGCAAAACAAGTCAAAATGTGATCATACCAACAGTCTAATTATACGTTATTCTCTCTTCACTATGTAAAGAAAAGTGGCAGGAGTGGGATTTGAACCTGCGACCTCTGGAATACCGTACTGGTGCTCTACCAACTGAGCTATCTTGCCTTATGTTGGCAGTCTCCCAAATGATCACAAAGCTAACAATGATGACCACTCATTGTGTATCTTTGTAATGGTTCATTTTTGTATGTTTTATTCATTCCCATTGTGGTTTCTCGTCCTGGTAGAAAAAGACGAGAGTTATGGCCAGTATTGTAGATCCTTAAATTTGTTTTGAAGTAATAGAAAATATTTCACAATGCCTGAATAAATCCCTGATCGCATTGAATTATTCGTACCAACGCACAGCGCCGCAAAAAAGAAGTTCTATTCAACAGAACTTCCATAATTCCGGTGGCGCTACACCACGGCTGTCATTCACACAAAATGGTGGAAGATGTTCGCGAATCACCATTTGTTCTCCTAACAGATTAGATGAATTTGCAACACATGCAGGGAGGGACACCAATTGAGCTTTAACTGATTCCGAACTGGACAACTTTTGTTTGGGACTGAGAAGGGAAAAAGGCGTTGTCTAAAACAATTAATGTTTCACATTAGTGCAATGGAAAGAATAGTTTTATTCGGTGACAGATGGAACATTCCATCTGGCTCCTCGTGAAATTATTCTTACCATTACACTCGTAAAAATTCATTTTGTTTACTATTAAGTAATGTAGCCAAAAATGTATTGTATTCAATTTTTCCTTTTGGCGAAGTAAAAATGCATTTTTTAGTTTCTTTCAATACCGTTTAAAGTAGTCCAGTCTTTGTTCATATTTCTTGTTTTTAAAAGTGAAGCCTGTCAAAATCATTACCCCGGAAAGAAACCACAGGTTAAGACACACTTCTGAGAGAATAAGTTTTAAATTTTATTTCAGATATGCAAAGTAGTTCTATTGTTTGGCCAACAAAATGGTCAAATTTGAAAGCAAGATTGCTACTACAAATATGACTCAAAAATGCATCAATAACTTCCGGTTTGATGGCGTCATCAGGGATCGAAATATCCACTGGACCG
Organism: Hippasteria phrygiana; assembly: GCA_037893225.1. NCBI lineage: Eukaryota > Metazoa > Echinodermata > Asteroidea > Valvatida > Goniasteridae > Hippasteria > Hippasteria phrygiana. Next base: position 1,395,576 of record JAZGUH010000040.1, on the reverse strand, counting down.
AGTCCAGTAAACTCTTGACTCAACTAGTCCGGTGGTCTAGTGATTTTTTTTCATACACTGTGTGAAATGCTATCATTAAAGTTTTTTTCTTCTAAATCTGGTGAACTGAAAAAGCCCCATAATTTCTGGAATGGCTATTTTTAGTTTTGAGGCAGAGAGTTTCAATCAAAACAGCATTTCTAACCCCTCCCCCAACAAAGTCGGCAAAGGAAAAAAATCGAAACAGCACACTCATTCAAAACACTGTTCTTATTTTTACCATTGGCCTTGTGAAATACCTTCTGGTCTAGTAAAAATGTTGCGCTACAATCCCAGCTGTCTAGTCGATTTTTACCTGAAATTCGACACATGGGCATCATATTGAAACTTTACAGAATAATTTATTGTCCACTTTGGTAAGTGAATTTCATATTTGAAAAAAGTACTTTCTTTCATGTGATGACATCAAGCAAATATTTCCATTTTCTAATTGGTTGCACTTCTAGTAACAGTGGAAGTAAAGGATCAAGCGAATTTGTGTCTGGGAATCAAAAATGTCGCCCAATGTCTACCAGATCTGTTATAGTTGTAAACATTTCCTCCAATTTCAATATGATTTTTGCATGGGCCCAACCCCTTGAGTACGGTTATTTACAGGGGGTGCAGGGTGTCGCGCCAGCTCTGGCAGTCAAGCGTAACATCCAACAATGGATTGAAACTGCACCATTTGGCGTCAATTCACTTGTAATTTAATATCTGATGACATCAGCATCAAGATTTGTGTTGGTACTAGGTTTCATGCACTGATCTCTATGTAGACTGGATAGCGCATCGGCTGTTCGAGTTGAGGCCACCGTCCGCCATGTTATCACTCCCAATACAACATGTTTTCCAAGCTTGTCCCCAGCGTCTCCTTACATAGCGATTAGGAGTGGTAATATGGCAGGTGCTGGCTTCAGTTGCTTGTACAGCGCGCAATTGCCAATGAGCTATCCAGTTTATATAGAGATCAGTGGTTTCATGTTTATCCCATGAACCGTTTAAATTTGAACTTTCTCTTAGCATTTAAAAAGTGCCTAACTTTGACCTTCCGGTAACATCGGAAGTAAAGGTCAGACGACTTTGCCCTCGGAGATAAAAAATACAGATACAATAGGGGCAGTTTTCTAAAAATGATGTTATCCCTGAAGGTAAGTTAACAGTTGCCCGTCTGTTAAAAGTATGCGTCCCTAGAAAGCAATTTCTCCTTGCAGAATGACAGTAGCTCTTCCGAGTAGATCCACACGCCCATCATCACGCACAGTCATTTGAATATCTCCGCCCCTCTTAGAACACTGACGAGCTGAAACAGAGAAACAGATAATGATAAAATGCCACGAGGCCGAATGGGACATGGACGCACTACATTTTCTGTGTTCCACGAATTTATCTTCAAGCACAATATAGATGGAACACGCGCGCGTATCAATAATAGTTTGTGTTTTGCATATAGCGCAATATGGCATATTATACAACACCTGAATAAATCCCCGCCATCCGATTGGTGGATCATCGATCACATGCATTGAATTATTTGACCCATCACACGACGTGAACCCGGTGCGCGCGCATTGATAGAACCAAAAGAACTTCCCTAATTTCACGGTCACTATTGGTGGCGCTACAACAGGGCTGTCATTCACACAGCATGGCGGTCGAGTTTCCTGAACTGCCGCGGTTTGTTCTAACAGACGACGAAATATTGGAACTCGTAGGCGATGCTGACGCTCCAAATACAAAGAGACAAATCAAATATGCAGTGAAACGATTACATGAATTTGCAAGACACGCAGGAACAACAATTGAAGCTTTAACTGATTCCGATCTCGACAATTTTTTGTCGCAGTTTCATGCGGGACTGAGAAGGTAAATGGCACGTTGTACACCAAGAAATCCATGCATGCAATCTGTCGGATTTATTCAGGCGTTGTATAAAACAAATAACGAATGTTTCACATTCGTGCGATGGTAAGAATAATTTCATTCGGTGACAAGTTTAATGGAACATTCAATCTGTCACCTCATGAAATTATTCTTACCATCGCACTCATAAACATTCATTATTTGTATAATATCACACCGACAGTTGCCATGGATCGACCAATCAGGATCGAGGATTCAAGTTTGCTTGAAGATAATGGATGTACACATAGTCACAGGCTTTTATTGATGGCATTATGCATATTAGTTTAGTAATCAAACAAACCACAAGTGTGTATGATTTTGGTAAACCTTTCCATAAAGTGCAGTGTGAACAGGACTTAATACACAGGGTCAATGCAAGGACTACGTCTGAAAGTGTGTGATTTGTCCATTTATGATCTATAGATACCCACCATAGAGCTCCTTCTTGCCTAGTTGCTCTGACCAATAGGCTGCCAGGACGGTGTGTGCAGAACCTGATGCATTTGTAAGATAAATATCAAATATCTCTCAGGTATATTAATTGGCTGGCAGTATGCATGCACCTGAGAGGCTTATAGGCCTTGCCCTTTCGTTACCAATGTCAAGTTTACTCTAGGGCTGTTCATTTTCAAATAATTTAGTATTTGATTATTCGATCAAGTTTTTTTTTTACCCATCAGTTGCGCGCAAAGCACGCCAGTGTTTAACGTGCGGCGATTGATATTGTTGACTGCCTGATTGACCTGTTTATTGTATGCGCCTGTTGTATCCGGATCATTACGGCTGCGTATTATGGTATAACATTCTCATAACAAGAAACCAAACTCCAGCCTGCGTTTTTGCAGTAATTATTTTATATGTGGGAAGGGGACATTAAACCAATGTCAACAAAAATGAGGCATTTCACACTGCTAAGTGACCTAACCCATATCTGCCGATCTACGGGATATCCCGTAGAACGCACAAAGGCTGAAGGCTGAAAGTGCCGACCTACGTGAAATCCCGCAGCTATTTTTTAGATCTTAAGCAATACCTCATTGTGAATGTTCTTTTGACATGAGCAACACAATGTAACAAAACATATATCAGAATAAAGGTAATGTTATACTCTTTCCAACAGTATACAGTTTGTTGAGGTTTGATTTCTTGCAAAGCTGTAAATTAGGAATAAGTATCAGGATACCAGTCAGTAATTGTGTGTGAGTCTTAAGGGCTTATAGGCACAAACACTGTTTATGTGAATTAACCAGTCAGGCGGATATGTGTTAACTGTTCTATTAAAATAGCATGAGAGTCGTATCTGTACGTGCATATTTTTTTTTAGAATATTCAAACAGGCAAACAGGTATTCGAATATTTGATTGAATGACTAAATATTCAAATATTCGGGACAGGCCAAATACTACTTACCAATGTTGAGTTTTCTCAACAAGGAAACCACACACCAGATATATTCACCATGTTTCAACAACCTAGCTACAGTGCCTTATTTTGGTGTGTTTTTGCTGTTCATGCATGATCCTTATACTAACAGAAAGAGCTCGTTCTGACCTTTCTAATGGTGCTATCAAATTCAAGTGTCCCCATTATAATATTTTGAGAGAACTCTATTCAGTTTCCCGTTTGATAAAGTTGGCCAGAAGAGAAAACACCATAAATTTAGTATTTTAGCAGTTTTTTTACACCATATGAGGGAGATATTTACACACATTTTCCTCTTCAATCAACTGTTTGAAAATAAAACCAAGGATTTGTATTTATAAAAAAACAAACCTGGGAATTGGAGATATTTGTCGTATAAAATTGTATAAAATCGAAGCAGTTTCCTCGATCTGTATGGATGATATTATTCCTGCTTCAAGAGGAATCTTAATTCCTACCTCTTGTATCTTTGATTCTTTTTCGTTTTGTAGCTCCATACCTTGAGTGACTTTAACCCTAACTACCCCAAGCCTTACAAACTCCAACAGCAGGTTTTGTCTAATTTTGATGGGTTCAGTACTGTAGGGCCTTGGCACCATTACTTTACATGGAGCTATGATGCCCCAATTTGTCCAAGTCCAAAGAATGTGCCATAGATTTACTGCACAGTGTTGGATTTTGACAGGTTGAGGAAGCCTCCTGGTAAAAATGCGTAGGGGGTTAGGGTTAAGCCTTGTTTGGGGCGAAACTTACATAACAAAATGTATTACCTGTGACCGGATCCTCAGGTATCCCGTTCCATGGCGAGAAATACCTGGAGATGAAATCGTACTGCCTGCCGTCTGCATCAATGGCTCCGTTGTCACAGTTACCCTTCAGAGTCACACTAACTCCTCCGACATGGGAAGCATTGGGGGCAGCCATCATGGCCGCACAGTCTGGCTTCAGACTCTCCAAAGTTTCTCTGTGTATATACAAAAATTGATACATAGGAGTGTGCATTTACGAGTAGTAAATTGGGTACCCGGGTACCCGTTGAAGAAAGCCAATCTTAAATCTCGGAAACTGCTGTTTATGTTGTTTGTATTTAGTATTAAAAAGGCAACATGTTAATACCACCACATTGGTGCTTCAATGCAGCAAGATGCAAGTGTGTATACAGTGAGCTCTATAGCTTTACGGTGTAAAGTGCATTTTCGCAAGCGTTTTGTTTTTCCCATGTACCCTGGTTTTTATTTTGAAAATTCGCCACAAATGACATTTAGAAACCTTCTCTTTCCTTGTCTGAGAAATTACGGGTACTCAATCCCATAAGAATGGAGTGGTTAATCTGTGGTCGGGCCAGGCTGTTGAAAAGCCTGGCCAAGCCCCTGGAATGCTGGGGCCTTTGGGCTTCTATAATCCCCCCCCCCCCCCCCCCCCCCCGATTGTACACAATAAACTGCCAATTAATTCTGGAGTCCAGCCAGCTCCCATTGTTCACCCAGACTTGACTGACAGCTGAGGCATCTTTTGATCCTGCCATGAATGGGGACAGTGTGGGAGGGGCTACAACCAGGCCTGGCCTGGCAGAGGCCAGGCTTTATTGATTAGTTGATGCTCTATTGTTAGGTCATTTGTGGCTCACAATAGCAAGAGTAAAAGCCCGAAGGCCCCGGCATGGCTGGGCTTTTCAAAGGCCTGGCCCGACCACAGATCAACCACTCCTCCCTAATCTGGAACCGGTTCCTGACATTAAGGGTTGGGTGCTCTGGTACCCTGTTCGGATGCACAGCCCTAGTACATGTATAATGGTATCAAAACTTTGCACACCCAATATTTTGGAGGCATGCAGTGTATGTATCGATTGCTGCCGTTAAACATGTCCGAAATATGGCAAAGAAACTTATCATCACTATTTGTCAGAGAGCCCCAGCCCCAAATTTCAAAAAAGAAGTTACCCTTCTATCTGGGTACCCGTTTCTGAAAAATATTTCAACACAAAAGTAGTAAATGTGAGATCCTCTCCCCCAAGCCACTATACTCGGTCATAAATAGATACTTTAGCCCTCCTATACTTATAACTATCACAGCCTATCAAAATCTCTAAACACCAACTCTGACAGTTTGTGTGTGTTTCAATCTGAAATTTGATAGGTTTTGATCTGTACAGCAGCTGGGTCGATTTTGGCCCTGAGAACAGGAGGGTTAGAGAAATTAAGTGTGTTTACAAAAACCCTAGCTCAACTGCCAGGGTGTTCACTCGCCGTTTTGCTCCGAGCGTCAGGAGAACAACGTCTAGTTCATCTTGAACCCATGGTGTATGGGTATCTCAATTTGCACTCTTCGCACCATGCAAAGCCTCCAATAACATATGATGCACGATATGGGGCAGAGCGAACCCCCCCTCTTTTGTGTTCCCGGAATCTCAGGAATTCTTTTTAGAAGTCTAGGGGGATGTGTTAGGTAACAATAGTCTGGAGAGTGTATAGGGTATAGGGACAAAAAGGGGGGTACCCCTCTGCCCCATATCGTGCTGGGTATATCCAATAACATTAATTTCAATTGTTCTTCAGAAAATGGTAGTTTCAGAAGAGGGTGTCAAACCCCAGAGAACAATTAGTTCTCGGGGAAACCCCCCCGACATCAGGCACAGTGCAATGGGCAAGAAATGTACAGGAATCACCAGAGGTGGGAGGCAAGGCAAAAAAAACCACTCGGTCTACTTAAAATCTTAAATATGGACAAGAGCCATAGGCGCATTCCTGCATGTACTCAATCCATTCATGTTTCAACTGTGGGTGTGTTCGAGTAGCTCACCCGGGTCGACTCGGGTCAGCCACCACAGACCCTGCTGGAATTATGTCGCACGCATAAGTCCGATTACCCACAGATTCTACTGGAGCGAGGAATTAAAAATGGCTGACCTCAAGGGCGATTCTGTTCCTCTAAGAGAACAAAATCCACTTTTAAGTTATTGGACTTGGCAAACTAGATTGCGACATTAAAAACCAACAGGTGTGCGTAGATAGAGGGCAGGTTTTTTTTTTTTTTTGGGGGGGGAAATTTCGGGTAAAACGCAACACGAAAATAAAGATGGCGAAAACCGCACTGATTCGCAAAACACCAACTGCAAAACACATAAGAAAATTGCATTTTCTACAACAAGAAACTGTTCAAAATTACAAAAAAAAATGATGTCAGAATTGAGAGAAGTATACTTTAGGTCGATAAATTCATTTTGGAATGATAAAAACAACCTTGGATCAAATATAAAGAGGGGTCCGTAACCACACAATCGTCGACTCGAGTGCTTGGTGACATCAACAGGAGAGGGCGTTTGAGCGTTCTATTAGCCCAGCTCTCGTGTCTAACCGGTCTGCCTTCACCCGAGTTGATCCGGGTAAGCTACTCGAACGCACCCATTATTGCTCTTGAATGGGAGTGTAATGAATAGATGGAGCTTTTTCAAACAAAGCCTTCATTCGCACAGCCCCATTCTTGGCATACCAGCCCCCTGTCAATAACAGACAGAGGCAAGGAGTTAACAAAACTTTTGTAAAAGCCTAAGATTTAAAAAAAAAATAATTCTCTACCTATTTTCTGAGTCTGGCAAGCGAAGCAGAAGTGTTTTGTTTGACATCGGTGTATACTGAACATCGGCGGGCACGTATCCACCAAGAGCAGCCTAGGACAATTCATTTTGAGAGAAAAACCAATGAGTTTTCAAACCTTTTCGCAAATACTGCATGTAGGATTTCAATGCATGTCTATTTATCTTAGCAGTTTAGTTATTCTACAACCAAGCTGCCATTTTTTTTCAATAGTCGCATGATCGATTGAGGAACACAGAGCAAGGTACCAAGTAATGCAAAACTTCTGCAGTTTGAAGTGCTCTCAAAGCACTACAGTAACGTTCAGTATACCTCGGACTTTTGAGACGTTGGTGGCAGCAGACATACCGCGTCGTTCTAGCCATGCACACCATGCGTCTCAAAAGTCCTCCATTGGTCAGTTGAATCAGTTCACCATCACCTGCCCGCTTATATTTGAGAGAGAAAAACGCTGTACAAACAAACCGTTGCCCAGAATCACAAAACTATCACACACACTCATGAAACTATTGCCCCCGAGTCACAAAACTATCACAGGGTCTTAGAAGTGTCAAATAACCTGGGGTCATGTGCCTCAAGCTCCAGTGCGCGTTGCATTTTCCAGTTGCTCCATTTCAATTTGCATTTCCTTTTTTTCAAGGTTCATGAAATCAAAAATAATGCTAACTGGATATGTACGAGTTGCGTGTATACAACGTAGTAAATAGTCTTGGTTCCAAGACGTTCTTAGAGATGTGGCCTTGGAGTGTGTGTGTGTAGAGGGCGGTATACAGCCTTTTGCGCGCTGTATGGCACCGCACGATAAGGACGAGCAAGACTAGGTAGTAAACTGAAAATAACATGGTAACATCTGCGGTTTTCAAACTTTCACTATAAAGTCTAATGAATGGACCATTGAAATCAGTCACAAGCACGACTCCCGCAACATTGGAAGTAACAATGGTCAAGAGAGGGCGCTGCAGATCTTAAAACCACAGGATGTAAACGCCATTAGGTTCAATTTGGTGTAGAGGGCGCACGTCAACTAGCTTTCTTCTACAAGAGGGCGCACTAGGCTATACGGGCATTGCTATCTTGTTTTTCGGTCGCCGCGGCTAAAAATCATTATAACGAATGATTTCTATAAACGAACAATCTTTTGTGGACCCCCATCGTGTTCGTTATACCGACATTGAACTGTACTGCCAGATTTGGTCCTACGTGCATCATGGGATGGTTTTTTACTGAACTCACATCCAACCAACACAGCATTCAAATTTCTATCTTTGCCAGTAAGTTTGACAATTACCTTGTATCTGTGTCCCTCAATCTGATCATCAATTTGCGGGTTGTGTCCGAGTATTGTACTTCTTGTGACACATGCTGACCCATAGTAGCCTGTGGATGGTATGACAGCGTGATATGAGACGAGGAAAGCTGTACATATGATATATTAATGACGTACATGTATCATGATATTTCTTTAGTTGTCCTAAAAATAACTATGAAATTGTATAATTATTAAATCAGGCTGCAATGTTATGAGTAATGGATGTGCTTGTGACAGTAACAATAGTGTTGAGGGTATTAATGATGATGCCGATGTTAAAAATGATTATCTTCAAGCAAACTTGAATCCTCGATCCTGATTGGTCGATCCGTGGCAGCTGAGAGTGTGATAAAAACCCATATCACATGGCCCATATACACACTCCGAATTGCGCTGTTCCAATTCCACGAATTGCGCGATACGCAAAACGCAGTGCTGCACAATCCATTGGTAATTCAAAAGCTGCGCGTTTGCGTCCCATGTGGATCGTCACGTCTGTTTCGGCGCACACCTTTTCCGGATAGCTCCTGTTTCTTCTGACTGTTATTGATGTGTGCGTGTATGTGGTACAGGTTTCGAGCACAGCACCGTGCGTGTTCCATCTTTACTGCGCGTCAAGTTTGCTTGAAGATAAATTTGTTATCCCACTCGCGCTCATGGAACACGGAATAATGTAGTGCGTCCGTGTCCCATATTCCACACGGACGCACTACATTATTCCGTGTTCCACTCGGCGCTCGTGGGATAACTTATAGAATGATAAAGATGATATGATGAAGATGATTGATTGTAAAAATACTGGGGTGTACGGGGTTCAGAAACATCCCTAGTCTAACCTCTTGAATAGAGTACAGAAGTCAGAAGTCTGGCGTCAGTTGGCACGACAACTGGCTCCAAACAAATGGAGATTTCGACTGTTCCTTTGTTAACAGCCAGTCATGCAAACAAAACATTGCATTGACGTCATCACTTCGGCCATAGCTGCAGTTAAAAAAAAAAAAAAAAACCTGGCTGGTTTACATCTATAGGCGCATTTCTGCGCGTACTCAATCCATTCATGTTTCAACTTTATTGTTCTTGCATAGGAGTGTAATGAATAGATGGAGCTTTTTCAAACAGAGCTTTCATTTACACGAACGGGGGCTCCAAGTGCGATAAATAGGACCACTCTATTCAGTGTGGTACCATTTATGCTTGGCTGCACGGCCGGACGCATTGGGTTAACTTTCGGTTGTTTTGTTTTTCTACGTAAATTAAGTGTCAGATCAGGCTCGGTTGTCCTTCCTTTTTTTGGGGGGGGGGGGGGGGGGGGAGGGGGTGGGGGGAATGGGGAGTGTTTGTGAATACAAATTTCAAAAATTGTGGGGCAAGATCCCCTGCAAAAATTTCACAATCATCTCTGTGATGACAAGCATGACGGTAACGCTTATTAAATGGAAATAGTTACATATAGGTTTACCATGACACACCAAGGTTAATGATGAGAATGATATACATGTAGCTGCCGCTTATGATGACGATCCTAATGACAATATGATGACTATTGTGACAGTGATGATGACACAACAATGACAAAATAATGACAATGGTTACAAAATCTGACGCCTGATTTCACCTGAATGAGTTCAGCCAGAGGGGCACTCTCCTGCACACAAAAAAACGAAAAAAACATTATTTTTACCATTTAACTAATGGATAGAGTATCACAAAACGTTAACTCAAAAGTCAAAGTATTCAAACTCAGAATTAACCCTAACTTCCCAAAACCTCCAAAAATCCTCTTTGCCAAATGGAGGAATTTGGAGGATAGATAGTCTTTGGAAGTTGAAGCCTTGGAGGATATTGCGGGCATTAGAGGATTTTTGCCTCTGGAGGAAAATGGAGGATCTACGTAGGTCATTAGGCCTAATCCAGTTGCTGGATGAGTTCGTAGGACTGATGTTGCAGGGGTGTTTATCCAAAACCCACTGGAGGATTTTGCAGGATTCAGGCAGTGGTCCCCAGTCACAAACATAGGAGGATTTTGGAATCGGAGGATATTGGAGGATCCAGGTTACATGTACATGTAGGAAAAATGATGCAAGGAGTCATCATTAAAGATATGTGTTGAGGTGAGGGGCTTGGTCGCCGATAATGGCCCTCGCCTTCGGCTCAAGCCATTTTTTTTTGGCAACCAGCCCCTCACCGGGTATAAACTCTAAGCTTATGCTCCAACACACTTTTATTCCCAGGGTCCTAGGTGTAACTCTTGTTTTCTTGTGACTTTGAAATGTAGTCTAGATGTTTGTCACAAAAACAGGCAGAAATTGACAAGCAAGCTGTCCAACCCCACCTCGGCGGCACGAATGCAACGAGGTAACACCGTGTGGCGTAATTTGTACCGTCTACCCTGCAAATCTCACATCACAATAAAGTGTGACTCAAACGAAACAGTGCTGTCACGAATATACCGAATATTTAAATATTTGATCGTCAACCTAATATTTGAATACCTTTATGCCAGCTTGAATATTCGAAAAAAAAATATATATGCACATACAGATACGACTGCTATTTTAACCCTAACCCTAACCCTACTAAATGCAACAGAATGCACCAATGGCCAAAAGTTGTTGCATTTCGGTCAAGGCATGTCTCCTGGTCCGATGCATTCTTTTGTATTTAGTATTATACATGTATAAAGCCTCCAGCAACAAGGCTGGTACAGATGAGTTCACTGTACAGTGCAACATTGCATTTGGCAGGGTTCTTATTTCAGCTGTGTTGCATTCTGTTGCATTTGTCAGGGGGCTCAGAGAATACCTCGTGGGGGTTATGGTTATTAGAAAAGTTACGGCGCTTAGCCGTGTCCAATGCAGCATTTTTGTCGACGGTAACTTTTTTGTGGACTGAGGTTTATTGTTCCCGCCCATCAAACCCTTGACACTTAGAAAATAATAACAGCAAAACTACAGGCTGGAGTTTGGTTTCTTGTCATCAGAACGTTATCATACCCATAATGCACATGTAAAAACCGAGTGGTGCATAATATAGATCTCCACACGTAAAACACCAGCGTGCTTTGCGTGCTTTGCGTGCAACTTTTAACCGGCGTGGCAAGTAGTTGCAGCTGATGCGTGAAAAACTTGATCGGCGAGTATCAAATATTCAAATATTCAGTCAAACCCAATTAAGTTATTCGAAAACAAACAGCCCTAAACTTAAACTCAAGCCCTCTCAAACCATTCCAGGTTCCAATTTACTGGAACTTCATTTTCCCTGGGTATAATATGTTGAAGTTTGAACTCAAACTAAAGGTGTACCTCTGGTGATGGTGGGTTGAGGGGGAAGTCCAGGCCGATAAATTCACCCTTCTGCTTGGCTACGAGCTCCCCGCTCTTCGACTGGAATCGCAAAGCATCGTTTCTGTTGCCCACGACGTAGAAGAGCGCGGCCGCCGAGGCCAAGGTAGCGTGACCACACAGATTCACTTCGTTTGTCGGCGTGAACCACTGAATACTCATACGGCTTGCTGGACAAAAAAGAAAAACTGGATTTTGTGGGGGAAAAGTCTAAAAGCACAAGTATAGGAGGGTTAACCCTCCTATACTTATAACTATCACAGCCTATCAAAATCTCTAAACACCAACTCTGACAGTTTGTGTGTGTTTCAATGGGACATTTGATGGGTTTTGATCTGTACAGCAGCTGGGTCGATTTTGGCCCTGAGAACAGGAGGGTTTTAATAAGGGAATAAATATGTGCTGGGCCGGTTTTAACTTCTTGAAGTAGGTTTTTTATAATGAGGCGCCGGGGCGGCCTGTGCAGCCAAGCAAAACCGACACCAGAGGCCTGTGCAGCCAAGTGTAACATACAAAATAATCCAACAATGGATTGAAAATGCAGAGAATGGCGTGTATAGACGTCATCCGGCCTGGTGGCAATTTTTTTGGGGGGCGTGTATATTGGTGTATATTGTAATCCGGCTTCAAAGGGTTAAACAAGTACGTTTAAAACCGCCTTGGGGCATGGATGCTTGATAATGACCCGAGCCGAAGGCCCGGCACATATTTATTCCCATTCATAAAGTACCTTATTGTACAATTCAGCAAAAACTTCCGAAAATTATAAATTTCCAATGATTTTGTAAAAAAATAATTTATCTTGGTTTGTAAAACACCCCTTTAGGTTTAGCTATTGAATGGTTCATGCCTCATGCCAGTAGTGCTAAAAATGTCCTGATATGGAAATTGACGCACGCGTGTGACATGTGGCATGATGTGGCGCAGAACGCAGCAGTCCCGGTGTAGTGTGAAATTATGGACTCTAAATATGGACGCAACAGTAGTATCGCGCTTGCGTATTAGGGAGAGTGACTGGACGCGAGAGTGTTCAACCAATAAAAGGAACCAGATTTCATGGGAGTCTAAATTTTGTGTGACACTGGAAAAAGTGTTTAAAACCGGCTGGTGTTTTATCGACCGTTTAAAACCATCCGCGTGATGGGCTCTCAACCAACAGGAACGGGTAAACTGTCTTAGGTATTTATGAATTACGAGTAAAAAGCACTATCCATTTTGTAAGATGCGTAACTTCCAATTCCCAGATACGTGTACATGTACAGTATAAATGGGGGTTAATTGCAAAGCGTGTATACTCCATTCGTTTGTACTGCTCTTCCAAATAACGTCGCACTTGCAGACAGGATAGCAGCAAATTTCAGCTGTAAGAAAGTCATAAGCCTAATCAGAATTACTTAACGACTGTACGGTGCTTGTGCAGTAGGCCACATATGTGACCCGCTCTGGAAAAAGGTATATTATGTCGCAAAATATGAACAATTTGTTTTATGTATGTTTGGAAAGCCCGCAATGTAAGCTTTCATTTGGTACATGACAATGCATGATAGAGCTCCAAAGCCCTTTCCGTTCTGGAGATTTCGCATTTTTGTATATTAATTAGTTCTATGGAGTTCAAATTGCACAACAGAGAAAACAGGCTTTGAAATAGCTAGTTCTAATACAATGCAATGGAACAATGCACTATAAAAAGGTTATTTTTTCACTTTATTCACTGAAATCAACATTGTTGTGCACCAAACCTGAAACTTTAGATATTTAAGATGTCATTAAAGACAAAAAGCAAAAAATGAATTTTGACAAAAAAATTTCACCCTCTCAACATTGAAAGGGCCATCACACGTAAATGCATAGCGCGACTTATATCACCTTTTTCTGGAGCGGGTCACATATTGGTTAAACACGGCTCGATTTTGTGAAACTGTTAATTTTTTATGCAATCTTCCAAAAAAATAAAGCAAACAAATAATTAATGTGGAGACAGAGTCAATCCAGTAATTTCTTTCTTCATTTTAATTACTTCGCGCCGGGATTATTTCTGCCGAAAATGTCTATTTTCCAAAAAGGCAAAACACAGCAGCCAACCTCGGATAATACAGCCAAACGCCACAAATACTAATTTGCAAGAGTCATTTCAACAGTATTTGTACAATATTTCTAGCCGAAACCTCATATATTTCAATACTCCGGGTGCGCCTACCGGAGCGTAAATTGTAGAACAACAGGCCGTGCACAGCGGCCAAGTTCAAGTTCAACACACGGTCCGCCTCCACAGACTTCTCGGACTTTGTGTGTGTGTACAAAACAAATGAGGGATTAGCGTGTTAAGACGTCACCCGGAGGTGAGTCGAGGCAAGCTTGACGTTTTTACCCGTCAGCCGTGCCCGTGTATAAAAACAGCCAGATCGTGTGAACACGTCCTCCGACGCGAACTGGTTAAGTTAATTAAACTGGTACCCTGAACTTCCATGATTAGGGTACCAGTGCAATTTATTGAAAAAATTATTATTGGGAAAATTCATATTTGTTTTTATCACAGCTCTGTTTACAGGTTTACTGATCCGTATAATTTAATTATTTTTTGCTTCATTTAAGACCAAACTTCATCATAAAGTTGTTTTATCAGTTTCCCCATTGACTTGTGCCTTGTGATTATTCAAACATGGCTCACTGCACATGTGCTGTATGGTCATATTTGTATTAACCCTAACCTCTTGGGTAACTTTACTAGAAAGTATCCCGAATCCACCAAAATCCACCTATTTTGTCACATGCACAAAAAGTTGGTTTTGGTGACTGCTCAATATGGAGATATCCTGAATCCATCAAAATCCTGCAGTACCAAGAGGCTTACAGTCCTCAATCCATCAAAATCCCCCTGTTTTAATATGGAGGTATCCTGAATCCGCCGAAATCCTCCAAAACAGGGGTATGGATATTGATGGATTCAGGTAGGTTTGGGTTAAAGTCCGATTTGGCTTTAATATACAAATGCACTGAGATACACATACCAGTCTGGAAGGATTCACCTGGAACAAGAGTCTTCAGGTAAGTAGTTTCTGATAAATTCATCTCCGCTGCAATTTTCAACTTTGTTTCTTCAGGAATATCCTAAAAACCAGGAAAAAAATAATAAAGCATTTTTGTATTTGCGAGACAACTGTACACTATCCCGACATAGTGTATGATGTACTGTACTTCGTACGACTGGTGAGAACAATGGAAAAGTAATGTCTGTTGCTACCACACATCTCAAAAGTATCGTTTTCAGTTTAAAATGTTACTTTTCCCCAGCCCGCCAGTAATAAATGTGCTTCCAATTTATCCAAATCAGGTTTGGTATTGTAAGAAATTTAACGCCATGGTATCCAGCAAGTCCAGTAATTGAAAAGATTTTACTTTAATACCCCCCACCAAAATCAGTCAGGAACAGAAAAATCTTGGAAAATAACCATCCATTTGTGTTCAGAATTGTATAAACATGTGGCACAACCTTTTAATTTTGACACTTTAGTCAGGACATTTTTGTGCAATATAGGCATACGGGAAGGTTTGTGTTTTCTGTCCTAGATGTTATTGGCAGTGTATGGTCGCTCAAAGACAAAGTGGCACAAATGCTTTTTTCTGCCTCATTTTTGGCGATTGTGTAGTGTAGAGCCCTGTTCCTAGTATAAGGGAACAAAAATCCACTTTTAGGTTATTGGAATAAACCTTTTCGACATTCTCAAAGTATCATGGGAACTGCATCAGCCCTAACTGGCATTAGAACAGCAAGCACATTACTGAGAACGGACGTGATTGGTCGCATTGGTCACATGTTCGTTGTCATGCTTGCAAAAATCCTCTCCCGATTGGCTAATAATGTGACATTATTAGCTGTTCTATTTCCAGAAATTTGCATTCATCAGTAATCCCCAATTATTTCCTTTATTTTTATTGCCATTTAAAATGGATTTTTCTGGTTATTATTTTCCTTATGTTCCATGCAAAGATATGTGAAAACTCATGACAGAACATCAATTAATATTTGGACTGGTTCACAGTGTTATAGGTTTGTGTATAAATTACATGGTTTGTTTGGCCTCCATACCCACAATGTTTATTGCCAAACTATAGTTAGCGACATTACATCACACGGGGGGGGCACACGGGGGGGGCACACGGGGGGGGCACACGGGGGGGGCACACGGGGGGGGCACACGGGGGGGGCACACGGGGGGGGCACACGGGGGGGGCACACGGGGGGGGCACACGGGGGGGGCACACGGGGGGGGCACACGGGGGGGGCACACGGGGGGGGCACACGGGGGGGGCACACGGGGGGGGCACACGGGGGGGGCACACGGGGGGGGCACACGGGGGGGGGCACACGGGGGGGCACACGGGGGGGGCACACGGGGGGGGGCACACGGGGGGGGCACACGGGGGGGGCACACGGGGGGGGCACACGGGGGGGGCACACGGGGGGCACACGGGGGGGCACACGGGGGGGCACACGGGGGGCACACGGGGGGGCACACGGGGGGGCACACGGGGGGGCACACGGGGGGGCACACGGGGGGGCACACGGGGGGCACACGGGGGGGGCACACGGGGGGCACACGGGGGGCACACGGGGGGCACACGGGGGGCACACGGGGGGCACACGGGGGGCACACGGGGGGCACACGGGGGGCACACGGGGGCACACGGGGGGCACACGGGGGGGCACACGGGGGGGCACACGGGGGGGCACACGGGGGGGCACACGGGGGGGCACACGGGGGGGCACACGGGGGGGCACACGGGGGGGCACACGGGGGGGCACACGGGGGGGCACACGGGGGGGCACACGGGGGGGCACACGGGGGGGCACACGGGGGGCACACGGGGGGCACACGGGGGGCACACGGGGGGCACACGGGGGGCACACGGGGGGGCACACGGGGGGGCACACGGGGGGGCACACGGGGGGGCACACGGGGGGGCACACGGGGGGGCACACGGGGGGGCACACGGGGGGGCACACGGGGGGGCACACGGGGGGGCACACGGGGGGGCACACGGGGGGCACACGGGGGGGCACACGGGGGGGCACACGGGGGGCACACGGGGGGGCACACGGGGGGGCACACGGGGGGGCACACGGGGGGGCACACGGGGGGGCACACGGGGGGCACACGGGGGGGCACACGGGGGGGCACACGGGGGGGCACACGGGGGGGCACACGGGGGGGCACACGGGGGGCACACGGGGGGGCACACGGGGGGCACACGGGGGGGCACACGGGGGGGCACACGGGGGGGCACACGGGGGGGCACACGGGGGGGCACACGGGGGGGCACACGGGGGGGCACACGGGGGGGCACACGGCCGTTGGACATGTTGGATATCGAGCCCCGAGGCGCGCGTAGTGCCGCTGGCCGATAATCGATCGGAAAACATCGCTCATGTTCAAAAATCCGCTCCATTACTTTGTACACAGCTGGTTTGTGCATGCACCGATTTGCACGAAAAATTCATTTTTTTTTCGGGTTTAACTTGATCATATTCTCATTTTGAGGGGATCAAAAGCTGCATGAATGACTGCTCTACAGTTCAAGGTGAGTGTTTAGTTGATATATTCAGGGAAACGGAAGATATCGGCAAGATCTTAAACGACCCTGACCTACCCTATAGGATTCCTTCCAGCTCTAATGGCGAATCTTGAGCCTAGAGCTGGAATTTTCAAGCTAATTACAAATCATAAAATTAAAAATGGTAGGAGTCCAACCTGGGTAGCCCCAACATTCACTCGTTTTTTCTCACCTCACTGAGCAAGCAGACAGCTGCTGGGTTTCCAGAGAAAGGTTTGCTAGTGAAAGCATCCACTGTTATTATCGGCAGTTTTCTCCTTTGCCAAGAAAAAGCAATTTTGGCCGAGATTTCTGATGCCATGTTGAAGGGAGTATGCGCACCTGACATGCTTCTTCTTCATAAACTTGCTTCAAGCTTCCATTACTCTTGTCACAGAGTATGCGTCAAATTTCAACGTTTTACACATCCATCCGAGCCATTTTGTCTCCAAGTTCCTTCAATAAAAAAACAGTAATGACTTTTTAAAACAAACAATAAAAATAATTATTCTATTACAAACAGAAAGCTCCAAAACAATCAAAACAATAAAAATCAATATTTCAAAAAGACTTACACAAGTTTACTACAACGTGTCTTTTGGGTTAGATTGACCTTTGACCCAATTCTTGTTTATTTGGTTTCGCGCTTGCAGAGAATGTAGTCGGCGTTCAAAGTCTTTTCGAAAATCTCTTCGTCCGTGGACTTTGGACGAGGCTTCACGAACGGGAAAATGGCGAATTATACTGTAGTGCTAGAAGGTGGATCTCCGTGGGGGTTTAGGATGAAAGGAGGAAGGGGGACCGGTATTCCGCTGTTTGTTTCGAAGGTGAGTTATCATCGATATTTCCTGTCGTTTGTTTTGGGCATGTGCACGTAGGCAGGGACTCGACTGAAAACGGGTTTGACATGGGGGGCGCTCTAACGTTAGGCCTATACTGAAATAGTTTTTTTCCAGCCAATATAGGTGTAATCAACCTTTTCGACATTCTCAATGCATTGTGGGTTTGGAGGCCAAACAAACCATGTAATTTATACACAAACCTGTGGCACTGTGAACCAGTCCAAATAGGGCCTAATAATTGATTTTATGCTAAATATCTGTCATGAGTTGAGCGATACCCGTTTCACATATCTTTGCATGGAACATAAGGAAAATAATAACCAGAAAAATCAATTTAAATGGCAATAAAAATATAGGAAATAATTGGGGAACCCCTCTCATGTACCAGTTACTGATGAATGCAAATTTCTGGAATCAGAACAGCTAATAATGTCACATTATTAATATTAGCCAATCAGAAGAGGATTTTTGCAAAAAAAATGCAAGCATGACAACGAACATGTGACCATGCGACCAATCACGTCCGTTCTAACATGTCTAATGTGCTTGCTCTTCTAATGCCAGTTAGGGCTGATGCTGTTCCCATGATGCTTTGAGTTTGAGAATGTCGAAAAGGTTTATTGTTTTTCGGCTCAATATTACACTACCCTCATGACTACAGTCAGTCAGTGTCTACATATCTAACCGATGCACGTAGTCATAGGGGCGAACCAGGCCCCTCGTTTAAGTCGTTATTGGTCCATTTCGAGTCACTCAAGGTTGTTTTTATCATTCAAAAATGATTGTATCAACCTAAAAAAAGTAGAAGTCTACCGAAATGGCGATTTTTGTTTTCGTATCTGGGAAAGAGTTCCATATCCGGACATCACTTATTTTCCCTTAAAAATAAAACCCTCCTGTTCTCAGGGCCAAAATCGACCCAGCTGCTGTACAGATCAAAACCTATCAAATTTCAGATTGAAACACACACAAACTGTCAGAGTTGGTGTTTAGAGATTTTGATAGGCTGTGATAGTTATAAGTATAGGAGGGTTTTAATATGACTTAAAAACTAACAAAAAGTGTAAATCTGATAGGGGTGTGCATCGGAACCGAGTACCCGAGTACCTGACCGTTCATGTCAGGAACCGGTTCCAGATTATGGAATCGAGTACCCGTACAACTTTACATTAATCGCATACTTACTTCCCAGACAATGAAAAAAAGAAAGGTTTTGAATGTTATTTGTCAGGTATTTTCAAAATTAAAACTGGACTAGGCCTATGTGGGAAAACAGCACAGATTTCATGTTTATGATGCTCACGAAAGTTGACAATAAAGGGAATTTACTAGTCGTGGTTTTTGCAGTCTGGGTATAGATAAGAGCCTCGACGAGACATAATAGCATGCCTAAATCCACAATAAATACAACTGTATAAAGCTTCCGGACAAGTCTTTTGTGATGATACCGGTGTATGCGCGTGCCGGCACGCACAAAGGTGGAGAAGTGACCATTTTTACTGGATAGGCATGACTAGATTTTCAGAATTTTGTCTGAATTCAGACTTTTTTGAATCTCAGAGAAAGATATTTTTACAACTTCCGGGATTGGAAGTTTTGGGTTGGGTTTCTTTAACGGGTACCCAGGTACCCGTATTTTTTTAAATCGGGTACCCGGTTCTTTTAATACCCGTAAATGCACACCCCTAAAATCTGATGAAGAAACACGAATTTAGGAGGGAAAAATTCTCAACTTATTCTTTGAAATAACTTTGACTTTTTCTGTCATGGCCCATAGACTTTGTGCACGATGTATAAGTGATGTCCGGATATGGAACTCTTTCTCACAAACCTATGGCACTGTGAACCATTTTAAATATTAATTGATTTTATGGTAAATATCTGTCATGAGTTGAGAGATACACTTTTAACATATCTTTGCATGGAACATAAGAAAATAATAACCAGAAAAAACAATTTTAAAAGGCAATAAAAATAAAGGAAATAATTTGGGAATCCCTCTCAGGGTACCAGTTATGAATGCAAATTTCTGGAATTAGAGCAGCTAATAATGTCACATTTTTAGCCAATCGGAAGAGGATTTTTGCAAGCATGACAACGAACATGTGACCAATGCGACCAATCATGTTCGTTCTAATGTGCTTGCTCTTCTAATGCCAGTTAGGCTGATGCAGTTTCCAGGATGCTTTGAGAATGTCGAAAAGGTTTATTGTATTGTGATGACACGGTAGAGAAACAAATTCTCTATCCAGCGATAACAAATTCATGCCGGTGCTGTGCGAGTTTTGATAAAAATGTATATGTTTCTGAGAGGCACAAATCTAGGTATTTTTGTCCAGATATTTCTTGTCAAAAGCTTTTAATTCAGCTATAAGGAGTCCATGAAGCATAATGAAACTTATAATAAATGAAAACATGGCCTTTTAAGAATATTTTGACCAAATTTCATAGCAATCTGTTTATATGCGAAAAAATGCGAAGTGAGATTTTGTACACGGCGATGTAATACCGATTCATGGCCGGTGATGCTGCTGATGTGCGCGCCTGGCTGCTGCCCGGCTGCTGCGGGGCTAGAGTGCCGGCTGCTGCCCACGGTGCATGGTGTCACTATCGCGGCAGCGTAAAAAAGGCTTGTTGGGTAAGGGAAAAATGAAAAAGGGACGTTGAAGTGAACTATTTTTGTTACCTATTTTAATCAAGTCTATGATGTTATAAAATTTGTCATTTCAAAAGTTACCAATGCCCCTCCTGTACCCCTGGGGCAACATTCTCCTGTTCACACGGGCCGATTTTTGGAAGCCCCAATTTTTATTTCCCCTCGTAGGACGAAAGTTCTAAATTCTTGGTGCAAAAGCGTTGGGAATTTGTTGAAGATTTTACTGTAAAACCCTAATCTTCCCAAATCCTCCCAAAATCCTCTTTGCCAAAAGGAGGAATTTGGAGGATTGAGAGTCTTTGGAAGTTGAAGCATCGGAGGATTTTGCAGGATTGAGGGCATACATTGTACATGTAAGAGGGTTTTGGCTCCGGAGGAAAATGGAGGATCCAGGTCATCAGGCCCAATCTGATGCTGGATGATTTTGGAGGATTGAGGTTTAATACTGGGGTGTTTATCCAAAACCCACTGGAGGATTTTGCAGGATTCAGGCAGTGGTCCCCAGTAACAAACATTGGAGGAATTTGGAATCTGGAGAATATTGGAGTATTCACAGGTTACATGTAGGAAATATGATGTAGGGAGTTAGGGTTAAGTATTGAATTGTTCACTGCATTGTACATGTTTGTCACACCTAAAGATGCTCAATATCGACCATCCAGTTTGTAATCAGTTCATAAAATGAGTGAGACCACACCCACTTTCTGTGCAAGGTTTTCCTTTGTTACCGTGGCATTGTTATTGTTGCAGGGGAAAACAACGAAAGTGTACAGCTCTCCGAATCGATTGCCAGCAGTGTGTGGTTGATCAATCATCTATTAGGAATATGTACCACCACACATGACTGTTCCATTTGCTTAGCCTTTTTTATACTAGACAAATCTCAGATTGACATGGGGTTGAAAATGAGCAATGATTCAAACTTGATAAGGCCAAGTAAAAGAAAAACATGCTTAGCGTCTGGGTTTTTTTTTAAAAAGGAAGGAGGAGGGGCTTTTAATTTTTTTAATTTTTTATATTCAAGATGGCCGCCATTCGTTTTAAAATTTCGGACAACCGTAGGTTTTTCAACTGTTCAAGATACAAACAAAAGTTTTAATAGTTTTACTAAGCTTGTATTTTATTTTCCGATTAATCGGCTGACATTTTTGTGTTTTTTGGTACTTCATTTCCACTGGTAAAAATATTTTTGAAAATCCTGGCGGCTCCAAAAAGGAAGCGGGCGGGGACCCTAAAAATGTTTTTTTTTACTTCGCCTAATTTTCAACCCTGCGCCAACGCTGTGTTGACCCCGAAATTGGTGTTGCCAGAGGCATGACGCAGGGGTGAGATTTGTCAGGTTTTTTCCTGATTTTAGGATTTTTTTGTCAGGATTTCAGAATTTTTAAAGAAATTCTTTTGCAATCTGGTCGAGTCGTTTTCTAAAGGTGTTTTACCTGTAAAAATGGATATAGACCAATAAAAACGGATATTTTAAGAAGGTGCCTTTAGGCAAATACAAATGTTGATCTGGGGTCCTCATGGATTTTTCATGGATTTTTCGTGGATTTCTTGGAATTTTCATTTTTGGCCAATCTCACCTCTGATGACGGGTTGAACACAACCCAGCTCCATAGCAAGGTTAAGATTTTCGTCCCAGGTTGGAACTCTACGCCAGGTTGGAAATAGGTACGTCTTACTGTAAAATGAGTAAGGGTGATTCCCCCCGGGTTGAACTCGAAACAAGGGTTGAATATGGGGCTGAAAAATTGACTGCTCGTTAGTCGTAGCCTTGTCGGCTTCTCGTGATTGGCTAGCGAGATTCTGTGTACTTTGCTATGGGAGCTGCAAGACTGGTTCCGAGACTTTTTTCCTTTATTAAAACAAATCCTCCAAACCATGAATTACAAAAAGATGTTTACTCTTTAAGTAACTGTTTTTAACAAAAAAGAAGTCAGTTTGAGAACCAAACTTGGTGCACGTGATCCACAATCGGACACTTTATCACTAAGCCACCAGAGCAGCTCAACCAAATGACGTTATTTTGTTTCATTCAATGCTTACACTACACACTGGAGGAACGATTTCATGAGCAAATATTAGCCAATCACAAGATGGCAATGGGGCTGTCCCGAATATACCGAATATTCGATATTTGATCTTCAAGCGAATATTCAAATCCATTTTTCCATTTCGAATATTCAAAAAGATATGCACGTACTGATACGACTCTGATGCTATTTTATTGTAAAAGTTACGGCGGTTAGCAGTGTCAAATGCCGCATTTTTGTCAATCGTAACTTTTTGTCAAATTTTGTGGATGGAGGTTTATTGTTCCCATCCGTAAAACCCTTGATACATGTACAACAGGGGCATGCAAAAAAAATGCCGTTTGAACGGTCCATTATCAGTCGCCATGCGTCATGTACGTAAAACACCGGTGCGGCATGCACTGAAAAACTTGATCGGCGAGTATCAAATATTCGGTCAAACCCAGTTTCGAATATTCGAATACTAAATTATTCGAATACTAAATTATTCGAATACTAAATTATTCGAATACTAAATTATTCGAATACTAAATTATTCGAATACTAAATTATTCGAATACTAAATTATTCGAATACTAAATTATTCGAATACTAAATTATTCGAATACTAAATTATTCGAAAATGAACAGCCTTAGATGGCAACAAGGCTAAGAATAGACTCAACCCGGGGCAGCCCCAGCAGTCAACCCGGGTTAAGAGGTTCTAGTGTAAAAAGGCTTCTCCTTCCACAAAACCCCTTGTAAAGCATATGTGGTTGTTCTCCTGTAAATGCCAGAACGAAGGAATTGAAGTGGTGTAATGATGTCACACAAGACCAGACGAGCTTACAAAAACACATTGTACAGTGTAGGCGATTACAACATTATTATGGGAGTTCTCTAACGAAAGCCTTGAATTCCAACAGGCTCACTTTTCAGATATCTCTAAATGCATTCAGCCTTAATAATCATTTGAAATGTATGCGTCATCAACCGAGTGTGACTAACGAATGGTATCAATTAAATAACACAACAGGGGACCACTGTAGATCTGTTTCAGTGCAAACCTGTGTATGAAAGCCACTTTGACCTTGCCTATTGTTCAGTAACACTTGATGCATGAGTAGCAAACTTCAGTGTACATGCTGTGAACCATGTGTGAACCAACAAATTCCATGATGTGTGACTGGATACTTGTATGTGACCCGCTCCAGAAAAAGGTGATATAAGTCGCGCTATGCATTACATGTAATGGCCTTTTCAGTGTTGAGAGGATGAAATTTTATGTCAAAATTCATTTTTTGTTTTTTGTCTTTAATGACATCTTAAATATCTAAAGTTTCAGGTTTGGTGCACAACAATGTTGATTTCAGTGAATCAAGCGAAAAAATAACCTTTTTAGAGGGTATTTTTCCATTGCACCATCTAGAACTAGCTTTTACAAAGCCTGTTTTCTCTGTTGTGCAATTTGAACTCCATAGAACTAAATTAATATATGCAAAAACGTAATAACTCCAGAACGGAAAGGGCTTTGGAGCTCTATCTTGTACCAAATGAAAGCTTACATTGCGGGCTTTCCAAACATGTACATAAAACTCATTTTTCATATTTTGCGACATAATATACTTTTTTCCAGAGCGGGTCACATACATGTACCCCATAATTTTTTCCCCTAACAATGGATGAGGACAATGCTTTGTGTTTCCTATTGTTCCTTTAACCCTAACGTCACTGAATACTACAAAATACTACTTGAGTAAACTGCAGTGAGAACTGTTACTACACTGGCCCATATGAGAATTGAGTAGTATTTTGTAGTACAGTTTACTGGACCCCAAATGAATGCCTAGGACGTAGACTAAGCACGTATTTTTATGTCAGAGGACCGATTTTAACAAAAGACCGACTCCCGAGGACAAGAAAGACTCCTTAAGGTTGTATTTTCTTTCTCCTCTTGTCCTCGAACGTACATGTACTTATAAGATTTTTCAATTCCGGACAAATTCTTCTATGCCTTCTATCTCCAAGAGTGATTGTGTAAAGCAAAGTACCGTACCTGCCAAACAAGTAAAAAATAGTGTGAAGTAAATTTTAATGATACTTGATGGAAATTACACAGGGACACCAAAATGACACACTTTTAAATTAGGCTTCGACCTAGGCTATTTTATGGTAGTAGAAAGTACTCGAGACCTTAAGCTTTATATTTCTATTCAAAGGACAATTTCACGCATCCAACTACCTACAAATCACTTCACAAAATGATTGATCAATCACCGTAAATTTGCACGACACCCATGAGCAAGCTTTACAAACTCCATTTGCAGGTTGTATTGAATTTTGATGGGTTCAGGACTGTAGCGCCTTGGCACCATTACTTTACATGGAGCTATGATGCCCCAATTTGTCCCAAGTCCAAAGAATGTGCCATAGGTATACTGCACAGTGTTGGATTTGACAGGTAGAGGACACTTCCTAGTAAAAATGCCTAGGGGGTTAGGGTTTGAAAAGAGTGGTTTTTAACAAGGTACATTTGTACCTGTAATAGTCTTCAAAATTTCTTTTAATCACAATATTGAAATGCCATGTACATACACATTGTACATTGTTACGTGGCCTTAAAATTTAATAAAAAACAGACAAAACCTATTTATTACAAAATTCTTGATTTTACTGGCTTGCACGGTTCACACTGCACTTATCGTCTGAGGATAATTGTCCCTGCCAGAGGTTTGCCAGTAACAATCGCAATCGCAAACAAAGCAACAATCGTCTCAGTGAGTTTTAGGAGTGTGCATAAATTTACGGGTAGTACGGGAATCTGGTACTCGACTGACTATAGCGCCCACCCGAACAAAGATACTGACCATTTGGGAGACCGCCAACATAGGGCAAGATAGCTCAGTTGGTAGAGCGCCGGTACGGTAACCCGGAGGTCGCAGGTTCGAATCCCGCTCGTGCCAGTTTCTTTGTTCACTTTGAAAATGTAAAAAAAAACAAGCACGGGTACCCGGGTACCCGTTAATGAAACTCCATCCCAAAATTTTAATCTCAGAAAGTGCTGTTCATTTTGTTCGTAAAGGTCGGCACGTTAACCCTAACCCTCCAGGGTATTTTGGCTAGAAACCCTGCCAGACGCATCAGATTGCATACTTTGTCACATTGACTTGTGTGCAGAGTACAGCAAGGTCAAGCTGTCACCACAGATGCACTGTGCTGCATCTGGCAGGGTTAGGGTTTGGGTTTAATGCTACTACATGTACATGTACCACATTGGTCATGTTGGTACATCAATGCAGCAAGATGCAAGTGTGTACAGTGAGCTCTATTGTAGCTTTATGGTGTAAATTGCATTTCCGCAAGCATCATAAATTAATCTGGTTTGTTTTTCCATGTACATGTACGCTGGTTTTTATTGTGAAAATTCTCCACCATCTGTCCACATACATGTATGACACTCAATTTCTCAAAAACTTTCTTTTTCATTGTCTGAGAACTTACTAAGTAATATGTT
This sequence comes from Hippasteria phrygiana, assembly GCA_037893225.1. Classification (NCBI taxonomy): domain Eukaryota; kingdom Metazoa; phylum Echinodermata; class Asteroidea; order Valvatida; family Goniasteridae; genus Hippasteria; species Hippasteria phrygiana. The sequence goes on along the minus strand of JAZGUH010000040.1, from coordinate 1,369,375 downwards.
TATTCGGTTATGGGTACTCGATTCCATAATCTGGAACCGGTTCCTGACATCAGCGGTCAGGTACTGTAATTGGGTACCCAGGTACCCTGTTTCACAAAAAAGGTCAAAAACTACAATAGGTCTCTCGCAAATGATGTCACTTCCTACAGATTGCCACGTGCATCGGCATTTTGGGCGTCAAATTTTCCAGACGCGCATTGGCTGTGCAGTATTTCAAAGCAACATGCCGCGTGTTTGGAATATTTTGCACACTGCACACTGCACGCACACGCACCTGATGGCGTTGAACACGCAGTTGTAATTTTCCTATGAAGATGGCGTCCTATGAGAGAGATCTACATGAACACTAGGGCTGTCCCGAATATACCGAATATTTGATAATTCGATCGTCAACCGAATATTCGAATACCTTTTTACAGGTTCGAATATTCGAAAAATATGTACAGATACGACTACATATATGATGCTATTTTAATAGAAAGGTTACGGCGGTTAGCAGTGTCAAATGCTGCTTTTTGTCGACGGAAGCTTTTTGTGGAGGGAGGTTTATTGTAAAACCCTTAACACGTATAAAATAATTACTGCAAAAAGCCGGGCTTTAGTTTGGGTTCTTGTTATCAGAACGTTATATGTACCCATAATGATCTTGAGACAACGGGCACAGGCGCAAGTCGATCGGGCGGTCCATAATATCGATCGCCGCATGTAAAACACCACCGTGCTTTGTGTGCAACTTTTTTACCGGCGCGGCATGCAGTTGCAGCTGACGCATGAAAAACTTAATCGGCCAGTATCGAATATTCGATTATTCGGTCAAACACAGTTACGAATAATCGAATACTAAATTATTCGAAAATGAACACCCCCACAGCTCACCCACTCACTCGCCCTGTAATTTTCTTATGGGTGCACTACACTAATTCATGTCCGAATTTATGCGCCAGCTCATCAACATAAAATGTATACCCACAACCTTTTTTTGAAAAAGGAGAGTTTGTGCCTCAAAAAATTGTGGGATTGTGTAAACATAGTCCAGCATCAACTCCCTGGTTTCTGGGCTTCCATCTGTGTGCAGACTTGATAAAATTACTGTTGAAAAATGGGTCCTATTTGCCCGAGAAAGTGGAGGGATGCCATGTTAAAAATGGCTGTTGATCGGCTTGGGAAATAGGACTTTTTGGGAGGTGCGTTTGTTTTGTGTCAATAATTAAAAATGTAATTGGTTAACCCCCCCAAAATAGAAAAGAAATGGACAGACAAAAGATCAGACAATAAGTGGCATTTGTTTGTGTAGACCCCAGTGATGCTGGGGTACAGGTTATTGGGCCCTGAACTTTGTTGATTTTACACTGTTGTCAATGGAGCTGGAATTAGTGTGGTGCACCCTATATATTATCACCTTCTTCTGTCAAACTTGTGTGACCCACTAGAGAAGCAGACCCTCATCAACAACCTTGAAGGTCTCTAGTCAATATCCCTTGGTTTTTCACACTACTTCAAAGAGGCCTTGACTGCCTGGCAGTATGATTAATGGCTGCATTCAAGTTCAATGCCAAAGCGATTCCAATGGGAGGCCGCTATCTCCTTTCCCTCCCCTAGTGAACTCCTGAAACCCAAGCCCACTCCAGATGCAGTGGAATGCCAGGGAAAATTCAGCAGTTCTCCAAGGCTGCACAACTGCCTGACATTCCTGGCAAGTTTGGGAGAACTCTCTGGATATTTTCTTAAACTCTACCTTCCTTGTCTGCTGAGGAACCTCCAGTTTCTTGGGATTTTTAAAACTAGAGTTTTTTTTAAATTTTTTTAAAGAATGCTGGGTTCCTACCGCATCCTAGAAATCATGGAAAACCTGGAAAATGAGTTTCGCTCAAATTTCCAGTCGGGGGGAAAAGTCAGAGAGATTTGAGAAAAATGCCTCAAATCAGGGAAAATCGGGAATTTGATTGGCCCAAACCCAAAAGAGAAAGCGGTCTGTCTGCTATATTTTGTCTCATGGCCAAACAGCGTATCCACTGGATTTAGTGTGGAAATCCCTCTTTATCTCTCTTTAGCCAGGTGGCTGTGGTGCATGACCTAAAACAAGATGTGTCAAACTGGATGTATGGTCGAAATAATTATCCTGGAATTTTAAAAAATTCATCAGGGAAAACTCCGGGAAAAATCCGGAAATTTTGTTTTCATGAAATGGTGGGAAACCTGGAAAGTGAGGTCACACGATAATTGTCTGCTGGTTTTGGGGCAAACTGATCAAGATGAGCTGTTAAGTTTATCAAAGTTTTGATAAATTACTAAAAACCCAAAATACATCAAAATCTTAATTTAGAAAAGTTTTGATAAATTACTAAAACCCAAAATACATCAAAATCTTAATTTATAAAAGTTTTGATAAATTACTAAAACCCAAAATACATCAAAATCTTAATTTATAAAAGTTTTGATAGATTACTAAAACCTGAAAAAAAATAAAAATATTAATTTATAAAAGTTTTGATAAATTACTAAAACCCAAAATACATCAAAATCTCAATTTCTTTAATTTGTTTATCATTGTTTCAGAAGAAACATGACATGCAATGTTGTGTTTTTCCTTTAAGTGGCAACATAAGATTTTCCTTTTTTTTCTGAAGTGTAGAATATTTGAGGACAAAACCTACATCAGATTTATGCTCTTGTATCATGTGCATGCAGTCATTTTACGTTCACACATTCCAAGTTTTGTTTTTAAATTGTTCTTATTTTTTTTAAAATATTTCAATGCAAGTTTGCCCCAAACAAGGCTAAAAGCCACTTAAGGAACGGAACTACATTGTACAAAAAAAAAAAGATTATAAAAATAGAATTTACAAGAAGTAGGAATTAATACTCCTCTTGAAGCAGGAAAGATCGTATGATGAAGGGAAATATATATGTACTTTTTAAGTTTTTATTTATTAATTAACCCTCCTGTGCACCTGGCCAAAATCGACCCAGTTGTTGTACAGATCAAAACCTATCAAATGACAGATTGAAACACACACAAACTGTGAGAGTTGGTGTTTAGAGTTTTTGATAGGCTGTGATAGTTATAAGTATTTTACATTAACCCTAACTATCGCAAGCCTTACAAACAGCTGTTTTGTCTAATTTTGATGGTTTTGGACTGTAGCGCCTTGGCACCATTACTTTACATGGAGCTATGATGCCCCAATTTGTCCAAGTTTAAAGAATATGCCATACACTGTAGGTATACTGCACAGTGTTGGCGTTTGACAGGTTGAGGACACTTCCTAGTAAAAATGCCTACCCTGTAGGGGGTTAGGGTTAATAAATGTATGGTACAAACTGTAACATTTATACCTGACTGGCTTTTTTTTTTTTTTACGTGCTGTAATCTGTTGCACAATACTATTGTGTCCTTTTTAGAGTTTGAAATGACCTACTCTTTTGAACCTAACACTTTAGGAATTCTTGAAGCTCATCCCGCAATCAAAAAACAATCCAAATTTATGGCTCTTGGATCAGAAACGAAGATGAAACCAGGCTTAAACTGTCATCCATAGCTCTCGAGACCTTCACTTAACAATTTACACAGGCCTGGCTTGGATCCAGGGCTTTGGAAAGAAGTGGTACTCGTCTGGAAATGTGAGACAGAGAGATCTCATATTTTGGGATAAAGATGAAATACGACTGCATACATTCTGTTCATGTAATATGCACTTGTATACATTACATGTACAGCCAATTTCAATACATTGTAGAGGCGTACCTCCAGGTGCTATGATAAATCATCAGGATCCAATAATGTCACTTCTGAAAGGGTAACCAGTTCCCACGAATGGAAGTCCGGGATTTTTCTTCGGATATTAATGTCCAGTACTCAAGAATACAATGTTCATTGTATTTTAAATTTCGATAGACCATTGCCAGATCTAAACACTATCTAGATTTAAAGGTAGTGTACATGATTGGTCATTGTTGCAATTTTCAGAAATGGGTGGATTTGGGGGTTAGTATTTTATAGGAAATATTGTTCCACTGACCTGTTCAAAGTTTTGCATTCTTGGATGGCAAACAAAAAAAACGAGAGAAAAACGGTGTTCGTTTTTAACCGTCGGGCGGCATTTGTTACATGTATAGCACCCTCTTGTAAAATAAGCCCAATTTTTGTAGCATCACAATTGGTCACATAACATGTACAGAGGCCGAGGGCTGAGCGGAACGTCCAATTAGATCCACTGCATGCACTGGTTACAACGCGTCGCTTTGGTACACTACGCATGCGCCTGTTACCGGATTGTTAACCCATTTTAGACACAACACGGATTAACTACATTTGGTCAATAGAGAGCAGCTTTCCAACGATTGTTCGGGCGAACAATTGTTGGAAAACGATATAAATTTCTACTTTTCTTGAAAACAACAGCACACCTGGTGCCATCATTTCACAGGATGATTGAGACTGCTATTAAATTACAGTCTGGTAAGGTATTTCATAATAATTCTGTAAAAAAAATTTGGGAGGATTACACTACACATACAAATGTACCTTTAAAGGTAGTGTACACGATTGGTAATCCTCTAATTTTTTTTAAACTGAATTATTACGAAATACCTTACTAGACTGTAAGTTCATATTAGTCTCAATCATCCTTTGAAATGATGGCACCAGGTGTGCTGTCGTTGTCAAGAAACGGGGAAATGTATATCGTTTTCCCAACGATTTCCAGCTGGAAATCGTTGGAAAACTGCCCTGTAGCCGTTAGTCAAGGCGCGCGTGGCTACCCGGGACGAGTGGCACGTCCCGGACATGATGGCGCCATGGCATATCAGGGGCTCGTGGGGGAGGGGCGGGGGAGGGGGCGGGGGAGGGGGGTCAGGTCAGGTCAGGTCGGGGGGTATCAGTTTATAGGCGCATTACATGCATTGAGGTATTTAAACTAAGAGAGGAATACTGTATCATGCATGCATTATCAGGAATACTGTATCATGCATGCAGGTAGTACATTACACCATGGAGGCCTTCCTCCATGATTACACACACAATGTACTTCGGAATCATATGCACTGTACACAAGATAAATGTAGTACGCTGTTTCAGGAAACTGGCCTTATGCATCCCTTTAGAGTGAGTATAAGCGATTTAAAGTTAATGACAGTCAGATCTGAATAACAGAAATTGTTTTTACATTAAAAAAATAACAGAAAAAAAGAAGAATCAAAACGTGATTTTTATTAGTGATTTATTTGATTTTTTTCCCAGTGATTTAAATCATGATTTAAATCAATGATTTAAATCGAGTGATTTAAATCAAACAACCCTGATCTAAACTTTTCCTCATAAGGGAAATTCATGAGGGAATCACTTGGGGCAAATGCTGAGTTGGTGCTCTCTGTTGGTCCTTGAAGAAGAAGCCACAATTTACCCAGCTTTTCATGTTTCAGCATCATGTTTGCATGAAAACAGATCACTTGCGAGTTGGGTCATTCTGGCCAGGTTGGGACACAGTGTGTGACATTTATCCATATCTTTAAAAGTACTATTACATTTGATTCAGTTATTTCATGTAACATCAGTCTTTGGGTGAGCAATACTTTAGAAAGTTTTAAATCATGTAAATTATATTTTACCAAAAATATGATAAAAAATGTGTCAGTTTGACGTAACCAGTTTGACGTAACATGGACACGTCCATATTTCCACTTTGGTGTTTTTTTCAACACTTTAAATATAGATATGGAAAATTCACCATGTGTACTAATTAAAAGATGTACTATGCAATACAAGAATACTTTTTTTTTTATGGTAGTCAGTGTTCAAATATAGCAGAGACAGCAAGAACAGACGTGAGTGTGGACGTACATTGTAACATGGACACTGTTACGTTCACACATGCATGTTTTTATTGTTCTTGCTGTTTCTGAGCTATTTGGACACTGGCAACCATAACAGAAAGTGTTTTCTTGTAGCATTGAGTGTCTTTTAGTTAGTACACATTTTAGTAAGTTGCATAATTATTTATTGAATGACAACAAATTAAGGCAGTCTGGACGTAACATTTAGTACTGACATGGTGTGACATGAAAATGCACATCTCCTTTTTGTAATATTTTCAACATTTGTATAAATAATTATGCAAACTCTGTATACTAATTACAAAACACAAACTGCAACACAATTATGATATTCAATATTCAAATGCAGCACAACAGTAGAAATATATGTACAATGTACATGTTCATGTATGGTCATGGTCTATCATGGTGTTCATGTTACGTCTGCACCGATTCTTTAAATTCTTGTTATTTCTGCTATATTTGGACACTGGCTACTGTAAAGAGGTGTTTCATTGTTGCATAGTGTTACGACCCATTCCAAAAACCCATTATTAAATTCCTCCCCCAAAAAGGTATGAGTTCCAAAAGAGGCCAAACAAAGATTAATGAGCAAAGCTGTTAAAAAAAATATACAAAAATATACCATTTATTTTACACAAAATACTCTAAATTACTCTAAATAAACAAGATACACAAAATCATACAATTACCAGAACCTTGGCATGGGTGGGACGAGCAGACGCGAAAACAAGACACAAATGTCTACGAAAAGTTCAGTTCAGTTCAGTTCAGTTTGCGATGGAACAAAACAACATGGTTTCTCCTTTACGGTGCTGCTTATATCTTACGAAAAGATCCATGGCTGAAGGTGTGGTCTCCTTCATCCGGGGCCGGCAGAGCCACAGGGTACTCAAACAAGCCGCACTCGGTTAACATCATAAGTCCGACGCATGTCCGCCAACGATACGGGGCAGCACAAAGTGCAAAAGCCACTGCCAGACGCGAGTCATCCTCCGTCACGGCTCCCCGTCGTCGACACAAGGCACAAGACAAAAATCACCCGCAGGGACTTCAGTCCCAACAAGCGGGTACAAAACGGACAAGTCAACCTGCCCGGATGGTCCTCCAAGTTGGACGTCACAAGAAAGAAAAAACGAGAACGCCCTTGCATAAAATGTCCATGTATTTATACTCGAAGTTACTGACGTGCCGCGAATTCCAGTTCGCTGAACCCTTAAAGTTTTACAATTCAAAAGTATTTCTGGTCGTCCACCCATCCATTTTACATTTAACGTGAAGGAATGCTGCTCGTCCCATAACAAAACTACATCTCTAACAAAAGTATTTAAACACACAAATACACAAGCCATTGCAATTTAAGCTATTTTAAACCATTTTACAACAATAGTGTGTCTTTTAATTATTGTACGTAATGAATTTCCCATATTTATTCATTTACCCTAACCCCCTAGGCCCTTATTGCTAGGAACCATCCTCAATCCTCCAAAATCCTCAAAAATCCTCCCGTGCTTCAATCACCATTCCTCCTCAATCCTCCAAACTCCTTTGCTTCAATCACCATTCAATCACCATTCCTCCTCAATCCTCCAAAATCCTCCAAAACCACCATGAGGATTTTGGAGGATTGAGGAGGGTTAGGGTTAAAGTGTTGAAAAAACACAAAAATTAAAATGTTGGACACGGTGTCCATGTTACGTCTGTTTTACAACAAAATAACACGCTTTTTATCATATTTTGGTTAAAATATAACTTACACGATTGAAAACTTTCTCAAATAATCTCACACCCAAAGACGGATGTCACATGAAATAACTGAATTAAATGTAATGATGGTCATAACATACTGTGTCCCAACCTGGTGGAATGACCCAGTTTTTTTTACATACATTTACATATGTACATGTATGTGTACATTTGTAACGGGTGTGGTCCGTGTGGCCCCTAAAGTGGCAGGTTTCGAACGCAATTACATGTACGTACCCGTTTGTCTAGTTTTGCTTTCGGTTCAACGATGGATAGCTACATGTACAAATGTACCAGTGTTAAAGGGACACATTGCCTTCAAATGTCATGAAATTTTGCTGTTTGGAAATGTTCCTTATCTTTTATAAGAGTTGTTCATGCAAAAGAACACGTATAATGTGTTGTAATTAGTGAGTAGTGATTACAAAACAAAAAATTGGCCGCTTACCCCTGACATCTGACCCGCGAAACATAGACTTATTTCCAGTACTAAATACCACCGTCTAAATAATGCGCAAAATACGCTGTAAGAGTCTTTAGGCTGGCGCCGCAGCCAGTGGCCTTGTGAACCTATCAGATGATCGCCGGGTACAATTCTCTACCTCGCGACACATATCGCCAGTGCTGCGCGCCGTGCCACACAGTTCATCAAAATGGATCAACAGAACGTACTTCAACCAGATGCGACTGGAAATACGACTGGTGAACACGGTCCGCCATTTTGTGGAGTCAAAAATTTGGTTCTATAAAATGGCGGACCGTTATTTGTCACGAAATTAAACAAAAACCACAGAATTTGAAGGGATAGTTATGTGAATCTTTATATTCTACTTTTAAAAAAGCTTCCCAACCATATATCCATTTCAGTTTTATAGCCCAAATTGCAAAAATCCAAAGCAATGTGTCCCTTTAACATGCCATGACTACAAAGTCTCAAAATCCACCCTTCAGGAAATGTTTTCGACTGAAGGCAAATTTGGATACTAGTGAACGGTACATGCATTTACCATGTTGTAGGGTCTGTTCACAATAACAAAACACTACAGAAGAGAATGAAACCGCAAACGTGCTTTTAGATTTTCAAGGTTGACAAAACTTCTTGAATAGTTAAATTCTCTAATTTGGCAGTCCATACTCAAAGTACTCATCCATTTAGGAACAGTAAAATGAGTACAGGGTTTAATCGCCTGTAAGCAGGCACCCCTGCACATTCCTGTGGTGTTTTTTTTTTTTTTTACAATCTTGCTATTCAACAGTGTGAATGGTCTATAAATCAGACATTGTGTTGGTGCAAGTTTGAACTTTGATCTGAAACAATGTTGGTTTATTGAATTTGTTTGGAAACATTGGCGCAGACTCTGCCATTTGCTCTTAAAGAGGGCAAATGGGGGTAACTGGGTTGAGTGAATTTGTTCCCACATGTAGGGATTGCGGGATCAGAGTGATTGAGTCTCATGTACTGGTGAAGTATATTTCAAGTATATTTAACCAGTTAAGCCCTTTTCACACGAGCGCTAAAAGCACACATCTGCGATGATTGGCGCCGGTTGTCTGACGCTCAAGGATGCCTGCAATTTCATCGCAGGCTTTTACACGATACAACTCATTCTGGTAGTGAACGTCCCTCGTTTTGGAAATGTTTGCACGTGTATCGCTGGTGTTTTATGAACGATGAAATTTATAGGGTACCAGTGATTTTCCCGCACTGTTAAAAATTCCATAAACAAAATGTTTTCCCCCCTTTTAAAAACAATCACCGTATTTTAGTTTTTCAAAGTGAACAAAGAATACTAGCAGGAGCGGGATTCGAACCTGCGACCTCCGGAATATCGTACCGGCGTTCTACCAACTGAGCTATCTTGCCCTATGTTGGCGGTCTTAATGTCAGTATCTTTGTTCGGGTTTTGGATGTAAAATTACGGGACTGTGACCTAGAAAATATCACGTGGCCGTAGTTTTCATGTTTTAATGTCAAGACCACTTCGTAAAAATTTGCTGTGCAACAACACTATAAAACGAAGTGTTGTATATTTACAGAGAATCGGCTGTTCTCCAACACAGATCTCATTACGCAGCAACTGACCAATCAGAACTGAAAAAAATGTGTGTTTACAAAAAACCAAACAGCAAACTGCACATAATATGCATAAAGGTGATTTCACTGCACGGTAACCTTGCGAAAATCGCATCGATACATTCACACGACCAATCTCGGTGATCGTCGCACGGATGTCGCATCGATGCGAAATTTTGGAGGTCTCGATCCCTGTCATGAACTGCACGGGACCCATGCGATTTGGTGACAGGGAGTTTATTTTTTTTTGTCTGCATCAGCCACACTAAACATCATTACTCCTATTGGCTTTCACAGACTATCTCGCGATTTCTGACTTGACCCTCATGTGCATGTTGGGTATTCATTCATAACTAAAACTTACATAATAAAATGGAGCCCGTAGAGATGGTCAATCAGAAGGCCACAAAAACCACGTAGGCCGAGTCCATTACCAATAGGTTACAATCACCTGTTCTGTTATACTGTTTAGTCTCAAATTTTTATTATACTTTTGGTGCACGTAATATGATTTTAAACTAAATCATATTAGATCGGATCTTGGATGTTGTTTTGCAAGTTGCATTCGGGTGATTGTACTGTGATGGCATCATCAAAATTGACTATGTCTTGTTGCTCACTGACATGGCCTCAGATTTGTTAGAGTAAAAGTACCTTAGTGCTGAACCCTACAGATCATATGGAACAAAAATTACAAGATAATATAAATTGATTGTTTAACCCTTAATCCCTACATCATTTTCCCTAACATGTTACCTGAATTCTCCAATATCCTCTGATTTCAAAGCTATAACCTGAATCCTCCAAAATCCTCTAATAACAGGGACCACTGCATGAATCCTGCAAAATCCTCCGGGTGATTTGGTAAACACCCCATTAATCTGAATCCTCTAAAATCAATGATCCAGCATCCGATTGGGCCTGATGATGATGACCTGGATCCTCCATTTTCCTCCAGATAGGCAAAATCCTCTTATGCCCCCAATCCTACAAAATCATCTGATGCTTCAACTTCCAAAGACCCTCATCAATCCTCCAAAGTACTCCATTTGGCAAAGAGGATTTTGAAGGATTTGGGAAGGTTAGGGTTTTAAAGCATTGTTACAGTAGTACATGTATTCATGTGGTTTTTACCATAGGGCTATGCAACACCATGGCAACATATATATTACCTGGCTACATGTACACATGTATGGACTCTCATTTATTTTCAGAGTACATGTAGGCCAAACTTGTACTTGACAAGAAGTTTATTGACATTGTCCCGAAATCCTAATTTACAAGTAAACAGATCATAGAAGGTGTTGACTTTATTCACAAGCCTGCGTTAAATTCAATACCCGTTCTGTCAACACCAGTCAATTAGGTACCCAGACAACATCACTCATCACACACCACAAGCCAGTTTCCTGGCTGAAAATGGACACAGATGGCATTTGTTGACAATATTCTTCAAATATTTTCATTTTGTTTGTGGTCTACAATGTACATGTACATGTACACTGACTGTACTACATCTATGTACAGTGTGCATGATTGTGATTTAGGACAAGTTCATCAACAGCTGTGGTTCAGCCTTGCTGAACAAGAACAACAGAGGGCGCTAGGTAAGGTTTGCCTGTTGTGCAAAGGTTGGATCACAGTGTCTGATTGGTCAGACACTGTGACCAATCAGACACTGTGACTGATTGGTCACAGTGTCTGACCAATCAGACACTGTGATCCAACCTTTGCACAGTGTCTGATTGGTCATTCCTAAAACTGATTGAATAAATCAAGGTTTATTCACTTGATATCGCCGAGGTCAGTTTTAATGGTAATGAAGCACATGTGGGACACAGCTGGTACGTGTGCGTATGTATACTGTACATGTACTTTACTGGAAATACATGTACATTTCATTGTAACAATATTACCACAGAAAGAGGCCTCTATGACCCACTTCGGTGTTTTTTATATGGCCCTGCTAAATCCAACCATTGTCAACAAAACTGAAATGAGAATCCTGCTACATTGTCAATACAAACAAATGTTCAGCAAATTTGGTTGGATTCTACAGCGTACCACCTAAAATACACACCAGCCTTGGCATTTTGCAAATTTGCAGCTACCCTGAAGATTCCAACAAATTGCAACAGGTACATTGTATTTGTTTGTATGAGCCCTGCCAAATCCAACAAAAATTTTACTAGAAATCTGCTTCCACCCTGCTAAAGTGTCTTACAAAAATGCTATAAAATAATACAAATGCTTAACCAGTTCGGGTCGGATGACGTGGTTATTCTAGATGCTCTGTGGTGCAATCTAAGGCATTTCCTGGCCACTTTCTTCTGACTCTTTGAATCAAATTTGCTCGTGTTTACAACTTGAAATGAAGGCAAGATTTTTTTGGGGTTAAGCCGGCTGGTGAGCTAAACATGCACGTGGGCGCAGCGCGCGTGGATAAGGTATTTTCCGAGAGAAAAAGACGCCCTCAAGTGTTACGGAACATTGTAATTTACATGTAGGTCAACTGGTTCTCGACGCGACAAAGAGAAAATGATACCAGGGAGATTGGAACCAATCCAGAATAATATTACGTGTATAGTTTTATGATGTGAATGCATTTATAATATGTTGCATCCAGATCTGTTCGATTACTATAAACGCTACTGCAATACTGCTGAATGTTATTGCTGGCAAACTCTTCATGTTCGTTCCACAGAGTGCGGTAAACTTCTTTGTACTTAGATAAACTGTGAAGATGGTGGGAATGGGGGAAAATCCAATTGAAAAAAATAGCAGGGCGGTGAACATTTTTGCGGGGCGGTAAAACTTTAGCTGGGCGGCATACAATTTTGGCAGGGAGGCCCGCCCTGCTAAAACCCCTCGTGGAGAACACTGAACTGGTTAAAACTATACATGTATACTTTGTCGACACGGTGAAATTAATTTTTACAAATAATTTTTACAATTTTAAACCAGTCACATGTAACTTGCAAGAGATTGCAGTGTGAATATGAGTATAAATCATATTAACCCTAGGGCTGTCCCGAATATACCGAATATTCGATATTCGATCGTCAAGCGAATATTTGAATACCATTTTGCTAGTTCTAATATTCAAAAAGATATATGCACATTTATACAACACCTGAATAAATCCCCGCCATCCGATTGGTGGAGAGTCGATCACGTGCATTGAATTATTTGACCCATCACACGACGCGAATCCGCCCCGCCCAATACGTTCTATCACATGGGTCTATCACATGGTGCGCGCGCATTGATAGAACAAAAAAACTTTTCTAATTTCATGGTCACTAGGTGGCGCTACAACAGCGCTGTCATTCACACAACATGGCGGCCGAGTTACCCGAACTGCCACGGTTTGTTCTCCTAACAGACGACGAAATATTGGAACTTGTAAGCAATGCTGACGCTCCAAATACAAAGAGACAAATCAAATATGCAGTGAAACGATTAGATGAATTTGCTAGACACGCAGGAACAACAATTGAAACTTTAACTAATTCGGAACTCGACAATTTTTTTGTCCCGGTTTTATGCGGGACTGAAAAAGGAAAACGGCACGTTGTACACAAAGAAATCCATGCATGCAATCCGCATTTTTAACTTTTCTGGACTACAGTTGTAAACTTCCATAAATTGGATATGAAAGTGCATTAATTGGTACTGAAAGTTCTGAATTTGTGAAACAGCTTTTTAACAATTCTGAACAGTTTGATCTTCAACACTTCGGAACGGATATTTTTAGATGACATTCTGCATCTGAAGTGAATAATTCTTCTGAACTTGTTGAAAAACAGTGAACATTTTTAACTGTTTGAGACTTTTCGAGACAGTAATTAGTTACTGGAAGTTCTGAATTTGTGAAACAGTTTTTTACAATTCTGAACAGTTTTTAACTTGAATAAAATGCATTGAAAGTGTTCCCCCAACTATCAGTGTTACTACATGTTTCTTACATTTATGTAAGCACCAGTTTACAAGTTACCAATCAGATGACGAGAATTTATTCAGGCGTTGTAACAAATAATGAATGTTTCACATTCGTGCGATGGAAAGAATAATTTCATTCGGTGACAGATGGCATGTTCTATTCCACTCGGCTTCGCCTCGTGGAATAGAACATGCCATCTGTCACCTCATGAAATTATTCTTACCATCACACTCATAAACATTCATTATTTGTATAATATTACGCTAGGTTAGACGTAAAGGCAAAATCCCATAGAGTTGTGCACACATTTGTTTTTACTGTAACCTAACCCAAACTTTACCTAATTTGACCAAACTTCAGAATTATGCTATTTAGAACACAAAAATCAAAATAAAAACATTTGCGAGAGTTAAATTCTGCCTAGAAAAGGTACCTACATTGTAAGACGTTAAGGCGAAAGCACTTTTTCGCCCTAACTTACATTTTCCCCTTAACGTGCACTTTTACACAACTCCATTTCCCCTTTCCGGTCGAATTAGAAAAATACAGATACGACTCTGATGCTATTTTAACAGAAAAGTTACGGCGCTTAGCAGTGTCAACTGCTGCATTTTTGTCAATCGTAACTTTTAGTGGACAGAGGTTTATTGTTCCCGTCCGTAAAACCCTTGATACAACACGGGCATGCAAAAAAATGCCGTTTGAACGGTCCATAATATCAATCGCCATACGTAAAACACCGGCGTGCTTTTACATGCAATGTTTTTTTAACCGGTGTGGCATGCACTGAAAAACTTGATCGCCGAGTATCGAATATTCAAATATTCGGTCAAACCCAGTTTCGAATATTCGAATAGTAAATTATTCAAATATGAACAGCCCTAATTAACCCTATTTATAACTACTGTATCACAAACCAAATCCTCTCCTCTCCCACAGCTTGTGTGTCTCAACCTGTCACTCGATAGGTTCTGATAGATAGGGCAGTTGGCTCCAATTTGGCACTGAGAGAGGGAGGGTTACAAATTAGCCTTTCATATTAAAGAACTTGCTGAAGTTTGAAACGTTAGACCAGCTAAATTTGTTGATTTGTATATTTCATCAGGTTAATCCAATCAGTCTGCAGCAGTTTTAATTCATTTTTGTATTAAAAATTGATTGACACAGTCATGCAGAAAATAAACTTCTTTTTATTACTTTAATAGTCCCTTTCATGAGAAATGTTCATTATTTTTGGGTGCAAATAAATTTGTCTGCATTTTTCCACCAAAAATGCACAACATTGCAATTCCTGATATCAAACAAATTGGACACCCCTTGCCAAAGGGATAATGCTGTAAGCCTTACAACGGAAAAATTCTTTCCGAGTAAATTCTGCATGCCACGCATACCAACAAGTTTTCCGGGGGCACAGTTGGATTGTGCAGGGGACGTTCGCATGTTGTCTCTCTCTCTCTGAACGGAAGAATGTACACGTTGAAGCTGATATTTCCTAGTTTCTTATTGCATAATACCCCGTGGTGGTACTTCAACTTCAAGACCGATGGTTTTTCTTCAGAGGTCTTTTAAGATATTTTTAGCTTAAAGGAAATCACTGTGTATACACAACAGTTAAAGTAGAACTCTAAGCGGATCATCAACAATACGTTACCCACGATTATTGAGGGAGACACAGACATCCACTGATGCAAATCTGCTTCCATTCACCTCCGGAATCGCTGCTTCATAGAAAATCCGCTGACTGCAGGCAGTAAATCGTGCAGTTATATTTTGTGGCCGGCAGGCAACAGATAGATAATGGACCATTCGTGAGATGTGTAGTCACAATTAGTGGGAGCAGTGTGTGTTCAATCATCTAGTTATTGCATAGTGCACATCAGATGCTCTCCTCATTAATAGCCGTGAAATTAAAACCAATGCTTTGAAGACTACACCGTATCACCACATTGGTCAACTGCATCGGTGCGGTTATCATCGGCTCTGTTGCATCATCCCACTCAACGGAATCTTCAAGAACTTGACCATCACCCAGCGGTAGACATTTTGGGTTTGGAGCCCCCCCAATAGCTTGCAGTCCCGGAATTTTAACTGCCAATACGTCTGGCTAACCTCGTGAATAACCTATCTGCATATCAGTTGAGGCCTTCGGTGCACAAATCTGGTACCAGCAGATTTGGCCGTTGTTGTGGGCCGGTTATTGGAATTGGAATTTTTGTGTGTGGTGTTTTTGGAAACGGCATCAGGCGGGTATTGCCCCACCGGATTGGTATCGATAAAAACTTGCTGAAAGGTAGGTTGCGATAAGGATTGAAGACCAGATTTGTGATATGTTACATTTGTAAGGTGTTGCTGTGGAGAGAAGATCTAGATGTACAAATGGATAGCATTTTCTGTGACATTGTTTGGACACATTATTTTGCTGCAAGCATAATTTCAAGTTCGTGTTGTACACGTACATGTATGCACTTTACAATTACAGATAGCTACATGTAACTGTAATGCATACATGTACATGTACATGTACGTACTGATGTCCACGTGTGCACTTGATTAAAATAAAATGTACACACATGTACTGAACAAAGTTACAATGTATACAGCCATGTTTAATAGTCAGCTACATTGTACATGTAGATAGGGGAGATGGGGGTTAGTTGGAACACAGGGTAAGTTGAAACATTGAGATTTGTTTCCACAGCTAGCTATGGAATAACAGCCAGCTGTGGAAAAAGTCTCAATGTTTCAACTGACCCCGTGTTCCAACTGTAACCCCCATCTCCCCTACAAATAAATATTGAAGGTAGCTCAAAGACTAACTAAAATTAAAAATTCGTCAAACAATCCACAAGGGAAACTGACTCGGTAAATTTGAATACATTTTCAAAGGGAAAAAAGAAACTAGCAGGAGCGGGATTCGAACCTGCGACCTCCGGGTTACCGTACCGGTGCTCTACCAACTGAGCTATCTTGCCCTATGTTGGCGGTCTCCCAAATTGTCAGTATCTTTGTTCGGGTGGGCGCTAGTCAGAAGACAGAAGACAGAAGACAGAAGACTTCTGACTAGCGCCCACCCGAACAAAGATACTGACAATTTGGGAGACCGCCAACATAGGGCAAGATAGCTCAGTTGGTAGAGCACCGGTACGGTAACCCGGAGGTCGCAGGTTTGAATCCCGCTCCTGCCAGTTTCTTTGTTCACTTTGAAAATAAAATAAAAAATAGATGCAATTGTGTACCCATTGTGAAATATCTAGTAGCTCTACGAAAGCTTATGCTATATTTTTATTTATTTTTTTGTTAGTCTTTGAAGTGCTACCCTTAATATTTATCTACATGTACTAAACAAAATTGCTCGCAGTGTTCTAGCCAGGCATTCAATAGCGCTAACACCCACTACGCTTTCGGAAATGAGTGCTACGCTTAAATCCTGTTGCTACGCTACTGATAAGCTATCAAAATTACCCACTTGAAAAAATACCTCTCAACCATCATACATGTAGACCCGAAGTCTTGAATGTTAATTTTGCCTGGGTCTAAGTTTTGTTCCCCCCCCCAAAAAAAAAATTGCCCTAATTCTTTTTCTATTTATGGACTTGATTAAAAAATTATTAACTTATAAATGTTCGGGTTATTTACGTGTAGAATCCAGGCGACCGAGTTGTATGAATGTACTGAGTTTCAGAAAGATGCATACAGTGTACATGTGGGTCATTTCATAAATTTGGGGTCCAAAAGTGTGACTTTTTTGGTCTCCCTTTTACACCTGACCTGTGCAATTTTCATCAAGCTTTAGAGCAAGGAACAAGTATCATTAAAATTGACTTCACACTATGTTTTACTTGTTTGGCAGGTACTTTGCTTTACACAATCACTCTTGGATACATGTAGAAGGCATTAAAGGTAGTGTACACGATTGGTAATCCTCCAATTTTGTTTTTACTGAATTATTATGAAATACCTTACTAGACTGTAAGTTAATAGTAGTCTCAATCATCCTGTGAAACGATGGCACCAGGTGTGCTGTCGTTGTCAAGAAAAGTGGAAATTTATATCGTTTTCCCAACGATTTCCAGCTGGAAATCGTTGGGAAAACTGCCCTGTAGCCTTTAGTCAAGGCGCGTGTGGCTTCCCGGACGATTGGCGTGCCCTGGACATGCTGGCATTCGGGGCGCGTCAAGCATCCAGGTAGCCACGCGCGCCTTGACTAAAAGCTATCATCTGCTCAATGGTTGAAAACGAGCGCCGTTTTCTCTTGTTTTTTCCGCCATCCAACAACGCAAAACTTTGAACAGGTCAGTGGAACGATATTTCCTATAACATACTAAACCCCCAAATCCGCCCATTTCTGAAAATTGCAACAATGACCAATCATGTATGTACACTGCCTTTAAACCGTAATTGTGGCGCTCTCAATAGAGAACAGTCTCTCATCGCAAAAACAAATATTTTCTAGATTTATATACCATTGGAAAGAACACATCATAAGCATTAAAATGATGAAAGAATTATTAAAATCGGAGCAGTATTAACAAAAAAGCTATAATCATTTTAGTTTTATTAGTTGACATAAATTCTGGTGATTATCAGTGAGTTACCTCAATAGAATCTCTTTTAAAAACATTTTATTGTTATTAATATTAAAAAAACGAAAACACAGTATGATTTTATTTTACACAAACTACATGTACATGTAGCATTTTAACATTGTGGAGGAATGCGACTTCTGTCTCTTGTAAGAATAGCACACAACAAATTACTTGCAACTGAAGAACCCTTGCAAGTTGCAGAATGCAATTTGAAGAAAGTTTGGATGTAGCTTTGAATTAAGAACAAAATTTGGGATAATTTGTGCACTTTATTACTACACATACATGTACTTCCCAACACTTATATGATGAAACGTCTGCCCATGTTATTAATGTTAAATCTTGAAGATGATCCTCTGTAATTTCTCGAACTTTATCAAATGTTATGGTAGGCAATGTTCTTTCTTACAAGGATATAAGACGTAGAGAAAGAGAACATGGAAATTACTTAACCCCTTGAGTACGGTATTTTACGGGAGACGTCGGCGGCTCTGGCAGGCAAGCAAACCGCTACAATGTGTTTGTGCAGTCAAGCGTAACCTATACACAATAATCCAACTATGAATTGAAACTGCACAAACAGTGGCCAATGGCGTCATCCGGCCTAGTGGCACTGTTTAATCCAACAATGGATTGAAACTGCACAAACAGCGGCCAATTGTGTCATCCGGCCTGGTGGCACTGTTTAATCCAACAATGGATTGAAACTGCACAAACAGCGGCCAATGGCGTCATCCGGCCTGGTGGCACTGTTTAATCCAACAATGGATTGAAACTGCACAAACGGCGGCCAATTGTGTCATCCGGCCTGGTGGCACTGTTTAATCCAACAATGGATTGAAACTGCACAAACAGCGGCCAATGGCGTCATCCGGCCTGGTGGCACTGTTTAATCCAACAATGGATTGAAACTGCACAAACGGCGGCCAAATGCGTCATCCGGTCTGGTGGCACTGTTTTTTTGCGCATATTATTTGCGTCATCCGTACGCAAGGGGTTAATAGGCAAATCAGATCAATTGATAAAGTCAGGGAATTATCAGGTCAGAGAACTAGACTATTATACATGTACATGTGTACATGTAAATTTCCACTTTTCTTGAAAACAACAGCATATATACCATGCTTGAAACTGCTATTTAATTACAGTTTAGTACATGTACGGTATTTCGTAATAATTCAGTAGTTTTGTTTGCAGATGTTGTACATACTACATGTGTACATGTACCTTTAAAGTACATTTTTGTACATGTACAATGTACATGGCTGTCAGTCACCGAAGCAATCAAGCTACATGTACACGTAATTTATAACCAATTTGCAAACAAATTGTTCCTTTCTCAGGATTATGTACACCATTGAGATAAAATGTAAACAAGCATGGCACATCATTCACAGCTAAAAAACAAATTGCAGCTGTTATGTACACAACTCCATCATGTACATGTAATACACATGTGTACATATATTTATTCCACCTGCAATTTTAGCCATCCTACTCAAACAATTCCCCGCTGTCACTTAACAACGTCCTATATCATAGCCATATTAAGCAAGACCCCCATACCACGCGGATTGCACACATCCCATTGACACACGGCCAAAGCACGCATCGTGGCCTATTTGCAAGATCATATATACTACCACGACACGGGGAGTTTCGGGGAGTATTTTTAACCCTCATACTGAGGGAGGGCATTTTTATCTGGTGAGAGTTTTTTTTTTATAGCACAGTTGATTCAGCTCGAGGGGAATTTACAAACGTGTATATGGATTGACATTTTGCACACGTGTATCAACGGAACAACTGATATCATGCAAGGCCTTGAAGAAAGACAAGAGCATATTTTGTTTGCAGTTAGGGTGGTACCAGTCAGTAAATTATGGATGATATCACAGTGTAGACATATTAGGGCCATTCTTTTTTAAAGTGAACCAAAAGTCACACAGTCACACGTGACCAGACTTCATTGCATAAAGTTTGCGGACCAAATTCTTGTGAGGTTTATTTGATTTCTATTTTCCAAACAAGTATTTTCCAACCATCTACATGTATGTAATGCATGTGTACCATAGATATAAAAAACATTGCAGCTTCTTAAAATTCACGGAGTCTTTAAGATGAAATTAATAATAACAAAAATTAATTAACCCCAACGGTCCTGAATCCACCAATTTTAATATGATTTTCCACAAATGCTAGGGAGTTACATGTAGGGTTAAGAATTGAAACATTTTTCACTTCCAATGAAAACAGTTACATCGTGTACATACATGTACATGTACATTGTATTTAGATAGATCTTGTTTGTATTATAACACATAATAATATGCGTGGAAACAATTGCCATTAACCCTATGTACATTCATTTGGGGGTAATGTATAATTTATTTAGATGCAGTATACAATACTAAACTAGACATCTGGTGCAGTGTTTGTGGACAAACACAGGGCTGTTTTGTTTTTTTGTGTAAAATTATGTGATTTAAATGAAATTTCAAAAATGAAAAAAATCATAGAAAATTAGCCGATGACGTCATCATGACGTCACATACATTTTCATCTAACACATGCTGGCATAACTAAATACCACGTTTTAACTTAATGTGACTTGTACTTTTGTAGATATATGGTTTCCAAAAATGCCCCTTTAAGATGACGTCACGTGACATGTGATGACGTCATCATGACCTAAAAGTTCGGCGCACATTCTGAGCAGTTGGTGTAAGTATCTGCCTACGACTTGTCTAACGACTTGAAAAAAAGACTAGAGATCAACTCTTTATAGACAGCATGCCACATGAAAGCCATGGTTTCTGTCCTTCCCAGAATTCCTTTGTGTTATATTGAATTTGGTCACAATTTGTTAGATGCCTGTTATTTCTTAATACTTGAGTGAGCCACGATCACGAAATTGTTGAATTAGGTAGAGAAAAATTCAATGTATAAATTTTTAATCGGACCGACCCTTACATGCTTAAAAAAAAAAAATTGATGACGTCATTATGACGTCACACAATTTTCTCCTTTTTAGGGGATATCTTTGAGACATACCAAAGCTATAACAAAAAGAATTTTGAAAATATCTTGTTTTGTTCGCCAGAAATATTGAAAAGAATTTTACGATTTTGAAATTTCAAAAATTCATAAAAAATCACGTGATGACGTCATCATGACGTAAATGTTCGGCATACATTCTGAGTAGTTAGTCTAAGTGTCTGCCAAGTTTAAAGCCAATCGGCAGCATAAAAGTAGCCAAAGTGCCGGTAAGAAAGAAAACGTGTACAAATGCTATGGGCAAAAAGTCTGAAAAGGAAACAAAAAAAAAAAAATTTCAAAAATCATAAAAAAATTGACGATGACGTCATCATGACATCATTTCAGATTTTGCATGCTAGTTACAGTTTCTACCTACCCACCAATTTTCATGACGATCGGACCTATCCTTATATGTGTTTTTAAAAAGCACATTTTTGATGATGTCATCATGACGTCACACATTTTTTTCCTTTTTAGGGCATATCTTTGAGACCTACCAAAGCTATAACAAAAAGAATTTTGAAAATATCTTGTTTTGTTCGCTAGATATATTGAAAAGAATATTACGATTTTAAAATTTCAAAAATTCATAAAAAATCACGTGATGACGTCATCATGACGTAAATGTTCGGCATACATTCTGAGCAGTTAGTCCAAGTGTCTGCCAAGTTTGAAGTCAATCGGTAACATAAAAGTAGCCAAAGTGCCGGTAAGAAAGAAAACGTGTACAAATGCTATGGGCATTTGGCTGAAAAAGAAGAAAAAAAAAAAAAAGAAAAAAAAAAAAAAACTAGATGTATGGTGCAGTGTTTGTGGACAAACACAGGGCTGTTTTGTTTTTTTGTGTAAAATTATGTGATTTAAATGAACTTTCAAAAATGAAAAAAATTATAGAAAATTAGCCGATGACGTCATCATGACGTCACATAAATTTTAATCTAACACATGCTGGCATAACTAAATACCACGTTTAAACTTAATCTGACTTGTACTTTTGTAGATATATGGTTTCCAAAAATGCCCCTTTAAGATGACGTCACGTGACATGTGATGACGTCATCATGACGTAAAAGTTCGGCGCACATTCTGAGCAGTTGGTGTAAGTGTCTGCCTACGACTTGTCTAACGACTTGAAAAAAAGACTAGAGATCAACTCTTTATAGACAGCATGCCACATGAAAGCCATGGTTTCTGTCCTTCCCAGAATTCCTTTGTGTTATATTGAATTTGGTCACAATTTTCAGATGCCTGTTATTTCTTAATACTTGAGTGAGCCACGATCACGAAATTGTTGAATTAGGTAGAGAAAAATTCAATGTATACATTTTTTTAATCGGACCGACCCTTACATGCGTAAAAAGAAAAAAATTGATGATGTCATTATGACGTCACACAATTTTCGCCTTTTAGGGCATATCTTTGAGACATACCAAAAGCTGTATCAAAAAGAATTTTGAAAATATCTTGTTTTGTTTGCGAGATATATTTAAAAGAATGTTACGATTTCAAAATTTCAAAAATTCATAACAAATCACGTGATGACGTCATCATGACGTCACTTTGGATTTTGCATCCTAGTGCCAGTATCTACCTACCCACCAATTTTCATGACGATCGGACCTATCCTTATATGTGTTTTAAAAAAGCACATTTTTGATGTCATCATGACGTCACACATTTTTTTCCTTTTTAGGGCATATCTTTGAGACCTGCCAAAGCTATAACAAAAAGAATTTTGAAAATATCTTGTTTTGTTTGCCAGATATATTTAAAAGAATGTTACGATTTTCAAAATTTCAAAAATTCATAACAAATCACGTGATGACGTCATCATGACGTCACTTTGGATTTTGCATCCTAGTGCCAGTATCTACCTACCCACCAATTTTCATGACGATCGGACCTATCCTTATATGTGTTTTAAAAAAGGACATTTTTGATGATGTCATCATGACGTCACACATTTTTTTCCTTTTTAGGGCATATCTTTGAGACCTACCAAAGCTATAATAAAAAGAATTTTGAAAATATCTTGTTTTGTTTGCCAGATATATTTAAAAGAATGTTACGATTTTCAAAATTTCAAAAATTCATGACAAATCACGTGATGACGTCATCATGACGTCATTTTGGATTTTGCATCCTAGTGCCAGTATCTACCTACCCACCAATTTTCATGACGATCGGACCTATCCTTATATGTGTTTTAAAAAAGCACATTTTTGATGACGTCATCATGACATCACACATTTTTTTTTCTTTTAGTGCATATCTTTGAGACATACCAAAGCTATAACAAAAGGAATTTTGAAAATATCTTGTTTTGTTCGCTAGATATATTAAATAGAATATTACGATTTTCAAATTTCAAAAATTCATAAAAAATCACGTGATGACGTCATCATGACGTAAATGTTCGGCATACATTCTGAGCAGTTGGTCTAAGTGTCTGCCAAGTTTAGAGGCAATCGGGTGTACCAAAGTAGCCAAAGTGCCGGTAAGAAAGAAAACGTGCACAAATGCTATGGGCAAAAAGTCTGAAAAGGAAAAAAAAAAAAAAAAAAAAAAAAAAACTAGAGATCAACTCTTTATAGACAGCATGCCACATGAAAGCCATGGTTTCTGTCCTTCCCAGAATTCCTTTGTGTTATATTGAATTTGGTCACAATTTTCAGATGCCTGTTATTTCTTAATACTTGAGTGAGCCACGATCACGAAATTGTTGAATTAGGTGGAGAAAAATTCAATGTATAAATTCTTTTAATCGGACCGACCCTTACATGCGTAAAAAGAAAAACAATTGATGACGTCATTATGACGTCACACAATTTTCGCCTTTTAGGGCATATCTTTGAGACATACCAAAAGCTGTATCAAACAGAATTTTGAAAATATCTTGTTTTGTTTGCGAGATATATTTAAAAGAATGTTACGATTTCAAAATTTCAAAAATTCATAACAAATCACGTGATGACGTCATCATGACGTCACTTTGGATTTTGCATCCTAGTGCCAGTATCTACCTACCCACCAATTTTCATGACGATCGGACCTATCCTTATATGTGTTTTAAAAAAGCACATTTTTGATGATGTCATCATGACGTCACACATTTTTTTCCTTTTTAGGGCATATCTTTGAGACCTACCAAAGCTATAACAAAAAGAATTTTGAAAATATCTTGTTTTGTTTGCCAGATATATTTAAAAGAATGTTACGATTTTCAAAATTTCAAAAATTCATAACAAATCACGTGATGACGTCATCATGACGTCATTTTGGATTTTGCATCCTAGTGCCAGTATCTACCTACCCACCAATTTTCATGACGATCGGACCTATCCTTATATGTGTTTTAAAAAAGCACATTTTTGATGACGTCATCATGACATCACACATTTTTTTTTCTTTTAGTGCATATCTTTGAGACATACCAAAGCTATAACAAAAAGAATTTTGAAAATATCTTGTTTTGTTCGCTAGATATATTGAAAAGAATATTACGATTTTAAAATTTCAAAAATTCATAAAAAATCACGTGATGACGTCATCATGACGTAAATGTTCGGCATACATTCTGAGCAGTTAGTCTAAGTGTCTGCCAAGTTTGAAGTCAATCGGCAGCATAAAAGTAGCCAAAGTGCCAGTAAGAAAGAAAACGTGTACAAATGCTATGGGCATTTGGCTGAAAAAGAAAAAAAAAAAAAAAAAGAAAAAAAAAAAAGAAAAACTAGACATCTGGTGCAGTGTTTGTGGACAAACACAGGGCTGTTTTGTTTTTTTGTGTAAAATTATGTGATTTAAATGAAATTTCAAAAATGAAAAAAATCATAGAAAATTTGCCGATGACGTCATCATGACGTCACCATGACGTCACATACATTTTTATCTAACACATGCTGGCATAACTAAATACCACGTTTTAACTTAATGTGACTTGTACTTTTGTAGATATATGGTTTCCAAAAATGCCCCTTTAAGATGACGTCACGTGACATGTGATGACGTCATCATGACCTAAAAGTTCGGTGCACATTCTGAGCAGTTGGTGTAAGTATCTGCCTACGACTTGAAAAAAAGACTAGAGATCAACTCTTTATAGACAGCATGCCACATGAAAGCCATGGTTTCTGTCCTTCCCAGAATTCCTTTGTGTTATATTGAATTTGGTCACAATTTTCAGATGCCTGTTATTTCTTAATACTTGAGTGAGCCACGATCACGAAATTGTTGAATTAGGTAGAGACAAATTCAATGTATAAATTTTTAATCGGACCGACCCTTACATGCGTTAAAAAAATTAATTGATGACGTCATTATGACGTCACACAATTTTCGCCTTTTAGGGCATATCTTTGAGACATACCAAAAGCTGTATCAAAAAGAATTTTGAAAATCTCTTGTTTTGTTTGCGAGATATATTTAAAAGAATGTTACGATTTCAAAATTTCAAAAATTCATAACAAATCACGTGATGACGTCATCATGACGTCACTTTGGATTTTGCATCCTAGTACCAGTATCTACCTACCCACCAATTTGCATGACGATCGGACCTTTCCTTATATGTGTTTTAAAAAAGCACATTTTTGATGATGTCATCATGACGTCACAATTTTTTTTCCTTTTTAGGGCATATCTTTGAGACCTACCAAAGCTATAACAAAAAGAATTTTGAAAATATCTTGTTTTGTTTGCCAGATATATTTAAAAGAATGTTACGATTTTCAAAATGTCAAAAATTCATAACAAATCACGTGATGACGTCATCATGACGTCACTTTGGATTTTGCATCCTAGTGCCAGTATCTACCTACCCACCAATTTTCATGACGATCGGACCTATTCTTATATGTGTTTTAAAAAAGCACATTTTTGATGATGTCATCATGACGTCACACATTTTTTTCTTTTTTAGGGCATATCTTTGAGACCTACCAAAGCTGTAACAAAAAGAATTTTGAAAATATCTTGTTTTGTTCGCTAGATATATTGAAAAGAATTTTACGATTTTGAAATTTCAAAAATTCATAAAAAATCACGTGATGACGTCATCATGACGTAAATGTGCGGCATACATTCTGAGCAGTTAGTCTAAGTGTCTGCCAAGTTTAAAGCCAATCGGCAGCATAAAAGTAGCCAAAGTGCCAGTAAGAAAGAAAACGTGTACAAATGCTATGGGCATTTGACTGAAAAAGAAGCACAAAAAAAAACTAGACATCTGGTGTAGTGTTTGTGGACAAACACAGGGCTGTTTTGTTTTTTTGTGTAAAATTATGTGATTTAAATGAAATTTCAAAAATGAAAAAAATCATAGAAAATTAGCCGATGACGTCATCATGACGTCACATACATTTTCATCTAACACATGCTGGCATAACTAAATACCACGTTTTAACTTAATGTGACTTGTACTTTTATAGATATATGGTTTCCAAAAATGCCCCTTTAAGATGACGTCACGTGACATGTGATGACGTCATCATGACCTAAAAGTTCGGCGCACATTCTGAGCAGTTGGTGTAAGTGTCTGCCTACGACTTGTCTAACGACTTGAAAAAAAGACTAGAGATCAACTCTTTATAGACAGCATGCCACATGAAAGCCATGGTTTCTGTCCTTCCCAGAATTCCTTTGTGTTATATTGAATTTGGTCACAATTTTTTAGATGCCTGTTATTTCTTAATACTTGAGTGAGCCACGATCACGAAATTGTTGAATTAGGTAGAGAAAAATTCAATGTATAAATTTTTAATCGGAACGACCCTTACATGCGTAAAAAAAAAAAATTTGATGACGTCATTATGACGTCACACAATTTTCGTCTTTTAGGGCATATCTTTGAGACATACCAAAAGCTGTATCAAAAAGAATTTTTAAAATCTCTTGTTTTGTTTGCGAGATATATTTAAAAGAATGTTACGATTTCAAAATTTCAAAAATTCATAACAAATCACATGATGATGTCATTATAACGTCACTTTGGATTTTGCATCCTAGTACCAGTATCTACCTACCCACCAATTTTCATGACGATCGGACCTATCCTTATATGTGTTTTAAAAAAGCACATTTTTGATGTCATCATGACGTCACACATTTTTTTCCTTTTTAGGGCATATCTTTGAGACCTGCCAAAGCTATAACAAAAAGAATTTTGAAAATATCTTGTTTTGTTTGCCAGATATATTTAAAAGAATGTTACGATTTTCAAAATTTCAAAAATTCATAACAAATCACGTGATGACGTCATCATGACGTCACTTTGGATTTTGCATCCTAGTGCCAGTATCTACCTACCCACCAATTTTCATGACGATCGGACCTATCCTTATATGTGTTTTAAAAAAGGACATTTTTGATGATGTCATCATGACGTCACACATTTTTTTCCTTTTTAGGGCATATCTTTGAGACCTACCAAAGCTATAATAAAAAGAATTTTGAAAATATCTTGTTTTGTTTGCCAGATATATTTAAAAGAATGTTACGATTTTCAAAATTTCAAAAATTCATGACAAATCACGTGATGACGTCATCATGACGTCATTTTGGATTTTGCATCCTAGTGCCAGTATCTACCTACCCACCAATTTTCATGACGATCGGACCTATCCTTATATGTGTTTTAAAAAAGCACATTTTTGATGACGTCATCATGACATCACACATTTTTTTTTCTTTTAGTGCATATCTTTGAGACATACCAAAGCTATAACAAAAGGAATTTTGAAAATATCTTGTTTTGTTCGCTAGATATATTAAATAGAATATTACGATTTTCAAATTTCAAAAATTCATAAAAAATCACGTGATGACGTCATCATGACGTAAATGTTCGGCATACATTCTGAGCAGTTGGTCTAAGTGTCTGCCAAGTTTAGAGGCAATCGGGTGTACCAAAGTAGCCAAAGTGCCGGTAAGAAAGAAAACGTGCACAAATGCTATGGGCAAAAAGTCTGAAAAGGAAAAAAAAAAAAAAAAAAAAAAAAAAACTAGAGATCAACTCTTTATAGACAGCATGCCACATGAAAGCCATGGTTTCTGTCCTTCCCAGAATTCCTTTGTGTTATATTGAATTTGGTCACAATTTTCAGATGCCTGTTATTTCTTAATACTTGAGTGAGCCACGATCACGAAATTGTTGAATTAGGTGGAGAAAAATTCAATGTATAAATTCTTTTAATCGGACCGACCCTTACATGCGTAAAAAGAAAAACAATTGATGACGTCATTATGACGTCACACAATTTTCGCCTTTTAGGGCATATCTTTGAGACATACCAAAAGCTGTATCAAACAGAATTTTGAAAATATCTTGTTTTGTTTGCGAGATATATTTAAAAGAATGTTACGATTTCAAAATTTCAAAAATTCATAACAAATCACGTGATGACGTCATCATGACGTCACTTTGGATTTTGCATCCTAGTGCCAGTATCTACCTACCCACCAATTTTCATGACGATCGGACCTATCCTTATATGTGTTTTAAAAAAGCACATTTTTGATGATGTCATCATGACGTCACACATTTTTTTCCTTTTTAGGGCATATCTTTGAGACCTACCAAAGCTATAACAAAAAGAATTTTGAAAATATCTTGTTTTGTTTGCCAGATATATTTAAAAGAATGTTACGATTTTCAAAATTTCAAAAATTCATAACAAATCACGTGATGACGTCATCATGACGTCATTTTGGATTTTGCATCCTAGTGCCAGTATCTACCTACCCACCAATTTTCATGACGATCGGACCTATCCTTATATGTGTTTTAAAAAAGCACATTTTTGATGACGTCATCATGACATCACACATTTTTTTTTCTTTTAGTGCATATCTTTGAGACATACCAAAGCTATAACAAAAAGAATTTTGAAAATATCTTGTTTTGTTCGCTAGATATATTGAAAAGAATATTACGATTTTAAAATTTCAAAAATTCATAAAAAATCACGTGATGACGTCATCATGACGTAAATGTTCGGCATACATTCTGAGCAGTTAGTCTAAGTGTCTGCCAAGTTTGAAGTCAATCGGCAGCATAAAAGTAGCCAAAGTGCCAGTAAGAAAGAAAACGTGTACAAATGCTATGGGCATTTGGCTGAAAAAGAAAAAAAAAAAAAAAAAGAAAAAAAAAAAAGAAAAACTAGACATCTGGTGCAGTGTTTGTGGACAAACACAGGGCTGTTTTGTTTTTTTGTGTAAAATTATGTGATTTAAATGAAATTTCAAAAATGAAAAAAATCATAGAAAATTTGCCGATGACGTCATCATGACGTCACCATGACGTCACATACATTTTTATCTAACACATGCTGGCATAACTAAATACCACGTTTTAACTTAATGTGACTTGTACTTTTGTAGATATATGGTTTCCAAAAATGCCCCTTTAAGATGACGTCACGTGACATGTGATGACGTCATCATGACCTAAAAGTTCGGTGCACATTCTGAGCAGTTGGTGTAAGTATCTGCCTACGACTTGAAAAAAAGACTAGAGATCAACTCTTTATAGACAGCATGCCACATGAAAGCCATGGTTTCTGTCCTTCCCAGAATTCCTTTGTGTTATATTGAATTTGGTCACAATTTTCAGATGCCTGTTATTTCTTAATACTTGAGTGAGCCACGATCACGAAATTGTTGAATTAGGTAGAGACAAATTCAATGTATAAATTTTTAATCGGACCGACCCTTACATGCGTTAAAAAAATTAATTGATGACGTCATTATGACGTCACACAATTTTCGCCTTTTAGGGCATATCTTTGAGACATACCAAAAGCTGTATCAAAAAGAATTTTGAAAATCTCTTGTTTTGTTTGCGAGATATATTTAAAAGAATGTTACGATTTCAAAATTTCAAAAATTCATAACAAATCACGTGATGACGTCATCATGACGTCACTTTGGATTTTGCATCCTAGTACCAGTATCTACCTACCCACCAATTTGCATGACGATCGGACCTTTCCTTATATGTGTTTTAAAAAAGCACATTTTTGATGATGTCATCATGACGTCACAATTTTTTTTCCTTTTTAGGGCATATCTTTGAGACCTACCAAAGCTATAACAAAAAGAATTTTGAAAATATCTTGTTTTGTTTGCCAGATATATTTAAAAGAATGTTACGATTTTCAAAATGTCAAAAATTCATAACAAATCACGTGATGACGTCATCATGACGTCACTTTGGATTTTGCATCCTAGTGCCAGTATCTACCTACCCACCAATTTTCATGACGATCGGACCTATTCTTATATGTGTTTTAAAAAAGCACATTTTT
Source organism: Hippasteria phrygiana (assembly GCA_037893225.1). Taxonomy (NCBI): domain Eukaryota; kingdom Metazoa; phylum Echinodermata; class Asteroidea; order Valvatida; family Goniasteridae; genus Hippasteria; species Hippasteria phrygiana. The sequence continues at coordinate 1,338,856 of JAZGUH010000040.1, read as the reverse complement.
GATGATGTCATCATGACGTCACACATTTTTTTCTTTTTTAGGGCATATCTTTGAGACCTACCAAAGCTGTAACAAAAAGAATTTTGAAAATATCTTGTTTTGTTCGCTAGATATATTGAAAAGAATTTTACGATTTTGAAATTTCAAAAATTCATAAAAAATCACGTGATGACGTCATCATGACGTAAATGTGCGGCATACATTCTGAGCAGTTAGTCTAAGTGTCTGCCAAGTTTAAAGCCAATCGGCAGCATAAAAGTAGCCAAAGTGCCAGTAAGAAAGAAAACGTGTACAAATGCTATGGGCATTTGACTGAAAAAGAAGCACAAAAAAAAACTAGACATCTGGTGCAGTGTTTGTGGACAAACACAGGGCTGTTTTGTTTTTTTGTGTAAAATTATGTGATTTAAATGAAATTTCAAAAATGAAAAAAATCATAGAAAATTAGCCGATGACGTCATCATGACGTCACATACATTTTCATCTAACACATGCTGGCATAACTAAATACCACGTTTTAACTTAATGTGACTTGTACTTTTATAGATATATGGTTTCCAAAAATGCCCCTTTAAGATGACGTCACGTGACATGTGATGACGTCATCATGACCTAAAAGTTCGGCGCACATTCTGAGCAGTTGGTGTAAGTGTCTGCCTACGACTTGTCTAACGACTTGAAAAAAAGACTAGAGATCAACTCTTTATAGACAGCATGCCACATGAAAGCCATGGTTTCTGTCCTTCCCAGAATTCCTTTGTGTTATATTGAATTTGGTCACAATTTTTTAGATGCCTGTTATTTCTTAATACTTGAGTGAGCCACGATCACGAAATTGTTGAATTAGGTAGAGAAAAATTCAATGTATAAATTTTTAATCGGAACGACCCTTACATGCGTAAAAAAAAAAAATTTGATGACGTCATTATGACGTCACACAATTTTCGTCTTTTAGGGCATATCTTTGAGACATACCAAAAGCTGTATCAAAAAGAATTTTTAAAATCTCTTGTTTTGTTTGCGAGATATATTTAAAAGAATGTTACGATTTCAAAATTTCAAAAATTCATAACAAATCACATGATGATGTCATTATAACGTCACTTTGGATTTTGCATCCTAGTACCAGTATCTACCTACCCACCAATTTTCATGACGATCGGACCTATCCTTATATGTGTTTTAAAAAAGCACATTTTTGATGATGTCATCATGACGTCACACATTTTTTTCCTTTTTAGGGCATATCTTTGAGACCTACCAAAGCTATAACAAAAATAATTTTGAAAATATCTTGTTTTGTTTGCCAGATATATTTAAAAGAATGTTACGATTTTCAAAATTTCAAAAATTCATAAAACATCACGTGATGACGTCATCATGACGTCATTTTGGAATTTGCATCCTAGTGCCAGTATCTACCTACCCACCAATTTTCATGACGATCGGACCTATCCTTATATGTGTTTTAAAAAAGCACATTTTTGATGATGTCATCATGACGTCACACATTTTTTTCCTTTTTAGGGCATATCTTTGAGACCTACCAAAGCTATAACAAAAATAATTTTGAAAATATCTTGTTTTGTTTGCCAGATATATTTAAAAGAATGTTACGATTTTCAAAATTTCAAAAATTCATAAAAAATCACGTGATGATGTCATCATGACGTCATTTTGGATTTTGCATCCTAGTGCCAGTATCTACCTACCCACCAATTTTCATGACGATCGGACCTATCCTTATATGTGTTTTAAAAAAGCACATTTTTGATGACGTCATCATGACATCACACATTTTTTTTTCTTTTAGTGCATATCTTTGAGACATACCAAAGCTATAACAAAAAGAATTTTGAAAATATCTTGTTTTGTTCGCTAGATATATTGAAAAGAATTTTACGATTTTCAAATTTCAAAAATTCATAAAAAATCACGTGATGACGTCATCATGACGTAAATGTTCGGCATACATTCTGAGCAGTTGGTCTAAGTGTCTGCCAAGTTTAGAGGCAATTGGGTGTACCAAAGTAGCCAAAGTGCCGGTAAGAAAGAAAACGTGCACAAATGCTATGGGCAAAAAGTCTGAAAAGGAAAAAAAAAGAAAAAAAAAAAAAAACTAGACATCTGGTACAGTGTTTGTGGACAAACACAGGGCTGTTTTGTTTTTTGGTGTAAAATTTTGTGATTAAAATGAAATTTCAAAAATTTCAAAAATCATTAAAAAAAATGCCGATTACGTCATCATGACATCGTCATCATGACATCATTTCAGATTTTGCATGCTAGTGACAGTATCTACCTACCCACCAATTTTCATGACGATCGGACCTATCCTTATATGTGTTTTTAAAAAGCACATTTTTGATGATGTCATCATGACGTCACACATTTTTTTCCTTTTTAGGGCATATCTTTGAGACCTACCAAAGCTATAACAAAAAGAATTTTAAAAATATCTTGTTTTGTTTGCCAGATATATTTAAAAGAATTTTACGATTTCAAAATTTCAAAAATTCATAACAAATCACATGATGACGTCATCATGACGTCATTTCAGATTTGGCATGCTGGTGGCAGTATCTACCTACCCACCAATTTTCATGACGATCGGGCCTATCCTTATATGTGTTTTTAAAAAGCACATTTTTGATGACGTCATCATGACGTCACACATTTTTTTCCTTTTTAGGGCATATCTTTGAGACATACCAAAGCTATAACAAAAAGAATTTTGAAAATATCTTGTTTTGTTCGCTAGATATATTGAAAAGAATGTTACGATTTTCAAATTTTGAAAAATTCATAAAAAATCACGTGATGACGTCATCATGACGTCACTTTGGATTCAGCATCCCAGTGACAGTATCTACCTACCCACCAATTTGCATGACGATCGGACCTATCCTTATATGTGTTTTAAAAAAGCACATTTTTGATGACGTCATCATGACATCACACATTTTTGTCCCTTTTAGTGCATATCTTTGAGACATACCGAAGCTATAACAAAAAGAATTTTGAAAATATCTTGTTTTGTTCGCTAGATATATTGAAAAGAATTTTACGATTTCAAAATTTCAAAAATTCATAAAAAATCACGTGATGACGTCATCATGACGTAAATGTTCGGCATACATTCTGAGCAGTTAGTCTAAGTGTCTGCCAAGTTTAAAGCCAATCGGCAGCATAAAAGTAGCCAAAGTGCCAGTAAGAAAGAAAACGTGTACAAATGCTATGGGCATTTTGGCTGAAAAAGAACAAAAAAAAGAAAAAACTAGACATCTGGTACAGTGTTTGTGGACAAACACAGGGCTGTTTTGTTTTTTGTGTAAAATTGTGATTAAAATGAAATTTCAAAAATTTCAAAAATCACAAAAAAATTGACGATGACGTCATCATGACATCATTTCAGATTTTGCATGCAAGTGACAGTATCTACCTACCCACTACTTTTCATGACGATCGGACCTATCCTTATATGTGTTTTAAAAAAGCACATTTTTGATGACGTCATCATGACGTCACACATTTTTTCCCGTTTTAGGGCATATCTTTGAGACATACCAAAGCTATAACAAAAAGAATTTTGAAAATATCTTGTTTTGTTCGCTAGATATATTGAAAAGAATGTTACAAATTTTAAAAATTCAAAAATTCATAACAAATCACGTGATGACGTCATTATGACGTCACTTTGGATTTTGCATCCTAGTGACAGTATCTACCTACCCACCACTTTTCATGACGATCGGACGTATCCTTATATGTGTTTTAAAAAAGCACATTTTTGATGACGTCATCATGATGTCACACATTTTTTTCCCTTTTAGTGCATATCTTTGAGACATACCAAAGCTATAACAAAAAGAATTTTGAAAATATCTTGTTTTGTTCGCTAGATATATGGAAAAGAATTTTACGATTTTAAAATTTCAAAAATTCATAAAAAATCACGTGATGACGTCATCATGACGTAAATGTTCGGCAGACATTCTGAGCAGTTAGTCTAAGTGTCTGCCAAGTTTAAAGCCAATCGGCACCATAAAAGTAGCCAAAGTGCCAGTAAGAAAGAAAACGTGTACAAATGCTATGGGCATTTTGGCTGAAAAAGAAGAACAAAAAAAAGAAAAAAAAAAAAAAAAAAAGAAAAAAAAAAAAATCTTAACGAAAACAAGGGCTGTTTTGGAAAAGTTTCCAAAACAGCCAAAAAAAAAAAAGAAAAAAAAAAAAATCTTAACGAAAACAAGGGCTGTTTTGGAAAAGTTTCCAAAACAGCCAAAAAAAAAAGAAAAAAAAAAAAAGAAAAAAAAAAAAATCTTAACGAAAACAAGGGCTGTTTTGGAAAAGTTTCCAAAACAGCCAAAAAAAAAATCTTAACGAAAACAAGGGCTGTTTTGGAAAAGTTTCCAAAACAGCCAAAAAGAAAAAAAAAAAAATCTTAACGAAAACAAGGGCTGTTTTGGAAAAGTTTCCAAAACAGCCAAAAAAAAAAAAAAGAAAAAAAAAAAAATCTTAACGAAAACAAGGGCTGTTTCGTAAAACTTACGAAACAGCCAAAAAAAAAAAAAAAAAAAAAAAAAAAAAAAAAAAAAAAAAAAAAAAAAAAAAAAAAAATCTTAACGAAAACAAGGGCTGTTTTGGAAAAGTTTCCAAAACAGCCAAAAATACTACTACATTGTAAGAGTAAGTGCGTACTGCTGGTTATTACTACATGTACATGTAGTACAGTGTAGTACATGTATTTTGTAGCTTTATGTGAGGTTAGGGTTAAAGTTTGTACATGTACTTGTAATAAAAGACCTACATCTACATCACATATGTTGACGTGTATTTTGGGTGTATCAGTTTAGTTTATTCACAGGCTGGTATGCTGCAGTCGCACAGTATAAGCCGTTGCCTGGATCGGATCTGTTGTGGCTACGGCTTCGAATTTGGCCATTGACAGGCTACGATGAAGAGCCGTAGCCATTAATAATAATGTCTGTGAGATAGTCTTACATCGGGCTGCTACTAGACGTGTTGCCAAAATACTGTACAAACGCTATGACAATACGAACCATTCAAATTATCTCTTCCGGGGTTTTCTGTCAGATGTACCCCAGAAATATGTGTGCTCAAGAAGTTTCCCAAGACACACATCATAAAATCAGGAGTTTTTTAAAGTAATATTTATTGATTTCTTTGTAACATTGTCGGGTAAAGTCTGAAGTACATGTAGATAGTATCGATTCTTGGCATATTTCTATAGTGATTGGTATCGATATGATTAAAAGCTATTGAATTATGCACTATTCGAAAATCACCGGGATCGCTGTTTCAGTTAATCGATTGCTGCTACAGAATCGAAGCACAACCTACACCGGGTTTGAACTCGTGAATCTGACCCAAAAAAATATTTGCACACTAATAATCACCAGGAAGGTTTCAAGTTGGTCGTTAGCTTCACTTCCATGGGATTCGCATTCTTGTAAAAACCCGGCTTCCAAAGAATCTCCTGATAACTATGACAGCAACAGAGGAAATCAACGAATATCACTGCTTGTAAAAGGCTACTATGCAAATCAATTACGCAACACCATTATGCCTATTCAAACGCAAATAAGCACCTCATTGCTTAAAAAGAAGAAACTGATCTGACGTCACTTGTACAACACAAAGGGTAAACTGTAGATCTGCACAATGAGCAAAACTAAGTTGGCGGAGGAAACATACGTGACATGTACACGACTACACGTACATGACTACACGTACATGTACTTTAGGCAGTGAAATAGTGAAAAGCCAATCTGTTTTACTAGAGTTTTTCTCCGTGTTTGCATGTGCTTTTTTTTTTTATAGATTTGTCAAATCAAAATAGGTGTTTGTCTCCAGGTAGAGATGCATGTAATTTTTTGTTTACGAAGAGGACAGCATTTCACACAGAAATCTTTCTCAGGAGGATTTGTAACCATCATTATAAATAAGCTTTTAGATTAGAACCAATCATTTTTACAAGAGACATTTTTGCCCTTTCCTGACATGTAGTGTACATGTATGAAGCACTGTATGCTCGATGCTTTCCGTGGGAAAACAAATTCACAGGCTTACTCGGGCAGGACTCGAACCCACGATCTCCTGCTTACTAGCCACCGAGCTTGCCGGTGTCGGCTGGCCGGTTCGAATCCAGTGGCGCTGAGACAGGCTATTGGAAAGCACTGAGCACACGTGTACAATACTTCATACACTACGTTGGGATAGGGCAAAAATATCACCTGTAATTTATTTCATCCCCGGCGCAAATTCCATCTACGCACGGTTCATTTTTGTTTTGTTTTACCATTATCAAAGCTATCATACATAATCACGTACATGTGTACGAGTACCCTGTATATAAATATATTTAGGAGCTATTCAAAATTATCAATGTTTTTAAATTTCGAATTTTTTTTTCTCTCGAAAATTTGGGTGGGAGGGTCAAGGAAAATTTTTTAAAATCGAAATTCACTTATCAATAAAAACAAGAATGGAAAAAAAAGAACCAAAAAAGAAAATGACTGAAACCAACATCCTATCAACTAATGAAACATAAATATTAGAAGTCATCGGGCACATGTTCAAACGGGGGAGACCCACAGCTCCATACGACATCACTGAAGTGGACATTTTATTTGTTTTTTAATTAAATGGCAAATTAATATTTTAAGATCGAAAATTGGGGTGGGTGGGTGGTTCTGAAAAATTGTGAAAAATAAAAGCAAAATCGAAATAAAAGAATATTGAACATTTTGAATGACCCCTTATGTGGACGAAGTTGAAAGGTCAACATGCTGTATAATTTTTCATTAGTGGGGAGCCGATTGCAGGAAATTAATTAAGCTTGAGCCCTGGCATTATACATGTGTATATACGTACTAGCCCACAGTTGAAGTGCACTTGGTCTAATTCCCTAGGGGCAGTTCGCTGGGAGGCATTGCCTATGGATAATGACATTAACCATATCTTGCAACCTGTGACATTTGGGAGACTGTCTGACTAGATTGAAACTAACATTAATCACAGATCTCCCCAGATTGTGTCCAGATAAGTTGATTGAGTGATCCGACCCTCAGCTGATGTCAGTATATTAACCTACATACATGTACATGTACATTAAAGATGAAATGAGATCCGTAATACATGTACTTATAAGTCATGGAAGGTAGATCTGACAAATTGATTGTCATTGAAAATCACAGTTTTACATTATAATGGATTGATAGGCTCTGCCAGACACTTACATGTAGAACCTTCAAAAAATTATGAAATGTTTCTCAATTTCTGAAAAATGGGGTTGTTGTTGCTGCATACTGTCTTGTTTTTGTGTTGCCTAAACGAATGTTTTGGGGGGCACTTACAAATGTACATGTACATGTCATGAATTCTGTCTGTGTGCCTCGTGTGCCCACAAGCCCGTGTGCCCGTAGGGCCGTACACATGCATACATGTACACATGTACGAGTTTTAGGTTAAGTTTTTGCTCTCATTTGGTGTCATTTGAAAAGTTGAATTCCAATTGGAACCAAATGTGGGTTATACATGTGACATGGGAACCTTCATATGTTCGTGGGGTCAAAGGTCACATACCCAGGTCAAGGGTCATCTGAAGTCAAGTTGTAAAATGGGCTGAATATGTAAAATTGGTCTCATTTGAAAAGTTAAAGTCAAATTGCAGTCAAACTTGAGCCTTAGGTGCAACATGAAAACATTTATATGTTGTTGATGTTACAGGTCACATCAAGGTCAAAGGTCATTGGAGGTCAAGTGGTAAAAAAGGCTGAACATTTAGAATTGGTCTCATTTGATATGTTGCAAATGCGATGCCGTGACCAACAAAAAGGCGACACGTGTGGAATTTTAAATTTGTACATAATATATTGTTCAACATTCCAAAATCCTTTATTGAGTAACTGGCTTCATGGGCACTGCATTGTAACACCAATCGATTGGCCTTCCCTGCTGCCCTTCCCCCCCCCCTCCCCCGCCCCGCCGCTTCCCCTTCCCCATCCCCCATCCCCTTCCCATCCCCCATCTCCCAGAACATCTACATGTAGATTTCTATTTTTTCAGGCCCAAGGCTGGGGACCGCACAGTCTTTTGAGTGAATATAAAATTGGCCCTACTTATTGTACAGGTAATGGTGCCCATTACTCTGACTTTCACATACATGTACAATGTACCATCAGTGGTGCTGAAAAAAGTGTTGGGTAAATAGCACTGTTCCCTAATGTCAAAATGTTGGTATGGACATTCGTGCGTATAGCATGCACACCTGGAACTTGCCTTCCGCAGCCATACTTGTATGCACGTACGATGACATGAGCTGACTTGGGAATCGTACATGTACATGTACATGTACATGTACATGTACATGTACATGTACATGTACATGTACATGTACATGTACATGCTCGAAGATTCAAGGTCAGATACGAAAGATACATACATGTATCGATGTACATGTATCACCATGGAAGAGAAATGCAAGGCTGAGAAAGAGATAAGTCCAATGTAACTGGCACTAATACTAATAGGCTACCTGTAGGCAAATGCTCCCCTCCAAAAAAAATAATATAAAATAGAAAAATAAAAATTATTCGTACTGCCATTTGCAGGCTTTTAAGTAGTCCAACTTTTCCTACTTTTTCTTAATTTCGGAAAAATGAAATCTCATGAAATATTTTTCACAACAGTGTTACACACTGTCATATAATCACACAATGAAGAGCTTGGGTGCAGGAGTACTGCAACTTTACTTCTAAGAGCTTAGTTGCGGATGGAGCACAAGTGTTGTGAGGACAGAACATGCCAAATGAGGCTTGTGATGCTGTGGACATGGGTGAGTATCAATGAAAGCTATTCCCGAAAGCCCACAAAAAAAGTCACACTTTTAATCCTGATTTTGTCCTCCAAAGTCGGTCCAGCCTTTGTCCTGTCATTCAAAAAAAAATTTGATCCTACTATTTCACTTGGGTCTCCTTGAAAGCCTGCAATCGGCATTTTTGTTTAGATTTGTACAGTTCAGGGTTTGCAATATTATCTGGTTGTTTTCATACCAATGGTTGGAATGAACCCCCCCCCTGACATGAATACATCTCAAACTGGCGGGAGAGGATGGGAGTTAGAATTTCAAGGTCGTTGACCCTGCGACCTCAGCGCTAGCGCAAGGCCTGGACGGGATTCCTGGGATTTCATTCATGCCAAGTTTCCAGCCCGTAGGCCCTGTTCTCTGCCACGCTTGCTCTCAGTCCGTGTTTATTTGCTCCAGTTCGGTTGGACCGCAGGAGAGAAAACTGGAAGGGCAGAATATTTTTAGCAGAGATTAACGGAGATTGAAACGATGAGAATCTTTTTGGTGACCCCAGCCTTAAGGCTCAATATTTCCGGAGTTAACAATTTCTGTACAGTGATTTAAAAATTTTTTATTTTTTTTATTTTTACAAATGTGGCGCTTTCAATAGAGAACAGTCTCTCATTGCAAAAATTAATTTCTAGATGTATATACCATTGGAAAGAACACATCATAAGCTTTAAAATTATGAAAGATTTATTGAAATCGGAGCAGTATTAAAAAAGTTATAATTTTAGTTTTATTAGATGATCCAGCACTATTGTAGGAATCAAGTGATCAAGTTTGTCCTTCATTTCCGGACCGCTGAATGGCTATTACGATTAGGGGGTAGCCTTGGTATCTCCTAAAAGTGTCTCTCATTGGTTTATTTGTGGAAATATCAGTCAGATCAGTCAATCAATGAAGAGTCTAGATCACAAGTTTGTTATGATTGCATTCAAAATGGTGATGTACACGAATCGAAAAATAACCAATCTTATGAAGAAAACTAAACACAAATTCTGGTGATTATCACTGAGTTACATGTACCATACTAAAATCTCTTTTAAAAACATTTTATTGCATTAAACAAAACAAAAAAAACCGAAAACACATGATTTTATTTTACATAAACTAGCATTTAAAGAAATAAAATGAAAATGGACAATTTCGACCCTCAATGGATTTTTGCCTGTAGCTCAAAACGGAGGAATGCGACTTCCGACTGGTCCCTTGTAACATGTACATGTATACTGTACATGTACATGTAGTATATTGGTTCCACAAGTACATATGCAGTACAGTTGTAACGTTACTTCGAGTATGACAACTTGTTCATTTCTTTCTTACAGATCAACCCGGGAAGTAAAGCAGCGCTTGCACAAATCAGCACAGGGGACTCAGTGGAGAGAATAGATGGTCAACCAACAAACAACCTCGACCACAACGATGCGCAGAACCTCGTACGCAGTGCAGCTTCACGATTAGAACTGGTTCTTTCAAAGTGAGTGCGTCACAAACACTGGTGAACAGTGTAATCTACCCTTTCTTTCTGCCCAATTTAAAACAGTTTTTGCCAGTAGAGACCCTTTAGTGCAATTTTTCCAATTAGGACCTTACAGTACTGAGCTATAAACGTAATTAACCCCCCCCCCCCCCCCCCCCTCGGACCAATGTGTCTCTCTTTATACCCTTAAAGGTAATATACAACATTTGCAAACATCAAAAAAAAACTACTGAATTATTACGAAATACCGTACTAGACTGTAAGTAAATAGCAGTCTCAAGCATCCTCCGAATCATGGCAACTGGTGTGCTGTCATTTTCAAGAAAAGAGAAATGTTTGTATCAATTTCCAGCGATTGTCGGCCGACAATCGTTGGAAATAGTCTAGTTCCTCGGCATGATAATTCCCTGACTCTATAAATTGCCCCGTTTTGTCTAAAGTATGGTCAGGGAACCAGACTACAAGAACAGCATTTGTTTTCCTCGAGCATCTATGTACACAAAACTTTAAACAGGTCAGTGTTACAGTATTTGCTACATGTATTAAATACTAACCCCCAAATCCATTCATTTCTGAAAATTACAGCAAAAGCAAATGTTGTATACTACATTGCACCTTTTAAAACTCTATAATTTGTTACTCGGAAAGAGACACATAGTATTCAATATTGAGGCTAATCAGTTATAATACAGGTTCTTATATAGCACTTTTAGCAAGAGCAAAGCGCTTTGAAGATATTATTACCCCTGTTCATCGGGCCCATTAATCATTCCTGAAACCTTCTCAGCTCCCTGGGGAGTATACAGTTAACCGACATTGTGATAGACATTTTTAAAATGTCCAATGGGAAATTGATTTTGACCATTTCACAATAATAATGCCAAATCCGAGAATAATATTTTCTACATAAACAGTACATTGTGCAAGTAACCGGTACACGTTCATTTAACGTCTTGAATGCAGACGACGACCATAGCCGCGGTTTGAAAAAGACCACCTGGCTGGTTGTTGTCTATACGCGCATTCCTGCGCAATCCATTCATGTTTCAACTATATTGTTCTTAAATGGGAGCATAATGAAAAGATGGAGCTTTTTCAAACAAAACATTCATTCACACGAAAGGGGGGCTCCAAGTGCGATGAATAGGATCACTCTATTCAGTGTGGTGCCTATTGTTTGTATTTACGCTTGGCTGCACAGCCAGTTCTTGGCCTACCAGCACCCGTCGATAACAGCCGGACACAAGGGGTTAACCCCATGAGTACGGTATTTTACGGGAGACGTCTGGGTGCCGCGGCGGCTCTGGCAGCCAAGCGAACCGCTACAATGTGTTTGTGCAGTCAAGCGTAACCCATACACAATAATCCAACAATGGATTGAAACTGCACAAACAGCGGCCAATGGCGTCATCCGGCCTGGTGGCACTGTTTAATCCAACAATGGATTGAAACTGCACAAACAGCGGCCAGTGGCGTCATCCGGCCTAGTTGCACTGTTTTGTTGCGCCATATGGCGTCATCCGTACGCAAGGGGTTAACATGCTGATTTACAAATCTATTTGTTTACAGATCCCCTTCATTAAATGGTCCACTAGTCAACAGAAATAACAACAACATGTCGGTGCAGACAAGTGCCAGTGTTTCAGGTGAGATTGAACAAGTACACGTACATATGTACATGTATGCATCTTCCTAGTAAAGTCATCAACGTGTATTTCGTACTCATCATTATGCCATGCATTATGGACAATTTATTTTAACGAGACTGTCCATTAACGTGCATACATTTATACGCTGTGTCATCTTCCAATATGTGGCAACCCGCAAGCAAAATCAGACACAAATTGGAAATTTCGAAAATTGAGATTTCCAGTCCGTCATAAATATATCATGTAAGCTTTGTAATGGTGAAAAAATTACTGTTATACATGTAGGATATTTTGGTTTTTGGATGGAGCCGTAAATTCAGCATTGAGAATAAAAAATAGTACATAGTTTACACAATTTTTTCGAAAGTACGCCAGACTTAAATGTCAAATTGTACACATTTAATGGTCTCAACACAAAAGCAAATCAGGTATTTTGAATTAAATATGATTTAAACTGCAGTATTTTGACAAAACAGGATTTTTTGACAATTTCTAATGTAAATTGCAATTACTCAAAAATAGGTCATTTCCCTTGCGGACGCCACATATGTTAAGTACTAATGAAACCTTCGTTTTTGTTGACAGATAGAATTCAACAGTCAGCTGACTAAAGTTACATCACTGTAAATGTTACAAATTGAGATATTAGAAGTCCAGGTGCCAGACTTTCTCTTTTTTAAAGAATCAGTTGTGTTGTGTACTAACCTATGAGTCTGCCAACAGGCCAACAAAGCGTTAGCAACTTCGCCATCGACGATGAAACGGTTTCCGTGGATGGCGTGACCTTCCACGGCTTCTCCCCGAGCAATGTCTCGGTGACCCGCACCACGACCACCAAGGTCACCAAGACGACCCGGAGCCGCTCCCCCTCCCCCATTCGGGGGCGGAGCGGTTCGTCCGAGAACCTCACCGTGTACCCGGCTAAGCCCATCACGCTGCGGTACGACTCAGAGCCGGAGGGCGATGACCCGCCCATTAAGTTCATGTCAGGGGTCATTTGGACGCCGCCGGGCAGCAAAGGTCAGTTGCATGACCTTGCGATGACCTTTGACATTTTAAAACGGCACGAAGCCAGAATATGCAGCAGAGAGCAAGTTCGGGTGCTGCTGATCTAGTCCCTTTTGTCAATTTTGCGATTTATATCACGCATGCGTGGTCCGTTTTTCACTCGAACGCATCTAGTCGATCGACTACATCAAATCTAGTTTGTGTAGCAACAACAAACTGTAAAGAATTTCGTCTGCTAATTGTTTATAACGAAGCAATGTTGGTACGTCATTTCTATTTTCTTATTTTCCTCTACTTAACTTTAGTGCAATAATTAATTCATTATCTTATTGCAAGGAGTTATTATCATTGGACAAAACTAACAATTTATATCGTAAACGTTTGCAAAACTTGCCCAGTTTACCTCTCCTCCATCTTGAAACCGTGACGTAACTCGCGAGTGACTAGAGAAAACATGGTCCGGGGCTAGGTTGATCCAGTTGGACTAGCTAGTCAAACCACGCAGCGTTCGGGTGACATCTGCATGTAGATCGACTATGGTTATACTCTAGTCGCCCAACCGAACTTGCTCAGAGTTGTGTCGTTGAATTACATGTGACCTGTTCCCACAAAATGAGTGGAAAGTCGCAAAATGTGAATATCACGATTACGATAATTCCAAATGTACAGGTTAGGAGCTTTAATTTGATATACAGGGTGTCTCTCGAAAAATGCAACAGTTGCTAAAACCGTGATTATAGGAAAACCCAATATCATAACCATACATATATGATATGGTATAGATGCGCTGGAGCATCAGCTTCAATTTGAGACCAGTTTCAGGTCGTTCACTTTCCGATTGGCTGAGCAATCATTGTTTGAATGAGGTGGAGTAAAATTCCATTTGTTACATGGCTTGTGTAAATGGCTTGATGATCTGTTTTTGCTTTGCCTAATCCTTTAAAGGATGGGCTTTGGGACACTGATTACATAACTTACACCAGGCCTGTCTGACATTGTCTGATGGGCACTTCATTTGACAAGATGGTGCAGTTATGCATCGACAGAGAAGGTGGTCATGTTGAGGGAGTTGGAGCTTAAGTTGAACGTTGAAGAGCTAGTGCCATGATGACTTTGAACGGTTTTCAATATTCAATTTATGTTCCTGTTGATAGAAGGTTGTTTTAAGATAAAGCAAATGCTTTTTTAACGTTTTGTTATTAAAGAACATGTGAAATTCAATTGGTGTCGTTCTTCAATAAAGTTCTCTAACATGTAACAAATGGCATTTTACTCCACCTCATTCAAACAATGATTGTTCAGCCATCCGGAAAGTGAACGAACCGAAACTGGTCTCAAATTTAAAGCTTATGCCCTAGCGCATCTATACAATACAAAAAAAGCAAAATATGGTTATGATACTGGGTTTTTCTATAATCATGGTTGTATTAACTGTTGCGTTTTTCGAGAGACAACCCTGTATTGTGTGTTGTGGTATCTCAATAATAGCCCCTGATACAAAATTGTAGAGTTATCAGAGTCTTGACCCCTGTTGTGAGAAAATGAAGCTCAGAGTTTTTGATCTGTGCACACTTGAACCCATGTTAAAAAAAAACATCATCCCCAAAAATATGTTGAGAGTGAATTCAGTTCAAAAACTCTGAGATATGGTAGGATAGGGTTTTTCCAACCATACATGTACAAAAATGTACATTGTACAGTTGTAAAAATCCCCAAATTGACTTTTCAGTGAAAAATTGTTGGTACTCAGAAAACCACTGTGCGACCTTCCACTCATTTTGTGCTGCCGGGCCACTATTTAATTTTGCCAAAATATAAGTAGGCAGAAAGCTTTGTAATACATGTATGTTCATACTTTTTGTCATTAAAAATGAATGATTCATTTTGAATCCTGGAAATATTATTGATTTTCTGATGCTCTAATACTTTTTTCGCTTTGCTTTACAAAAATTGCGTTTGTCTCTATTTCCAGTGATGGTGTTATTTTTTATTTCAAATTGAAATATTGGGTGTTTATATCAAAGAAAGTTTAAAATTTGGTAAATCTTTATCTGAGGTTCATCAGTACAGCTTCTTATGTTGCGAGTATTTGCGTGCATAAAGAAACAAACAATGTCAGTTATTGAGTGGTTTAGTAGTTTCTGTGATCATTGCATTAATACGTGGCATTCATCTTTCATCTCTCACCCTGCCCCTAATTTGCATATATTTACAGGGATGCTTCATCCTCATTCTGTAGTGATCCCCGCCCGGTCAAATGGTACGATCCAGTGCAGATGCATGACATGGTGTACCGCCATTGTAAACATTTAACAGAAAGAAACAAAATTGACATTTGCGGATTTGTGAGCGATCGTGTTTGAATATGAATGGCTTGAATCGATTTTGATTTGATTTTAAAGGTTTCTCACATTTGATTTGAGTTTTCTTTGCTAATGTTTTCTCAATTTTTGTTTACCTTTCCATCGGCCCTCCTTTTTTTTTCCTTTTCATTTGATCCAACACCCTCTTGCCTCCGTTGCCCGCTGTTCTGATTTTTCCGCTTCATTCTGACTCTAACCCTAATTTCTTCATCCATCAATCTCACATTTTCTGATGACCTCTGACTCCTGACCTCTGACCTGTCGAGTAGCAAGCACCAATTTAGATAGTTACTGTACCTGTAATGAAACTCGCCCCACCTCCTCCTCCCCATCCAATGCCAACCCCATCCATGCTACCGAAGGGTGCTCCCATATCACGTCGCGTCCACCGCGCCCTCGGGAACCGGTCACCCAGCAGCGGGAACCAGGCAAACCCAAGCGGCATCGAAGCAGCTTTTTCATACGCCCCAGGTCACGAAGCAGTGATGGTATTTTTCTTTTAATAGTCAGTTCATCATTAAGATTATGACCAACAATGAAGAGTTGGTATGAATGTGATCATACGATATCAAATAGATGACTTTTTTTTTTTTTTTTAAACACGGCAATTTCAATCCAATAACTCTCATGGAAATCAAGAATAGTGGTGGAATAAATCAGAGATTTCAAAAACCGGTTAAATCCTAAATTTATTCATTTTCAAAGTGAACAAAGAAAACTGGCAGGAGCCGGATTAGAACCTGCGACCTCCGGAATACCGTACCGGTACTCTACCAACTGAGCTATCTTGCCCTATTTGGTCTCCCAGATTGTCAGTGTCCTTGTTTCCGGAGGTCGCAGGCTCAAATCCCGCTCCTGCCAGTTTTCTCGGTTCACTGTGCAAGTTATGAAGATAGTTAATAATATGGTGTTATCATATTATTGAGTTTTACATTATTAATATGCGCTCATGCAGAGTAAAACATTTTTTTAGAACTCCCAGCTTTCATGTTTTTATGTTGATATACTCAAATTTGACAATTTTGACATAATTTGACATTTGTAAATATAACTAAACGTGGGTGGGATTTTTGTTCGATTCCTGATTCAAAAGTGAGTAACTTTTGTATTGTCAGAAAAATAGCAATTAGAAAAAAGAAGTTATTTTTGGGGGTGAAACTTGAAAAAGAGCTTGGAGAATATATCTCTAAAAGAAAAAGCGATCACAACATTTATTTTCTCACACCTTTGTGTGAATATATGCAATCTTGGTCAATGAAAGGTTTGCGGAAACACCATGTAGAAATATTTCCCAATTAAGAGAATGGTCCTGAAAAGAACCAAATGTATAAACTTGACGTTCTGGTCACTATGCTCTGACCGTCTTCTCGACTCATTCTCCTGAAGACGGTCAGAGCATACTGACCGGAACGTCGAGTTTATACCTCTGATTCTTTTCAGAACCATTCTCTTAATTGAGACATATTTCCACATGGGGTTTCCGCAAAGCTTTCATTGATCAGTATCTCCGCCATGCAAAGCCTCAAATCTTTAATACTTAAATATGCAATTTTCTCATCGGCATAAGTTGAACAAAAAGTATACAGTAGAACTTTGCTGTAACGAACACCGCTATACCGAACATTTGGCTAAAAGAACATCCCCTTCGGCTCCCAAATATTGTTGTATTCATACCAATATTCACTATAACAAACGACCACTTATAAGTGAACATTTTTTTGTGGATCCCGTGTTTGTTATAGTGGTGTTTTCTACTGTTTTTTACAGAAATTTGACTTGCTGGTGAGATTCCTAGGAAAAAACCCCAACATTTCTCAAATATAAAAGGAATTATAGCTCTGCTTGAACGGCAACAGTCGTTGAATATCAAAACATAATAATCACATATGAGAAGAGCTTAAATGGAACACGGATCAATTTTCAGCGAGATGGAAGAGTCCCTGGAGAGAAGACTAGGCACATGAGCCTGACCTTTAACCCCGCCCACTCAGGAACAACATGCAAGCTCGAATCATCCCTAATGCATTTCGGATTGGCATTATGACGATGCATGCTGTTTGGGCTTTATCTTTCATATGCATTGGCCCTTGAGCATGCTGCTGTTACCATGGCAACCCGGATTCCGTACACATTTGGTTTTTGTTTTTTTGGAATGAATTTCCCTTTTGCCGTTTTTGAGTCGATTGTATTTTTACATTTGTCCTGAATAACTCACATTTATTTCTTTAATTTTGATTTTGATAACCCAACTCTTATGGTCTGACAAATTGTTTTAGTACATGATGAACAGTCTATGCAAAGTGTAATACTTTAGGAGAAGTTTCTAGTCTATGCAGAGTACTTTCTCCTCAAGAATATTTATTGAAAGATTGCTTTAAAATACACACATGAGTTTGATTTTATATTAATGGACTTAAAAAGTGAACCATTCTTCAAAGATTCTATTTGTTAAATTACTTTTATAATCGCTATTTACTCAGCAGAATCACACAGCACTGGGAACCCCAGTCTACTATGTGTAAACTGTCTGCATATTTGGAATTCATATCATTACTTCTGGATGTGTAAATACTTTATGTGAAGCGCTCTCCCAAGTAAATGAAAGACAAAAAGAAGCCGTACATTTTATTTTTTATTTTTTTTTTTTTACTGTCAAGACTTTCAACAAGCATTACATCAAAATTACCGGGTATTTCTAAGAACACTTGCATTAACGTTCTGCCAAATCATACACGTCTGCGGGCTCTGAGGATTTGATGTTCGTTATGATGCCGGGAGTATTTTGAAAAGGAATTGGCTTGTTGGGCTTGATGAAGAGTGCAATTTTGCGTCCCTGGGATTCCAATTAAGATTGGACTGTCGACATTGTAAAATTGTAAAAATAAATTACCCTTTCCATTGTAGAACAGCCTGTGCACTTACAGTTATATGGAAAACTTGAGTTTGGTTTGTTTTCCTTTTGCTGTGATTTGTTTTCTTTGCTTTTATGATTTGAACCTATTTTTTTGTATAATAAACTGATCGTTTTTGTCACAGCTTCCAGGAAAGCCGCATCACCATGGAAACCAGTGGCCTTTCAACCCCGGTCAAAGGACGACTCGGCCAAATACGCTTTCTCATCGCCCCCGGTCCCACCCCCACCCCCAGATTCCGATACCGAGGACGTCCCCCCTGTCATACCCCCAAAGCCCAAGGTGGTCAAACGGAAGCTGTATCTGTCGGCCAATCAGCCCCAGGCGCTGCCGGGTAATTTGCATACTCGATCGTGAATGGTGCACCCCGTTAACCACTAATTTGCATGTTTCAGGTCGGGACCGGCCAACGGATGAGCTTTGTGGTCTTTGTGGCTCATTTGCATGGATGCTGTGCCTCCTCTGCTGATTGGGCCCAGGTTGGCCAATCGGCTGACGGCATGACGAATGATTTGCATGCTGCTTGTGTGTCGTTGTCTTCGGGAAGCACAAAAAGAAATGTTCTTTTGCACTGTGACCAAATGTATGCTTTGTAATTTTATTCATTTACATTGTAATAATCATTGTTCGTTCCTTCACAGAAGCAAAGCCACTGCAAAGGTATTGTTATGTTACTAACGTGTACAGTTCCCACTACAGGCTGTGTAGTATTCACTTTCCAAATAGTTTGTGTACAAGTGATGATGTTATTGGACAACCACACAAAATGTGTGTTGGATTTGATCAACCACAGTTTTTTTGCACATTTTTTCTGTAGTCACTCTTAGAACCCAGTTCCCCCATTATTGTGTATTAACCCCGACGGCTTGGTCCATCTTGATCAGTATGTACGAAGCTTATCATCAAAGCCAGGAATCATTTGGAGACTTTGGAAATCACATGTACATTGTAATGAGTTAATACAACAGTTAAACACCATGTGATCTATCATGTACATGTATAGTAATTTAACCATTTTTTGCAGTTTCATGGTTCAATAATTACATGTAGATACATGTAATTGCGTGAATTATTATTTGAGTGAATTATCAAAACATTTTCGAGGGGAACATGCATGTACATATGTACATTTCAGGCAGAAAATATATGAGACGAATCCTGAATTGACGACAATACTTTATACTTAATTTGCTGAATGTGCACTGCGCTGCCATTTGTGGCATGATTCATTCATGCAGAAATGAATTTGTTGAATTGCACAGTGTTTCTTTAGCACTGAGAGCCTCGCTTTGAACCTGGCAGTGCACAGACGAGACAGGGCTAATGTAAACTTTGTGTTGGCTAACTTTTGTACATACATGTAGAACTGCAAACTCCAGTGTGAAATACATGGGTTCACAGGCATGTCCCTCTCCCACCCTTCTCCCCCTTCCCCCACCCCTCCCTCCACCTCAACCCACCCCTCCCTCCACCTCAATCCTTCCCCATCCCAACCCTTACCCACCCCTTTCCACCCCTCCCCCACCTTGTTTCCACCCCTACCCCATTCCTATCCCACCCCTATCCCCCATCTTTCCCCCTACCCCCATCTTTCCCCCTACCCCCATCTTTCCCCCTACCCCCAACTTCCCCCTACCCCAATCCCTACCTCAGCCCTTCCTCCTTCACGCCATACATTTCCCTCATCCCTCCACTCATCCCTCCTGTCACCCATCCCTCTCCCACCCCTCCCTCTCCCACCCCTTTCCACCCCCTTACACCCCTTCTACCTCTTCTTACCCCTCTCTTCCACCCCTTCCCACCCCTCTTCCACCCCTTCCCACCCCTCTCTTCCACCCCTTCCCACCCCTCTCTTCCACCCCTTCCCCACCCTTCTTTTCCACCTCTTCCCCACCCCTCTCTTCCACCTCTTCCCCACCCCTCTCTTCTACCCCTTCCCACCCCTCTCTTTTACTCCTTCCCACCCCTCTCTTCCACCCCTTCCCACCCCTCTCTTCCACCCCTTCCCACCCCTCTCTTCCACCCCTTCCCCACCCTTCTTTTCCACCTCTTCCCCACCCCTCTCTTCCACCTCTTCCCCACCCCTCTCTTCTACCCCTTCCCACCCCTCTCTTCTACCCCTTCCCACCCCTCTCTTTTACTCCTTCCCACCCCTCTCTTCCACCCCTTCCCACCCCTCTCTTCCATCCCTTCCCACCCCTCTCTTCCACCCCTTTCTTCCACCCCTCTCTTCCACCCCTTTCTTCCACCCCTTTCTTCCACCCCTTCCCACCCCTCTCTTCCACCCCTTCCGACTCTTCACAGACATACAGACACACATCCTCACATATGCACCCATACTGGGTACCTCTATTGTAGACTTTACTTTCCTTCTATTATTCTCCTTTGTCCCTATTGAAATCCCAAACTCCATAGCATTAACTTTGTGGGGTACCTGGATTTCTAAAGACTCCCTCGTGGCCGGGGTACCATTGTCCCCATTGTTACCCTTTCTTCCCGGTGCCTTGTAAGGAGACTAATGTAGGAACACCACTGCTAGAACATATAGATTGAAACGGTTTGCAATAATTGAGCAAAGAAACATTTTGTTTTCAGAATTGAGAGAGATACTTCAACTGGTGCATGTACGTGCATGACTTTTCAAAAAACATACATACATGTATGCAATACACATGTACATGTACTATTTTTAATCTGTGCAATTTTCAAAGTGCACAAATGCGCAGGTATAATTTGACGTTGCCTTATTGCATGGTTTGAATTTATTATTCGCAAAAGCAATTTGACCTCTAAAAAATTCGGCCTGCCCGCATTTCCGAGTGCTCGGTAGGTGGGACCTTCTTTTGCTCGTGCTAAATTAGGACAATCGGTGCATTTCTCCATCTGTGTAAGCACCGAGCGCGTCCTTGGGTTAAAAATCCTAATTAAATTTCTCCCTATCTCAATGACGAACACACACACACTCGCATACAAATGTGTACTCTCTGTTTGTATAGAATTTGGCATTGGCCGGTTTGAGAATTGGTATTGACTGGCAATTCCATGGGGGCTTATTTTCATATTGCATTCCTGGCAAACAATTTATCAGGATAAGGAATGCTTTGTTTTTAACACGTGCGAATGTTTTTACATCTATACATTGCAGGGCACTTTTTGTGCAGTCGTTCGTGCATACCCAATGATAAGTTTCATACACACGTACATGTACAATGTACATTGTATAATATGGTAATTCATTCACCAATTGTCTATGGGATTGTACAGTGCGCTTGCATTCGGGGATACAATTGCGTTCATCCTTTTGTTGCGAGACATGCTTTTTTTTGTTCCACATGCAAACGCCATTAACAGCTGTAGATATGTACATGTACAATGTACATGTACAATGTATGAAGTTGACTCAAAATATTGTGTATTTTTTTTTGTAAAAAGAAGACTAAGTGAGCTTTTGACATCACACAATAATTGAATCTCATTGCATCACATCAGTATTTGTAAAAGAATGCTCTATACACTCTGCATTTATAATGTCAAAAGATAACATATTCACATTTATTGCAAGCAATTTTATCTTTAAAAGTTACACATCTAACAGAAGAGCTTGAAAGAAAATGAGATTAATTGGTTTATCATAACAGTAATACTGTCACCAAATCATGTAGTTTTCCTTTTGATATGAGTTATTTTTTTAAACGGATGTTCAATTTTTTTTTTTTTTTTTGATTTTTAATTTTTGTTTCATACAGGGAAACAAATCATTTGGGAAGGAAACATGACAGCTGCGTATGCCACTTTGTGGTGCAATATGCAAATTTTAAGTGTCACGAGATTTGAATACTTTGGGCATTTTGCCGTTAGCTTTCCTGCTTTGTGGTAGTGTCTTTTTTTTATGTCTCATTTCAATGTTTAAATATTGCATTGAAATATATGACTGCAAATTCAAACTTAATGATGTTATTTATGTTATAAGTTATGAAATGTTAATTAATTTACTCAAGCTTTAACAAATTATACTCGGACTAAAAATTTATAAAATTTTACTTTTTAGATTTTTTAGGTTAACCCTAACCACCTAGGCCCTTTTTTTGTTGCTTGGAACCATCCAAAATCCTCCGATTGCTCTGCCCCAAAAAATTCATTCATCCTCAATCCTCCAAAATCCTCGGCTTGAAACACCATTCATCTTCAATCCTCCCAAAATCCTCTTTTTCTTGAATTGCCATTCATCCTCAATTTTCCAAAATCCTCCAAAACTGCAAGGAGGATTTTGGAGGATTGAGGTGGGTGATGTACATGTGTGGGTTTCACACTACTCTGAACTTACCTGGGTAATTTATTACCCGGGTAGTTGTCATTTTACCCGGGTAGAAACTAACCCGGAGAATCGGTTTCACACTACAAAATTAACCCGACGATTCTGCTTACCCGCTTCAGCGCGCACCCGGGTAACTTGTAGCCGCATTCACACTATATGCGAATGGTAACCCGGAGAATGTGCATTGCTTGACCTCTGCCCCCAGCCATTGGTTCGTCGTAAAAGAGCGAAATGAGAGCGAGAGCATGCAATGCAAATTGAAAAAAAATCAGATCAGCGTTGGCAGCGTGCACGCGTAATCCTTCAACTGTGCGGTCTGGACTGGTGCCTTGCATTAAGTGTATGTAAAATGTACTTATTAAGACGAGGCATCATCCACAGAAGACTGGTGCTTTTCATTATGTATACGTAAAAATAAACTTATTAAGGCGAGGTACCAGCCACAGCGGCCGTACTATAAATTACGTCACCATCACAAAGCTGGCCGATAAAACACGATGAAGTGCACCCACCTACATGTACCCGGGTAGAAGAAAACCCGGCGAGCATTCACACTACTGATGGTAACCCGGAGAATCGTCTCAGGGTCGTCGTTAATCCCGAGATTGGTGGGTTAACCCATCTCGCGAGCAGGGTTACAAATTACCCGGGTTAAGTGGTGTTTTGGGGCAGTTAACCCGGATCGAGAATTTCTAACCCGGAGAATTGTAGTGGGAACATTCCACATTACCCAGGTAATTGCCGGGTTAAATTTTTTGTTAACCCGGCAATTACCCAGGTAAGAGCATAGTGTGAAACGGGCTATGTACTGTAAAATTTTGCCTCATTGTACATGTACTTGGGTCATTCCACCAGGTTGGGACACAGTGTGTGACATTTATCCATATCTTTAAAAGTACTATTACATTTGATTCAGTTATTTCATGTACATTGTAACATCAGTCTTTGGGTGATAAATATTTTAGAAAGTTTTAAATCATGTAAATTATATTTTACCAAAATTATGATAAAAAGAATGTGTCGGTTTGACATAACCAGTTTGACGTAACAGGACATGTCCATATTTCCATTTGTGTGTTTTTTCAACACTTTAAATATAAATAAGGGAAATTCACAATGTGTACTGATTAAAAGATATACTATGCAACACAAGAACACCTTTTTATGGTAGTCAGTGTCCAAATATAGCAGAGACAGCAAGAACAGACGTGAGAGTGGACGACTGTGTCCACTGTTACGTCCACACATGCATGTTTTTTTGTTCTTGCTGTTTCTGTTGGACACTGGCAACCATAACAAAAAGTGTTTTCTGGTAGCATTGAGTGTCTTTTAGTTAGTACGTATAGTAAGTTGCATAATTATTTACATTGTATTTAATGACAAAAAATTAAGGCAGTCTGGACGTAACATTTAGTACTAACATGGTGTGACATAAAAATGCACATTTCCATTTTGTAACATTTTCAACATTTATATAAATAATTATGCAAACTCACTCTGTATACTAATTACAAAACACAAACTGCAACACAAAAAACATTTATGATATTCAATATCCAAATGCAGCACAACAGCAGAAATATATGTACATGTATGGTCATGGTCTAACATGGTGTCCATGTTACGTCTGCACCGATTTTTCAAATTCTTGCTATTTCTGCTATATTTGGACACTGACTGCCGTAAAAAGGTGTTTCAGTGTTGCATAGTGTGTCTTTTAATTATTGTACGTGATGAATTTCCCAAATTTATTTATTAAAGTGTTGAAAAAACACAAACATTTAAATGTTGGACACGGTGTCCATGTTACGTCCATTTTACATTCAAAATAACACACTTTTTATCATATTTTTGTTAAAATATAACTTACATGATTGAAACTTTCTCAAATAATCTCACACCCAAAGACGGATGCCACATCAAATAACTGAATTAAATGTAATGATGGTTTTAATGATATGGTCATATAACACACTGTGTCCCAACCTGGTGAAATGACCCACTTATTAGAAGTCACTGGAAAGTTACTAAGAGAACTCATAGCATTATATATTTTATAACTGATTCAAGAAACATACATTTCCCTGTACATGAACAAAAATTCCCTTAACTCTAACCCTGCTTAATCCAGTCAAATTTGACAATGGTTTTGGATTTTAGCAGTCAACGCAAACTACATGGTGTGTTGGATATTGTCGTATTAAGAAAGGTGTAAGCTGACTTCTAGTAAAATTTAGTTTATTTTGTTGCATTATCAGCAGGGTACATTGTACATGTACATGTGTAGCTCTGCAAAAATGCCAAGGCTGGTGTGTAGGCGGTACACGGCAGAATCAAATTTGCTGTTGGATTTTGTCTTATTTAGCAGGCATCTCGTTTCAGTTTGGATGGAAATTGTTGGATTTCACCGCGTCATATGAAAAACACTGACAAAGAGGGTTAGGGTTAACCCTGCTCAATCCTATAACATCCGGCAGCAGCCGTGTGTGTGATTACAGATTAACCCTTTGCGTACGGATGACGCCATATGGCGTAAAACAAAAAAGTGCCACCAGGCCGGATGACGCCATTTGCCGCCGTTTGTGCAGTTTCAATCCATTGTTGGATTATTGTTTGTTACACTTGACTGCACAAACACATTGTGGCGGTTCGTTTGGATGCCAAAACCGCCGTGACACCCCGACGTCTCCTGTAAAAAAAACGTACTCAAGGGGTTAAGTAACTCTGGGATGTTGTTGGAAGTCATTTCAGGGGGGAGATTTGTCGCGATTTTTCCTCGTTTCAGGATGTTTTTTTCAGGATTTTGATTGGTTTCAGATTTTTTTTAAGAATCTCTTTTTGAAATCTGGAATTTCTGAGGTGTTACTCTAAAGTGTTTGTACCTGTAAAAGTGGATATAGACCAATAGAAACAGGTTTTTAAGGGGGCCATAAGGCAATTACAAACAGACCCTATGTTGTTCTGGGGTCCTCAAGCGACCCCCAAACACTACAGATTTTGTAAAAAAAAATCATTTTCGGCCGATCTCATCCCTGTCATTTGGATTTCATTGTAATAGGCAGTGCTCTTTGGTGCGTGTACAGGTACATCGGAAGGAGGCGATCGTTCCTCCTCGATTGTTCGTCCTCGATTGTTCCTCATCGTTCCTCCTCGTATCTAAGCAACCTTGCATCCCGACCGTCTATTAATCAGTCTACGTATACACCATTGTGTTGAATTTTGTATTCAGTGTCTTCCTTTGACTATGCTGTGTACATTTTCCCCCTTGCTTGCCTTGTTGTACTGCATGCAGAAATCAAACTAAATCCTGTCGCCAATGGCCGGGTGCGTAAGTCTTCACGGGGGGCCGAGATGTTCCTTAAACGGCAGGCCCAGCAGGGTGTAACAAAGGACCCAGGTATTGCGAGATCACGCCACGCATGTTGCGCTTGTCAACATTTGCCGATTAACACATTAAACTCACTCCGGGGTCGATTCTGTAGCATTGTTTACATGATCTCATTATTTCATGCTCACAAATGCGAGAGACGCCGTCATAAATTGAAAATTAAACCCATGCATACAGTTATGTGTCCAAAATTATTCATACCCTATGAAAAATCTGGTAGTTTGCTTTTTTTCTCATACATAAAAAGCTGGATTGGCGGAACTTCGGCTTTACTTCACCCTAACTACCTAGGTGGTGTGGAAATCCTATTGAAATTGGAGGATTCAGGACTGTCGGGGTTAATGACTTTTAGTTGGCATGTACAAATCTACAGGTTTCACATCATTAGCATAAAAGTAGAAATAGTCAATAAAATGATGCACAATACCCCGAATTTGGCATGGTATGAATAATTTGGGGCATTAACTGTACATGTCATTTATTTAGGGGTCAGTTCATTTTGCCTGAAGTGATATCAGTTGCGGTAACGATGTTGTTATAAGGTATGTACATGTACCAGCGTTAATGCCCAGCGGGTCGTTCTATACAGGTCAGTGCGTACAGCTGGTTTAGTCACCGCAATATTCATGAGGAGTGTATGGTCCACTGGTTGCCAGTGCTTTACAAAGGAACCAATTGCAGCCATCACTCATCCCCTGTCTGTCTAGCTAATCCATCTCCGTGGACAGCGGGAAATTACAGTATTCCAAGCCAGAGGTCTTAATACATGTATTTATAATGATTCCTTGCAACAATGCAAGACCCCACTAATGGGGTTCTTTGTCCATCGTCTGGCTCCCATGCATATCTTCCGCGACCGCTTTCGGCCTGGTTGTTTTACATCAAGGTCGCGGTAAGTTGACGGGGACATTAGTTTACCGCGTGTCCCCATTGGACTTAATTTTGTCATTCTACAGAAAAGTCGCGGTAGACTGACAAAATTAAGTCCAATGGAAAAACGGCTTATGGGACAGAGGGAACCCTCTTTTGTGTTGGTCATTGTATTCCCGTAATCTCAGGAATTCCTTTCAGATATTCGGAGGGGGGGGGGGGATGGATGATGTGGATGTGTTAAGTAACAATAGTCTGGAGTGTATAGGGTATAAACCTGTACAAGAGGGGGGGTACCCCTTGGTCCCATATCTTGCTCCCATATCTTGCTGGGTATAAACTGGAAATCATTGGAATGCAGTGCCTCAAAGAAAAAACAGGTGCCGCAAAGAAAAAACAGGTGCCGCAATTAATACCGCACCTGGACAGTATGAAATGCTCCCATATTTGTTTGGCAATTGATGAAGCCGATCTGAACTTTGTGGAGGTTAAATCTCTGTACATGTTTATGCCTTGAAGATGATAGGAAATGTCAAGGTTGTACAATCGCCTAGCCCAACTGCCTTTGGCTATGCACTTACCTGCAGTAATATTTATTCTATACAGACTGAGGAGTGTGTATGATGGCTAGAGCTAGTTGGGCTGAAGTGTGATAGCAAAACCCGAAACCAAAAATTCAAACAAAACCCTTAGAAAGATAACAGACTATGAATATTTTCATGGTTACTTTCATCATTTCTGTACAGTGTGAGCACCTCTAACAGAACAGATTCCACGAAGGGGCAAAAACTTTCAATTGGTCTCTAATATCAGAAAAACATCAACATTTCAGCAAAGATCTTTTTGTGGTAAAGTTTCAGCAATTATTGTCAAAGGTCCACAGTCATCCGGCAAAGCTCAATATATACCTATCCTACACACGTGTTAATGCATGCAGCAATCAGTGAACCATTTCTTATTTTATGTACTTGTGTGTATTTTTTTGTGCATCTAAGCTTTCATAATCATGTGACTAAAATTCCACCAATCAAAAGTCAAGGATCTACATGTATTGTGACAGGATCCCACGAAATGAGTCTTTAGGTCATTGTTAGTTTTTTACTTGCACTAGATAGAGCATACCTGGCTCTTCATTCTGATATATCACTCAGTTTGACATCCTGATGAATGTGGACATTATGTGGGTGAAAACCTTGACAGTTCCTATTGATTTCCATGGTATAAGTCCTGTTTGAGGGCCTGTAACTCAATTTAACTCGGGCGAGTTGCGATTCATTTTGTTGGGTTGGGCCGCATTTTGGCTAGTTTCCTGCTGTTCTTAAGCTAAAAGTTTCGTTGCTAGACAATTTCTATACAGAGAAGCTCCATGGAATTGGACCTGATCTCAATTTCATCGGTTTAATTAACTGTGATGTTGGTTTTGAAGGCTAAAGGTCTGTTTATACTAACACATACCAATATGTTGGCACTCCTTTTCAAGCGTTCATGCAGTCACTGATTTTTCCGCTGTGGGAACTGCCATAGAAACCGCGGCTCATTGTACATTTTTATACACCATTGAAAAGAGGAACGACAGCCTGATTTCCTAAAAGAATATAAGGAAGAAAACAATTCTACATCAAACTGATATAAAATATTGAATTTTGAGTGAAAAGAAGGCCTTTCCTTTTAAGGTAAAAAAAAAATCGTAATTTTAGCCCAATTTATCACCATTTTGTGTGTAAACTTGCAGTTTTCAGTAGACCAACGTCTCTTCAACTCGCCGTAAATTAGCGCCACCGTATGACATTCCTAAAAAAAATTCTGTTAAGGGAGATTCTGGGTAAAGTAAATAATATAAAAACTTTTCTGATTGGACCTTGTTAAGGCCCGTATTTTTAGGGTTAAAGTAGATGATCACCAATCATAATCCCGCTTACATGAGCATTTGAGCTATTGTTCAAGCAATAGTTGAGTCACGCAGCCGCAGACTGGGTTTTTCTACGCACATGCTCCTATCCTTTCCACACACACAGTCTGCGTGCGCGTACGTGTAACTGTAGTACATTTCGTGACACGCACAAAATCGAGTAATAATAGGAGCGATTTTGGCCTCAAACACATTGATATGGATCATTGTGATCTGGTATTGCACTAGGAATACAACAACCGAAGCTATCATGAGCGTCATAGCTATCTAAAGTAATGAACATACCTTATAACTATCGTGTTTCACCTTCATCTCAGGTGCACTTCATTTACGCAAATTTTGTGAATGTGACACTTATGACAGCCTTGGGTTTGGGGTGAGTACTGGTACACGTCCCATGATTGCAGCAATTTTCAAAATTGTGAGGGGGTCGTTAAGGAGGTGTTAAAACTCATTTATTCCTGCCGTTGCTCTTAACGGCCTTAAATTTATTGGCAGCAGTTGTGTCATCAATAAGATAATGACTAAGGCCGTGTAAAAATATACAATGTTTACTGCCCCCGGCCATTTTTTTTATAGACTGCTTGATTTTTTTGCTTGGTTTTGTTTTTTACCAAAAAAAAAAATCCATCGAAAGTAAGAAAGAAAATCCTTCCCAGTCAAAGACTTTTTTGCATCAGTTTGCTGTCAGCGGAAGTCATCTTTAAAAAAGTGTTAAGTAGTAAAACCACAAGGGCAACTGACAAATTTGAATGAATTTTCAAAGTGAATGAAGAAATCTGGCAGAAGTAGTTTTTCATCGCTGGAAGTCCAGTGCGGACAGCCACTGTAATGTAAAACGTGTGTTTTGATCACTGCAAAGTTTACGTGGCCAGGGACTTCCCGCGAGCCTGGTTAATCCAAGTGCGGAGGCACGGATGAATAACCACGGCGGAATGATAACAATCACGCACGGTAACTTTTGACAGTAGTTTAGTCCAGTGCGAACGCGGCTTTAGGAGCCTCCGAGGCAATATGTTCCGTCAAAGTGAAATGATTTGGTTTCTATCTTGTCAGAAACCCCAGCTTATGACATCTGCTTTTGTATATTGTTACAATTTTTCTCAATTAGTGAGATTCTTGGGAGCAAATACGGCCTGTAAGTGATCTCAATACAGTCATTTTCATCAGAAAATCAGCATACGACAGTTGCATTATAAATTCAAGAGATTCATTTATGTGCAAAAACATCCATAACTAAAACTGCTGTTTCACGTACATGTAATAATAATAATAATAATAATAATAACAGGTACTTATATAGCGCTTTTAGCAAGATCAAAGCGCTTTACAAAGAAAAGAAAACAATAAACAAAATATCAAACAACCTGGAAGTGTCTACAAATTACTTTTGGTATTTGGAAAACAAGTGAGTTTTAAAATATTTTTTGAAAATTTGTATGGATGGTGCGTCTCGGATATGGGGTGGAATTCTGTTCCATTCTTTTGGACCTGCGATGGAGAACGCTTTGTCACCAGTGGTTTTTGTGTTTGTTGTGACAAGCAAACGGTACATTACATTGTACAAGATTAAATAACAAGGATTGTATATCAGTGTGTTCTTAAAGAGCAACTCCAACGGTTTTGAAAAAAGTTAGAATTAAATGTTATTGTGTTCAATATATAATAAATTACTTATTCATTACAGAATCATGTTTGTTTTGCGTCTCAATGTTGTGTCATTTTGCGAGAAATTATTACCATTTTCTTTCGAGCTGATGAAAACTTTCCACAAATTAGCCGCCGGTGGCGCTGTTGAGAAATGAAAGAAACATGACGTAGTACCGTAGAAAGCTGCACGCGATGTTACGTGCATGTGTACGTGTCGCGTTGTTGCATGCTCACCGGTAATACGTCAGAAATGAATATTTATTAGATGTAAATGAGCTTTGACATCACGCTCGTTTTCACAAAACTGGGATAGACTCGCGGAAAGAAAGGCAACAAAAATGCATTTCTTAACGTAAAAACCGGCGTCAAAGATGGGGATCTTGACAAGTATCTGTTCTATGTAGCTCTTCTCAATTAAATCAAAACAGTTTGGAATCGTTGGAGTTGCTCTTTAATGGTTCGCTATGTAAATACATAGACGTGTGCATATAACTAACATTGGACGTCTGTACTAACAACCCTATTAGATATTTGGAATCTCACCTTCAGTTTTTATTATTTTTGTATTTGTAGTATACCATTTCTATAATCTCTTCAACCCCTTGCGTACGGATGACGCCATACGGTGTCAAAAAAAATAAGTGCCACCAGGCTGGATGACGCCATTTGCCGCCGTTTGTGCAGTTTCAATCCATTGTTGGATTATTGTTTATGATACGCTTGACTGCACAAACCCATTGTAGCGGTTCGCTTGGCTGCCAGAACCGCCGCGACACCCCGACGTCTCCCGTAAAAAAAACGTACTCATGGGGTTAAGCTCTTCTTACACAGGATGGCTACACGTGTATTTAAAGCACGTACCACAGAATTGCTGCACAGAGATAAAATGAACAATTTTATTAAACTCTGTTTAATTTTTGTTGTTCAAGTAAATACATACAACATCAGGTAATATACAACATCAAAAACAAAACTACCAAATTATTATGAAAGACCTTACTTGACATTTAAAGAATAGTCTTCAAGCATCGTGTGAAATCGTGGCACCTGGTGTGCTGTCATTTTCAAGAAATATGGGATTTTGTATCGACCATCGTTGGAAAAACCAACCTTTTTTTTTTGAAATAGTGGCCCCAATTTTCCTAATTAGTCAGCATTTTCGTTCGAAGTATGGTCAGGGAACCAGACTACAAGAACAGCATTTTCAACGGGTCATTGCAATAATATTTGCTATAAAATACTAACCCCCACATCCATCCATTCTTGAAAATTACAGCAAAAGCAAATGTGGCATCAACAGGCGAAATCAGACAGAAGTTGGACATTTTGAAAGTTGAGATTTCCATTCCACAATAAAATATATAATGCATGTAATGTAAGCTTTGTAATGGTGAAAAAATTACTGTTATACCATATTTTGGTTTTCGAATAGAGCCCTAAATTCAGCATTGAGAGTGGAAAATAATACGTAGTTTACAAAAAAGAATTTGGAAGTACGCCAGACTCAAATGTCAAATTGTACACATTTAATGGTCTCAACACAAACGCAAACCAGGTAATCCCAGGTATTTTTAATTATATGGCTTGCGTACGAATGACGCCATATGGCGCCCAAAAAACAGTGCCACCAGGCCGGATGACGCCATTGGCCGCTGTTTGTGCAGTTTCAATCCATTGTTGGATTAAACAGTGCCACCAGGCCAGATGACGCCATTGGCCACTGTTTGTGCAGTTTCAATCAATTGTTGGATTAAACAGTGCCACCAGGCTGGATGATGCCATTGGCCGCTGTTTGTGCAGTTTCAATCCATTGTTGGATTAAACAGTGCCACCAGGCCGGATGACGCCATTGGCCACTGTTTGTGCAGTTTCAATCAATTGTTGGATTAAACAGTGCCACCAGGCTGGATGATGCCATTGGCCGCTGTTTGTGCAGTTTCAATTCATTGTTGGATAATTGTGTATATGTTATGCTTGACTGCCAGAGCCGCTGCGGCCCCCCGACGTCTCCCGTAAAATACCGTACTCAAGGGGTTAAACTGCAGTATTTTGACAAAAACAGTATTCGTGATTGTTTGGAAAATTTTCATATAAATTGCAATGACTCAAAAATAGGTCATGCGACTTATATCCGATTTCCCTTGCGGGACGGCACAAATGTTGTATATTACCTTTAACCCTAACCCTGCTAAATGCAACAGAATGCACAATGGTAAAAAGTTGTTGCATTTAGCAGTCAAGGCATGTCTCCTGATCTGATGCATTCTTTTGTATTTAGTATTATACATGTATATATTACAGCCTCCAGCAACAAGGGTGGTATTTCACTGCACAGTGCAACATTGCATTCACCAGGGTTCTTATTTCAGCTGTGTTGCATTTGGCAGGGTGCTCATCAGAGAATACCTCGTGGGGGTTATGGAGTACAGCATACTGAAAGAATATCACACTTTGTTTTTTGTGTACATTCATGTTATTAACATTACCATGATTTTATACTGTTTTTTTTCCCAAAGCCATTTGCTTGCATAGTGTGTATAACTATGAAGAGTCTAGGATCGCACATTTCTGTAGTTTGTATAACATTCAGTTTTGCCTAACCAGACACTGGCTGTTACAAGCATTACGCATTCTAACAATAATGTGGATAACCCTGTTAACTTGCCCATCAGGTTATGTCATCATCCAGACACTGCATGGCGTTAATAATCAATGTGATGAAGAATTCGGTTGAAATCATGAAGTTATCTTCCCGAGTGGAATATGACTCGTCATGAAACAGCAGTAGCATACATGTGTGTCTATAAAAATAGCTGGGAACTCTTCACATTTTGTTTTGTTGAAGCATGAGCAGACTAGACTGACTCTTATCTGGCAAAGAGCCAAGAATGTGGAAAAGCACACTTCATCAATTTACAGTGTTGTCTAGAATCCATGGGGAAGAAGGCAGTGTCTGTGTATAGTGAGCAGTAAACCCCTGCGGGTTTATCCAAGGAAGAAGAAGAAAAAAACATCAATTTTGCATTAAACAGCTGTCCACAAAATGCCCCTGCAGGGATTCGAACCTGGGTCGTAGGTGAAAGGTCAAGAAAACACTGTGCCTACTCGGTCATTTTATAGTACATATCATTTGAAAGTTAACCCGGTAATGGGAATTTTTCTAAACACTTTTTCTCTTCCCAGGGAATTCATTTTCATTTCAAAAAATAAAAAAAACATTTTCCCAGAGTGGGAGAACATTTTTACGCTTTTTCACACAAGTGGGAAAACATTTTCACGCATTATCACACGTGTGAAAATAATTTCCCACTTGAGTTCACAGGGGGAAAAAGTTTGTGTGGAATGCGAATGCGACTTTTTTTTTTACGAACTTTCCCATCCCCAATCACAATGTTAACTTTCAATTGCAATTCTGAAAAAAATAATTATATACTCATAAAAAATTCGGGCTCAGCTACGAAGCTGAAAAATAAGCCAGTTCGGTATCTCAAAGGTCAAAGGTTATTCGGGATAACATTGCTGACGTAACGTCACGCCATGTTGCGCGAACGCCCATTCTGATTGAATTTAACACGTGCGTGTTGTGCGACCACCTTTTGCGTGCATAGGCACGCATTAGGTCACGCGGGTCATTCGGGATAAAATGTCATTGTGCACATGCGCAGTTGAAATACCAAACTGGCTTATTGCATAGAAAAAGAAAAAACCAGCTCAAAACCAATCCATGTACAATGGCATTGCAATTAAAAACGTTAACACTGTGAATGGGTATGGGAACATTTTGTGACAGAATCGCAGTCGCATTTGCATTGCACATTTTGCATGCAGCTCCCCCCCCCCCCCCCCACCCCCCTGTGAATTCAAGTGGGAAATTAGTTTCACACTTTTGAGAAAAGGTATGAAAATATTTTCCCGCTTGGGTGATGAAGAGGCGTGAAAATGTCTACCAACTTGTGTGAAAAAGGCATGAAAATGTTTTCCTGCTGTGAGATTTTTTTTTATGTGAAGAGAAATTCTCATTCCCAGGTTAATTTCCAAATGCAATGTACTGTACATGGCATTGTGGCTTTTTTTTCCTAAACTAATCTTGTTGGTACTAAATTATGCACGAACAACTCCATGAAATTGACCACTGATCCACTGATTAACCATTATCCACGGGTATTTCATTTGAGAAAACAAATTGTAAGATTTCAAGAGAATCCACTGAAGTATTTTTTTTATAACCCAAACCCTTCAAGATCTTTCAAAATCCACCGGAAGGTTTTGAATGGTTTTGTAGGAATTGAAGATAATGGAGTTCAGCCACTATCACTATATCACTTTTGGCTTATGTGGATTTTGAGGGATTCAAGATTATTATGAATAGTTTGGCTGCGGTACCCGCCACTATATCAGATTTAAACTTGCCAACCGACTCCGACAAGCTCAGTGGTCGAGTGGTAACACATCTGCACTAGAAAGCAGGAGGTCGTGGGTTCGAGTCCAACTCGAGTGATTTTTTTTCCAAATAATATCTCGGGACAACACCGAGTATACAGTGTTTATAAAATACATCGGTGAGGGCAAAACCCAATATTGGATTCAAGAAGGTTAGTAAAACTTCCCAGGGAGTTACTATCAACTGATGCAATTTTTTGTGTGTGAACAGATTCTCCAGAGGAGCCTCTGCCCCCGCGGACGTTGGCTACCAATAACAACCAGTACCCCGCCTTCCCGGCATCCCAGTACCCCACCTTTCCGACATCCCAGTACCCCACATCCCCCAAGCAGAGCTACGACCCCATCCAGCCGTCATCGACACCCAACACCCAGTCTTCCCCTTACGCCCAGTCGCCCCCGAAGCAGGACGGCTACCCTCGGCCCCTGCGGCCCGGGCGAGCTGATTCGGGGCCCAGTCACAGCCCGGAATACATGGTCGATGCATCGGAGGAGTCTTGGCCGGCACCTCCCCCGCCAGTGACTTCGCCCGTCGCGAGCCAGCCACTGTATGTCGACGCAAACCCCAGAGCTGGAACCTCACCACCCCAGCCAGGTACTCAAAGATACATTGATAGTGAACGATGTTGAAAGTTAACCCCAAGAACCGGCTGTGCAGCCAAGCGTAAACGCAAACAATAGGCACCACACCGAATAGAGTGGTCCTATTCATAGCACTTGGAGCCCCCTTTCGTGTGAATGACAGCTTCATTTGAAAAAGCTCCATCTATTCATTACACTCCCATTCAAGAACAATACAGTTGAAACATGTATGGGTTGAGTACGTGCAGGAATGCGCATATAGACAACTGACCAGGTGGTCCTTTTCAAACCGAGGCTATGGCTGTCGTCTGTATTAAAGAAGTTAAGCCTGGTCTCTAAAAGTGCTGGCAGCATCTACAAGGAGCAGAGATGTACATGTAGTCGAGTCTATCACAAGTCCCTGCAAATCCCTGCAAGCCCCCTGCAAGTCCCTCACAAGCCCTCCAGTCCTAATCCCAATCACAAGCTATTCAAATGAGCTTTGACAAAGGCATTCCTTTGTCATTGTTCATCCAGTTACTTGTGACCGGCTTTATGAAAGGACTTCTGACTGGACTTGCAAATAGGACTTGTGAAAGGACTTGCAGGGACTCAACTACAACTCTGACAAGGAATGCCTGGCAACAACGCCAAACGTTCTGTTATGACTGATGGGAACCAGAGGGAGGTAGTCGGCAAAGTTGGACCAAGTTGAACTTCACCGACTATCTGCATTGAGTCTTGAGAGTAGTCCCATTCAAATACACCCTGAAAAATATATACATTTCTGCAAATTGCTATTTTTTTCTAGCAATTCACTTTTGAATAAGCATCGAGTGAAACCGAAAAGGATTTGAGAAATGAGATTGGTCAGGATTTTTTTTTACTGATTTCAGAATTTTTAGAGAATCTGTAAATTGCAATTTTTTTTTCTAGCAATACAAAAGTTCGGTTTCTCTATTAATTAGATTCTCTAAAAAAAAATCTGAAATCGGTACAAAAATCCTGACATTTTATTTCTCAAATCCTTTTCGGTTTCATTTGATGTCTCATTCAAAAGTGAATAACTTTTGTTATTGTCAGAAAAATAGCAATTTGCAGAATTCCCTAAAATGAGATCTGTCAGGATTTGTTTGTACTGATTTCAGAGTTTTTAGAGAATCTCTTTTGAAATCTGGAATTCCTGAGGTGTTACCCTAAAGGTGGTTTTTACCTGTAAAAGTGGATATAGACCAATAGAAACGGGTATTTTAACCCCTTGGGCAAAATGACGCAACAAATATTGCCACCAGGCCGGATGACATCTATACACGCCATTTTCAATCCATTGTTGGATTATTGTGTTCGTTACGCTTGGCTGCACAAGCCTCTTGTGTCTGTTTCACTTGGCTGCACAGCCGACATGGCACCCCGGCGCCTCACTATGAAAACCGGGGTTAAGGGGTGCCTTTAGGCAAATACATGTACATGTACAAACCATAGACCCTATGTTGCTCTGGGGTCTTCGGCGACCCCAAAACACTGCAGATTTCGTGGATTTTTTATTTTCGGCCAATCTCACCCCGGTTCATGACCCACCCACATTTAGTCATCGAATAATTGCTTTACAAATTATTTTCGGCTTGACAATACTTCGGGCACAGTATGCACATCATTGGGTGATACACCTGAAGGTATTTACCAATCCTATAATTTTCTTACAATTTTTTAATTCTTCCTTACATGTTTTTGTTATCCTGTTAGCTGCCTGGTCACCGCAGCAGTCCAACCCTTCCCCTTATCAGTCCGTTGAGAATAAGAGCCCCGCGGCCTGGAGTCCAGCCTCAACCAGCCAGGTCAAAGGTTTCAAGCCAGTCAAGCTGGATCTCAACCCCAAGCCGAAGCCGTGGAAGCCGCCAGGCGCATCTCAACCAGAGAGGGTCTCTGTGAGTTTGCTTCTCGTACAGTTTGAGTATGGATCAAGGCCTAATAGTCCTCTATCATACTGTCGCCATCTTTGTCTTGTTCCCTGTATGCATTAGCAATTATGAATAGTGATTCCAATTACTGAATGAAGGTGCCAGACTATTTTTCCTTCCAGCCTCAGTTTGGTTACATTGATTTTAATAGGAGAAAAACAAGATGGCTGTACCGTGATAAAAGGTCTATTAAACCCTAACTACCCCAAGCCTTACAAACTCCGACAGCATGTGCTGAATTTTGATGGGTTTAGCAGTGTTCTCCACTGCCTTAAATTTTAGCAGGGCGGCAGACACAAGCGTAAATGCAAACAGTAGGCACCACACTGAATAGAGCGGTCCTATTCATCGCACTTGGAGCCCCTCCCCCCTTTTGTGTGAATGAAAGCTTTGTTTGAAAAAGCTCCATCTATTCATCACACTGCCATTCAAGAATAATATAGTTGAAACGTGAATGGATTGACTACGCACAGGAATGTGCCGATAGACATCAACTGGCCAGGTGGTCTTTTTTTAAATCCGCGGCTTTGGCCGTCGTACGAATTCAAGCGATTAACAAACATGAAAAACTAATAAGTAAAAAGTCTTTAGACTGAGGGTGCCTGTGTATGCTTATGTCGTAAATAAGTGAAAATAGTGAAATATAGCTCTTTTTTTAAACCAATTTTCCTCTGGTGTTTGATGTTAGGAGCCACATCCAACCTCTTCGAGCCAACACCCAACATGGCAACCGCCTCCTCCATCCTCCCAGCCCTCCAGGCCGGTCACAAACGGGGACCTTCACAGCCCGTACCGCCCGGTTGAGAGACAACAGACCAGTGAGGCACAGAGCAGCCCCTATCGGGAGGCTGATCCTGGCCTGGACCGGGAGAGGTACAACCCGGCCTACCAGCAGCCCCACCGTGGGGAGCCCTACCATGGGGAGCCCTACCGCGGGGAGCCCTACCGCGGGGAGCCCTACCATGGTGAACAGCCACGCAGCCCCCAGGAACCCAGGCAGCCAGAGTTCAGACCGGCACCGGATGGATACAGCAGTGGTTTGCCGCGCTCGGTCAGTCCGACGGTGACGCTTCTACAGTACCAGAGAGGTAGGATCAGTTTCCATTCAACAAAATTGCCGCCATCCCATGATTTGTGCATTGTTGAATTACATTAATCCAAGGCAGTGTTTCAGGGTTGTAATCGAGCCATTTGCAAGTCATTTGAAAAAAACCATCCAAGGCAAGCGATCATTCCTTGAAAATGCAGATTTGTATTTATTTTTTCCCTATTTAAACTCACAAGAAGTTTGTGTGCATTCAGATTTTGGCATGAGCAAATACTATTTTGACAAAATATTTGGAGTCATTTTCAAGCCATTTTTTGGAGCTATCCATATTCACATTAATATTTTTGTTTTTGTTTGTTTTTTTGTTTATATTGAAATCACCCAATACAAGGCTAAAAGCCACTGTAGGTATTGAAAGGTCAGAGGTGGTAGGGTCGGTGACATTTTGAATTGCCAACCCTGTGGTTCTCCCTGAACCATATTAACCCGTGAAGTCCCCATGGTTTTCCCCTTAACCATATTTCTCACTTATCGACAGTAGAGAAAACGAGTTGCACGAAATTGGTTCTCCCTTGAACCCTTCCCTTCTCAATTAACGAAGGTTGAGATACGAGTTGTGCGATAAGGTTCTTTTCAGAACCCATACCTCTCGTTAGTTGAGATAAACACATGGTGTTACCGCAAACCGAAACGATATCGTTATTCCACCATGCAAAGCCTCAAAACTTACAACCCTACCACCCTTACGGTTGT
This sequence comes from Hippasteria phrygiana, assembly GCA_037893225.1. Lineage (NCBI taxonomy): Eukaryota > Metazoa > Echinodermata > Asteroidea > Valvatida > Goniasteridae > Hippasteria > Hippasteria phrygiana. The sequence continues at coordinate 1,299,677 of JAZGUH010000040.1, read as the reverse complement.
CCTGGGCCCAGATCTAAATAGAGGATAAATTTTCAACAGATTCCAGTGGAATTTCCTCAATTTTCAGACCTACAGACTTAGGCCGGGTAATTAACTACCACCGTCAGTGAGACCGACTCACCTCCCTTCCCGCCCAGTAACAAACTCAATCTTCTTGTGAATTTGCATAAAAACGAATTATAAATGGTTGCTTTGGAGAAAAGAGTTTTCTGTGAAATAGAGTACCAAAGTCTGACGCCAGTTGCTGCGGCAATGGTTCCAAACACATGCAGTTTAGAACGTATTCTGGTTCCAAACATTGCATTGATTGACGTCATCACTTCGGTACTCTATGACTCACAAAATACTTGATTACAACACTGTAATATTTGTAAAAAAAAAGGTTTCATTAATATAGCTCATTGCTGTTGGGAAAACACAGCTGAAGCTTCAGAAAGCTCTCAATTATTATCGCTGCTTGAAGCAAAACATTTTTTTTTTTTTGCAAATGCACCTGTGCCAGAGATTGCTTGTGTTTTGCTTTGACACGGCAACAATTCACGTTTAAATGTGGCACATTTGTTCATTAGAAGATGTCACGTTTTGTCACATGAGGATTCCTGTGTGTTTGTCTTACATGTAGATGCTTGTGTAAAAAGAAATGATCACTTGCATAGTGTATTTGCACTTTGCTTCAAATGTCATGTCTTTCTCTAATATTTGCATTTGGCTGTTCTATACTGTTTTCTAAGTTTTTTCAGAATGCAGTTTTCAACGCACAGAATTTGGGCACTGTTCTGGCAAGTTACTGCCCGTTCTCACTTGAACGATTTTCTACGCGAATGCCGTGCGACTACCAAATCGCACAGGGCGTACGGGAGTCGCACGGCAGTCTGTTGATGATTCGCACAGGTTGTAGGGGTGTCGTGTTTAATTCGGATGGGTCGCATGCCCGTGCAGGTGTTTTCAAATGTTTTTTCATGTCTAGGAGCGTATCTGTGCATGTATATTGTCGTCCAGGATCACTCGTGCTAGTTTTAATTTTCAATGCACATAGATAAACGTAGTTTACACATAGTTAAAAATACCAGTGGCCAATCATATAGCGTGTGCTATTTTAACTAATTTTATCCACCAATCATATGGCTGCTCTTAGAAAGGGAGAAGGAGCACCGGAGCCAGGCCGATTACCTCCCGCCAGATAACTCGCTCATGCCGCCGCCTTTAGTGCCCAAAGTGCCCTCGGCTGGGTCCAAGCGGCCAGCCGCTGCTGTAGTGGCCAAACCTTTGCATGCTGGCACCAACGTGTCGGTCGTTACCGGTGAGCTGAAATCACGAACTAACGCATTCTTGATTTATTGTTTATTTCCACCCCACTTTGCACATTTTTTTTTTTTTTTGCATCGATGCTTCGCATTCTTTAATTTTGCTTTTAGTTTGCATGCAATACCCTCTTGATTTGGGAATTTTTATTATTTTGTAACCCCAACCCACCTCAATCCTCCAAAATCCTCCTTGCAGTTTTGGAGGATTTTGGAGGATTGAGGATGAATGGTGTTTCAAGCAAGGAGGATTTTGGAGGATTGAGGATGAATGGTATTTTGAAAAAAAGAGGATTTTTGAGGATTGAGGATGAATGGTGTTTCAAGCAGAGGATTTTGGAGGATTGAGGATGAACGGTGTTTAAAGCAACATGAGGATTTTGGAGGATTGAGGATGAATGCATTTTTTGGGGCAGGGTAATCGGAGGATTTTGGAGGGTTGAGGATGGTTCCTAGCAAAAAGGGTCTACGGGGTTAGGGTTAACCCCCTAGGGTGCATGCAAAATCATATTAATATTTGATGATTTGGGGCTGTTAGGGTTAATGGATCACAGAAACTAAACAGAGAGAAGAAATACTATAAATGATTCGGAAACAATAATGAATACAGAAGAAATAAAGATTTTGATGTATTTTTTGTTGACAAAGTTAGCTGGACGTTTCAAACTTAACCTCTTCTGTCGGGCTGTTATTGATGGGGTGCTGCATGCCAATACAGGCTTGGGCAAACAATGGGCAAACAATGGGCAAACAATGGGCAAACAATGGGCAAACAATGGGCAAACAATGGGCAAACAATGGGCAAACAATGGGCAAACAATGGGCAAACAATGGATTGAGTACATGCAGGAATGTGCATATAGACTAATCCGGCGACCAAAATTAGAAGCATTTACTGCAGTGGCACCACGCTCGCGTGTGTGTGTGTTTTACGCACGCGCTCGATGCAGCTTCGACCAACAGGGTGTTTGCATGTTACATGTACATGTACAACTTGCCAAAATGCGCACGCGACTCAAATTAACCCTAACCCTGCCAGACGCAGCACAGTGCATCTGTGGTGACAGCTTGACCTTGCTGCACTCTGCACACAAGTCAATGTGACGAAGTATGCAATCTGATGCATCTGGCAGGGTTTCTAGCCAAAATACCCTGGCGTCGGCGAATTCCTGTATAGATGACAAGCGGCCAGGTGTTTTTTTTTTTTAAACTGGCCATGGCCGTTGTCCGTATTCAGGAGATTAAGCCAGTTCTCTCTCAAAGGCTTTCTCATTTTGCCTTTGAGAAAGAACCTGCTTATAAAGTTCAAAACGTTAGGCCAGCTCATTTTGTTGATTTGTATATTTCAGGTCAATCCAGTCAATTATAGCAGTTTGCAGCAGTTTCATGTATTGTTTGTGTTGGAGGTTTTAGCACAGAAAAATATCATTGGTGGGGCATATGCCATGCTTATTATCCGGGGATCGAAATATCCACTGGACCGCTAGAACGAGTCCAGCGATTTGAGCATTGGTCTAGTGAACTCTTGACCGAACTAGTCCGGTAGTCTAGTGATTTTTCATAAACTGCATGAAATGCTATCACTTAAGTCCATTTTTTGCTCTAAATCTAGTGAACTGAAAAAGCCCCAATATTTCTGGAATGGCCATTTTTAGTTTTGAGGCCGAGAGTTTCAATCAAACAGCATTCTAACCCCTCCCCCAACAAGGTCGGCGAAGGGGAAAAAAATTGAAACAACACACGCATTCAAAACACCGTGTTCTTATTTTTACCACTGGTCTTGTGAAATACCTTCCGGTCTAGTAACATTTTACTAATACTAGCCCAGCTATCTAGTAGGTTTTTACCTGAGATTTGACCCCTGCTATCCAAAGTCGCGATAAATGACTGTCGCAAAAAAAATGCATCTTTCTTATGTATTCATAATTATTACCGAACAATTCATGTTTGTTTGTTTCTGTGAGCCATTAGTTTGCATGTTATAGTTTGCATGGATAATTTCTGTTTCTGGAGATGGCATCAAGGATAATAACATAAAATAATAACATGAATGCTTCAAGGTACAAAATGTATAGCATTGGTAGAGCTGACCACATACAAAGAATCTCTTTTGCAATCTGGAATTCCTGATGAAGGTGTTGTCCTAAAGGTGTTTTTACCTGTAAAAGTGGATATAGACTGCCGGTAATAGAAACGGATATTTTAAGGGGGTGCCTTTAGGCAAATACAAACTATATGTTGATCTGTGGTGTGCGTGGTTTTTGCATGGGTTTTTCGCAGAGTTCGTGGATTTTTCATTTTGGGCCAATCTCATCAACCCTGGTTCATACTTTGTGTGATTCAACATATACGTGAAATAACAAACCTGTGAAAGTTTGAGCTCAATCCGTTATCCGAGTCACAAGAGAAAAGTGAAAAACCGTTTCGTTTTTAACTGTGATTTTTGTGGATGTTCATATGTGTTTAATTTGATCGTTGAAATCAAAATATTCCATGGCATCTTTAGAGGTCTTAAGCAGGGCTGCCACCCAGTACGGATTTTCCGAACTTTATAAGGAAATTCACGGAAAATACGGAAGTATGAATTTTGTTTTGTAAATACAGGTTTTTAAAAATCCGACCATACGTGTAACAATGTTTTGTCATGCATATTATGCTATTATATTATGCTATTACATGTATACCGTGCTCGTACTGGCTCATTATCCCAACCGAACGGATGCAACTTTAGCTTTAGCAGAAGAAATAACCTTTTCCCCCCTTTTTTTATGAGATCCATGTAAGTACATGTTTGCTAAATTTCATTCTCACTATTAAAGTTTTTTACTGAATTTTTACAAAATACCTTACTAGACTGTAAGTTAATAGTAGTCTCAATCATTCTGTGAAATGATGGCATCAGGTGTGCTGTCGTTGTCAAGAAAAGTGGAAATTTATATCGTTTTCCAACGATTTCCAGCTGGAAATCGTTGGGATTTATTATTATTTATTATTCGGCATTCAGCCGGGATAACCCACGAAAGTCTTTCGACTTTTTTCCAGTGGGGTCCCATATGATAGAAGATGAGGAAGGAAGTTACAGTTTTAGACGTGGGAGGAAAACCCCAGAGAATAATTCTGGAGAAAACCCACGGAATCAGGTAGGGACTGAAAACCCAATCCACATGTTGGCCCCAGCCGGGATTCGAACCGGGGTCACAGTGGTGGAAGGCGAGGAAAGTACCACTACACCAACCTGATCACTGCCTGATCACAACCTGAAAACTGCCCTGTAGCCGTTAGTCAAGGCGCGCCTGGCTACCCGGACTAGTCCGGACATGTTGGCACTCGGGGCGCATCATGCGTCCAGGTAGCCACGTGCGCCTTGACTAAAGGCTATCATCCGCCTGACGGTTGAAAACGAGCGCCGTTTTTCTCTCGTTTTTTTCTGCCATCCAACAATGCAAAACTTTGAACGATATTTCCTATAAAATACTAACCCCCAAATCCGCCCATTTCTGAAAATTGCAACAATGACCAATCGTGTACACTACATTTAACCCTCCCTCTCTCAGGTTCAAAATGGAGCCAACTACCCTATACAGTATGTCCCAAAAAACTATTTCCAAAATAACTACAAAACTATAAGGTCAATTTTGAAAATGTTCGATTGTCCAGATACTCCATATCCTGGGCCAAATTCCCTATGAGTTTCATTTAATTTCAGTCACGCATCACTGTACAATGGTCAATTGATCAAGTTTCCTTGCCCTAATGAATTTCAGTGCTGTGTTATGTAAGCTGTGTAAAATCCTGCATGTTGTGAAAAGGGCAGCGGTTGGGATTGGAATCATTTGCCTGGCTATCAGTCATCATGGCAAGACCTCAGTCTTTAATAATGCTCAAGGGCAAATGATTCCAATCCCAAACCATTTCAGCCTTTTTTTCACAACATCCAGGATTTTACACAGCTTTACATAACACAGCACTGAAATTGATTAAGACAAGGAACTTGGTCACAGTGTCTAAAAATGTTGTTGTGATCAATTGACCATTGTGCAGTGATGCATGACTGAAATTAATTGAGACTCGTAGGGATTTAGGCCAAGGATAGGGAGTATCTGCACACTTAAAAAAATTCTAAATTGACTTTATGGTTTTGTAGTTATTTCAGAAATAGTTAGAGTGACACTTTTTTGGGACCTACTGTATATCAAAACCTATCAAGTGACTGGTTGAAACACACACAAGCTGTGATAGTTGGTGGGTAGATATTTTGATAGGCTGTGATAGTATACAAATATTTACTGCTTGGAGTGGTGCAGTAAAACTAACCTCCCGAGGTGATCCATGGAGCGTTCTATTTTCCCGAGGCGAAGCCTGAGATAAAAGCAGTAAATATTTGTTTTATAAACACCTCACCCACAGATTCTGCTTGATTTAAAAATGTTAACATTATTTAAATCTAAATACAGTTAAAATGGACTTCTATTTCAATACAAAATTAGTGGAAAATTTATTTGCTCTTTTCAAAACCACCCCTTAACGAAATGTTTGAACCCAGCCATGCCAGCTCTGTAGCGCTGGCACTTTGGAACAATACGCGTTACGCGCAACGCTCAACACGCACTCCCACATGCATCTGCACACAAATACTGCGCCATGTGTATAGTACATGTACTTTGGTTGCTAATGGTATAGTACTTTGGTTGCTACGTGCACAGGAAGATAGCAAAAATAGAAAATGCTATGTGACTCGCTCTCGGCCAATCAAGACACAGAATCTGTGGATGAGGTGTTATAATTATAACTATTTAAGAACCATTGCCGTTTCAGCAGTGCAGACTATGCCACAAATTTTAGTAAACGGCTACAGTATTTATAAACAAACCCCCCAAACAAAAAAAGTTACATGTAGAAAATGAGGAAGAAAAATAAAAAAATTTGGGGGTAAAATTATAGAATTGCATTAGCCTTTCAGAGGTATGGCGGACACAATAGGAGGGCGCTATTTGATTTGGGTATACCTTTTGTATGACACAAAAGGCATACCCAAATCAAATAGCGCCCTCCGGTTGTGTCCGCCATACCTCTAAAAGGCTTATTGCATTCATACCTTGTATGGTTCATATTGTGAGTCTCTGTACGTCACAACACCTGGGAAATCCACGGGCCTTTCTTTTGATGTTTTTGTATCTTGTTTGCCCGATTATAAATAAATAAAAAGAAATAAATATATAAACACCCCAGTTAATTACATCTCAGATATCCCATGCTATTGCAATGGAAGCCAACCGCATCCTTAATTGAGCACATTGCACCACCGTCACGACGCCGCCCACCACAATTTGATCTCGTTTCTGTGCCGCCTTTATTGTTGCCTTGAAACCTGTGTTCATTTTAATTTGATCCGTGTATGCACGTAGCACAATGTTCGTCTCAGTCCAGTGTTTCTTGTCATTTTGTTTATTTAATTTGATCCATGTACACAATGTTCTCTGTTTAGGTTTTGTGTATGTGCATTTCGTGTCTGCTCTGTTGGATCTATCACAAAATCGACTTTCTGAGTCGCCTGCATGATTGAATGATTGGAAAAATGCACAGAATAATCGAGCTTTCATTTGCTGGACCTCAATTGGATTCTGTAGAAACTTTGGCTATTTTACAAAGTTTGAAAGCCTTCTTTGTGGGAAACGGGACATGGGAAATAAGCATTGTGCATGAGTCGCGGCCGAATAGGAGCGATTCATAATAAAAAGCGCCACCAAGCGGTTGCATGGGGAGGCTATTTTCAAACTGCGCAGCGGACACGTCGATCCGAGGGTATTTTTCTCTTGATATTCCAGCATGGTAATATTGACCAATAACTTTGGACTTAATTTTTGATTCGACAGAAGCCAAGGATGTACTGTCGAGTTCCAAATTGAGTCCGAAGTCCTTGACGTATAAACAAAAGGACTTTGTAACACTCTCGTGCAATGTAGTTTGCTACCTGCTGTGAGCAGTTCTCAGCCGAAATAAATGTACCATCCGATTTGCGTTTTGATATCTGCAATCTGATCTGTCCCAGTTTGGCTTGGTGTGAAAAGATAAAACAACAAGCAGTTCTTGATATCCACATTGAATTTGTGAGAGTGATCGATTCGTGTTGCATTGTCCATTCATTTGTGTGTACTCATTTGATTGTACACGTATATGTACATGTACATTGCAATGAATAGTTCATTGAATCCTAGTCTTGGTGTGTTTCCTTTGGCCTACCCTGGTTTTTCCTACCCTGATTTCTTGCAACCTTTCAGCCCAGGCTAATCCCCTGTAAAAAGTATATTATATTTGTATCTTTCACACATTGTTGCATTACACATTGTTCTTAAACCTTGCTGCATCATCCCTATTGTACATGTACTTCAAGAGCCATTTGAAGTTCTGAATTGGACAGAACAGTAGGACATTTGTTAATTTTGTACTTAATCTCTGCGTCCCTTCCTCGGAATACCAAGATTTGTGTCTAAAGGAATTTGAAGGTGCCCAGCTGTCGAATTAATGTACAGGAACCACTGAAATTTGGCCATTAGAAATTTGTGGCCGGTGAAATTTGCGGCCGACGAAATTTGCGGCCGACGAAATTTTGCGGCCGGCAAAATTTGTGGCTGGTGAAAATTGCGGCCAGTGAAATTTGTGGCCACATGCATAGTGGCTAATGAATGAAGCAAGCATTTTTTGGCCGGTTTTTTACCTGTCTTCATTTTACATGTGAAGCAAATAAGGCCGTGTCCGAATTACTTGGCTACGGCTTGAAATTACACACAACTCTATGCGACGTGGCTGCAGCCGCTACCATAGACATGTGTGTAATATCAAGCCGTAGCCAAGCAATTCGGACACGGCCTATGTCTGAAACCCAGTCACAGGCAATATAATCACATTATTTTGGCTGGTAGCCTGTTTTTGCTGAACAAGTTGATTCTGTGCCGAGCAGAATTGGTTCCCCCCTCCTTTTGTAGCTAGCACTAGGCACAAAAGGGGGGCTTCGTCTTATGACGTCAGATTTTTTTGCTGCCCGCAGCGATGACTTTTAGACAAATGGTATCAGCGAGCTATACAGGACTGAATTACAGCTCTCAAAAATAATGTTTTTATTATTTCATGGCAGAGGTACATTGTAGTTACCCGTTTTATTGTAGTATACCTTAACCCTAACTACCCCAAGCCTTATAAACTCCAACAGCAGGTTTTGTCTAAGGGAGGAATGGTTAATCTGTGGTCGGGCCAGGCCTTTGAAAAGCCCAGCCATGCCCGGGCCTTCGGGCTTTTACTCTTGCTATTGTGAGCCACAAATCACCTAACAATAGAGCATCAACTAATCAATAAAGCCCAGCCTCTGCCAGGCCAGGCCTGGTTGTAGCCCCTCCCACACTAATCTGTACCCATTTACGACAGGATCAAAAGATGCCTCAGCTGTCAGTCAAGTCTGGGTGAACAATGGGAGCCAGCTGGACTCCAGAATTAATGGACAGTTTATTGTATACAATCAGGGGATTATAGAAGCCTGAAGGCCCGGGCTTTCCAGGGGCTTGGCCAGGCCTGGCCCGACCACACATTAACCACTCCACCCTAATTCTGATGGGTTCAGGACTGTAGCGCCTTGGCACCATTACTTTACATGGAGCTATGATGCCCCAATATGTTCAAGTTCTAAGAATGCGCCACAGGTACATGTATACTGCACAGTGATTTTGACAGGTTGAGGACACTTCCTAGTAAAAAATGGCAGGGGGGGGGGGTTAGGGTTAATCGACAAAAAAAATACAAAAATAATGCAGATTTCTCTCGGCAATCAACATTCTTTTTTAAGCTTCGTATTTTACAGATCTTTTCCCTCATGCACGTTAATTTTTCAGACCCAGCGGACCTCCCAGAGGGCGCAGTTTTCCAGAAACAGACTGTAGAGGGCGACGTGATCCACACGGACACGTACTACCCGGTCAAGACGAGGGAAGTGACGAAGAAGACTGTGCATAAGGAGGCGCCACGATACGAGGGGATAGGCCCACAAGATGAGACAGGGCTGCCTATCGGATTGAGAGCGGTAAGAGGAACACAGAAATAACATGAAGACTAAATCTGTGGTGTACATGTAGATCCGTGCCCAGAGGCGTAAGATTTTTTTCTTCAGAAATCACCCCAGAAACTGACCATTAGCCCTAACCCATCTCAATCCTCCAAAATCCTTCTTTGCAGTTTTGGAGGATTTTAGAGGATTGAGGATGAATTGTATTTCAAGAAAGAGGATTTTGGAGGATTGAGGATGAATGGTGTTTGAAGCACAGGAGATTTTGGAGGGTTGAGGATGAATGTACTTTTGGGGCAGGGCAATCAGAGAATTTTGGAGGATTGAGGATGGCTCCTAGCAAAAAGGGTCTAGGGGGTGAAGGTTAACCCCCCCAAAAATTGTTTTGTTGCTCTTGGACCGACCTTTTTTTTTTAATATCAATAAAAACATAAATTAGCCTCTCTGTCTCAAAAGTGTTTGTATTTGAAGTACCTTCTTTACATTATGCCTATTTTTATGTAACAAAATTGAACCAGGGGGTTCAAACTTTTTCCGACCGGCCGACAGACCCTCTTTTCCAATTTTACCTGTTCGAGGGCAACACGGGGTAAAATACACCATTTGCGTTTGCTGTAATTTTCAGAAATAAATGGATTTGGGGGTTTAGTATTTTTAATATAGTGTGCTAGCAAATACTGTAACACTGACCAGTTTCGTTTTGTGTGCATAGATGCTGGGAAAACAGAGAAAACAAATACAATGTATGTTCTAGTTGTCTGGTTTCCTGACCATACTTTAGACAAAACGGAGCAATTTATAGAGTCAAGAAATTATTAGGTTGGGGAACGAGACGATTTCCAATGGATGTCAGCCAACAATCGTTGGAAAAGGATATAAATTTCCACTATTCTTGAAAACGACAGCACACCAGGTGCCATGATTTCACAGGATGCTTGAGACTGCTATTTACTTACAGTCTAGTATGTTTTTTTGGTAATAATTCAGTAGTTTTGTTTATTGATGTTTGCAAATGTTGTATACTACTTTTAAAAACCTTTAGCCTAAAAAGCCGAGGGCGTCAATACAAGACATACGCTTTAACGGTCACTAACACACATCTTACAAGCAACCAGTTCATTCAACCAGCTCAGAGCAGAGAACTCTGGAGATCTATAGTCATCAACGTCTGCAACCCGGCATGATACCAGAGGAAGCCTGAAAAAATGTTTGAAAGAGGGCGGGGCGCTGGTCTAGGATAAGTCGGAATGTGGGGGTGCTGTTTAAACAAGTATACCACATTATCATTCTGCTATGAACATGTATGCACAAGTTGTTACTTTTTAAATGTACATTTTCCTTTGGGAATAGACCATGTGCCCTTTGTGTACATCTATAAAACCACTCTATATTAGAATGTGCCAGGTGGTATGCACACGCATCGTGTTTTGCATAAATTTGGTAGGGCTGTTAATTTTCGAATAATTTAGTATTCGAATATTCGAAACTGGGTTGGACCGAATATTTGAATATTCGATACTCGCCGATCTTTTCAGTGCATGCCGCACCGGTAAAACAAAACATTGCACGTAAAAGCATGCCGGTGTTTACGTATGGCGATTGATATTATGGACCGTTCAAACGGCATTTTTTTGGCATGCCCCTGTTGTATCAAGGGTTTTACGGACGGGGACAATAAACCTCCGTCCACAAAAAGTTACGATTGACAAAAATGCGGCATTTGACACTGCTAAGCGCCGTACATTTTCTATTAAAATAGCATCAGATTCGTATCTGTACGTGCATATACATGTATATCTTTTCGAATATTCAAACTGGCAAAATGGTATTCACATATTCGCTTGACGATCGATTATCGAATAGTCGGTAAAGCCCTAAAATTTGGTTAAGGAGTGACACCAAGGGTAACATAATTCAAAGGCGACGTCACTCCTAAACCAAATGTATGCAAATCACGATGAGTGCGCATACTACCGGGCACATTTCAATATATATGTAAACATGTGACATTAGAGGGGACATCGTATAAGCTTACCTTTTTTGCAGTCGTGAATTGTTTGTATTTGGGTATTTGCTATCTTCTTGCCCACTTTAAGAGCCTATTCTTTGAATGGTATGATCAGGGCCCAATTTCATGGCTCTGCTTGCTGTTTAATAGCGAAAAATCCGCGCTTACTGTAGCAGGAAATTCTGTGCTTACAGCAAGCGTATTTCACGCCTTAGCGGGGAATTTTGGCTCCTGAGCATGCGTACATCCCGTAACTAAAGATTCTGTGCTTACAAGGTTAGCGCAGAATTTTTCCGCTAGCGCTGTTAGCGCAAAATGGTGATCGTAAGCGCGGAAAGCTGTAGTTAGCAGAGCCATGAAATTGGGCCCAGATCTGCCTGCGAAGTCGACCGTATAGCACGCAGGGGATAGTGTGTGCGCCTTAAATTTTTTATTTAAAAAAAAAAAAAATTAAGATATTTGCATAAAATTTGAGCCATGGACCCCTCAAATTACCCAGATCATAATCTCTTTTGATCTTAATCTCTTCGAAGTACACAGAGGAGCTCCTTGTACTTCCCCTTATCGACTTACATGTAATATGGCCAACCATGTACAAATTACCCAAAACTTGATTTTCGCAATTTTCCCCCCGTATTTCCACCATTTCCCCCCCCCCCCATATTTTCACCATTTCCCCCTTATTTTTTGCAGCATGTGAAAGAAGAGAACAGACACGACTGGTACAAGGAGATGTTTAAGACCATCCACAAACAGGACAGGCCGGAGGGTAAGGTCATAGGTCAAAGGTCATAGGTCATAGCAGGGCCCATACAGTGTCTGACACTTTAAAATCTGCCCATGATGCAATATGATAAAAACACAGTAAAGCATCCGCTATACATCAACAGTGCTTGGTGTCAAAAGGTATTCTATTATTGTACACAATAAACTGCCCATTAATTCTGGAGTCCAGCTGGCTCCCATTGTTCACCCAGACTTGACTGACAGCTGAGGCATCTTTTGATCCGGCCGTGAATGGGTACAGATTAGTGTGGGAGGGGCTACAACCAGGCCTGGCCTGGCAGAGGCCGGGCTTTATTGATTAGTTGATGCTCTATTGTTAGGTGATTTGTGGCTCACAATAGCTAGAGTAAAAGCCGGAAGGCCGGGGCATGGCTGGGCTTTTCAAAGGCCTGGCCCGACCACAGATTAACCACCCCTCCCTTAATATGAATGCATTTTAACTCCCAATAAACTAACACCTTTGATTTTGCTAAGAAACCAAATCACTAAAACTCCACCGCACACGGAAAGTAGAATATTTGTGAATTGTCTGAATGTTTGAGCACAAACCTCACACGATGATTTGCACACTTGGCAAATTCGGGCAAGGACTATACGGCGAACAATAATGGCATGGTTGCACTGGTTGCCAATAGCAATGTGTCAATGTTTAGTGATGAGGAGTGAAAAGGGAACCGGTTACTGAGGTAGCCATGTTTAGATTAGTGTACGTAATTAGACAGTGTCAACATCAGCATAACTGCCAACTATTACGAAAAATTTGTTCTTTCTTATAAATTTCTGGGGAAAAAATAAAACACAAAAAACCAAATTTACTAAACCCTTTCATGCCTAAATTCTTTCTCTTACACCAAATTTTTACGTTGTAGATTGGGCTAGGACTTGAAAGTCCTGTCGGGCGCGAATGGGTTAAAGTTACAAATTTCAAATAGTCAACTCAAAACCTCCTATTGATGGCCGTGAAGACCAAAATGAATGCAGCATTCAGAATCAATATTAGCATTATCTACAAAAAGCTACGGCAATAAGCTTTTTCCAGCATTCTGTATCTCTGTGGAATTCTTTGCCTGGTGCATGTTTCCCTTCATCTTACGATCATTCCTGCTTCAAGAGGAATTTTAATTAGTTCTCTCGGATCTTTGATTCTCTTTCCAGACATGCAACTTTTCCTCTGATCAGCTGATTTCCTCGTTTTTCGCTTCACACTTATGCCATTGAAAATTGAAAAAACACTGTACAAAGTCTTGTAAATTCCAAGTTGCGTGCCTGTCTTTCTTTGTATAGCTTTGTACCTCGGTGTGAACTTGTATTAAAAGAAATTTACTCAAAATCAGTTATGAACAATGCAGGGCACCAACCAGATTAGAAGTAAGAACAATTTATACATTTTCATAGTTTATAGTGTGCAATTACTGCACAAGCTGATCACTAGTTGGAATTTTCAAATGTCGGCAGCTGTGCATTAGTTTGACTACTCGGCCCCAACTTTCTGTAACTGCTTACATGTATCATAAATTATTGCTTAGCCGCTTCCGCTATTAAGCATGAATGAGCCAGGAATCCATCACAAGCAATATACATCACGTGCAGTTTCGATTGGTACACCTGTTTTTCAGCAAATCTTTTCTGCGCTGATCAAAATGTTGAGCTGATCAAAATTTCGCCCGGTGCTTGCCCAAATTTGCTCTGTGCTGTGTAATTGCTTGCCCAGTGTAGTTTATAATTAACTCAACTCAACTAGCATTACTGTGCTTCTGTTAACCCTAACCCCCTAGGCATTTTCACTAGGAGGCTTCCTCAACCTGTCAAAATCCAACACTGTGCAGTATGCCTATGGCACATTTTTTGGACTCAAATTGGGGCATCATATCTCCATGTAAAGTAATGGTGCCAAGGCCCTGCAGTACTGAACCCATCAAAACTGGACAAAACCTGCTGTTGGAGTTTGCAAGGCTTGGGGTAGTTAGGGTTAATGCATGTGCTTTTACATCAGTGAACACAGCACACTGCACAATTTTAACTCTACTAACCCTCCATTTCTCCCCCCGTGTATCTTTCTCTCCCCAGATGAAATTGACCAAACGTACATGGATGCCTTAATGCAAGGTTACCATCTTAGTTTTTACTTTTCGTAATTAAGCGTTTCGCCGGTACCCACTCCCTTTGTTATATATCTCTCGATGGTGGGTACCGGTAACATTGGTTGATGATGGTGCATTGATGTGCATACATTAATTCCTGTACTTTCAGTTTTTCGGTGTGGTGCTGGCTGTTGATATTGGTTTTGAACCTCACGCTGTCTGGGTGCCAGACGAACCCTGTTGCTATCATTGGGTTATATTGTTTTAAATGAAAAGTTGTGACGGCAAAAGTATTAACACGGGTGATAATCCAAAACCTTGATATCAGATGCATGGTTTGGCTATGTAAATTCAGGCCTTGTGCTAACTTATTTTCCTGGCTAGCCCACTGGGCTAGCTAACTGCATGTGGGTATAATAATAATAATAATAATAATATAGATTTATAAAGCGCACATTCTATATTATTACCCCTGCTCATCGGGCCCATTAGTCATTCCTAAAACCTTCTCAACTCCCTGGGGAGTATACAGCCCCGGCTGCAAGTTAAGCGCACATGGGCTAATCAAACACATAACCATCACTGCCCTCACAGGTATCCATTCACTCCTGGGTGGAGAGAAGCAACTTGTGACAAAGTGCCTTGCTCAAGGACACAAGCACCATGACCCCCCAGCCGGTCTCGAACCCACAATCCGAAGTATCACCGAGATCTTGAGTCCGGTACATTAAGCTACGGGGCCACAGCGCTCCACAAAGCTCATTATACATTTCTTGTTCAATAGCATAAAGGCCTAATTATACACAGGAACTAAATCACAGAGGTCCAATCACTCCCGCATGTTAAGAGGCAGTTGTAGCATGATATGCACCAGTGATATGAATATAAAACCACTACCATTGAAATATTTTTTTGAACTATTAAAGATGCACATGTACTCTCCATGCTCTAAAACAAATTAGAATATATTTTTGTTTCTTCTACATGTAACACTATTTCAAATTGTGTTTATTTTAACCCACTGAATACGGACGATGGCCATAGCCGCGGTTTGAAAAGGACCACCTGGCCGGTTGTCCTCTATATGCACATTCCTGTGCTTATTCAATCCACCGTTTGCCTATTGTATTACGCTTGGCTGCACAAGCCCGTATCAGCATACCAGCACCCCATTAGCCTTTTAGAGGTATGGCGGACACAATAGGAGGGCGCTGTTTGATTTGGGTAAACCTTTTGTATGGCACAAAAGGTAATAACCCAAATCAAACAGCGCCCTCCTATTGTGTCCGCCATACCTCTAAAGGGCTAATTAATACCAGCCGGCCAAAATGGGTAAATGAAAAAGCAATGCCATTTTTCAATTTTTTTTTAGTCTGCAACCCTTTAAAAAAAAAAAAGCTTATATTTTGGGTGTTTTTACATTTGTACTGTACAAAAATATCCATCGTATGGAAACTGAATTGTTGGAAATAATTCAAAATTTGATTTAACTAAGTAATAATTTGATTTAACTAAACCTAGAGAAAGCACTTTTAACTATTGCTTGAATAAAGAAGAAGTTACAAAAAAACTAGTTAACAGCACGGACAGTACATCTTTAAAAGTTCACAGAAAAACCAAAATAGGAATAATTCAATAAATGTTTCTGAATCAGTTGATGGCTATGAAGAATATACATTTTGTTGAAATTTGTCTGTCTTGGTAACATTTAAAAATGGGGGAATTCCCTCAACTGCAAAAATATTCCTTCGGGACTGTAATGCCACCTTCCATTATAAGAGACGAAAACATTGCTTGCCACGCCCGTGCACAATGTACATGAGATTTGTGCATGCGGCCATTTTGTTTGGGTGTGGTGGTGATGTCACAGCAAAACAGCCTGATTTGTTTTTCTGTCCCGAGTCTCGATAAGTCACTTAGTGTTGATGAATTTACTAAAGAACCGAAAGACCTCAAAATCTTGACTCGTGCATTCATCTGTAGGTCTATAGGTCTAACAAAAATTGGGATAATTTCCAATCTGGAATCTGGTGGAGAATTATTCCTCTATTCAGGGTGGTGGGGTTGGCAATACAGAATGTCGCCAACCCCACCACCTCTGATCGTAACCCCTTATTTACACTCTAAAAACTGAAGTGTTTAATCCAACACTTACATGTGTGCGGTCAGTGACCACACTTTGAAAGTGTGGAATCCAGCATTTTTAATGTTAAATCCAGCATTTTGAAATGCGAATTCAATGTTTAAAATGCTGATTCCACAATTGAAGTGTTAATTCAACATTTCCCCAAACTGTTTGTTGAAATTGTTGAATCAACATTTTAAACGTTGAATTAACAGTTTAATATCTGAATTTAACATTTAAAATGCTGGATTCCACACTTTCAAAGTGTGGTCACTGACCGCACACATGTAAGTGTTGGATTAAACACTTCAGTTTTTAGCGTGTACCTAGACTCCTAGAGTGGCTTTAGCCTTGTGTTAGATGAAATTTAAATTAAACAAATTGTTTCAAAACATTTTATTTTTATTTTGGTAGCCGTGAATTGTAATGGATCTCTTGCCGTTGAGCCTGTCTTCATTTCCTACCCACCCTTCTTTAACCGAAACATCTTGAACACTACTGAAACCTCTTTAACAAGTTCCTCCAAAAAGAACTGATTTCTTTTCCCCCCTCGCTCCCTGTACTGACACGACTGTTAACAATTTCTCTCTGCCGACGCAGAAGCTAACACGTATGAACCCAGCTACAGTTTCCAAGATGCTGTGGATGTGAAGGACAATGGTAAATAGCGTCTTAGCAACTTCTGTTGAATGCATTAGCGGCCTTGGTTTGTATAAGAGGCTTGATATTAAGTAGTTTTAGCGGCCTAATGGTTTTAGCGGCCTGATGGTTTTAGCGGCCCGGCAGTTTTAGTGGCCTGTAGCCGATTTTCACGAAACAGTGCGTAACTTATGCACATTGCCCACCGACTGCGTTAGCTTGCGAAACTGCTTGCGCCAGCTTTTGAAGCCAAAACTAGCGCAAGCAGCGTAGCAGTGGGCAAGCGTTCTTGTGAAAGCTTGCGCAAATTTAGCTTGCGCTAGTTGTTGAACCTGCCCCAAAATAACACAAAATAGCGCAAGCCAAGCTGCGCTAGATGTCTTTCGCAATACATCGCAGTGCATCGCAAGCAGTGTACAGGCCTAACGCAAGCATGCGCAACAAGTACAATGCAGCGCAGGGCAGCACAAGGCAGCACAAGCGTTTCCGGGAAAATTCGAGGTTTAGGCATAGCCCCGTCTGAGAATCTGTCAGGTACCATTTGGCTTTTGGCCATCCGGTGCAATTAGTTTTTCGAGTTTGAGGTTCGCTGCGTTCTCCTCTTCGACAACATATTGAATTGAATTGAGATATACCTGAAAAATCTCTGATTTTTGTGCGAATTCTTGCTCTCGTTGCGCCGGTGGGCAACAGCATTTCGCAAAAAATCACAACAAATTGCAAAATTTGCAAATAGTGCAATATATCACAAATTTTTGGCGGAAGAATTTCGCGCACAAATTTGCAAGATAACTCGAGTTGCATTAATAAAAAATGTTGCGCAGCTGCACAACATCCTTGCGATCCATTTCACAAAACGATGCGTAGCTGCGCATGTTATATTTTCTTTTATGCATCGTGGACGAGGCTAAATGCCGCTTTTACGACGACTGTTTATGTACAACAATAAAAATGCACAGGACAGTCGTGAAATAACTGCGGCGGTGCCATTTTGAGACTTTTCACTTTTAAAACTAAAAAATTAGTGGCAACTTTAGTAAATACCTCACAGGTAAACCTGTAGCAGATTAACATTTCATTACTCACTGAAATATTCTAGTGAATTTAATAAATATTTTGAGCAACTAACGGCTCTACTAATGCTCACGATCAGCTAGCTAAATCATCATTTCGGTGTTTTTGCAGACAACTTAATCCACCTAAAACAAGTGCGTAAGTTACGCCATAATTTGTGGCGCAAGTCAGCGACTTACGCACTGCGAAACTTCCGTGAAATCAATTTTTTATAAATGTCACAGATGTTGCGCAACTTAGGCAATAAATTGTGGCGTAAGTAGAGTTGCGCAATTGCGTAAGGTTTCGTGAAATCGGCTGCTGGCCGTTTTAGTAGCATGGTAGTTTTCGTGGCCTGATAATCTTTGGCTGGATAGAATTAAGTTGGCATGGTTATTGTATATGATATGATTTTTTGGCCATTTGTAGGCAAAGAATTGTTTCTGCTTGCTTGACTTTTTTCTCTGGCATTGCTATACATGTATATCAAATAGTTTGTTGTCTGAAATCACCAATCACGTTCACACCATGTGCTCATCATCACATCTTCCATGCAACCTTCTCAAAACGGTCCGTTTTCAGTTCCTGATCTTGGGGAAACATTTAAGGGTCTGAAAAACTGTCGTCAAACAAGCCACAAGGGCAAGATAGCTCAGTTGGTAGAGTAACCGGTACGGTATTCCGGAGGTCGCAGGTTCAAATCCCGCTCCTGCCGGTTTTCTTTGTTCACTTTGAAAAGTCTGAATAACTGTACATTTTGGCATATTTGATAATTAAGTCACCATATCTTTGGGGGGGTCTTTCCTCGATGGTGTCTATCTGTTGGTCATTCTTGCAGGTATATCGTTTGCCTTTTTGTAGGTTTTCAACCAAAAAAGGTAAACGTCGTCGTCTTATATGTTCTTTGTTCAGAAGGTTTTTATGGAAGTCACCCAATACAAGGCTAAAAGCCACTCTAGGTATAAAAGGTCTACAACACAGGTGATGGGATTGGCCACATTTTAGGTTGCCAGCCCGACCACCTTTACGGTTTTCCTGTGTCCAGATCTAAATAGAGGATAAATCTTCAATAGATACCAAAGAAATGATCCCAATGTTGAGACCTATGGACCCTTTGATATATGTCACTTTGTGGGTATCGTGTAAGTTTGTGGTTCATAAAGTTTGATGTTGTTGCTCAAGTGGGTTTCTTTTCAGAAAGGCTCACAGGCATTGGTTGCTATGGTCTATGTACATGTACAATGTAGTTGCTTGTATGTGGAAAGCCTGTTGCAATAAACTGGTCTCGTTTAACCCTCCCTCTCTCGGTGCCAAAATGGAGCCAACTACCCTACCTATCAAAACCTATTGAGTTTCAGGTTGAAACACACAAGCTGTTGGAGAGTTATGATAGTTATAACAGTAGGAGAGTTATGATAGTTATAACAGTAGGAGAGTTAATGGTTTGCAGACGAGTAAAGCTAGAATCGTGACATCAATTCTAGGAGTCCGTCTTGGTGGGGAAAAGCATTAAACATGTGAACTGTGCACTTTAGGCAACCATTATTTATGTTTTTACCTAGGTGGAAAGATAGAAAGGGAAACTGGATACCAGGGTTTGCTGATTTAAATCACATTGATTTAAATTATTACCAACCCTGATGTGAAAAGGCATTTGGGTTGACTGATTTAAATCACATTGATTTAAATTAACCAACCCTGATGTGAAAAGGCATTTGGGTTGACTGATTTAAATCAAATGAATTTTTGTTGTTGTTGTTGTTGTTGTTGTTGTTGTTGTAAAAGTCTTATTTTAGCTAATTAAGTTGGGGTTTGCCGATTTAATTCATGTTGATTTAAATCAGTTAACCCGGCCTGCTGGATACATCAACTTGATTTGACCAAAGATTAACATTTTTTAACAGCACTGTAGCCAGACTGCAGCCTACATAGGGTGTACCAGCTTGTAGTTGGGGGGTTTTATGCCAACCTTGATGCATTGGAGTTGTCCCTGCACGAGTCGTTACATAATGTATATGCATAGCCTGGCAAATATATCTGGGATAGGGCTGTGCATCCGAACTGAGTACCCGAGTCACCGAGCCATGTCAGGAACCGGTTCCAGATTATGGAACCGAGTACCCGTAACCAAATTAACATATTACTATATATTACTATAAGAAAGATGTTTGAATGTCATTTGTGGGGAATTTTCAAAATGAAAACATTAACATTGATGATGCTTGCAAAAATGCAATTTACACCATAAAGCTTATAGAGCTCACTGTACACACTTGCATCTTGCTGCACTGATGCACCAATGTGGTAGTATTAACGTGCGGACCTTGACGAACAATATGAAGAGCAATTTCCGAGATTTACTTTTTGTGATTGACTTTCTGGGCACCTGTGCTTTTTTCAATCCGATTCCCGATTCCGTACTACCCATAGATGCACATCCCTAATTTCGGAAACTCTCACTCTTTGTCCATTCACATTTGTTATCAGTCCTACTTTAAATAACAACTAAACGTTGCGTCGCTGTCAGTGTGTACTGTTAACGTTCCATCAGGTCCTTTCTGTGTTTCAAACCAGTTCATGTCTGTATCTTGTGAATTGACTTGCAGCCAGGCATAAACGCAAAAAATAGGCACCACACTGAGTAGAGTAGTCCTATTGATCACACTTGGAGCCCCCTTTCGTGTGAATGAAAGCTTTGTTTGAAAAAGCTCCATCTATGCATTACACTCCCATTCAAGAACAATATAGTTGAAACATAAATGGATTGAGTATGCGCAGGAATGCGCATATAGACAATAACCAGCCAGGTGGCCTTTTTTAAATAGCGGCTGTGGCCGTTGTCCGTATTCAAGAGAATAAACCCATGTGTACGGGTGTTATAATGGGGTGCTGGAATGTCATGTCGGCTTGTGCAGCCAAGCGTAACACACAAAATAACCCAACAAAGCAATGCAGAAAATGCGGCTATAGCCAACGGGCCAGTTAACCCCTTGAGTACGGTATTTTACGGGATACGTCAGGGTGCTGTGGCGGCTCTGGCAGCCAAGCGAACCGTTACAATGTGTTTGTGCAGTCAAGCGTAACCTATACACAATAATCCAACAATGGATTGAAACTGCACAAACAGCGGCCAATGGCGTCATCCGTCCTGGTGGCACTGTTTAATCCAACAATGGATTGAAACTGCAGAAACAGTGGCCAATTGCATCATCCGGCCTGGTGGTGCTGGTTTTTTGCGCCGTATTCCGTCATCCATACGCAATTGGTTATTAACAACTGAACAGCGTTCATTTTCCATCACTTCCTTTCTGTGTTTCAAACCTTGTGGATAAATGTCATTTCTTAATTATTAAAGATGTTTTTCACCCACGTGACCCGATAGCATGAAATGTAAAACAAAACCACCATGCGTGGACCTCCATGGATTGATCGTACTACATGTATCATAGGGGGCAGGTTAAACCATGTGCGTCCATGCAGCACGCTTGACTGGTTTACTTAAATAAAGCACTTCATTAGCATCACACTACACTATGCGGTCCATGGTGACACATGAAAAAAAGTATGGGGTGCCTGGGTGCCATTCCCGTGCTGTGCAGCCAAGCGAAATGGACACGAGGCTTGTGCAGCCAAGCGTAAACATACACAGTCATCCAACAATGGATTGAAAATGCAAAGAATGCGTGTATGTCATCCGGCCAGGTGGCAGTTTTCTATAGACGTAGACGTAGACGTAGACGTAGACGTAGACGTCATCCGGATGCAATAATCAAAAGTCGTTGTTACATGTATTATCTTTTTTTTAACTATGTTCTTGAATGGGACTGTAATGAATAGATGGAGCTTTTTCAAACAAAGCTTTCATTCCCACGAAAGGGGGGGCTCCAAATGCGATGAAAAGGACCACTTGTATGAAAAGGTGTGAAAATGTTTTCCCACTTGTGTGCAAAGGCGTGAAAATGTTTTCCTACGTTTGTGAAAAGCCGTGAAAATTTTTCCCACTTGTGTGAAAAGGCGTGAAAATGTTTTCCCACTTGTGTGAAAAGGCATGAACATTTTTTCCCACTTGTATGAAAAGGTGTGAAAATGTTTTCCCACTTGTGTGAAAAGGCGTGAAAATGTTTTCCCACTTGTGTGAAAAGGCGTGAAAATGTTTTCCCACTTGTGTGAAACGGCGTGAAAATGTTTTCCCACTTGTGTGAAAAGGCATGAAAATGTTTTTCCATCTCTCGGCAAAAAAATCCCACGTATTGAATTTACATCACCCCAAGGCAAATTCCATCTTATGAACAGGTGGAAAATTGTTCCCTGTAAGGTTACAAGTTACAGCACTCATTCTGGAGTTGGCTGTAGCACTAAAATAATGGTATTTGGCTTGCTGTATGCATTTTGTGCACTGTAATTTTATTTTGCTCGTGTTTCTTTTCTTTTCGTTTTCTCTGCATTTGCATGACTTTCCTTGGTTCGGCACGTTTTCTTTTGACTCGTGATTTCTGCCTGCCCACTGCTTGATCCTTCCGGCACCGACCTACAACCGTTTCCGCATGCACCCGTGCTTGGGCAACTGATCCTAGAACGAACAGTCCCTGAAAACGTTGCTTGGGTAGATGACAGTGTATTTGAAGATGAAGCGCCCCCTGTTGTTCAAAAATATCCAGCCAAGAATTCAGGTGAGAGATGGCTGGTGTGTCAAAGGTCATGCACGACATTTGCAAACTTAAAAAAAAAAAAACTACTGAATTATTATGAAATACCTTACTTGACTGTAAGTAAATAATAGTTTTAAGCATCCTGTGAAATTATGGCACCTGGTGTGCTGTCATTTTCCAAAAAAGTAGGATTTTAAAAATCAATTTCCAATGCTGGTCGGCCGATTATCATTGGAAAAAAACTTGACTTTTTTTTCAAATACTGCCCCCGAATTGAAAAATGTTTTTAGTCCACATTTTGTTTGCAATTGGTTACACATAAAAAAGCAAGCTAGTCTGGTTCCCTTATCTGACAATTCCCCAATGGCTTTAAATTGCTTCATTTTGTTTGAAGTAGGGTCAGGGAACCAGACTACAGAACAGCATTTTGTTCTCTGAACATAAAACAGGTCATTGCAATAAAATTTGCTTTAAAATGCTAACCCCCACATCTATCCATTTCTGAAAATTACAGCCGAAGCAAATGTTGTATATTGCCTTCAAGACACACAAGTGACTTCCAGGTCCCACCTACTTTGAGTGCATATTCACACAGCCAGGGATTCCCCTGGCGTGGGATCTTAATGTTTAAAGTGGAATATCCTGGTTATGGTATTGGCTAATCCCCAAAAAGATTTTGTTAAAGGCTCTTGCTTAAGCTCACTCAAAGTGGAAACAAACTTTATTTTTTTATTTTTTTATTTTTTTATTTTTTTATTTTTTTATTTTTTTATTTTTTTATTTTTTTATTTTTTTATTTTATATAAGTTGTCCAATACAAGGCTAAAAGCCACTCTAGATAAAGGGCTACAACAGGTGGTGGGGTTGGCCACGGCCACATTTTAGGTTGCCAACCCTACCACCCTTACGGTTTTTCTGGGTGCAGATCTAAATAGAGAATACATTTTCAGATGCTAAATATATAATCCCAATTTTCAGACCTGTAGACCGAGGCGGGATAACTTCCACCTTTGGTGAGACCAACTCACGTCCCCCCCCCCTCTCTCTCTAAATTTTCTTGAAGTATAAGTCGGACCATAGCATTATTAATTTTTGTTTGGTGTTGTGGAAAATGTGACCTTGGCTCTGGTTTGACTGTGTACTACAGAGTTGTAGTCGAGTCCCTGCAAGTCCTTTCACAAGTCCTTTAGCAGAGTCCAGTCAGAAGTCCTTTCATAAAGCAGGTCACAAGTAACTGGATGAACAATGACAAAGGAATGCCTTTGTCAAAGCTCATTTGAATAGCTTGTGAATGGAATTAGGACTGGAGGGTTTGTGATGGACTTGCAGGGACTCCAGGGACTCGACTACATCCCTGGTTTACTCGTGCACCTTTGTAGCATGTTGCACTGAAGACCAGTTGCATCTTTATTAACTTCCAGTGCCATGTCCTTATTCAGTCTTTGTGTATAGCAGGCCTCCATGTTATAAGCTGGCAAACATAGTACTCACTGTCCGCTGTATGTACATGTAATACACAGATACTGGGTTGTGCTTCTTGGCACTCGTTGATTAGTACTGGCTTGGGAAGTTTCCCAGCACATTTGCAACCAATTTCATTGAGACTCACATTTTATTTCTGCATGGATACATTAAAGAAAATACTTTTGTTATAAATTGGGTCCAAGTATTAAAAGAATAAAAAAAAAATAATAATTATTGAGTTTTTTTATGGAAGTCACCTATTAAACTCTAAAAACCCACTCTCGGTAAAAGACTACCAAGAGACATGACAGGGTTAACCCTACCATCCAAATGGTTTTTCTGGGCCCACATCTAAGGATAAACAGATGCCAAATAAATTATCCCAATTTTTCAGGCACAGGCAGGGTATAAACTTCCACCATTAGAGTGGGACAACTTACCCTCCCCCCTCCCCCTCCCCCTCACCCTCCCCCTCCCCCTCCCCCTCCCCCTCACCCCCTCCCCATGATGCTAAGAAGTCGGGTAGTATACTTCATTTGCAAACATCAATAAACAAAACGACTGAATTATTACGAAATACCGTACAAGCATCCTGTGAAATCATGGCACCTGGTGTGCTGTCGTTTTCAAGAAAAGTGGAAATTTATATAATTTTTCCAACGATTGTCGGCTGACAAACATTGGAAATAGTCTAGTTCCTCGACCTTTACAATTCCCTGACGTCTATAAATTGTTCCATTTTGTCCAAGGTATGGTCAGGGAACCAGACTACTAGAACAAATTGTTTTCCTCTGTTTTTCCCAGCATCTATGCACACAAACTTTAAACAGGTCATACAGTCGTACTTCCCCAATATGTCCGAGGACAATGCTTTGTGTTTCCTAATGTTCCTTTAATATAACCAACCCTTATAGACTAAGCACGTATCCTTACGTTCGAGGACCGATTTCAACAAAAGACTCTACGTTCGAGGACTGAAAGGTTTCTTTGTGTTTCCTTTCTTCTCTTGTCCTCGGAGATATATACAGTGCACGTACAGCGTTACAGTATTTGCTAGCACGCTATAAAATACTAACCCCCAAATCTATTTATTTCCAAAAATTACAGCAAAAGCAAATATTGTATACAACATTTAAGACGGTGAAATCAGACGTTATATACTGACGTTTTCGAGCATAGGGAGACCGGTTACCGTTTTTCTTTGGGTATGGGGCGACCGACCGCCTTAGGGCGACCGATTAACGGTCGCCTTAAAGGATAAGCAATAGGAAAAGTTAGGGTTAGGTTACATTTTTTTACATGCAGAAACGCCATAGACCGGTCGCCCTAATGCGGGAAGGGGCGTTATATATATTTCAGGAAGATATATTTTCATATTTTTTGTCATCCTTATTTTTTTCTTGATGCAGATCAATGGAGTCATGATCCTACAGTGGAAGTCTCACCCCCAAGTTCACCACGCAGGTACAACAATCCTCACATATGCACCCATACGGGGTACCTCTATCGTAGACTTCACTTTACTTCTTTTTTCTCCTTTGTCCCTATTGAAATCTCAAACTCCATAGCGTTAACTTTGTGGGGTACCTGGATTTCTAAAGACTCCCTCGTGGGGTACCATTGTCCCCATTGTTACCCTTTCTTCCCGGTACCCCGTAAGGAGACTAATGTAAGAACAGAGTTGCAAACATGCTTGCAAACGTGCTTGCAAACGTGCTTGCAAACGTGCTTGCAAACGTGCTTGCAAACGTGCTTGCAAACGTGCTTGCAAACGTGCTTGCAAACGTGCTTGCAAACGTGCTTGCAAACGTGCTTGCAAACGTGCTTGCAAACGTGCTTGCAAACGTGCTTGCAAGTTGAAGTGCAAAATTATTGAAGTGTTGGACATTTTGACTGCACAGTTTTGGGAAGACTAATGTGATTTTATTTGTAGTTTTTTAGGTGATGCATTTGAGAGTTTTGGAAACAAGGGCGTATATTTGAGTCTACAAATGGGGGATGATGATGAAATCACAGGAATTTGTGTTTAGTTTTCTTCATAAGATTCGTTATTTTTCGATTCATGTCTATCGCTATTTTAAATGCAATCATAACAAACTTGGTATCAATTTAAAGCTTGTGATCTAAACTCTTCTTTGATTGGCCGATCTGACCGATATTTCCACAAATAAACCAATGAGAGACACTTTTAGGAGATACCAAGGCTACCCCCTCCATCATGAGCCGTTCAGCGGTGTGGAAATGAAGGACAATGATTTCTACAATAGTGCTGGATCATCTAATAAAACAAAAATTATCATAACTTTTTTAATACTGCTCTGATTTTAATAATTCTTTCATCATTTTAAAGCTTATGATGTGTTCTTTCCAATGGTATAAAAATCAAAAAATATATTTTTGCGATGAGAGACTGTTCTCTATTGAGAGCGCCACAATTCTACTTGGAATTTTACATGAAATTTACATTTCCGTATTGGCCCCTTTTATTTTTTCACTTTAAATTGTTCTCCTGTCCATCTTTTTAAAGAATTAGAACAGAGATGTTTTCTCTTTTGCCCTGTCCCGACGTAATGTATGAAGCACTGTCTACTCAGTGCTTTCCGGGAGCCTGTCTGAAACAATTCACAGTCTTACTCGGGCGGGATTCGAACCCACGACTTCCTGCTTACTAGTGCAGATGTCTCAACCACTCCACCACCGAGCTTGCCGGGGTCGGCTAGCCGATTCGAATCCATTGCAGCAGTGGGTACCGCGTAATCAGTCAGAAGATGGAAGCAGGAAGTCGTGGGTTTGAATCCCGCCCAAGTAAGCTAGTGAATTGTCTCACACAGGCTCTCGGAAAGCACTGAGTATACAGTGCTTCACACATTACGTTGGGACAGGGCAAAAGAGAAAACATCTCTGTTCTAATTTACATCATCCCCGACACAAATATTCCATCTTCTGAATCACTTTTTTTTTAACAAAAATCTTGGGAGGGTGATCCTATGTCTAGGTTTGACCTAGATTGTTTTGCTTCTTGGCAGGCAACACTCACCAAACACCAGTGCCCGGAACACCATTGATCGCTACCACCAGCAGCCTCGGAGTATTATCGACTACGAGCCCGGCAAATCGTCGCTGGCTGAAAGAGAGAAATCGGTTAGTACTTTCATTGGCTATCATTGCATACATTCATTTCTCAAAAGAGATACTTTTGCATGGTGTAAGCTGCAAACCCACGTTCTTATTTTGTATTCAGTTACCTGTACACCCTAATGAAGACATGTGAATTATCAATTCTCATTGATGCGTATCTGTTTGAACAGCCATATTCTCCAGGCTAACAGAATTCCTTTAGAGCCGAAGCGTCATCTCCAAACGTTTCTATACAAATGCAAAACAAAAATTAAAAATTGTGCAGTATTGTTTTAATTGGCGAAATAATTGAAGATGCACTGCTTCACCCAATTAGGGTGATTCGCGATGCAGTGCGCCACCAAGAGTTTGCCCCGGAGAGGACATTTTTTCCACAATGCATCGTGGGTAAAGGTTGACATCTGTTGTTAACGATGTATGTAGATGTGTCAATTTTGCACTTGTTGAAAAACTCCACAATTTTGTATTGGGTGGACTTGCAGGGTGGACCTGCAACAGACATTTTCTACCTAGATGTAGAACAAAAAGTTGGCGTAGCTTTTTCCCTTGTTCTGTATCTCTATGGAATTCTTTGCCAGGTGCAAGTTTCCCGAAATCTTACGATCTTTTCTGCTTGAAGAGGAAGATTAATTCCTACCTCTTGTGTCTTTGATTCTTTTTGTTTTTGTAGCTTTGTACCTCGAGTGGCTTTTAGCCTTGTTTGGGGCGAACTTGCCATAAAAAAATAGTAAATTTGCTTATATTGGTGAGGCTTTTTGGCTCGGGTCATTATCAGCATCCAGGCCATTATCAGCATCCAGGCCCCAAGGCGGTTTTAAACGTACTTGTTTAAAAACCGGTCCTGCACCAATAACAACTCGAAAATTATAAATTTCCAATGATTTTGTTGAAAAATCTTAGCTTGTTTTGTAAAACACCCCTTTATCTATATGCCTCACGCAAGTAGTGCTGAAGAATTCCTTATATGGAAATTGACGCGCGCATGCCGTGTACTGTGCGAATGGACTCTTAATACGGCCTCATCGGTATTATTGCTTTTGTGTAATTAGGACAGTGACTGATCACCCGAGTGTTCAACCAATAAAGGGGAACAGATTTCACAAGAGTTTAAATTTCATGCGACACCGAGAAAAGTGTTTAAAACCAGTTTCTACTTTATCACCTGTTACAGTTAATTAAAAAGTATTTATGAATGCTTTTTTAACTTACCGGCTTGACACATATATGTGCGGATTGAAAATTGCCACCTGGCCAGTTGACGTCTATACATCTGCATTTTCAATCCATTATTGGGGTATTGTGTATGTTATGCTTGGCTGCCCAAGTCGGCATGGCGCCCCAGTGCCTCCATATAATAACACCCGGGCTTCCCCATATAGCACCCAGGCTCGTTAAACTGAATATCCTGAGAAAACCCTTTGAATGAACAAGGCATAATAGGGCAATCTTTTGTCCATGGAGTTGATAAATGCCCTCTTCCGTTCAACAGCTTGGTGGTGCATTGTATTGCGAATTGCCGAAATTTGGAATTGCTGTGACTCCCTGTTTTGTTTGTGTTACATTGTACCTGTACGTCTTTTTAATACTTAGACACAAACATTTTTTTTTTTTTTGTGTGAGAACGTCAAAATTTGCTTTGCATACAGAGAAAGTCAAAGCAGAATAACCAGAAATAGTCATTGCGAAGATATTCCCATGTCTGTATATTCTGACCAAGCCTACTCGTATTTGGGAACACATTTTTCTGCGAAATTTTTCGGAGTCAATACCTAATTAAAATGTTGTGTTTTACGTATGCCACCACCAATCTTGATATAGTTCAATAATCAGGGATGTAGTCGAGTCCATCACAAGTCCCTGCAAGTCCCTGCAAGTCCATCACAAGCCCTCCAGTCGTAATTCCAATCACAAGCTATTCAAATGACTTTGATCAACAAAGGCATTCCTTTGTTATTGTTCATCCAGTTACTTGTGACTGGCTTTATGAAAGGACCTCTGACTGGACTCTGCTAAAGGGACTTGTGAAAGGACTTGCAGGGACTCGACTACAACTCTGTCAATAATTGGATGAATATTTTGTTTTCTCAGGTCTTCCTCAATGTAAGGAATCTACATAAATGTACTTTGTAACCTGTTGTCGTGTTTATGTTTAACTTACAGCCTACATCACAGTTGTACAACCCTCCAGTTGAACCGATATCTGCCGTGTGAGTATCTTAACACCATTTATAGATTATTATTATTATTATTCATGGTTTATTATTCTATTATTTCGCCGCCAAGAGTGGAATTGCGGAATAGATACATAAAATTTAAACATTCAAATAACACCAAACTTTATATTTAACTAACTTGGGAGAGTGGGGAGGGTGTGAAGGTAAAGGAGGGGGAAAGGGGAGAGATCTACAAGGGGATAAGGGGAAATGGCTATGCATGATAGTAAGAACAATACAAAATATATATCTATAAAAAGGAAAGTAAACAAATTGGATGGAATATTACCTATAGATTGTTTGCACTGAAATCATAGATTACAATAAACCTCTCCTACCCGCCATCTTTGATGTCAAGCGATACAGATAATGTAACAATAATGTAGATTAGTAAAGCCCGCATATCCACCATGATCACAGTGCTCAAGGCACTACGTTATTACCCCTGCTCATCAGGCCAATTTGTCATTCCTGAAACCTTAGCTCCATGGGGGGTATACAGTCCCAGCTGCAAGTTAAGCGCACTTGGGCTGATCAAAGACGTTATGACCACTACCCTCACAGGTACCCATTTACTCCTTTGGTGGAGAGAAGCAACTTGTGACAAAGTGTCTTGCTCAAGGACACTAGCACCATGACCCCTGCTGAACTCAAACCCACAATCTGTAGTATCACTAAGATCTTGAGTCCATTACACTAGACCGCGAGGCACAACACACTCCACATATATTCAGATTTGCCAGCCAAATAAATCCTTCCCAGCCAAATAAATCCTTCCCATTGACTCTGCACTAAACGATTGCTGCATGCATTCACAGGCCAAGTTAAAACCTTGCTTTATCTTGTTCAAGAGAATAGCTTTTTCTCGTGTGATTGGTCTTTGTAGTGGTCTGTTGATTTGTCTTGCCATCTGCAAGACAGCGGTCATATTGCTGAACGACGAGTGCTAGCTGAGGTGTTTTTTTTATATATTTTTTTAAATATTATATATCAATTTATTTTTTATTTTTGCCTTTGAAATTTTGAGTCAATTTCTTTCAGAATCACGGTTCCTGCTTGGAAAGTGATGGAATTGCCCAAGCCTAGAGCCCAGTGCATGAGGCCACAAGACCAAGGCACTTCAGGTTTCCTGGGGGGGGGGGTGTCTGTCTATCTCTCACAAAAAACCCATGGGATTCCTGTGGTGTCCAATTCACCATGCAATTCCCATGGGGTTTTGCATGGGAGATTTTTTTATAAAACAAAAACCTCCCATGGGATTCCCATGGTGTCCAATTCACCATGCAGTTCCCATGGGGTTTTGCATGGGAGATTTTTTGTAAAACAGAAACCTCCCATGAGATTCCCATGGTGTCCAATTCACCATGCAATTCCCATGGGGTTTTGTATGGGATATTTTTGTAAAACAAAAACCTCTAATGGGATTCCCATGGTGTCCAATTCACCATGCAATTCCCATGAGGTTTTGCATGGGAGATTTTTTGTAAAACAAAAACCTCCCATGGGATTCCCATGGTGTCCAATTCATCATGCAATTCCCATGGAGTTTTGCATGGGAGATTTTTTTGTAAAACAAAAACCTCCCGTGGGATTTCCCACGGTGTCCAATTCACCATGCAATTCCCATGAGGTTTTGCATGGGAGATTTTTTGTAAAAAAAAACCTCCCATGGGATTCCCATGGTGTCCAATTCATCATGCAATTCCCATGGGTTTTGCATGGGAGATTTTTGTAAAACATAAACCTCCCATGGGATTTCCATGGTGTCCAATTCACCATACAATTCCCATGGGGTTTTGCATGAGAGATTTTTGTAAAACAAAAACCTCCCATGGGATTCCCATGGTGTCCAATTCACCATACAATTCCCATGGGGGTTTTGCATGGGAGATTTTTGTATTCAACATTTTGATTTCAATTTTTCTTTAGGCAAAACACCAAGAGAAGTACGACTCTGCCAAGAGATTTTGCTCAGTTCAACCAAGTCCCCGCCGAGTCGCCATCCTCAAGGCACTTGTCCCCAAAACAAGGTAAGTGACATAGCCTGTGCCATTCTATCACATGCTAAAAGTGCATTTGACATGACATTTGTAGTATAAGTACAGGCTAGATACAGATTCAAGGAGGTGGTAAATGTGACCTGTTTCAGCCAAACTTTGCTGTATGTGGTACCTTTCATGCAGTAGACACGGGCTAGAACTTCAAAGTTTAAAGGAATATTTTGAATCATGCGTTGGTGCTGTAGCCTGTATTTGTCTGGCATTTGCTAGATCCCCATTGCAGTAATCTTTAACCCAACAGGTACAGGCTAGTCATACGGCGCTGGACAGACTTAACTAGCCACGATGAAACAAACGATGGCTTTGCTTGAAGAATTTCATTGGCAGCCAAAATTAGGGCTGTCCATTTTCGAATAATTTAGTATTCGAATGTTTGAAACTGCACTGGGCCGGATATTCGAATATTCCAAACTCGCCGATCAAGTTTTTACACACGCCAGCCGCAGCTGCCACCCTCGCTGGCCAAAAGTTGCATACAAATTGCGGCGGTTAAAATTTGCATGCGGCAATGGATATTACGGTCTGCTATATTGTTTGCAGTAAGTACTGTATAACTGTCGACAGGCTTTACCCAGGTAAAAGAAAGGGGCCAATAAACAATTAAAAAGTTACCGCGGGCGAAAAAGTGACATCTGACAATTAAAAAAATGCAACTGTACGATTAAAATAACACAGTCCTGTGTGCAAGTGCAGAGTTTTATTTATTTCGAATATTCAAACCGGCTAAAAGCTATTCGAATATTAGGTTGATGATCAAATATTTGGTATATTCGAGACAGCCCTAGCCAAAATATGTACAGCTATATTCTACCGTTGTGTCTCTCTCCTTCACATATATTGAATTCTTGTCGTGCCAGCTTTGTCTTGGGTTGAGGGCATTCGGTAAAGAATACCACGTAAAATGTTTGTCGTCTCTAAAGGAATACATTGCCTCGGAACGGTTAATTGGCCACAAAAAGCCTTCGCCCTAAAACTGCTGTCATTAACCCCTTGCGTACGGATGACGGAATTTGGCGCAAAAAAAACAGTGCCACCAGGCCGGATGACGCTATTGGCCGCTGTCTGTGCAGTTTCAATCCATTATTGGATTAAACGGTGCCACCAGGCCGGATGACGCCATCAGCCGCTGTTTGTGCAGTTTCAATCCATTGTTGGATTATTGTGTATAGGTTACGCTTGACTGCACAAACACATTGTAGCGGTTCGCTTGGTTGCCAGAGCCGCCGCGGCACCCCAACGTCTCCCGTAAAATACCGTACTCAAGGGGTTAAGAAGTAGAATTAATAATGTACACGACCATCCCTTGAAAATGTTCTGTTTGTCTGAAAATCATTGCCTAGACTACTTTTGGGGACGCAAGTTTGGTTCGGAATTGTTAGGCCATTGGAAACTGGATAGTATACATCTTTTTTGTCGATTTTCAGACAAATAGAACATTGTCAAGGGATGGCTGTGAATATATTTGTATTTGACTTTTAAATTTTCCTTTCAACCATAGTAATTTTAGTGTGAACGCTTTGTCTGCCTTCTAGGCAATATGTTGCTTTTAAACCTTGATGAGTAATCAGTACAGAGACTTGATTTTGGTTCTTTTTAGCACGCACTTCTCATCACAAACTAGAATGTACTCTTCAATTTATGCCAAAAAAAATATAATGTACTTGAAGCATATTTTAATAACTAGAAGTTCAAAGAAAACTCCAGTGGTAAAATTGAAATGAATTTTCTGTGGTGTCAAAAAGGGCTTTTGTTATATTAAATGGTTCCCACGACATGGTTAAGTGTGCTGTCCTTGATCAGCCATTAACCCCAAAAGTCCTGAATCCTCCAATTTCAATATGATTTTTCACACCACCTAGGGAGTTAGGGATAAGTTTGACTGTCCAAAATCCGACACTGTGTTGTGTTGTATTTCCATGGGTTCAGCAGGACTGTGGAGCCTTGGCACCATTACTTTACATGGAGCTATGATGTCAAATTTGTCTGTGTACAGAGAATGTGCCATAGGTATACTGCATAGGTATACTGGTGGAGGACACTTCCTAGTAAAAGTGCCACAGGGGTTAGGGTTAATCTTGAAGTTTTGAGTTCTGCGTCTGAGATATCCAGGGTTACAATCACTCACCTCGGGATCCTACATGTACATGTATGTCTGGGATAAACCAGGATATGCAGATGTGTAGCTATATGTGGGATCTGGAGGTCAATTGTGTCTAGAATTGAAAGGGAGAAACGGAGGTGTGGCCCTGTGTGAGTGGCAGCTGACAGGTGCTCATTGATCGATCATTAATCAATACGCATCCAGGGTCGTGCCCCCAGTCGGCTAAACCTGCATAACATCCGGATGTCCACAGCGTGACCAGGAAAAAATGTTACATTTATTTCTGATGGGAAACTTATGACTTGGCCTCATGAGCTGATCCATTAAGCCCCGCCCCTCGATGAATTGACCAATCACAGCTGTGCATGCTACACATCAATCATACGTGTTGGACTGTAGCTTGGTTGTGATTGGTTAATACGTCAAAGGGGGCGGGGCTTAATGGGGTAGTCTGTAGTCTGCTAGAGAATGTATATATGGGTCATTCCATAAATTTGGGGTCCAAAAATGTGACATTTTTTTGGTGTCCCTGTTACACCTGACCTGTGTAATTTCCCATCAAGTATCATTAAAGTTGACTTCACACTATTGTTTGGGCTTGTTTGGCAGGTACTTTGCTTTACATAATCACTCTTGGAGATAGAAGGCATTAAAGAATGTGTCCTGACTTGCAAAATCCTATACATGTCATTATGTAACAGGGACACCAAAAATTTCACACTTTTGGACTCCAAATTTATGGAATAACCCATATGCAGTTCTAATATTGTTTTGACAGTGAATTATTTCACTTCGTGTAAAAAGAAAGGCTGTTTTAACCCATTGATGAATACAGACAACGGCCATAGCCACGGTTTAAAACAGACCACCTGGCCGGTTGTTGTGTATATGTGCATTTCTGCGTGTATTCAATCCATTGTTTGCCTATTGTGTGCATTACACCTGGCTTCACAAGCCCGTATTGGCATACCGGCACTCCATTATTAACAGCCCAACAGAATGGGTTAAAGTGTTCCGTGAAAGAGTAGGCCTTATGTTAATCGTTTTGCTTTGAGTTTTCACTACTTTGCAGCGTATCATCAAAATAATCAAATAAACTGCAAGGTTATTTTATATGTACTTTATCAGCCACTGTACAATTTACTGAAGCGTAACTGATCACAAATGTTTGTCTGTGTTTGGGACAGAGTTGGAGTCGAGTCCCTGCAAGTCCTTTCACAAGTACTTTCGCAAGCCCAGTCGGAAGTCCTTTCATAAAGCCGGTCACAAGTAACTGGATGAACAATGACAAAGGAATGCCTTTGTCAAAGCTCATTTGAATAGCTTGTGATTGGAATTAGGACTGGAGGGCTTGTGATGGACTTGTGATGGACTTGTGATGGACTTGTGATGGACTCGACTACATCTCTGGTTTAGGAAGAATTATGACATTGTTCCAGCACTTTTAAAATCACCAAAACCTACAAGAATTTACCAGTGAAAACGTGTTTCTGGTCAGTCACTGCAACAAGCGCCAACTCAATATTATTTCACTGTACTTGACAGTTGTTTTTTCATGTTCTCAAAAATTCCCATCCACTATGGCACTATACACTAAGTTGGAGATTTTTATAATGTCCATTTACATGCTAATTTTAAAGTGTAGTGAATTTGCCCCATATTTGGGGGCAGGTGTATTGTTTGGCTTGAGTGTAAACTTTGCGTCAAATGTACAGTCTACAGGGAATCTTAAAATTAGCATTTTCTAAACATTTATTTTTGGTTTTGTGTGCAGTGGTTGGCTTAACATTTGAGTTTTATTTGTGTCAAAAACATGTACACTGTTCACACACAGGGTAAGGTTTGCAAAGACAGTTTGCATCGTATATAGCCGCAGATTAACGTAACAGATTGGAAATGAGTAAACTAATGCACATTAACATGTGGTAGAATTTGGTTTGATCCTATTACTGCATGTATTGCGTGGGATTTCTCTACGCAGCCTCACTAATTGACAGTACCTAATCTGGGCATTTGTAGAGGTAACAGTGCATGGGATGCCTGGGAAATATTACTTGCTTGTCAAAAAAATAAAATTGGTTCCAAACACAGTGCAAATTGCTGTATTTTGCTTTTGGAGCTGTGTACATTTGCTGCAGAATTTCATGAAATGAAAAATGGGCACATTTTTGTGGAGAAAGAAACAAATATGATGCCTATTTTTTTTATTTCAGCCAGTAAAATGTCAGCAGGTTTTATACATTTTGCGAAATGAAGGCATTTATGCAGCATTATACAGGTAGTTAACGATTTTGCTATTCTGCAGAATGTTCATTTGTTTCTTGTGAAATTGAAAAGTCGGACCAGCATTTTGTCATTAAATAATTCAAAATCTGTCAAAATCATCAGTTTAGTACAACCGTAAATGAATTTATGCTGATGTTTGCCAGACTGATCAGAGTGCCTTGCATAAAGGGCATGGTGATATTCCCTGTAATAGCCAAACTTCTTAGTTTTTGAACAAAGTATTTATGGAGTTAAGAATCAAAAAGAAAATGATGAAAACTGCATCAACTTCAGTTTCATGGTTTGCATAAAAGTGTTCAGTTGTATTTAAAACCTGAACAAAGGGCCTACTGTGTCCAAAGTGTGTCAGTGCTTATAACAACATTCTTGAAATAATCATTAACTTTCGTTGTTTTCCATCTTTCCTTTGTTCTTTCACAACAGGCACGACCCCAAGCATTTTCTCTACTAACCCTAACCCGTGTATTTATCGGTCTGCGTGCATCAGTTCCCACGACTCTTTGAATTGCCTGCGCAGCAAAGATAGTTTGCCTGAACACAGCATGATTCCCTTAGGAACCGTCGGCCATTTTGAATTTGAACCCATCCGCGATGTTGTCTTGGACACGAGCAATGGTAGTGTCTCTCCCAATGTGGGCGTTGCCATACAGGATCTTTCTTTGCCCAAAAATTCCAACTTTTTAATCGGTGACACACAGCAACACAATGCTGAAAGTACAAAACACATTACAGGAATAAACTCCAGTCACAAAGTTGTGTCCCCCATTACATGGGGGTGCCTACATTTTGATTTGCCACATAAGTTGATGCTTACAGCATCAAACAAAGTTGAATACTTACATGTTGGTCCAGCATCGGGTGTCTTCCGGAAACTTCGTTTGGATTTAGGAGGAGCTCCCACCCCTATCAGACCTATTGGTGCAGCCCCATCAGAGCCAGCTTCCGACCCTCACAGCCGTACTACCATGGAAGAACAGGTGGATAATGGCGTTGCAGAAATTGAAACTCCAAGAGGGACAGCAGATGGGTGTTCAGGAGTTGATCAAGCAGGAATTGTGTTTCATTTAACAACAAACGGTAATATGACTTGTCACGATTGTGATACAGGAGAGAAAATTCAAACCCGCTACCTTCCAAGGCCCACATCATTATTTGAGCCTTACTCGCTTGAACGGGAGCAAGAGCGTAGCTCTTCTCAGCACTCCCTTGACGTCTCACCTCGATCAACTGTCACAGATTCGGCCAACAGTGGATTGCCAGGCTTGGCTCAAAAGTCAAAGAGTCCAAGTTTAATAGACACACACAGTGACAAATCAGGTCCTTCGGTTGATTTTGAGGATGATCAAGGAGTACAGAGACCAGGATCTTTTAGCCCTGACCAGTTGACGGCTGATGGAGAGCAGAAACACAAGATGGGTAGAATTGGCACCAAACACCAGAAGTTGAAGCACATCAAGAAACACCGCTCAGAGAGGCATTCCCCCAAAGATGAGGACTCTGACATGGTTCCTTACAGTGAGAGGCCAAATGCCAAGAATTTTGCCCCCATGGAGAAAAGGCGAGCCATCTCGGCTGAGAACCTCTCCCTGGCCGTCAAGTCACCTGCTTTCAATCAGGAGTCATACCAGAAATATGCAACAGGGCTCAAGAAGGCTAGTCAACAGTCAAAGACCTATGAAGACCTAGTTAGGTTCTACTCCGAGGTGAATCGGCACCTTGAGCGAGATGACAAGGAAAGAGCAGAAACAATGAAAGACAAATACATGCCCAAGCCAGCACAGCTGGAAACATTTTATAGAACACTGCAGTACTTCCATGAACTAGAGATGGCTGCCCGATGTGGAGAGAACATGTCAGACAAGGGAAAGATGGACAGTTTCAGCTGGGACAGCCACAGGGATGCAGGACTCAAGAGAAAAGAAAAAGATATTTTTGAGCTCTATGACTTCTATGAGAAGTTGGAGCGTGGTGCCATCGGGCCGCCAACTACAGAAGAAAGGCTGGAGCAGATACGAATGGAGACCTATCTCCAGAAGGCAAAGGAGCTGGAGGCTAGAGAGTTACGTGTTGGCCAGTTGTACGAGTGGTACGAAAACATAGACTCCAGGGGAAGCACCACTCCTTCCTTAACCAACGGTCAAGTAGCATCACTTCCAGATTTTGACAATATTGACAATCAAGGGGATGAAGTGGCTCTGGGTGGACTACCCTCATATTACCCAAGAAACGGCTTGCTTGCAGAGGGGACTAAGGATCAGGTTCCCAAAGTAGGTCTTAGCATGGCAGAGCTGGAGTCTCTCATACCAAGGGTCCCTATGGTCGATCCACCTTTAGAGAGCTTTCCCAGCAAGCATATGCCTCTTGGAAAGGCTAGTACTTTACCCCGATTGTACACCAAGAGGGATAATCGTGCATGGTCTCCTGTTCCAATGCCATCCTTAGAGCTAAGCAAGAGAGGCCAACCAAAACCAGGTGACCGGGTTGATAGCAACAATGCTGAGGAAGAGGTGAACAACAAAAGCTTCTCTGGTCTCGCTCAGCCCCCTGAGAGAAGCTTGGATGTAGGTGGAGACCCCCCGGGTAGGAAGACCCCTCCATTTATGGTGACAAGCAGACCCTCCCCTATTATCAGAAGAAGGAGCTTTGACAAGGCCATTACTGCGGAAAAAAGTAAACCCAAGGAAGATGTTAACATGAAAGATAACACAGATGGCTCTTGGAAGGATTTAAACAGCCAAAGGAAAGGACCAGAGAATTTGAGTCTGCCAGTCAAATCTGACATAGCTAAAAATCGGCAAGATGTTCAAGTCAGCCCTCCAGTTTCTCCAAGGGAAGAAGTTGTACGACCTGGAAGCCCTGAAGCAAGTGCTCCTCCCAAGCTACCAGAACGTTCAATGTCTACAGGGGTTCTTGGAATCAGGCGTGTTATCGGTACGATGTACAATCCAGGACTTGGGCGGCTGCAGCGCTGGAACAGAGCAGACTTGTCTCAAATTGAGGATGAGGATTCAGTGGCAGATGAGGAAATCCCATCACCAGCCGAGTCAAGAAGTAGAGCTCCACCTATTGGTAGAGTTGGCAAAATGCAGTCGGATTCATCTCTGCCCACAGTGGCCAGAGGTGCCGGGAAAGCACTGGATAAGAATAGCATGAAGAAATTTACCCAGAGTCAGAATGAGTTTGGCCATGGACAGGGCTGGCGAGACTTTAATACAAGCCCGCAACCATTTAAACCTCTGAATCAAATGAAGTGGCCTCTGAAGGAGGCAGACCAAGAGTCCAGTGTTGCCTCCTTCGATCTTGAGCTCTTGGAAAGCCTGACTGGAGATGATGGCATAGATGACCTTCCAGCGACACTTGACCCTTTCGGTAGAGTCCAGCATCACAGCCAACCAGTGAATGATGCCAGTGTGCAGCAGCACAAAGCATTCTTTGACCAGCAGACCGAGTCTCAAAAATTGACAGGGTCTAATGAAGAGTCTCAAAAATTGACAGACTCTTCATCAGACCTTGATCACAAGTCCAAAATTCAGTTGTTTGAGGAGAAAATTGTTGAGCAGCGAATTACAGAACGGCATCATCATCCACCACCTCATAAGAAGCCCTCAGAGGATGAAAACAAACTCGAGGAAGACCAGGCAGAGAGCCTTCCGGCTATTCATGTGAGGAATGCAAGTGAGGATAAAGATGCAACATCACACAGCAAGGGACAGGGCGGTTTAGTCATTGGGATTTTTAGCAAGCCACAGCCAAAGCAAGAAGCAGAGATTCCTAACTGGCCCCCAACTCCATCTCCTCAGCAAGAGTTTTACTCCCCTCCCAGAGAATCTTACCTGACCCAGTCTTTACCATGCAATTTCCAGTTTGCATTAGATGACGGAAAACCTGAGGTACATCCGCCAGAGTTCATGAATCAGTTGAGGAGCACATCTGCCAGTGTTGATTGTGCAGGCATCGATTGGGGGAAAAGACTGGTTGACTCGAAGCCCCAGAAGCTTGACCAACCAGGAAAAGTCATCACAAGGTATGCGTTCTCCACAGGCGAGGTCTATGAAGAGCGAACCCCAGTCTCATCCAGGAATGTCAGTCCCTTGCCTCCTGTCTTCAGCAGTTATGACCCTATTGGTGGTAAGAGGCCAAAGATGACACAGGGTGATACACAAGCTTTAAAGTCATCCCCTGCGTTTGTATCCCCACGCTCTCAGAGCTCTGAGGAGAGGACTCCTGTTGCATCAAGAAATACTACTCCAGTCCCTACCGGATTGTTGAAAGATGCCCCTCCATGTGAAATACATGCAGCGACAGATGGTAGAAGTAGAGCGACTCTGAGTGATTCACAAGCTTTCAAGTCTTTCCCTGTGGGTGAAAGCACCCACTATCACAGCTACCCCCAGACCACTCAAAGTGGAGACATTATTGACGGAGGCAATGATAAATGCATGGGGAATGTCAAGCTTCCCCAAGATACCTCTCAAGTGCAAGGTCTCCATCTTGATCTCATGGACTTGGACCTGACTGATGGCAATCAGCCCGATTCCTCACAAGACACTTACACCCCTTCCTGTTCCTACTCGCCGAGCCCAACCCCAAGCCAGGATTATTTGGAGGACGACTCATTCAACCAGGCTCACTGGTCCTCACCTCGTGAAACCAGCCAGGAAGTTCCTCCGAAACCCAGACAACACATGCCATCCAGTCACTGGCCCGAACCAGAACCAGAAAATGTCTTCTACTGGGATACGTACATCCCAAACAAATACACAGGAGACACCCAGGCTGGCAAAACCCAAGAGCAAGATGGTTATAGGTCTTGGGACTTGCCCATCAAAGACATTTCAAATTCCAGGGATCGCACCCCGACAGACGATTGGTCAGAGTCTTACAGTACCCTTCAGGCCTTGTCACCCGAACCTTCTAAATATGAAACATCATCCAATCAGTACACTCATCCACAGCAAAGTCGCACAGACTATCCCACTCACACACCTCCAGAATATCCAACACAAAAGTCGGTCCAAAATTCAAGGCAGAGGACAGACTCACCACCAAAAGTTCCAACTAACCCAGTCAAGTTCTCCACGCTGTCCCACTCAAAAAAGCATCCGGATTCCCCTCCGAAATATCCACGGGGGCACCTTGTCGATAAGTCGCACGGTCTGGTATCTTTAACCAGCTGTCAGAGTCCCAGGCCTCCTCCTCCATTATATAAGGGGGATGCTTTGGTTCCGCAAAAGTCTTCAGCCTTGCCGCAGCAGAGGAAAAGCCCTAGAATGAAAGGTTACTCATTTTTTTTTTTTCGATTTACTCACCTCTATGTTAAACGTAGCAGTCTCCCTCTTGGTCTGGTACTTGTGCTTAAATTGTAGAGCTGGTGAAAAAAAATGGCTTTCTTTTGTGGTCCAATGGAATCATTGTGTTTTAATTGCTATTCAGTTTAGTTGCGCTTTTGTGGGATTTGCATGATCGAAAAGCATGTTTCGTTTTTGTTTTTTGTACAGTTTCTATTTCAGCACAGGTGTATATGTATTATTTTATATTAACATGCAAGTGTGATAGTTGTTTTTGCGAGTATAAATGCGCTAATAACAGGCATGCAACTTTTCCTTGGATCAGCTGATTTCCTCGTTTTTCACTTCACACTTATGCCATTGAAAATTGAAAAAAAATGTACGAAGTCTTGTAAAGATTGGAATTTCCTCGTTTTTTGTTAAATCCAAGTTGCCTGCCTGTAATAAAAATGTCCCTTTTCCCCAAAATTTTACAAAACAAATCCATTAAACAATGTTTTTTAAGGATTCAGATTTTGCTTTTTGCTACTAATTATTCACCTGCTGATAGTAGTGATTTTGGGTCATCAAGCTTAATACATGTACGTTAAAGGTTTACACTAAGGGAGGAGTGGTTAATCTGTGGTCGGGCCAAACCTTTGAAAAGCCCAGCCATGCCCAGGCCTTTGGGGTTTTACTCTTGCTATTGTGAGCCACAAATCACCTTAGCATCAACTAATCAATAAAGCCCGGCCTGGTTGTAGCCCCTCCCACACTAATCTGTACCCATTCACGGCAGGATCAAAAGATGCCTCAGCTGTCAGTCAAGTCTGGGTGAACAATGGGAGCCCACTGGACTCCAGAATTAATAAGCAGTTTATTGTGTACAATCAGGGGATTATAGAAGCCCAAAGGCCTAGGCCCAGGCGTTCCAGAGGCTTTGACCACAGATTAACCACTCCACCCTAAATCAAAATTGGGAAATTTTGAAAAAAATGATTATTACAAAAAGATTTTGATGTGGCGAAGTAATCTAACACGACCCAGGAAGGAAAAAATGCTGCCCCCTAAAAATGAACTATGCAGACAATACCATTAAGCCTTGGTTGACACAATCGAGGGCACTAATTGTGTTCAGTAAACCCTTTTATATTTACCCAACTCGAATAACTCAAGCTCGTGCGTAATCTCGCAAACATTGTCCTGACGATGTAGTGCAGGCACATCCAAATATATGCCGTTTGCTAATGAACTGATATTGTTCTCCATGAAATTATGAAATGTTTGACAACAAAAAATGACAGCTTAATATGCAGTGATGTAGTCAAGACCATTCACAAGACCATGCACAAGACCATGCACAAGACCATGCACAAGACCATGCACAAGACCATGCACAAGACCATGCACAAGACCATGCACAAGACCATGCACAAGACCATGCACAAGACCATGCACAAGACCATGCACAAGACCATGCACAAGACCATGCACAAGACCATGCACAAGACCAGCTTGTTATAGGCACAAGTAACAGGCATAAGCCATGACATTTGAATAGCTTGAGACTTGAATTAAGACTGACGGTCTTGTGTGGTCTTGTGTGGTCTTGTGATGGTCTCGACTACATCACTGTTAATATGTAGGAGGTATAGCGAAACAAATGTAACATGGTTGTTTCGGATGAACAGTGAATATTAGGAAGTTGACAACTAGTTCCCTCGGTTTTTGTTTCAGGGACTATTTTGTCAACTTCCAATACCTCAGGGAGCTAATATCGACTATTCACCCTGAAACCATGTTATTGCCCTTTCCTAAAGTCCTTTTTTACCAAAACTGATAGTCTGAACTTTGAGCTGATAATGTTTAATTTTTGTTTGTTTATGTACCATTGTATATGTAGCACTGCTGCCGTCTATGATATTTTATTTTATGTTGCTGCTGATATTCGGAAATGATGTAAAAACGTGTAATACAGAGAGTGTACGGTGTATTGAAGAAGTCGAAAAGAGAATCAAATACTTCCTTGAAGGTAGTATACAACATTTGCAAACATCAAAAAACTACTGAATTATAATGAAATACCTTATGTGACTATAATTAGATAATAGTCTCAAGCATCCTGTGAAATCATGGCACCTGGTGTGCTGTCATTTTCAAGAAAAGTTGAATTTTTGTATCAATTTCCAGTGATTGTTGGCCAACAATCGTTGGAAATAGGGAATTCCCAGGTCAGGGAACTAGACTGACATCCACAGCTCATTTATCATACTAGTAGAACAAATTTCAAATCTATTGTTGAATACACATGCAGTCCCATTTCCGTGCTGATATCCCCTTGAAAAGCTGCTTCAATGTTTGTGAAAAGTAGAAGTTTTGTATTGTGCATTTGAACGATTATGCAAAGCGGTAGGTGTCACAGGTGAGAGTACATTGAAACTGTATAGGTGTTGACAATTAAATGTGCGTTCTCTTTAGTTGTGTTTTGTGATGTAAAGTTGTCCTGAAGATAGATCTCGTGTGTACACCGA
This sequence comes from Hippasteria phrygiana, assembly GCA_037893225.1. Taxonomy (NCBI): domain Eukaryota; kingdom Metazoa; phylum Echinodermata; class Asteroidea; order Valvatida; family Goniasteridae; genus Hippasteria; species Hippasteria phrygiana. Next base: position 1,255,925 of record JAZGUH010000040.1, on the reverse strand, counting down.
ATATGTATGCTTCTGAAGCACAGTGTTCTGCTCTTGCACATGGTATTATTTTGGGGTATTATTTATGCAGAAATGCTCGATCATCATTTATTTGCTCTTTGTTTCAGCAGTGATGTCATCCATGTTGAATTTATGCCATCTACGACAGCCAAGAGCAGATTCAGACGGACTTTTATCAAATTTTCCGAATTTAGAATTTTCAACTACATTAATAATACTGCACTTTTACATTGAAGATTTCATTGTTTTCTGTTCAAGGTCTTTTTTTTCTCATACTTTTAAAACACTGGTTAATTTAGAGAGTTGCAAAGTTTTATTAGTTTTCAAGTAAGAAAGCGTGCAGTATACATTTTTATGTTTTCTATATTTTTAACAGAGTAATTGTTTTATCTTGAAATTCACTTGCAAGTTAAACAAATCTCAAACTTGGCCGAAGTAGATAGCATTAAGTTCATCAGCAACTGTGTTATTCGCATTGCATGTCTTTCTGTTTTACTGCCATGGTGGCTAATGGCAGCCATTTTGTTCTCATTTGCATGGGACTGTTTCTTTCCCCCCCCCCCCCCCCCCCATAATGATGTTATTGTGTTAGCATATGGTGTTCATGGAATGCATGATAATGTCATAATGTTGCATTTGAATTTTGGATTGCTCGATTCACAAACCATGTGTGTAGATATGAAACGTAGAAGGCTCAAACGATGTCTGAATTACGTCCAAAATCATGGGCGATTTCCAGCCAAAATTTCTTAGACCAAGCTGATCAGGTTGGGCAAGATTTGTATCTGGTCAGCCAAATGTTTCCATCCAAGGCCTGTTGAAACTGTCCTGCGTAACATTTTGATAAATAAACAAGTCCGGAAATGCAGATTATATTTTTAGGTATTTTTGTCGTGTTCATTGACTGCATTGATAAGTAAAATGCCAAACATTGATTCATCAAAGTACCAATTTTAAGTGAAAATTATACCCCTTTATTATACTTGAAACTTGCAAAGAGAAAAAAAATTTTACCAAATAAATCACAAAGGAATAAATTAGCTGGCCAAACGTTTCAAACTTAAGCAAGTTCTTTCTCGCAGGCAAAAATTAACAAATATATTGACAAATGGGAGACTTGCCAACATGGGCAAGATAGCTCAGTTGGTGGAGCACTGGTACAATATTCTTGAGGTCACGGGTTCAGATTCTACTTTTGTACATGCTCTTTTTTGCATTGGAACCCCCCAAAAAGAAAAATGATGCTTAATTAAAAAAATCACTTTAATGGAGAAAAACAGTGTGGAGATGGAATTCTCTCCTGACAAGTCCATTTTGGAATTCGTGTTGCCATGGTTACGACATCATTTGGTTAAAAAGTAGTCACCCTCCCTTTTTCGGTGTTGGTATTTTCGCTGGTTTCCATTTTTGCATATATTTTTTTTCCTTTTCTCTTCTTTTTCATGTCAATTTATTTTCTACACAACTTGACCGAAATTAGGAGAGAATAATTGGAAACTCAGTACATGTATTACTATGGGCGTTTTCCTATGCTGCGTACAAGCCTCTTTGATATGCAGATTACTAGAGCTGTCTTTGATCAGATTAGACAGAATGTCCAATGGTGTGATGCAAGGAAAGTGTGCGTCTCCCTCCCTTGCTATCTACACTAAACCTTTGAAAAACTCCTCTTGGTTTAATTTGGTACAACAATAGTCTGGTGCCGGTTGAGTCTTTGCCTCTACATACAGTGCATGGTTTGTGAATCCAAAATGTGAATATTGAATTGTCTGAAATTGACATTAATCCACACAGATATTAACTCAGAAACATTGACACATACCCATTCTTGGAGTGAACAATACAACCGTGTGTAACACAAAAATAATCAATGCTTAACCTACATGTATAGCTGCATGTAGCCAATCACAATCCACCTCTCATCCTCTTCCCATTCTGCATACAACAGAGGAGCCCATTCGTTCATCTAGCAGGCCGCAGTCGTCTACTTTGCCTCGGGCAAAGAGCAAGTCACACCCCCTCGAAAGTAGCGGTCTGTCCGCAGCCGAACGTCTAGGCGTCAAAAGTCCACCCCCTAAAAGGACTCCCTCAACAGGTGCATATATTAGCATATTAATTACACATATTTGCATATTTCAAATTCTTACAGAATTGTGCTTTACGCAACTCATGGCACGCCGTGTGTTGTTTCACTCACAAGCTTCAAGGCAATTTATTTTCCCCAATGCTGCTTGATGCAACTTTTCAAGGCAAATATACCCCCTCTCTGCTAAAAAAAAGCTGTTAAAACCCTTTTTTGTTTAAATTGAAGCAAAAACTTAATACCACCAAATTTAAAATGCAAATTCCAAGATCACCCTTCCGCAATTTCCCTATATTTCAGTTTTCAAAAGTTCCTCTGTTAATCTTTGACCCGGTGTTTCACCCTTATTGACCCTTTGATCCTCAGTGACCCCTTACATCTTCAACCCTCTGGTTTCAACTCTGACCTCTGGCTCCTTTTTCTTTGACCTTTTGTGACCTTTAACCTCTTAACCTCGAGCCATACTAATCTCCTTAACTGTGGCATTGCAGACCCATTGCTTCATTACACTATTCTTCAGTGTGCATGTAGATCGAGTTCAATAAATTAACTGTAAATATTACACTGATCAGCATCAAGCAAATGTAGCTCATGTTTGTGAGCATCATGTGACTCCCATGTGACAAAATTGTTTATCTGGCTTATTCTGTCTATGGCTACTATCCGTCATTCATTGGCATATCCCTGTTACTATCCAAAACCAATGCCAAGAATGTCCAATTCGGACATAGCCATTGCAGCAACCGGGAAAAAAGTTCATGTGGATATGATATACAGCTTATTCGTAACGACGCCTTGAATCCAGTTTTACTGTTTGAATGCGCGGACCACGGCCACAGCCGCAGTTTGAAAAAGGCCATCTGGCCGGCTGTCATCTATACGCACATTCCTGCACGTACTCCATTCATTCATGTCTCAACTATATTGTTCTTGAATGGGACTGTAATGAATAGACGGAGCTTTTTTTCAAACAAAGCTTTCATTCACACGAAAGGGGGGCTTCCAAGTGCGATGAATAGGGCCACTCTATTCAGTGTGGTGTCTGCTGTTTGCGTTTACGCTTGGCTGCACAGCCTGTTCTTGGCATACCAGCCCCCATCAATAACAGCCAGATACAAGGGGTTTATTAGAGGCCCCAATTACCTACAAGTACTAGTTTATTCTGGCTATAATATTGCATGTGGCATCCTTCCTGCTACAGAGCATGTTAGGGATGATGAGGCGTCAGTTTGGTTTTTTTTGGCAATGTGTCTTGGCTCTGCATGAATAACCAGCGCACGCTGGCATCTCACTAATATAAACAGCAGGGGAAAACTTTGTATGGTATTGATAACCTGGGTCCTATAGTTGTGAAACTTTTGTATAATTTCTTTGGTATCTATTGAAGATTATTCCACTGTTTAGATTTGGACCCAGGAAAACCGTAAGAGTGGTTGGGCTGGCAACCTAGAATGTGGCCAACCCCAACCACCTCTGTTGTAGCCCTTGACCTAGAGTGGCTTTTAGCCTTGTATTGGGCGACTTCCATAACAAATAGTAACCAGTTTGTTACTGCAGGTGTTTAATATTTCATTTCATTTGTAAGTACATGTATAAGTAGAGTTGTTTTTCCTATCAAAAACCATTCTTGTATGAAAGGCTTGTAGCACTGTTAAACTTTCTTCAAATGATGAATATTTTAATCGTTGTGAGATTGAATTTTTTTTTTTTTTAAATTGGTGTGCTCAGAATTTTCTTGTTCTTAATGTAGAAAAGAACAAGGAAATTGTATTTGATTTCCGGAAGACTGAGTGTAATATCGAAGCAATTTTTTATCCATGGGCAAGAGATTGAAAATGTGACAAAATACAAATACCTTGGAACGATTATTGATAGTCAGTTGAACTAGAATGAAAACACCCAAAGGTTAGTCTCTAAAGCCAATAAACGGATATTTTGTATCTGGAAACTTTAAATCTTTTTCGGGTATGCAGATAATTATTTTATCTTTTTTTACCAGAGTGTGATCCAATCTATTATGACTTTTTGCATTGCTGTGTGGTACGGTATGGATCTTTAACTGTTCTTAGTTAAATTTAGGAATTCTCATAAGCTTGAACGTGTGACAGAAACAGCTGCTAAAGTGTGGATGATAGAGATCTTCATGTTATCTTTAAGAAGGGAACACTGAACAAACTTAAAGAGGATGTTGTTTGCTGAGAGAAGTCTGCATCATTTTCCAGTTTTTATGTAGATTGCGTATTGTAAAATAGAACATTTATTTCTGCCATGATATAACAAAAATGTGACGGACATTATGTGACAAATGTCTGTCCAGAAATGTTACTTGTTTATGTTAATACAAACATAAACATCTTGAAGATGATCCCAGGTCTAATACTCTGTTAGATCAGAAGATGGAATGTTTGCGTCGGGGGATGATGTAAATTAGAACAGAGATGTTTTTCCTCTTTTGCCCTGTCCCGACGTAATATATGAAGCACTGTATACTCAGTGCTTTCCGAGAGCCTGTGTGAAAAAATTCACAGGCTTATTCGGGTGGGATTCGAACCTACAACTTCCTGCTTACTAGTGCAGACGTCTTAACCACTCGACCACCGAGCTTGCCGGGGTCGGCTGGCCGATTCGAATCCAATGCAGCAGCGGGTACCGCGTAATCAGTCAGAAGATGGAATGTTTGCGTCGGGGGATGATGTAAATTGGAACAAAATGTAAATTAGAACTATAAAACAAACTTGTTGATGGGTACTGAATGTATTGTGATAATTATGGGAAATTATTTTATATAATAACTACAATCTCAAACTCCCCCTCCTGTGTCACACCAAATGGGGCCATCAGTGTGGAAAGACCCATAAAAAGAGAGCTTCATTTATTCAGCAGCTCAACTGCAACGTCGCCAGCTATAACTTTCCTACTATCAATCTGCCATGCTTGTAGAGTTTCTCAAGTTACTCGAGTGTAGTTTATAGTATTGTTTCACGCATATCCGTTTTAATTACCAATGTAGCCGTGCAGGTAAGTGTCGTTGATCATTCTACATATTTGTGTGAGTGTGGGCAATTCTACAGTTACTTGTGTTATTTTTGGATGTAATTTGACTTATTGTTTTTGTCATTTCTTTACATATGTAATTGACTCATTTTTTTTTTTTTTTTTTAAATAGCTGTGCTATACATGTGCAATGTATCTAGGCCGAGCTCGATTTTGAAGGAAATGTTAAACAAATTGTTTAATGTATTTTGTAAAATTGTGGAAGATGTCGGTTAGGTTTTACTAACAAAAATTCTCCCTTCCAGAGAATTCTTTGAAGTCCTACTTGGTTCATGTATCTTACATGTACATATGTGACCCACTCCGGAAAAAGGTATATTATGTCGCAAAATATGAAAAATTAGTTATATTTATGTTTGGAAAGCCCACAATGTAGGCTTTCATTTGGTACATGATAGAGCTCCAAAGTCCTTTCCGTTCTGGAGATATCGCGTTTTTGCATATTAATTAGTTCTATGGAGTTCAATTGCACAACAGAAAAAACAGGCTTTAGAATAGCTAGTTCTAATACAATGCAATGGAACAATGCACTCCAAAAAGGTTATTTGTTCACTTTATTCACTGAAATCAACATTGTTGTGCACCAAACCTGAAACTTTAGATGTTTAAGATGTCATTAAAGACAAAAAACAAAAAATGAATTTTGACGAAAATGTTTACCCTCTCAACGTTGAAAGGGCCATTACACATAAATGCATAGCGCGACTTATATCACCTTTTTCTGGAGCGGGTCACATATAGTGGTGTGCATTAGCGAGCTGCAGTGTTTGATTGATGAATGATTTTCATAGAATTGTTCACCTCCAATATGGAAGCATTTTCAGTCCTCTTTCATTTGAGGTCAAATACATTCTTCTGGTACTTCAATCAACAGTGGTATTGACAAATGTACCATTTTGAGGCATGTCCGCTTTATCGTGGAATTGGCCATTAAGATGTTTTAGCCCATTTTGTTTTTAAATGGTTTATATCAGGCCCCAAAAAAATAGTTTTTTAATGGCGCCAACCCTAATTTTGTTCGGGAAAAAAGTATAAAAAAACAAAAAAAAAAAAACATTAATCAGGAGTAAGATTTGTCCGGATTTGTCCGGATTTGTCCGGATTTTTCCTGATTTTAGGATTTTTGGTGAGACGTCTTCCAGATTTCCGGAATATTTGTTGGTCCTTAAATTGTTATCATCATTCCAAAATGACCTTTGCAACCTGAAACAGTCTTCTTTAATAATTCTAATGACTCTTTTGTGCTATTTTGAACCGTAGTTTTTCTTGTGCATTTTTCAGCAATGCTATACAAATTGAATCTTTCGTGGACTTTTCATTTTCTTCAAATCTCACCCCTGATAAATGCTGTAAATACTACCTTTAAACCTTGACTACATGTAGACACCAACATACATGCTCAGCACACATACACAATGCCAACCAAAAATGTTTACTACCTACCTATCTACCCTAACAAATGCCATGTTATCAGAAGCAGAACTATTTTTGTTGTTGTAACCAAGTCATTTTTTCTCAAGTCAAGTCAAGTCGCAAGTCAAATTTTCTCAAGTCAAGTCAAGTCCCAATTCAATTTTTTCCAAGTCAAGTCAAGTCCCAAGTCAATTTTGTTCAAGTCAAGTACCAAGTCTCGAGTCAATTGTAAATGACAATGCATAGGCTAGCACGCATGCACTGTACAAAATCAACCTGGTGTGCCATTTCGACAATTCTCCATGCAGCTCGGCCAGCGCTGCGGGCCCTGCATACATACTGGACAACCCAGCTTGCTATATATGCGCTATAGGCTTGTTTTTTAACTGATACCTGTATGTTTGTGTTTATTTTAACAGAAGTGTTAATGTCAACAAGTCAAATTTATTCAAGTCAAGTCGAGTCACAAGTCATTTTTTTTTTCAAGTCAAGTCAAGTCAAGTCTCAAGTCAAAAAAATTGCGACTCGAGTCCGATTCAAGTCAAGTCAGAAAGTCAAACCACCCTATATTTAAATGTGCCCGATGGTATGTGCACACATCACGTTTTGCATAATCTTGGTTAACCCTAACTCCCTAGGATGTGTGAAAAATCATATTAAAATTGGAGGATTTAGGACTGTTAGGGTTTTAAGGAGTGACACCAAAGGTCACATAATTCAAGGGCAATCTGAACTGCGACATCAACTCCTCAACCAAATTTATGCACACATGCCTGTGCATACTGCCAGGCACGTTTCAGTATAGATGGTATCATGTCAGAGGGCACATCGTCTAAGATTGTGAGCTCCAGATGTCATCTCCCTGTGATTCTAGAGCTGTGTGGCATTTTATGTTCCAATCTTGCCCGCTGAATTTGCTTCAGAATGCAAACACGTACGATAACCCTTTTGCAACCCGTGGAATATTTGTGTAAAATCATCCCCATCACTGATATATATAACATTGTGTTGCATACCGGACTCAGTTGGGCCACTGTTATCCGGATTAGTTGCAAAAGGTCAAAGATATTTCAGGTATTTTTAAAGTCTAAAATAGAAAGGAAGGGCAAGCTATTTCCTAAAAGTTGCTTTTGAAGAGCAAGACAGAGTGTACGATTAGGATATTTTTTTTCTTGGATTTTTGCCTGTCGGTGTGTTATTTCTGGCCAATAGGAGAAACTGATTCTAGTCCTGAGAATTGTTTGGGGGGAATAAATCTCGAATATTTAGGATTTGGTAAGCATGGTTGGATTTTGTACAGTGTGACCAGGCTGTGGGATATTTATGACATAAATACAAGGTTTTTTTATGGGTATCGCCCAACACAAGGCCAAAAGGCCACTCAAGTTGTGGGCTACAAAAGACAAGAAAAGACGGAACTCACAGGGATAGAAGGTATCTATTCACATTTTGTTTCAATTGTGAAAGATTATAGGTGGAAGAGATCGCAGACTCAAATCACTTGTGGACTTGTAGACTCAAATCAACCCCCTTGCTATAAAATAACTTGCTTAGGGAGAAATGACGACTTAATGCCGTATCTATTTTTTCTAGAAGGAAATGTTCTAGTTTCAGAACTGAAAATGGTTGGAAATGCGCCTTCTAACCCTAACTGCCTACATCATTTTTCCTACATGTAACCTGAATCCTCAAATATCATCAGATTCCAAAATCCTCCAATGTTTGTTACTGGGGACCACTGCCCGAATCCTGCAAAATCCTCCAGTGGGTTTTGGATAAACACCCCAGTAACCTCAATCCTCCAAAATCATCCAGCACCAGATTGGGTCTGGTGACCTGAATCTTCCATTTTCCTCCAGAGGCAAAATCCTCTAATGGCCTCTAAATAATCAGTCCTGCAAAATCCTCCGATGCTTCAACTTCCAAAGTCCCTCAATCCTCCAAATTGAGAAGGTTAGCGTTAATATAGGTCAATTGTTTTTTTGTTTTTTTTCAGAATGGGTAGTACAGTTTGTAAACTACATGTAGTCTATGGAATGTGTCCCCAAGGTGCCATTCTCAGGAATTATTAGATGGATGTATGTATACAAAACGAGATGAAGTGGATATTTATAAGCATGTTCCTTTAAAGTATATTTTTGTAGCGTTCGGGCTTCTTATCGCTGGCCTGCTTCCAGTGCGGTCAACGACTCCGATAACCCTTTTTAAAGTATTGGAATTTCCTAATCTCCAATCCACCGCTCCTACGCATCGCCCTTTGCCACCGTCTCAAACGAGCTGTGACCCGTGGAAAATTAACTTTGGCAAAAAAAAGAAAGAAAAATATTTATCTGCAAATTTCTTGCCTGCCAGGATGCCGAATCTCTCTCTTCTCCCATACGTCAGTAGACCCCCAGCTTTCTCAATTACCGATCGTCGGCGCTCTCGCTGGGCAGACCACGGCATTCTCGGCTGTGATAAGAATTAGAGGCCCCCACTGTTTTTTTCTTTTAGAAGGGAGGGAAGAATTTGGTTCAAGAAACATGATGAACTTATTAGTCCGAGGGATTTGTTTATGATTGCAGGATTGAGTCTTTGATGCTGGGGTTGACCGTGTGGTGTTTGAGGTTTGCTATGGCATTGGACGCGTGCAACTTTGTTGTAAAGCACGACCGCGATCCATTGCCATTTTGTTTTTATCTACCAGGGATTCTGGATCCTCTGGGTGTGCAACTACATGTACCTCTGGGTGTGCAACGTCGTCGACTTGGCAAACAGCCATAGGAATTATTTACATCTGTGACATTGAACCATTGATTTGTTATGGCTGTTTAAATCTAGACGCTCATCTGCAACCTGGTCTTGGAAAAGTCTTGAGCCAGATTTGACTGTAAGCTGAATTTGGATGTTGATGATTTTTGTTTTGGTTCGACCTTATTTCTCATAATCGGTGATTGCTCAATTTCTTCTCCATAATGTGAGTGGTCTGTGATATATTCTTTTGAGTCATTGCATCGTGGAGTCATGCAGTACCTAAATTTGTAGCCAGCTGGATTCGAACCCAAAACCCTCAGACTGGACTCTGCGTCCGGATGCGCATTCACAGTGTCTACCCTTTACCGCCTTATCCATCATGAATGAGTCATGACGCGAGGGGAGATCTACACAGTAGGATTTAATTAAGATGTATGTGATGCGGCTGCTTTTGAGCGCATCATTGAAATCTACATCCAGGGTTGCACCCGGACAGCCAAAGTTCAAACCTTATAACTACCCACAGCAGTACACAGGGATAGCATAGCCTGGAGTGGATGTAAGTTTCTGCAACTGACTTTTTGATACCCTGAAATGTGCAATCTGTTTGGAGGATTTACTGCTTGGATGACACCGGACAAGACTACATACCAACGGGGCAGATCATCTGAACCCGGGGTCATGAAGCTAGACTTCCCTATTGATTATATCTGCATGGGGGGGCACTTTGTAAATCTTGCGTGTTCTCTTGGGCAGTGGCACCACACTCTTGCAGTGAATTCATTCATTCATTCATTAAGGAAGCGTTTGGATTTTTCTGTGGGCCGAAACGGCGGAATCACTTTACAGGCACGTCGTTTGGAATTCAAAAGATTTTCTTATAGCATCTCATCAGGACATCAGTGCTATACGTCCGCTGTTGGTCCTGTGAGTTCTGTATTTGGAACTGCGATTAACAGAATCTGCCTATCGATAGAGACTGGATTATGATTTGTGATGGTTGTTGGACCAACGGGAGACATTCGAGAGAGATACTCCAATGCGGTTTCGTGTGACTAGTTTTACTGTTGTGTTTCAGGAAATAAAAACACTTGAGCTGCTTGCCTATACTTTGTGCATTGCATATGTTCATCAGAAAGCTTTATTCATTCCTGCAGTCGATAAAGGAATCATCACAACGAAAATGCACTCGGGTTGTCGTGACTGTGTTCAAATGCTCTCATCTACCAGTGGTCTGAATGCAGAAACTGCATATCAAGTTAACTGGGTACCTAATGAAAGTGGACAAAACTAATTATGTTGGGAAAAATATTTGATGAACCTACATGTATCATTTGATTGGATCTTAACCTCTTGACTACGGAAGAAAAGCCCACCTGGGCAGTTGTCGTCTATACGCACATTCTTGGACGTACTCAATATATTGTTTGCCTATCATTTGCCTATCGTTTGCCTATCGTTTGCCTATTGTTTGCCTATTGTTTGCTTTGCGCTTGGCTCCACAAGTCCATCACCAGAAGGGGTTAAGGATCGCAGAAGAAAAAAACTAAAACTTTTTTTTTAATCGCCTGTGATATAATGTGAGGCAGCAAGCCGACTGAGGCACCTTGATAAAAGTGTTTAATAAGACACTAAGCCTATAAGATGCTGCTTATAGCCTAACAAAGAACAAGAGAAGATTTGGACAGTAATCAGAATGCATGTCGGCTTTAGAACATACTTTGAAGATGGTGAATGTAGCGCACATTGTCTCAACGTCCAGAGAATACGTGTGAGAGGATACGTGTGAGAAATTCCTGTATTCATTAATGACAGCATTGCAGAGGCATTTGTCTTAATCATCACCTGGGTGGCCGCAATTTCACTCTGACTGACAGAACTCCGAGTCGATATCCGGCAAACTATTTCCTTTGGAGTTTTGCCGATTTTCATAACTGACTGTAACCGCAGATGTTTCTTCAGGGCTCATGTGTCACCTCTGCTTGCCGAAAGAAATGATTCAGCTCATTCAATTTTCGTGCTCAGCTAATGTCGTACAGCACTGGGTATAAAGTTTGAAATTTGTATTGCTGCTGAACTTGTCTGTTCGCACTTGCAAGCGTTGATAGAGATGATGGGATAATTCCCTTAACACGGGCATACCAATTACAGTCATCATTGAAACCGTGTATGTAGGAAATTTACACCAAAGCACTTTAGTTGAAATGGCCGAGATACGTGTCTGAATGTTAGAAGCTGTACTTCGTGTAATAATACACACTTGGGTGATATTGTTTGCCTCGAGTTTTTGTTCTGCAGCAATTCCTGTTTTAACTCACTTGCCCGTTGACAAAATACGGGATACGGTTGCTGTTGCAGTATAACAGATCAACAACATTCCTCCAGAGTTCAGTTGTGCTTGACATGATATCATACCTCAACTGGTAGGAGTGCTTTCCTCGCAGTTGACAAAAAAAAAGACAAGGCTCTCATTTTGTGGCATCCGTACTTCAGCCCCAATAATTCCTTGCCCAGAGACGTTGATTCAACCATAACAACATAATTTCTCCCGCGCAAGGCAATGTAGTTCTGTCACCAGCAACCAGCTGTTCATTGGTTCAGTTGTCCCTCGATGTCGAGGCTTAAGTTTCCAGCCTGTCGGACAAAACACATGGAACTTCTCAGGTATTAAAAAGAGGAGTGAAGAGCTATCAAGATGATTTTCATGCGAGAGTCACCATTCAGTAGCAAGACCAAACGCGGGCTCTTCTGCAACAACCCCAGCTTTGTGATGGCCCAGTATGCACCCAAGTACTCCAGCACCGACGACCTTCGACCTCCCAAATCGCCAAGAGGGCGGACGGACCGCCGTTACCGGACGGACCCCGATGTGCGTGCCCTTGAAGCCCTGCTCAAGAGCCTAGACATTGGGAAGTGTGCTGATCAGAAGAAAGTGGGCTCGCCGGTGCCCATTTCACAGGCGACCGCTTCGGCACCGCCCGCAAAGCCACAGCGGTCATCATGGACAGCAGGATGTGCAGGGAATTCTGGGATTGGTGAGATGCCACATAATGCAGTAAATGGTTTGCAAGCTACAAAAACAACCGATTCATACAAAATACCATGGAAGGTGCAGCCGGTGAAAGCTACCCACCTACAGCCTGTGACAGACACCCACAAAATTGCAGTGACGAGAACTAACCTACCAGGGGTTCATGCTAAGCGGGAAGCTGTTGAATCACCCCAGGGTCATCAAGTAATAGTAGCCCACGGGTTACCAGTGACTCAGTGGCAGCACATGGAAGTACCCCAGAGGAACCATGTGACGAATACCCAGGAGCAACACATGGCACCGCACACGAACTATGTGACAGCATCTCGGGGACAACACGGGTCAGCACCCCAAGGGGAACACATGACAATACCTCAAGAACAGCATACCAACATACCTCATAGGCAACATGTGCAAATACATCAGTGGCACCAGGCAACAGACCCCCAGGGGGAACCTGTGACAATAACCCAGGGGCACCAGGCAACAGACCCCCTGGGGCAACATATGAGAACAACCCAGGGGCAACATGTGACAAAGTCTCAAAGGCAAACAGAACCTTTTGGGAAATACGGGACTTCCCCTGTTGGAAATCCCGTGGGAGCATCAGGAACACACTCCCTGATACACACCGCAGCCCCCCTGGGTCGTGAGACAATAACCCCGGCAAACCCGGTGGTATTCTCCCAGGGCCACCCAGTAACGCAGGACCAGCCGGGAGACTCGGACGCAAAATGTCAAAGTAAATATTTCATTTTTATTTGATTACCTTGGGGGAAAAAATACTTCGGGCAATATACCAAGTACTTTTAATATGAAAGAGACGTGGAGCAGATTTTACTGAAAATATAGCTTCGCCTTCATGGTGGTCTTAAAGGTAGTATACAACATTTGCTTTTGCTGTAAAAAAAGTGTAATGTTCAGAAATAAATGGAATTTATGGTTAGGGTTTGCCTGAGACAACTTTTATCATCGTGTTTACGTGCATGAACATACGGACCAGATCATGCAGTTGAATCACATACATGTATGTGTATGATATATCGCCACCGTTTTCACGAAGAGACGGGCATGTGGATTTTTAAGAGAAAACACATTTCAAGATAATCGCACTTGACGTTCTTCTCATTTTAAAACTGCAAAAAGTAAATCATTGAGATAATTTTATGCAGGGAAAATGCAATCGTGTTTTTTTTTGGAGAGCTACTTTTTTCTATTACCTCGGTAACTATCATAAACACAGCGGTTAATTTGCCAAATTAATTAGTTAAAGATGGCCGTCCCTTCGTGAAAACGAAAATCCCAGTTGACCTACTTTTTTGGCCTTCTGCCCCGTGTGTTTTCCCCATAGAGAAGGGGTGCGCGTGTTAACAAAGCTGCGCGCGTGTTAACAAAGCTGCGCGCGTGTTAACAAAGCTGCGCGCGTGTTAACAAAGCTGCGCGCGTGTTAACAAAGCTGCGCGCGTGTTAACAAAGCTGCGCGCGTGTTAACAAAGCTGCGCGCGCCCATGTATCAAAGTTGCCCATCCCTTCGTGAAACCTAAAATCTCAGTTGACCTACTTTTACAAATCTCCCTGCCATAAACATACATGTACATTTTTTTATGTTTTGTGCACATTCAAGGGGCAGGCATGTGCGCGTCTCTTCGTGAAAACGCGTAAATATTATTTTGTGACATGTCGGCCCCTTGCATTGTTGGTCTAATTAAGAAATGAATTAACTTTTTCTCATGAAAGCAAGTCAAAAAGTGAAGGAAAGAAAATCGAAATCGGAAAAAAAAGGTGTCATTTTTGACATGCCCGTCCCTTCGTTAGAACGGTGATGATATGATGCACTTTCCTTCGAGTATTTCCTTTCAACAAACAAGGCACGCATGCACCCCCAACTGAACTTTGCCCAAGATTTAGAATGTCACCCGATATTCAGCAGACACTTTTTTCTTTCTTGAAGTCACTCAATACAAGGCTAAAAGCCACTCTAGGTATTAGGGTTACAATCAGAGGTGGTAGGGTTGGTGACATTTTGAACTGCCAACCCTAGCACTCTTACAGTTTCCCTGGCCCCAGATCTACATGGGGGATAATTCTTCAACAGATTCCAGAGAAATTATCCCAATTTTCAGACCTAGGGTAACTTCCACCGTCAGTGAGGAACTCACCTTCCCCTGATGATTGGTAAATGCTTATGAATGGTGATGGGTCAATTGAAGTACATTATTACTAACATAGGAGGGTCGGCTGAAAAGTTCGTAGGTTGACTCTGAAGGAGTAATGCCAGATCAATGAAACTTAGCATGCATATATTTCAACCCTTTTGATAACTAATTGCATGCTGTTGGAATCTCCCGTGAGAGAGTTGAGAACATTCTGAGTACAGAACTAATTGGAATGTCAAAGGTTTCTGCTCGGTGGATGCCGCGTCTTCTGACCCCTGATTAAAAGCGCACCAGGCTGGTCATGTCAAGGGATAACTTGGAGCGTTTTGGAGCAGCTAATTTCATCGAATGTTTCCTAACCCAGGATGAGTGCTGGGTCCATCACTTTGAGCCAGAGACAAAGAGGCAATCCATGCTGTGGAAACACACGTCCCTGCCCCCTCCAAAGAAGGTCAAGGTCGTTTTGATGCCAAATTTTGTCAATTTTTAAAAAGTCATCTACGAACCACCAAATACGGCCTTACCTGGAAACAAACAATGCAGTGAGTTTAATCAAAAGGGTTGAAATAAATGCATGCTCAGTTTAATTGATCTGGCATTACTCCTTCAGAGTCAACCTACAAACTTTACAGCCGACCCTCGTAATCCTTGCCTGAATGAAGCCGCAGTGGCATTTCAAGTCGGTTATTTCCCGTAAGCAGTTGAGGGGACATGAACTAGTTCATATCAAAAATACTGATAAACTCTGCTTTCAGATCCTATCAGTTAACATGGAACTGCAAGTTATTTGAAAGACCACTTAGCCTGTAAACCTACTTTCTGACAGTAAGCCTTAGCCACTGATAACTCCTGATGGCTGATATTGGGAGGGCTTAAAGGCAAACAATGCCTTGAAAATCCCCCCCCCCCCCATTTATTCTCTTTGGTTAGTTACCTAACCTATTTCCATTTTTTTTTTTTTTTTGCTAAGCATAAAAATTCTTTTCTGATAAAAACCGAGATTACCAACTAAATTTCCATGTGTTGTGTATTGCTTGTGACTGGTATTATGCTGTTTGCTTACAATGAAAATCACATGTAGTTGTGGCTGTTAACCTATTTGTAATAAGCAAGACTTTTTGGTGCTAAGCTAATTTTTGTGCTTAGCATTTCCGTGAAATTGGCCCCTCATGATCCTGACTTGTGGGTGTGGTCAAAGAATTTTGCTTTTGTTCTCAGTGTGCAAGATAATCTACGAGTTAGCTTTTCATTTATTATTATTATTAATTTTGTTTATTATTATTATTTTTTTTTAAATTAATAAATTTATTTATTTATTTATTTATTTATTTATTTATTATTGTTATTATTTTTTTTTTTATTTATTTATTTATTCATTTTTTTTTTTTTTTTTTAAACAAAGGATTCCTAAAAAATGCACACAGCACCGTACCTCAAAAGCCGGCAGTAACCAGTGGAAAAGATGACGAAGAATGTTCAGGTTTAAAATTGGCAGGAAAATCGGGAATAATTGTCGGGGGGAATCACAGAAAATCAGGCATGGATTTGAACCCCACTCCCACACATCGGCCCCGGGCGGGATTCGAACCTGGGTCACGGAGGTGAAAGCCAGTGAAAGGAGCACTGTGTTAGCGTTCAAAGTTTCGACTTTATCCGATAGTTTAGTTACCTTTTTGATTTTCGGGCTCAAATTAGGAAGATCAAAGACTAAATTGGGAGGTGAGTTGGTCTCCTCAAAGGTGGAAGTTCTGAAATTTGGGATTCTGTGATAAGTATCTATTGAAGATTTTAATAATCTCTATTTAGATCTGGACCCCGGAAAACCGTTAGGGTAGTCGGGCTGGTAACCTAAAATGTGGCCAACCCCACCACCTCTGTTGTAACCCTTTTACCTAGAGTGGCTTTTAGCCTTGTATTAAGGGCCGGTCACACTGGCCACGATAACGATGACGAAAACGAAAATGATGGGAATAAACGCGCTCTATTGGTAAGTGGAACTCGCATGTATTGCACGCGCGACAATTCCACCAATCAATGGCGTTCATTCTTACCGTTTTCGTTTTCGTCCTCGTTTATCGTGGCCCTTTAGGCGACTTCCGTATTGGGTAACTTCATTAAATAATACTGTAAAGGGTTCTAACGGTCATGGGAAATCCTGGAATTTAAACCTTTTATGGAAAGTCATGGAATTTAATTTTAGGACTTGTGTAGGAACCCTGATGTAGGCACATTGTAGATATGCAAGGCGATGAAATGCCACAGAGCTTGAATCAGCCTGGCTACTATTACCAGCAGCTGGTGACTAGATCACAGGGCGTCTTTAGAAATGTCAAAGTGAGATAGCCTGGGTATATTACCAGGTTACTGTCTGACTTGATAATGGGTTCAGTATTAAAGGTAGTGTACATACACGATTGGTAATCCTCCAAATTTCTTTTTACTGAATTATTACAAAATACCTTACTAGACTGTAAGTTAATAGTAGTCTCAATCATCCTGTGAAATGATGGCACCTGATGTGCTGTCGTTTTTAAGAAAAGTTGAAATGTTAAAAATGCTGCCCTCTATTGACCAAATGTAGTTAGTCCGCACTGTGTCTAAAATGGGTTAACAATACGAAAACGGGCGCAAGGTTGCAATTATAGTACAAAACGTGTGTGTGTCACGTAGTGTACCGAAGCGACGGGTTGTAACCAGTCGGCTCGCCAGTTAAGTGACCAATTAAAAATGATCCCATTTACAAAAATTGGGATTATTTTACAAGAGGGCGCTATAATAGATCCAGTTAACTGCCGCCCGACTGTTGAAAACGAATGCCTTTTTCTCTCGGTTTTTTTTCGCCATCCAAAAACGCAAAACTTTGAACACATCAGTGAAACGATATTTCCTATAAAATACTAAGCCCCAAATCCGCCTATTTCTGAAAATTGCATCAATGTACCAATCATGTACACTAACTTTTATAAGGCCAATGTTGGGTTCAGTTGGGTGAGTCAACACATCTGCAGTATCCTCGTGTGACCATTATTCGCGCACTTAAGACTTTGACCGAAATTTTAACAGTATGAACTAAGCTTGACATGGTTTTGGTATTTACAATTGTTAGTATGACTAATATCTTACCTGGAATTTTTTTTTTAGGAATATTGAAAGTAACTGAAGCAACAGAACCGCCACGCTACGCAAACGAGTCGGATTGGTTCTTCCAAAAGTTACGTGACCAAAATTCGCGCATGCGGGGTAAAGGTTGAATAAAATTAAAAGGAGTCTCCGAACTCCAATAAGATGAAAAAAAATAATGGTTTTAGTCCTGTACATTGCATGTGATTTTGGACACGACAAACGTATTAAGTTTGGTCATATGCATATTAAGTAGGCCTAATTTTAAGACATGTATGCTGACAAACAACAACTCAATGATGATATCGGTAATCTACGCAAAACTATCGTAAACAATTATAAGGCGCACGTCTTTTCTCAGGCTCCATATGTTTGATAACGCCTTCTGTTGTTTAGCGTAAGTAAACTGAAACGTCATTTACGAGTCGGAGCTGGTCGTCGTGCAACACTGACCGGGAGCTCGCAGTGAATTTGTATTAGTCTTTTGGGAAATTTAAACAAGCGGTGTTTTGTATTTAGTCTATATGGTAAGATTTTACTCTCTTTTTACATTTTGTCAAAATACTTACGGGAAAAGCTTTTACTTTCCACATAACTGCACACAGAAGAAAGATGATGTGACGAACGATCATGACAGCAAATTTGATGTTAGTGCGTGCTACGTGCAAAAAGTTAAGCGCCGAGAAAGTTGGTCGCGCGAATATTGGGCAGCGCGAATTTGGGACCCAGCACGATATATTAAAGGAACCATAATGTGACTTTAAAGGTAATATACAGCATTTGCAAACATCAGAAAACCAAACTACTGAATTATTATGAAATACCTTACTTGATTGTAAGTAAATAATAGTCTCAAGCATCCTGTGAAATCATGGCACTTAATTGGTGAGAGCTATTTTTATCAAGTCTCCTCTAGTGCAGCGTAGCCCGCTGGGGCCATTTGTCTAAAAGTCGTCGCTGCGGGCAGCAAACAAATCTGACGTCATAAGACGAACTCCCCTTTTGTGTCTAGCACTGGACACAAAAGGGGAGTCTTATGACGTCGGGTTTATTTGCTGCCCGCAGCGACGACTTTTACAGTATTTGCTAGCATGCTATAAAATAATAACCCCCAAATCAATTTCTTTGACAATTACAGCAAAAGCAAATGATGTTTACTACCTTTAAAGAGAGTGAAGCTCTTGTAATTTATAATTCTTAAAGGCAGTGTACATGATTGGTCATTGTTGCAATTTTCAAAAATGGGCGGATTTGGGGGTTAGTATTTTATAGGAAATATTGTTCCATTGACCTCTTCAAAGTTTTGCGTTGTTGGATGGCCCAAAAAACGAGAGAAAAATGGCGCTCGTTTTCAACCGTCGGGCGGATGTTACCCTTTAGTCAAGGCGCGGGTGGCTACTTGGACACGTGACGCGCCCTGAATGCCAGCATGTCCGGGGCGTGCCACTCGTCCAGGTAGCCACGAGCCTTGACTAAAGGCTACAGGGCAGTTTTCCAACGATTTCCAGCTGGAAATCGTTGGAAGACGATATAGATTTCCACAGCACACCTGGTGCCATAATTTCACAGGATGATTGAGACTACTATTAACTTAGTCTAGTAAGGTATTTCGTAATAATTCATTTTAAAAAAATTGGAGAATTACCAATCGTGTACACTACCTTTAAGAATGAGATGTTGTTAGTTTTACCTAAAATCATGAGTGACATATTTTTGACGATGGCATCAAATATTCCAAGAATTTGTCCAGCCAAGGTGCTCTAATTTATGAAAACAACCAACTAATTATTATTTTGAGTACAACATGGGGGTGTTCCATAATCCCATAGCATATTCACTCGATGGCACAAAGCACTGCCCTCTGTTGACCAGTGTATAAATTGATATCCAGCTGTCTGAGCATATTTTTGCTTTTTACCGTCAAACAAACCACAAGGGAAACTGACGAGGTAATTTTGAATGAAGTGGACAAAGAAAACTGGTTTTCTGCAACCTCCGGAATACCGTACCGGCGCTCTACCAACTGAGCTATCTTGGTCATGTTGGCGGTCTCCCAAATTGTCACTGTCTTTGTTCATATTTTGCTTTTGTAAGAAGATAAAAGACTGTTTGCCATGTATGTGTACAGAAGGATAATTTAATGAAAGATATTGTGACGATTGTGTAGTGTAGGCCCCTGTTCCCAATAAGGGAACAAAAATCCACTTTTAAGTTATTGGAATTGCCAAACTAGTTAGCGACATTACAAACCAACAGGTATGCCGTAGATAAAGGGCAGGGAAATTATGGGGTAAAGCGACGATGAGGACGACAAAACGCAACGCGAAAATAAAGATGGCGATCACTGCGACGCACAGTAAAAACGCAAAACCGTGCTGATTCGCATGGCAACTGCCGTAAAGCATGTAAGAAAATTGCATTTTCTACCGCAATAAACTGTTCAAATTTATTTTTTAATATGTCAGTAGAACTAAGAGAATCTGGTTTAGGTTGCAAAGGTCATTTTGGAATGAGAAAAAATACCCTTGACTCTAATTTGATCAAAACTAAAGAGGTGCCCTACACTACACAATCGCCGATATTGTACCATCACAGTTCTTGTAGATGGCTTTACTCAAATTATCTTGAATTTTATCCTTAACCCTGGTAAATCCAACAATTTTCATATGATTTTGCAAGCACCCTATGGGGTTTAGGTTATAGATGAACTCCTCAACTATTAGATGTAATAGTTAATTCTATAATAGTTAATTCCATCATAATTACATAGATAACAAAGATATACATGTATGTGTAGATATCGCAACGCCTTAACTATAGGAAGATATCCGTAAAATCAATACTGAGACATTAATTCCATAAACTTGTACCTAATTCATCACGAGTGCTCAGCACCATAAATAGTTTGAATATTTTTTACAAGAAATGTATCTAATGCCTGCCATTTTCCATGTAAGAAGTCTGCATCAAAACATATGTTTGCCATCAGTTTTATACTCCATCGTAATTACCCTGTAATCAAAATGGGAAAATGTTGAATCTGCCATCTGATGATGATTCCCCAGGAATAAAATACTTAGCAAATATTTGGTCAATATCAATTGATATTTTATTGATAACCAAGCATTCACTCAGCAGTCCTAGGAGTAAATGAACCTTATGCTTACATGACTTAGGTTGGTAATGTGTGTCTGCATAGATCGTCACCATATAAGTATGGTGACCATCACCGGTATCCCTGCCATCCCAACACAAGGTCAATCATTTGAAATGTCTGGGGCGCAATTTCGTGGAGCAGTTTAAGCATACAGATTTGCTTAGCACGGGAAAAACAGATTACCAGCTCAAATTGCACATGATGTACATTGCTAGAGACTGGTTCCCATCTTACTTTTTGTTTAGCATGAAATTTTGCTTAGTAATGTCTTTAGCTAAGTGGGCTCCTTGAAATTGAGCCTTGGTCAGTTAAAGTGCAAAGCCTTGCACTTAAAGGTAACATTTGCTAAAATAGAAAAAAACTACTGAATTATTTTGAAATACCTTACTTGACTGTAAGTAAATAATAGTCTCAAGCAGCCTGTGAAATCATGGCACCTGGTGTGCTGTCATTTTCAAGAAAAGTATAATTTTTGTATCAATTTCATGTGATGGTCTGCCAACCATCATTGGAAAAAAAAACTGCCTTGTTTAAATACTGGCCCGAATTTACCAACTTTAGTTGGTCTACATTTCGTTTGGCAATTGGTACACATCCATTAATGGGTGCAAGCCATTTCTAGTCTAGCTCCCTGCCTGATAATTCCCTGATGCTATAAATTGCTCCGTTTTGTCTGAAGTAGAGAACCAGACTATATACAAGAACAGATTTTGGTTGTATACTACCTTTAATGGTGGTTCAAGAACATGTTGATAATTTGTGTTTGATAATGTAAAATTGTTTAGTAGTAACTAATTGCATGAATTGCTGAGGTATAATTGTTGATCAGTCAGAAGCTGCGGCCTTTTAACTAGGTCACTTAGAATGCAGCGATATGATGCCACATGCCATAAAGTTTATCCTTGGGGCCAGTGTGTCTTACATATGCAGAGGGTTATATATGTGTTTCATCAAGTGCACGTTGATGTAATTCTGAAACAAATGAAAGCTGTTGAAAGGGTGTTCATGGTTAAATGCATCCGCTAAGATTTTACAAGTTGACTGTTAAAACGCATCCCACAGTAATGTGAAATCTGTGTGTGCATCAATAAAGAATGCTGCCTCATCATTTGTGTTGTTGACCTCATTATACTGGCCTTTACCTTTTCAAACTTGGTAGGCTGTTACTAAAGGTTAAAGGTCACTTGGCTGGCTTCATATAGTCAGATGGGAGAGTTGAGGGTCTTGGCACGGCCTGACCGGTTGTTTCAGCTAGGTTACTCCATCTACACTTCCTGCCGGGTTCCCCTAAATCTTCAGCTTCACCAGGTTTCTTTGACTCCATCCGAACTCTCAGACAGCAACACGATACTTTGGTCTCCAGCGAGCTCTAATTGTGACATCAGCTTGGACCATCTTGAGTTTCTCATGTTTCTCCAAGTTAAGCTTCTGGAATGTTACATGGCCACCGGAACGTCTGAACATGAATAACCGACTTGAGCTGGACTATGCTCTGCTCTAAGCCCCGCAATCTTGGTTGACTTTTTGGTGCAAACGGCTGACCGAGGACAAGTCTTTAGAGAGCTACATTTGTGAGGTACACAGGGAGACAGTCATTCTTCAGGTGCCTCAACATGCCCGATCCTGTGGAGAATGCTTGGCAAGGAGCGTGCGATTGACTATCCCTTCGAAAGCTACTTGCTGTTCTGCTTACAGTTTGACCAGCGACAGAGACGTGCATGTAATAACGTAGCAGATTGTTTAAGATTTATCAGGAGAACATGAAACGGGAGTCTCCGTCTTTGCCTGCGCTCCCATAGGATAAAATCATGTGTTATGCACAGGCAATGGTAGTGGATTTGGTGCAAATGAGCAATTTGGTTTACTGTGCTGGGTGCTTATCACCTGCTTTGGCTCCAAGATTGAGCCACGCACAGTGTTTTGGTGTTCACAGAAAATTATTACCAGGATGGTTACATTTACCTATTGAATACGGTCGATAGCCACAGCCACAGTTTGAAGAAAAAAAACACCTCGCCGATTGATGTCTATGGGCTCCGTGCACAACTACCCCCTCAGCGGAAAGAAAAGGCGAGTTGGGGGGTCAATATCGACGCCATCTTACCTGACTTCAATTTAAGTGTCTGGTTCCCGCTGTGATATTCTTATTGAAAAAGCAATTATCGAGAGTCGGCAAACAGACAAAGCAATCCCACTGGTATACGAGTATCAAAATGAACGAGGAGCGCAGTGCGTAATACCAGCGACGTACTCCCCACGGAAGTGCGGTTGCTATGTGGACAGCGCCCTCTTTTGGCGACGCACGGAGCCCATAGCAGGGTGAGATTTCTCCAGATTTTTCCTGATTTCAGGATTATTTGGTGAGAGGTCTCCCAGATTTCCAGAAGATTTTAATTTTTTTTGTATTTTTATTTTTTTGGGGCATTTTTTTTTCGGGGCATTTTTTTTTCTTGTGCATTTTTCAGCAACACCATACAAATGAAATGCCTCCGAATTTTTCGTGGATTTTTCGTTTTCCTCAAATCTCACCCCAGCTATGTTCTGCCTAAACAAATGAGAACCATAAACTCCTTAAGTACATTTATATCGGAGCTACGTAAAGCCATCTATCAGTGATATTTCTGTCATTTACGCTGATCTGCGGAGTTATAAACTTGGTTGCCAAAATACTTTGGAGCCGGATGGGAATTTCCCCTCGTTTTTCACCCTAAAAGGTTTTTTCGCGGGTTTTTCGCCCATCCAGTAAATCAGCAATAGGCTTCTGGAGAGTTGAAAAGTTAACCGAAAATAGATTTATTTGTGTAAACATTATTGTATTTGTTTAAATATTGTGTATGAATGTGTAAATATTCAGTTTTAACTAATAATATGCAGGGCCCCAATGGAAACCAGTTTTAAACTGTTTGGGCACACCCTGGGTAAAGAAATGTAATAAATAAATAAATAGATAAATAAATAAATAAATAAATAAATAAATAGGCACATTCCTGGGCATACTCAATCCATTCATGTTTCAGCTACAGTGTTCTTGAATGGGAGTGTAATGAATAGATGGAGCTTTTTCAAACAAAATTTCATTCACTCGAAAAGGGAATGTGATGAATAGGACCACTCTATTCAGTGTGATGCCTATTGTTAGCATTTACGCTTGACTGCACAGCCCCGTTCTCGGCATACCAGCACCCCATCAATAACAGCCGGAGCCAAGGGGTTGAAAACCTGTTGGCTTACGTTTCTTCCTTGTCCATCTCATTTCCATATTACATCCACATTGGATATAAAATATTGACCAATCAGGAAAAAGGACACCAATTTAATTTGGGTGTGGTTCATAATGCAACCAAGAGTATTGTAATCTGATGTTGGCTTGTGTGGCATAAAATGTAGTTTTCTGACAATGTACATGGGTCATTCCATTAATTTGGGGTCCAAAAGTGGGACAATTTTGTTGGTGTCCCTGTTACACCTGACCTGCGTAATTTCCATTTTTAAGCCCCAGTCCCACAGGGCCCCCGGTTCATGCCGGTTAATGCCGGTTCATGAACCGTGGTGAACCTGGGTGAACCGTGTGTCGAACCGTAGCAATGCCTGGATGGTCCGTGGTGGTCCGTGGTGGTCCGTGAATAACCGTGAGCTGCCCCGGCAGTTTTTGACATGTCAAAAACTGCCGGGGTGAACCGGGACGATCACCCGAACCGGGGTGAACCGTCGCTGTGCCAGGGTGCAACGGGGTGGGCCTTAGTGGGATCGTAGTGGCAACAGGGTCGTCCAGGTAGAACCGTGCCGAACCGGGAGTTATTTTTAACCCCATCAACGCCACGGATCTACACGGTGCAACTATGTATCACCCAGGACCCAACACGGTTCGCCACCGTAGTGGCGCCGGGACAAACTGTGGCGAACCGTAGCGATGCCGGGGAGAACCGTAGCGATGCCGGGGAGAACCGTGGTGAATCGTGGTGGTCCGGGGCAAACCGTAGCTAAACCGTACTGAAACCTTGTTCATCCGTAGTGCTGTCGGGGCGCTGTCGGGGTGGACAATGGTGATCCGTGTAAGAAACGTGGTGCAACCTGGACGACGGTCGTCGGTCGTGATTTTCTTCAAAATTTGACCAAGAGGTCCCGGTTCACCACGGTTCATGGTCCGGGGTGAACCGTGTAGGTCCGTGATGAACCGTACTGTATGGGACTGGAGCTTTACTTTGCTTTACATAATCACTGTTGGAGATAGAAGGCATTAAAGAATGTGTCCGGAATTGCAAAATCATATACATGTCACTATGTAACAGGGACACCAGAAATGTCACACTTTTGGACCCCAAATTTATGGATGACCCAAACGTATGAACAACTTGAAGGAAACTGCACAGCTACCCAAGTTTGTTTCCCCCTTGAAGATTGTGAAAGCCGGTTTTCTGTAAATTGCTGTGATGTTCATGCTTTAAAGGGTTTGTGTTTTGCTGATTGCAAATATATACTGTACAGTGCTTTGCACAGGTAATATCTAACCGAAATAAAATCCTATACTGCTGCCTTATAATCTTAATTAAACGACTTAAACTTTAATTTGTCTGATATGTTACATTTTTGTTTTGCTTTTGTTTAGGGGTGTGCAGAAATCAGGTACCCGATTGAATACAAGCACGGGTACTGGGTACCCGTTAAAGAATGCCATTCCTAAAAATTTAATCTCAAAAATTAATACCACCACTTTGCATCAATGCAGCAAGATGCAAGCGTGTAGAGTGAGCTCTATAGCCAGTAATGTAGTCAAGACCATCACAAGACCTTCAGTCTTAATTCAAGTCTCAAGCTATTCAAATGAACTGTAACAAAAGCAGTCCTTTGTCATGGTTTATGCCTGTTACTTGTGCCTGTAACAAGCTGGTCTTGTGCCTGGTCTTGTGCCTGGTCTTGTGCCTGGTCTTGTGCCTGGTCTTGTGCCTGGTCTTGTGCCTGGTCTTGTGCCTGGTCTTGTGCCTGGTCTTGTGCCTGGTCTTGTGCCTGGTCTTGTGCCTGGTCTTGTGCCTGGTCTTGTGCCTGGTCTCAACTACATCACTGTCTATAGCTTTATGGCATAAATTGCATTTTCGCAAGTGCAATGGGCATTAATCTGTTTTATTTTTCCATGTACCCTGTTTTTCATTGTGAAAATTCCCCACAAATAACATTCAAAAACTTCCTTTGTTCTTTGTCTGAGAAATGACTAAGTAATAAGTTAATTCGGTTACGGGTACTCGATTCCATAATCTGGAACCGGTTCCTGACAAGAGCGGTCGGGTACTCGCACACCTGGTTCGGATGCACAGCACTACTTTTTGTTTGTGAAACGAATCTTCCACAAAAGATGGAGATTTGCCTTTGAAAACAGTGTTAATGTAATCTTAATAATAGTTTTGAAAAACTACTCATGTTGTTCTTGTTCCCAGGGTCGAAACCCAGCAGGCACTCCTCAGGAAGTGATAAGATCTACAACTACCGGGACCCACCGCCAACATTAGACAAGACAAAAGCAGAGGTGAGAAAGGGCAATTCCACGGGAAAAAAGGGCAATTCCACGGGAAAAAGGGGCAATTCCACGGGAAAAAAGGGCAATTCCACGGGAAAAAAGGGCAATTCCACGGGAAAAAAAGGACAAAGTGAGAAAGTGGAAAATGACTCGTAATTTTCCACTGCAAGTGCTACAATGAAAAATATGAAAACAAATTGATATCAAATGAAAGAGGCCAACATGCTCTTTCATTTTAATGACCTTACATGTGTTAATCATAATTTTTTCTCAAAACCTCATTTTGGGGTACATTTTTTTTGGTTTTTTTTTTGGTAAAAATGCCTAAATGTAGATAATATTTTTGCACCCTTATTAGGGTTTATTTTTATGTTTTGGGGGTTTAGCTACTTAATGAAGGATACCTAAACAATGTATGTTTAGTGTTAAGGATTTTTGAATTTTCTAATGTATTTTAATATCACCTTATATTTAGGGTATTTTCGTCGGACAAACTGTAACGTAACTAACCGTAACGTAACTAACCATGATTTATTGGAAGTCCTTAAAAAACTGATAAATAATGGCTCCAATGTTTATGTGAAAACACTTGCCAGTAACCAATCAATGTTAGAGATATTACATTTTCTTTCAGTTGTATCGCACTCGAGGAAACTTTTTTATGTAAAGACATGAACTTTTCTTCCATGTCCTTTTTTTTGTAACGTAACTAACCAAGATTAAAGTTGCCTTTACAATGCACATAACATGTCTGCAGTGAATGTTTTTAATTATCATTGTGTGATACCTCTAGGTATAGATGTATTAATGGTACATAATGAAGAATTGATAGGCTTTCATCATAATATAGGAGCCCAAAGAACTGTACAGAGTCACTAAAAATGTAACGTAACTAACCGTGGAATTGCCCCAAAAGCCATTAACCCTAACCCCTTGGCAGTTAATACTAAGAAGTGTCCTCAACCTGTCAAAATCCACTAGGGGTGTGCATTTACGGGTACTAAAAGAACCAGGTACCCGATTGAAAAAAAGACGGGTACCCGTTAAAGAAACCCAACCCAAAACTTCCAATCCCGGAAGGTGTAATAATGTCTTTCTCTGAGATTCAAAAAGTCTGATTTCAGACAAAAGTCTTAAAAAAAACCTCATGCCTGTCCAGTAAACATGATTACTTCTCTGCCTTCACGTCTGCCGACACGTGCAAGCGCCGGCATATATAACAACAGAAGCTTAAACAGTTGTATTTATTGTTGAATGAGGCATGCTATTATGTCTTGTCGAGGCTCTTTATCCATACCCAGACTAAAAAACCACGCGACCGCTGAGTTCCTTGTCAACTTTCGAGAGCGTCATAAAGGTGAAATTTGTGCTGGTTTCACATGTAGTTGGGTTTCTATTTTGAAAATTCCCGACAAATAACATTCGAAAACTTTCCTTTTTCATTGTCTGGGAAGTTATGCAATAATGTCAAGTTGTACGGGTACTCGATTCCATAATCTGGAACCGGTTCCTGAAATAGACAGTCGGTAACTCGGGTACCCGGTTGCGATGCACACCCCTATTATAAACACAGTGCAGTATACCTATGGCACATTCTTTGGACTTAGACAAAATGGGACATCATAGCTCCATGTAAAGTAATGGTGCCAAGGCGCTACAGTCCTGAACCTATCAAAATTAGACACAACCTGCTGTTGGAGTTTATAAGGCTTTGGGTAGTTAGGGCTAAACTAGTGCTAAGTCATACACTCGGAATGAATGAAGTCTGCCTTGTTTATTTTCGTTCCTTTGACCTATACTTCTGAACAATACATCTCTCAAAATGTCCCTGGTGAATTTTGATGGACACTGGCCTTGAGAAAAAATGTCTACTGGATCACCTGTACTACTTTGTCTAGTGGATATTTATGTGACATTCATAAATACCTAAGACAGTTTCCCCGATCCTATTGGTCGAGAGCCCATCACGTGGGTGGTTTTAAACGGCCGATAAAACACCAACCAGTTTAAAATAATTTTTTCTGTGTCACATGAAATTTAGACTTCTTTGAAATGGTCCCTTTTATTGGTTAAACACTCACCCGACCAGTCATTCTCCTAAGTACGCAAGCGCAATACTGCCGATGCGTCCGTATTTAGAGTCCATAAATTCACACTACACCGGCACTGCTGCGTTCTGCGCCACATCACACCACATCGCGTACGCGCAACGTGCACGTCAATTTCCATATACGGAAATTTTTAGCACTATGCTCGCCTGAGGCACGTACCATTAAATAGCTAAAGGGGTGTTTTAGAAAAATATTTGAACAAAATGATTGGAAATTAAAATTTTTCTGAGGTTTTTGCGAAATTATACAAAAAGGTATTTTATGAATGGGAATAAGTATGTCCTGGACGGTTTTAAACAAGTACGCTTAAAACCGCCTTGGGGCCTGGATGCTGATATTGACCCTTGCCAGCATCCAGGCCATAGGCGGTTTTAAACGTACTTGTTTACAACCGGCCCAGCACATATTTATTCCCTTATTCAAGCCCTGGCTGTGTGATATCCTGATGCCAGGCGTAAAGAATCCACCGCCTTTTCAGCCTAAATCCTGCATTGAGACTAAATCCCTGCTGCAAACCGACCTTGTTTTTTTTTTTCTTCCTAGAAATTGATCGAGGAGGAGAGAAAAAAGAAGGAACGTCTCCAGGTTGAAGAGCAGAAGCAGAGGCGTCACTCGGACTACACGCCCATCAAGTCCCCCATCATCACCAACGAGCGGTTCAGAGATCCGGTCATCAGTGCCAAGGATGACGGTCGCAAGCAAGAGGTAAGGACTGCCCCGCAAGTCGGTGGATAGCTTTAAACCTCCAGGGTGAGATTTGTCAGGATTTTTCCTGATTTCAGGATTTTTGGGTCGCGATTTCGGACGAATCTCTTTTGCAATCTGGAATTCGTGAGGTGTTGTCTTAAAGGTGTTTTTACTTGTAAAAGTGGATCTATATCCAATAAAAATGGATATTTTATTTGGATTTTTTGTGGATTTTTTGTGGATTTGTCATTTTTGGCCAATCTCACCCCGTAACCACACAAATACGGACGACCGCCATAGCTGCAATTTGAAAAAGACCATCTGGCCGGTTGTCATCTATACGCGCATTCCCGTGCGTACTCAATCCGGGTCTATACATGTAGGTCTGAAAATTGGGATAATTTCTGTGGTATCTATTGAAGACTTATCCTCTATTTAGATCTGGACCCAGGAAAACCGTCAGAGTGGTAGGGCTGGTAACCTAAAATGTGGCCAACCCTACCACCTCTGTTGTAGTCCTTTAATACCTAGAGTGGTAGAGTTGTAGTCGAGTCCCTGCAAGTCCTTGCACAAGTCCTTTCGCTGAGTTTAGTCAGAAGTCCTTTCATAAAGCTGATCATAAACTGGATGAACAATGACAAAGGAATGCCTTTGTCAAAGCTCATTTGAATAGCTTGTGATTGGAATTATGGAGGGCTTGTGAGGGACTTGCAGGGACTTGTGGTCGACTCTAATACATCTCTGTAGAGTGGCTTTTAGTTTGTTTTGGGAGACTTCCATAAAAAAAAAGAAAAACAGATACTATCCCTATAACTCAGTAGAAGAGATGGGAAATAAGTACAACTAGTGAGAATGGGGATCACATACTTTAGAAAAAATAAATAAAAAATAAAAAATAGAATTGTTTGCAACATCTCCGAGCAAGCCGCCTGGCATCGAGAACTAAAGGTGAAAGAGCTGTCAAAGTTTTGCATGAGTGAGCAATGAAAAAACATGAGAGAAAGAAGGGGTGGAAACATTAAGTGTTGAAATGGTTTGCAGAGATGATTGCCAATGGGGATGGTATTTTGATGGAAGAATGAAAGAATGGCTGGACCAGTGTAGAAAGCAAGCAAAGTGAGATTGTTAAGATATCACACCAAATAGAAAGATCTCATTATTTTTTCATTCTTCACAGATCAAGGCATGTGCCATTGCTTTGTATCCCTTCAAGGCACAGACACACAAGTGAGTATAATGAATTTATATCAAACAAAATTTCTCAAACTTTTTTCATCATGATTTAAATTGCTGTTCTATATTTAGTGTTCTGAGGTTTTGATCAGTGATTTGTGTCGCAACGTCAAACAGGGGTGTAATCCCCCCCCCCCCACGAAAAAAGACACTGACAATTTGGGATAATGCCAAGATTGCTCAGGTGGTAGATCACCTGTACGGCATTCCGGAGGTTGCAGGTTCAAATCCCACTCCTGCCAGTTTTCTTTGGTTACTTTGAAAATGTTGTCTTAAGGTAGATGCAGGTTCTTTATCATGTCAAATTATCAGAGTTGTAGTCGAAGTCCCTGCAAGTCCAGTCAGAAGTCCTTTCATAAAGCCGGTCACAAGTAACTGCATGAACAATGACAAAGGAATGCCTTTGTCAGAACAATGTACATGTATTCGCATATAATTGTAGCGTGGCCCAGATTCCGGACACGCAATTTTTTTTCCGGCCCTGCAGCCAAGACCTACTGGCATCCCTGAAGATAGCTCAGTTGGTAGAGCACGGGTACGGTATTCTGGTTGCAGGTTCGAATCCCGCCCCGGCCAGTTTTCTTTGTTCACTTTGAAAATACATTTAAAATTACCTAGTCAGTTTCCCTTGTGGGTTGACGATATATCCATGGAGATTCTGTTCAACTTCAGCGACAATAATGTTTCATCGCCAAAATATGTGACCTGTTCCCACAAAATGGGGATAAAATAGCAACATTTGAAAATCAGGTACATGTTAAAAGCTTTAATTTGATACATTATCTCATTCGTCGCCCCCGATACAAGCTTTTTTAAATTATCAGAGTCTTGACCCCTTGTTTTGAGAAAAAAATGTAGCTCAAAGTTTGTGATCTGTGCACACTTCAACCAGAGTTCAAAAAGGAAATCCAGTCAGGGTGTTTGAGCGTGAATTTCGGCTCTCCGCCTGTTCCCACCAATATACTCTGACTGTACCCAGATGTAGAACGAAAAGCTATGCCAATAGCTTTTTTCCTCGTTCTTTATCTCTGTGGAACTCTTTTCCCGGTGCATGTTTTCCTTCATCTTGTGATCTCTCCCGTTTCAAGAGGAATGTTAATTCCTATCTCTTCCATCTTTGATTTCCTTTTCCTTGTAGCTCCATACCTTAGCCTTGTTTGGGGCGATCTTGCCAAAAAAATTAATAACAAAAAAAAATCATCCCCAAAAAATATTTTGTCAAGAGATTCAGTTTCAAATCTTTGGGATATGATAGAATAGTTTTTTGTCAAATATACAGTTGTTCAAATCCCAAAATTGACTTTTCAGTGAAAAAACAAAATTTGTTTCTGATTGTAACTCAGAAAGCCATAGTGCAACTTTATTCTCATTTTGTGCTGTCAGGTCACATATGGTTTTGTGTGTTACACTTGTGGCCTCATTCCGTTTTTGTCCAAGTTTAAGACATTTTGACTGGAATGCTGAAGGTAGTTGCTTTGTCGAAGACAAAATAGCGTACCCTTTGCCACTTTGATTCTTATGCACTTCTCCGTCTTTAATACAGAGAGTTGAGTTTTAACAAGGGTGACATCATCTATCTCCTGCGGAAGATCGACAAGAACTGGTTTGAGGGGGAACATCACGGCCATGCCGGGATCTTCCCATCCAGCTATGTGGAGGTAAGGAAGATTGACCAAACCCTGCAAAGCAGGAAATATAAGAGCTGCAAAACCAGTACAGATTTTCCATATTTCGTACGGAAATTCACACAAAAATACGGAAGTATGATTCTTTTTATTTATAAATATGGGTTTTTGTAAAATCCGACCATATTGATGCATATTATGCTGTTATACTGCACGTGTCTGGCTCATTGTTGCGATCCCAACCGAACGGATTCAACTTTAACTTTGAAAATAGAAACAATAACGAGCCGGTCCATCCAGCGTATGGGTTCATTATAAAACTCACCAGGCACACGGCGTGCACACAGTCGAGTTTTCCTATACTACTAAGGACAATGCTTTGTGTTTCCTATTGTTCCTTTACATACAAAAAAGAAAACTCCCATGGACTAAGCACGTATTTTTACGTCCGATGACTGATTTTAACAAAAGACCGACTCCCGAGGACAAGAAAGATTCCTTTGTATTTTCTTTCTCCTCTTGTCTTTGAACCTAATACAGTACATGTACACGCATACATGTAGCATGAGCTCAGAAAAAAATCTGAGTTTCGGGTAAAGTTAAAATTTCATGAAAAATACGGATTTCCTAAGCAAAATACGGATTTTTTTTCCTTTCTGAATACTGAAATGAATTTGAAAAGGTTGGCAGCTCTGAAATATTGCTTATCATATTTACGTGCTAAGCAATATTAGTCAGTTGAGAACACACATAACATGGTATTTTGGCTGGTGACCTGCTTTGGCTATTAAGCAAATCTTTCCTGGGCTTAGCATGATTTTATGCTGAGGACCTCTATGAGAATGACACCAAAGGCCTTTTCACACTAGAGTATCCATCCCCGGGGAACTCGCAATTTTTCACCCCGAGTTCAACCTCGTGTCAATCCTCACTTGCTTTTCTCAAACCCCACTTATCTCGCCCCGGGGTGAGTTCGCCCCAGGTATCGGCACAGTCGTTTCTCACTTGAATGCGGCAGTCATCAGGCCGAGCGCTTATCGAGTGGTGTGCATGTGTAGTTTACGCATTACTAGAAATCTCGGTGGAAGCACGCGAAGATTTTTCCCACAGTGCAACAGTAACAAACATGGCACCTGTCTGTGGAATAAATGTCACACGCGAAGCAATTATGTTTTTTTCTGTTTCATCTGTGAATATTCAGAAGCCGTAGACGTCGAGAAAACGATTCCCGTTATGTTTTGCTGATATGCAAATAAATCCTAATAACACACGCTTTTGGTGACCTTTGTGCCGTTGCTCGCCCCGGGGCGAACTCATCCCTTACCCCCATTTCTCACTACCATTCTCGCCCCGGGGATAAGATTTTCAACCCTGGTCCAGAGCAGGGTTGAACTGGCCCCTGGTAGTGAGCAATCTCGGGGGTGGCGCAGGGGTGAAAATTTCAAGTGTGAATCGGGGCTTTTTTTAACCCCTGCGTCGCCCCGGGGCCACCCCCGAGATTTGGTCTAGTGAGAAAAGGCCTCATGTGGTGTTGACTTTATTGATGGTACAGTATAAAGTCTTACTTCTTACTGTATAAGTCTTGCTTCTTAGCCGTATAATCTTGTTTGTCATCGTCGTTGTAGGTTGTCACATCCCTTGAAGATGCGAGGAAGGCTCAGCTTCACGGTCCAGGCCTGGAGGGGAAGGCCAGGGCCAAGTACAAGTTCTCTGGCGAGACTCCAATGGAACTTCCCTTCAGCAAGGTGAGTCGAGGAATATAGAAAACACTGGTGAACAGATTCCATATGAAGAGCTAGGATAATCTCTTATCATCATGCAGTACATTGCAATTCGGTCGATTCACAACTCGGTGCGCCACCAGCGGCAAGCCGTGGAGAGGCCAAATTAAACAGTGCATCATGGGAAAAAGTTGACATCGGTACTTCTTCTTACACCCCTTCTATCGACTCCTCTCTCTTCTTTCCCGCACAAGGTATTCCCCGATTAGTCAAAAATTGCTTTAACTCATCCACTCGCATTCGCGCGAAATCCATACTGCTGTACTGTCCACCATCTTGACAACGCGATGGACGTGATGTCAACCCCGGAAGTGGGAAATTGGCCTTTCCCGGCTTGCCGCTGGCGGCGCACCGAGTTGTGAATCGACCGAATTGAAAGTTAACAGTGAATGGGAAATGTTGTGAAAAGAAATTGCATTCGTATTTCACATTTCTTACTTAACTATCCCCCCCCCCCTCCCCCCCCTGCAAATTCAAGTGGGAAATTACTTTCACACTTTTGAGAAAAGGCGGACAAATGTTTTCCCGCTCAATAACACATAAATATGATGTGATAAAACTCTTGGAATGGTACAGCAGTGGCTTGCTAGTTAAACACCGTGTGGTAAATACGTTTTTTTTTTGTGAAGAAATATTGTTTTGAAAGAACTGGTGGTGAGAATGTGTTCTCAACGTTCTGGTTTAGTCTTGTTCGTCCTTTTAGGAAAATGCTTCTAAGAATGCCTTTCCCTGAGGTCGGACTGTCGAAAATATTAAGAACAAATTGTTCACCACCGGTATTTACAGAACTGTATTTATTCACAAAAGAAATGTATTCACTGCATAGTGTTGTTACTTGCAAACCTCACTGTTGTAACAATACAATTCCGTTTAGGCAGGTTTTTCCTGAAATTTGGCATTTAGCTGCGGATATTTTAGGTATGGATGTTTTTTCAACCGAAACATCCTGCTATATTGGCAAGGACAGACGGATTCACTTTGTTTGTTTTTTTCATGAGGAAATCAAGTTAAGCACACTCAGACTTTACATCTGCAATATGTAGATGATGATGGAACATGAGTAACATCTCTGAATGAGCCAGTTCGGTATCTCAAAGGTCAAAGGTTATTCGGGATAAAATTGCCGACGTAATGTCATGCCATGTTACGCGAACGGCCATTCTGATTGAATTTAACACGTGCGCGTTATGCGACCACTTTTTGCATTCACACGCACGCGTTAGGTCACGCGGGTCATTCGGGATAAAATGTCATTGCGCACATGCGGAGTTGAAATACCAAACTGGCTTATTTTGCACTCTTTTTTTTTTCCCCCTACCTTGCTAAATAGTCCTAAACTGCAGTAGTAAAAACTATTGAGTACATGTTTTCTTGCTGTCAAAAACCTAGGGGGAGTACATAGTGCTCATGAAAAAGATTGATGCCAATTGGTGGGAGGGGAGTATTGGAGACAGGAAAGGGATCTTCCCCTCCGCCTACGTGGAAGTACTCCGAGAACCTACAGGTAAGATAGGAAAACATTGACCTCATCATTTGGAAAGAGGGGTGGGGAAGAGGAGGGGCAGCAGGAGTTTTAACAAAAACTGAAGTTTACATTGTGTTTAAAAGTTTGAGCAGTGCGCCTTCAAAATCTATTCAGTGTCGGATCTGTTACAAATGTGGAATGTTTACTTCACATTATGTTTTGGAGAAAAATAAGCAGAAATTTATCAGACCTTGTAATTTTGTGATAGAAAAACATGTGTTTTGGTCTCACTCGGGGGAGGTGAGTTGGTCTAAACGACTGTGGAAGTCACCCTGCTTGGATCTGTAGGTCTGAAAATTGGGACAATTTCTCTGAAATGTTTTGAAGAATTATCCTCTATTTAGACCTGGGCCTGGTAAAACCGTACCAGTGGTAGCTTTGGGGATTTAATATCTAGGCAACCCTACCTCTGATCCTAACGCTTTACCTAGAGTGACTTCCTTTTAAATAAA
This sequence comes from Hippasteria phrygiana, assembly GCA_037893225.1. Classification (NCBI taxonomy): domain Eukaryota; kingdom Metazoa; phylum Echinodermata; class Asteroidea; order Valvatida; family Goniasteridae; genus Hippasteria; species Hippasteria phrygiana. The sequence continues at coordinate 1,220,255 of JAZGUH010000040.1, read as the reverse complement.
ATTCCCTTATCATTGAATTTTCCCCAAATAGGCTCAATTGGATTTGAACTCGACTACAGCACTGCTATATGTATTTTTTAGTTCCTCAGAACTTGGGCATTTTTTACAGTACCTTTCATGGTGGGTTTACAAATCAACTATAGTAACCTTTAAAAGTGTTCCTATATTGCAATATTACTTACAAAATCTTAGGTTTTAGTGTGTGCATATGCCCTATTTTTTTGTGTAGAATATAGAAAGATGAGAAAAATGTCTTTATTCCTATTCAAGGTTCCCACAGTCATGGTGAGGTTGTGTACTGGCACTCTTAAATGTAACATGAAAATGAATTAAAGGGGCTGTGTCGTCACGATCATAGCAGGCTTGCGGCTGTACACTGAATCCCGAACTGATGAACGCAGATGAACCCAGTAACTGCAAATAATACCCCACGCCCGCGCGCTGACCTACAGGGCGCGCGCGCCAGATCAGATTACAATTGCAATGACTGCTGCATGCATGATCCTGTAGTTATGATACATACTGCATGTACAAGTATTTTGTATGTGTTTGTGCCACCAAAAATATACGATAGGCCTACAGTCGAACATAGTCCGTGACACCCCACCCGCCGGCCAAACGCCAAAATGTACCATGACAGAACCAAACGAAAATAAGTAAATAAGTAAATCTGTATCTATAATTGTAAAATAAATAATGCACCAGCCCCTTCCTATACAAAAATAGAGTTGTAGGCCTATGTATCGAAATAAATTTCGAATAAAATCGGCTGTGCGTGCAATGATGATTGAGTCCACGACCTTGTGTTACATTTGACGGCAGGACTTTATGGAAAGTTACATCATAAGAGATATTTCAACACTATCAAATAATAAACACAATAATAACAGTTATTACCAATAAATAATATACGCCAATGAAATGAGATTTCACTAGTGGCGAGTAAATCCGTGTCGAAAAGTGGGGATGATTATTGAATTTGTCAACGAAGTACTGCATCTTGAACTTTTTCTCAACGGGGGATACCCCCGCCCCAAACACCGCTTGAAATTTGAAACATCACTTGGTGTACAATTTCCCCTTTTTTAAATTTACGAAACAAAAACAAATACAAATCGGCGGGCCCCTGAACTCCTTCCCCGTGTTTACGCCACTGGCGCACAGATCCCCACATCACTATGATAAAGATGACTACCGAAGAAACAAAGAAATAAACACCCCGACAAATATTCAAACAACCCTAATTTTCACCTGTTTTGCACGAATTATTCGCTTATTACTTTTTATGACATGAACAATTCACATACCGAGTACATGGATCGGATGTACTGTAGGCCTACATGTAATGTATGTACTGTACATGTTGACTATACATTACATGTAGACTTGATGTGCGGAAATATTGTTTTACACAGCGAGTTGTTGACAAGTGCCATTGGAATAGCGACCAAGTGAAGTTGTTTCAGCTCCATCTATCAACTGTTAAAAAAATATGTACTTCTAAGTTCTAGATTAAAAGTTTTATTTTCGCTGCTAAAGAACTGTCTGCAGCCACTACCCCTCTTTTAGTAGCATGATAATTTTGTTATTGAAGTGACGGGTCAAAATAAGCCTGAAGCATTTTATCGACCTAAGTTTACAAGCAAGATACGAACAAGATACATCCAAATGAATGTACACATAATACATAGACCCTTTTACGGATACCCCGCCTGTGGGATTTTGTGTACAAAATTTAGCGCGAACTGTCCCACAGCGACAAGACACGTTGCAGTTTTGCTGTACACACAGTCGTACTTCCCTAATACGTCCGAGGACAAAGCTTTGTGTTTCCTTTTGTTCCCTTGATATAACCAAACCCCATAGACTAAGCACGTATCCTTACGTTCGAGGACCGATTTCAACAAAAGACTCTACGTTCGAGGACTGAAAGGTTTCTTTGTGTTTCCTTTCTTCTCTTGTCCTCGGAGATATATACAGTGCACGTACACATTTACATGGACAATAAGCACCCCGTGTGCCGAGTCGTCCTCTCTGGCAAGAGTTTCGGCATGTACACATACATGTCATAGGTTCTCCAGCGTAAGGTTCTACTTCTATATCGCCAACCTCCAATTCTATGCAACTTTCAGACAAATATTCCATGGCACTTGTGTACATGTGAATGAAATTTTCTGAAATAAGCAGATGAAATTTGAACGTTTTTTCTAATAATCTTACTCTTAGAGAACTGAGTGCCACGATGTGTGCTACTTGTTTATATGTATACGTGTACACGTATGTGTATTTCAGTACGCAGACGCTGGACATGCGTGCGTGTTCCATAGGGTGTAGTTTCCAAAAGCCAATTCTCAGAACAGCCATAACAAACTGATGGAGGGTAAAAATAGCACATAACCGAAATGAAGCGCAAGGGGGCGCACTCCAATATTTTATTCGTTAACGCGAGATGGCGCGACGACACAGCCCCTTTAAACTGCTGAAAACTGTGATCTGACTGGATGGACCTGAAATATATACAAATCAACAAAATTAACTGGCCTGACGTTTCAAACTATAAACAAGTTCTTTCTCAAAGAAAAAAAAAATCCAAATGATCATATCTGTCATTTTTTTAAGTTGAAAATGTTAGCCCGGCTAATTTGGTTAACTCTTAAATGTAATTTGAAATATTTGAAAATTTAGATAATACCGTTGTGTGCTGAGTAAGATATGACTCCTGACATGACCTAATTTTGACCTGACATGACCTTTGACCTGACCTGTTTAATATTGTGCACCCTCTTTGTGCAGGCATCAAGTGCCTGTAATTTTTTGTATGCATACCTTTATGGCCTTTTCCAATCCATTTAGTCTAACAGACCCTTGCTCATGTGCCATCAGTATCGAGGGCTGTCATCAAACAAACCACTAGGCAAACTGACTTGGTAATTTTAATGAATTTTCAAAGTGAACAAAGAAAACTGGCAGGAGCAGGATTTGACCCTGCGACCTCCGTGAATACCGTACCGGTGCTCTACCAACTAAGCTATCTTGCCCTGTGTTGGCGGTCTCCCAAATTGTCAGTATCTTTGTTCGGGGGGGGGAGCGCTAGTAAGAAGTCATAAACCCATAATGCCGTACAGCCAGGGATCACGCCCTAACTTAATGATACAACCTGGGAAGTGTCATTGTAGGGTAGGGGTGTGCATTTCTGAGTATTATGGGGATCGGGTACCCGATTAAAAAAAAAGCATGGGTACCCGGGTACCTGTTAAAGAAAGCCAATCCCAAAAATTAAATCTCGGAGATTGCTGTTTATATTGTTCATAATATATTGTTCATCGGTGCATCAATGAAACAAGATGCAATTGGGTACAGTGAGCTTGATAGCTTTACGATGTAAATTGCATTTTTTGCAAGCGTCATAAACATTAATCTGTTTTGTTTTTCCATGTACCCTAGTTTTCATTTTCAAAACTCCCCACGAATAATATTCAAAAAAACAAAAATGTTTCATTGTCTGAAAAATTTAAGTAATATGATATTTTGAATACGAGTACTCTATTCCGTAATCTGGAACCGGTTCCTGACAATTAGCGGTTGGGTACTCAGGTACCCGGTTCGGATGCACGGCCCTATTGTGGGGATCACTCAATGAGGATATTACTTTTCAACTCATGATCTCGTCAAACAAACCACAAGGGAAACTTGAGTATCTGGGGCTGTTAACCCCCTTGCGTACGGAAGACGCCATATGGCGCCAAAAACAAACCAGTGCCACCAGGCCGGATGACGCCTTTTGCCGCTATTTGTGCATTTTCAATCCATTATTGGATTATTGTGTATGTTACGCTTGACTGCACAAGCACATTGTGGCCGTTTCGCTTAGATGCACAGGCTGCACAGGCTGCTACGATAACCATACTCAAGGGGTTAAAAGCTACATAGTTGCAAACGTAAAACTACAAATTTAAACTTCCATGGATTAATTTGTATGTCAATTTGCGACTGTCTAATGATTTAGTCTTATTGCCACAAGTGAGGGAATATTCTGGTGGTTTTATAGTAAGGGGTGCATTTGAGTGTGTTACTCGTGTTAACACACGAGTATACTCTTGAGCACACGAACGGCAGGAGTATGACCCGAGGGTAACCGAGAGTATACTCCCGCTCAGACCGAGAGTATACTCCCGCTCAGACCGAGAGTATACTCCCGCTCAGACCGAGAGTATACTCCCGCTCAGACCGAGAGTATACTCCCGCTCAGACCGAGAGTATACTCCTGCACCAGAGGTGTCGTCACGTGATTGTTTCCACTTAACATTTTAAGTAAACATTTCGGACTTTCCCAATGAAGTTTTGTTATCGTTTTTCGATTGTTGAACTGATCTTTGTATTATATTTTGTCATAAATATGATACATAGGGAAAATTTTAAACTATGTTCAAATTTGTGTGCACATCCAATGGAAGATTGTTCACGTAGTTGGCAAACGTTGGCAACGTTTGCGTGATTGGAACGCAGCTCTTACCTTGACCGTTCGCGCGACGCGGTTCGAGAGTAATGCGCACGCAACATTTTCCTGCACCCGCGAGTATCAAGAGTAATATGCTCGAACGCACCCTAGCTAGGAGTCCGGCTTTTTTTTTTTTTTTTTTTTTTTTTTTTTTCCTATTTGTCACAAATTTGATATCAATGGAAAGGGAATTGCAAGACAAATTGAAAATGAGCTCGATACAACGTTGGTACTTGCATTTCAGAGTTAAAGGTGTAATTTCTGGGCACCGGTGTCTGTAAAAGTGGCGACCATGTGCACCTAACGTGCTGACATTATTAACATTATCGATAGCATTGTGTTGACGAAGGTCTAATCTGTCTACACATGAAAGCGTCTTGAGGCGTTTTCTTTGGTTTAGATTTTATTGTGAAAAATGTTTCAATATTATTTCCAAAATTGTGGTATCTTATAACAATGGCAACTTGTGAAGTAACTTGTTCACCTCCAAGTGTGCATGGGTTCAGATATTCTGTCCAAAATGGTGGACTCCCTATTTACATGTATAGCCCTTGGTGTCTTGATACAAAATATCACATACATGTACCATATAGTAAAAATATCCCCAAAGAATACAATCATACCATATATTTATTACTGCACCAGGAGACATTGTATTCTACAAAATACATCTGAACAAAACTCTGCTTGGCAACTGTGAGACATGCACAGCCCCCTCTAGTGGCCAATGGCAGCCAGCCCACTAACATACCCAGCATTCTTGGGGAGTTTGGCATTCCTCAGCAGGCGGGAATGTGTCTGCGGGGGTGAGCTCTGTGGCCATAAACAGCTGTGGTTAGCTGCGGTGCCGGTCCGATTGCTTGATTAACTTACAAGGGATGCCCCGTGTGGCCTTGCAAAGGCTCTTCAGTGCCAAAACCCAAACCGGCCAATATTTCTCCTCCGTTCGACAATACTCACTGGGCGAAGTTGCCAACCTTTGGTATTTTTTCACCTTGGACGACATAGTTCCGCATTATGAGATGTCATTGAAGTTGAAATCAAATCAAATGTTGTCTGTGGGTGTTTAATCTTTTTTTAGTGCCAGCCATGTCAGTATCAATGCCAAGTGACATGTTTTGACTTGTTTTTGGTCACGTTTCATTGAGAAATTCACAAAAGCATTCCTATATACAATGTAGATAGGAAGAACTATATATGCATGTTCTAATTTTGGTTTTTTTCTGTAGTGCAGAATCTGCATGACGGTTAAGTTTCAAACTTTACTTTGGCAATACATTTGCTTGAATTCTGTCTTTTAATTTGCATAAGAAACATCTGTGTTAAATTGATAATAATAATAATTTATTCTTTAGATAGAATTTTACATTTAAAAATCTCAAATGCTTTACAGAAAAATCAAAATTACATCAACAGTCAAACCGATTCATTATTTGATTAAGAATAATTCCTTTTAAACAGGAAAGTTTTAAGCTGCGATTTAAAAATTCAGGATTCATTAATAATCCTCAAATCAACCGGAAGTCTGTTCGGCAGATTAGGTGCATGAATGGAAAAAGCACCATCACTGTGTGCCGTGCTTGACATTGGACGAACTTTAGGATGGTTAAGCTCAGTATGCATCATTTGCAAACATCAAACAAAACTACTGAATTATTATGAAATACCATAGCCTGAAGTAGCAGTCTCAATCATCCTGTGAAATCATGGCACCGGGTGTGCTGTCGTTTTCAAGAAAAGTGGACATTTATATCGTTTTTCCAACGATTGTCGGCCGACAATCGTTGGAAATAGTCTAGTTCCCCGACCTGATAATTCCCTGACTCTATAAATTGCTCCGTTTTGTCTAAAGTATGGTCAGGGAACCAGACTACTAAAACAATTTGTTTTCTCTGTTTTCCCAGCATCTGTGCACACAAAACTTTAAACAGGTCAGTGTTACAGTATTTGCTAGCACGCTATAAAATACTGACCCCCAAATCCATCTATTTCTGAAAATTACAGCAAAAGCAACAAATGTTGTATACTTCCTGTAACTTCATCACAACTTTTTACGTGAATATTGGACTTATGAACTGATATCAACTCTTTGAGGTACTGTGGTGCAGACTTGCCATGGCGGATGAGTTTAAAAATAATACAAAGAATATTAAAGGTAGTGTACAACTTTTACTTTTTCTGTACGTTTCAGAAATGTAACAATGACCTGATTAAAGTTTTGTGTGCATAGATGTTGGGGGAAACTGAGAAAAATGGAAGAAAAAAATGCTGTTCTTGTAGTCTGGTTCCCTGACCCTACTTCAGACAAACAAGCAATTTATAGACGTCTGGGAATTATCAGGTCAGGGAACTAGACTATTTCCAATGATTGTCGGCCGACAATCACTGGAAAATGACACCAAAATCCAAATTTTCTTGAAAATTACAGCACACCAGGTCCCATGATTTCACAGGATGCTTGACACTATTATTTACTTAGTCTAGAGTACAGTATTTCGTTTTTTTGGTGTTTGCAAATGTTGTATATTACCCTTTAAATTCAACCTGCACTACGACCGAGAGCCAGTGTAGTTCATGAAGAATGGGCGTCATATCTGCACGGCAATCCATCCCTCTGCTAACGACTTGGGCTGCAGTTTCAACATCTTTATTTTGAGCCTGTTTATTTTTTTAAACCAAATGGTCAGAGTTTGTTTTTCATTTGCACAACTTGTGATTTACGCCGCACAAACAGATTGTGGGTGTAGAAATAATAAGTAGAGATAACAGGCCCCCAGATGGCGGGACTGTAGAGCCTTGGCACAATTACTTTACGTAGGGCTTCATGTCTCAGTTATGTTTTGAGTACAAAGAATGAGCCAGTGGCTGACTGCACAGTATTGGATTTTGGCCGATTCAGTATTGGTTTGGGGGGAAAAAAGGCCATGGGGTAGGCTCAAAGAGATTGAATGTAGTGTACTGAATTATTACTAATTTATTACGAAATACCTTACTAGACTGTAAGTTAATAGTAGTCTCAATCATCCTGTGAAATGATGGCACCAGGTGTGCTGTCGTTTTCAAGAAAAGTGGAAATTTATATCGTTTTCCAACGATTGTTCGGCTAAACAATCGTTGGAAAACTGCCCTCTATTGACCGAATGTAGTTAATTCCGCATTGTGTCTAAAATAGGTTAACAATCCGAAAATGGGCGCACGCGTAGTGTACCGAAGCGACGCATTGTAACCAGTGCATGCAGTGGATCTTGGACGTTCCGCTTGGCCCTCGGCCTCTGTACATGTTATGTGACCAATTGAAAACAAAAACAATCCCATTTACAAAAATTGGGCTTATTTTGCAAGAGGGCACTATAACAAATGCCGCCCGACGGTTGAAAACGAACGCCGTTTTTCTCTCGTTTTTTTTTCGCCATCCAAGAATGCGAAACTTTGAACAGGTCAGTGGAACGATATTTCCTATAAAATACTAACCCCCCAAATCCGCCCATTTCTGAAAATTGCATCAATGACCAATCATGTACACTACATTTATTGAAAGCTGTATGTCCCTGCCATAACTGAAAATGTCAATCCAGTGGATTTTCCCCCTACAAACGAATTATGGAAGAAGACTATTTTATAACGAAAAAATATTGACTACACTCTGCAATATGTTGTCTGTCTTTATTATGTGCTACGCACTGAGATATTATCCTGTACATTAACACTGTACAAACAGAAGCATCCCACCCCTAATTCAAGAACTGAAAGGCATAATAACTCTGTTTACTTACTGGCCAATTTTTAAAAACAAATTCGGGGGGGGGGGGGGGGGGGGGTGGTGTCTCATTAGAAACATCATAACTTATCTAATGCTAACCAATCAGCAATTCAGTTCAAACATTTATTTTTGAGCTGCCACATCTCAAAGGCAGGAACACACTTCAACACAGCATCTTTAACCTCTTGTGTCCATCTGTTATTGATGGGGGCTGTGCAGCCAAGCGTAAAATGCAAACAATTCATCACACTCAGAGCCCCCCATTTCGTGTAAATAAAAACTTTGTTTGAAAAAGCTCCATCTATTCATTACACTCCCATTCAAGAGCAATATAGCTGAAACATGAATGGATTGAGTATGCGCAGGAATTTTTTTTTCAAACTGCGGCTATGCCCGTCGTCCATATTCATTAAGTTTATCTTTGATGTTGATTGTCACCTCAGCAGATCTACTTCTCGTCCATTCTGACAAGAGAATAACAACTGAATTAATTGGACTGGCCCTCCAGACATATTTTTTGTGAAACATTCCCGAGCTGCAAGGGAACATTCAGTGCGGAGCAATTTGGTCGTAAGCCGTTGTGCTGACAGACTTGGCACAGATTGAGGGAGGCTATTTTCAAATAGCACGCAGTGGTGCCGACAGCTAGCTTTCTGTTGCTTAAACCTGCTAGATATGATTACTGAATTATATGGTTACTGAATTATAGGTTTGTGATTTGAAAACATTTAAATCATTTAAACTTTTTTTTTTCCTCCCGTGGTGTAAGTCGGTGGTGGATACACAGGCAGTGAAAAAGGGACACATGTGCAAATGTCTTTCAGGGTATACACCATTTGCTTTTGCTGTAATTTTCAGAAATAAATGGATTTGAGGGTTAGTATTTTATAGCATGCTAGCAAATACTGTAACACTGTTATTTATTCCTGTTTAATGTTTTGTGTGCATAGATGCTGGGAAAACCGTAGTCTGTGTAACTTTAGAGAGAAACAAAATTATGATCTAATAGTCTGGTTCCCTGACCATACCTCAGACAAAACGGAGCCATTTATAGACATCGGGAAATATCAGGTCGGGGAACTAGACTATTTCCAAGGATTGTTAGCTGACAATAGTTTGAAAATTATATGAATTTCCACTTTTCTTGGAAATGACAGCACACCAGGTGCCATGATTTCACAGGATGCTAATTGAGACTGCTATTTACCGACAGTCCCGTACAGTATTTTATTATAATTCAGTGATTTTGTTTTTTTATGTTTGAAAATGTTGTATACTACGTTTAATGGAGGAAAAAGTGGCTAGGTCATTTGTGGGTAGTAAAAAAAAATATATAAAAAATGTTTAAATGCAATTTTTGCTGTAAATAAGGCTGAGAACCACTCAAGGTACACGGCCACAAAGAGAAAAAGAATCAGACACACAAGGTAGGAATTGAGATTCCTCTTGAAGAAGGAAATTTGGATGTGATGAAGGGAAACATGCACCAAGCAAAGAACTCCATAGAGATACCGAACGAGGGGAAAATCTCTAGGCGTAGCTTTGAGTATATTGGTGAAAACAGGCAGAAGAGCTGTGTCCCCCAAACCCCTTAACTATTTGCATGCACATATATATCAGCGATTGTGTAGTGTAGGGCCCTGTTCCTTATAAGGGAACAAAAATCCACTTTTAGGTTAATGGAACTGCCAAACTTAGTTGGCAACATTACAAACCAACAGGTATGCCGTAGATAAAGGGCAGGGTTTTAGTTTTGAAGGAAAATGTTGGGGTAAAGCGGTGATAAAGACGACAAAATGCAACGCGAAAATAAAGATGGCGATCACCGCGACGCAGAGTAAACACGCAAAACCGCGTTGATTCGCATGGCAACTGCCGTAAAGCGCTTAAAAAAATTGCAGTTGCTACCGCAATAAACTGTTCAAATTTTATTTTTTTTAAGTCAAAAGAATTAAGATAAGTCTGCTTTAGGTTAAAAAAGTCATTTTAGAATGAGAAAAAATACCCTTGACTCTATTTTAATCAAAATTAAAGAGGGGTCCTACACTACACAATCGCCCATATATCAGCGTTCCAAACAGAGCATGGCCAGCTCCTTCGAACCGATTATACCGACTACCCCCCCTCCCAATCCCAGTAGCCAGAAGTATTCCCTCTCTAATTAAACAGATGTCATTGATATGAAGTGTATAAGCCCCCACATATTATTAAGATCGTCCCAGGGTGCTGATAAGGGCAACAGACGTATCGCACAGACAGCTGGACTACAGAAAGTCAGTGTTAACTCGCCCGCAGAATATGTCTGTATGTTTGATAAGCTTGGTTACTGGTGTATAAGAGAGAGGCACATTAATGTGATAGTATAAGGCGGTTTCATTCAGATTAGTTGTCTGATAGTCCTTATATCGTCTTCTCAGGAAAACTGCAATGAATCAGGGGTGAGATTTCTCCGGATTTTTCCTGATTTAAATTTAATATCTGCAAACATCAAAAATATAAAGTAAAGTAAAGTAAAGTAAAGTAAAGTAAAGTAAAGTAAAGTAAAGTAAAGTAAAGTAAAGTAAAGTAAAGTAAAGTAAAGTAAAGTAAAGTAAAGTAAAGTAAAGTAAAGTAAAGTAAAATAAAATACTAATCAAAAAATTAGCTGGCCTGACGTTTCGAACTTAAGCAAGTTCTTTCTCAAAGGTGAGAAAGAACTTGCTTAAGTTCGAAACGTCAGGCCAGCTAATTTTTTTATTTGTATATTTCAGGTCCATTCAGTCAGTCAGCAGTTTGCAGCAGTTTCATTCTTTTTCAAAATAAAATACTGAATTATTTTGAAATATCTTACTTGACATTAAGTAAATAAAAGTCTCAAGCATCCAGTGAAATCAAAATTTGCTTAGCATGCAAATGCTTCCTTGATAAAAACTGGATTACCAACCAGATTTTCATGTGTGGAATATTGCTTTTGACTGGCATTCAGCTGTCTTTTGCTAATAGCATGAAAATTACATGGACTTTTGGCTGGTAACCTGTTTTTAATAAGCAAGACATTTTCATGCTAAGCAAATTTTTGTGCTTAACAGCCCTATGAAATTGGCCCCTGGTGTGATTTCATTTTGGAGAAAAGTGGAATTTTTGTATCAATTTCCTGCGATTGTCGGCCGGCAATCATCGGAAATAGTCCAAAACTTTAAACAGGTCACTGTGGCCCTGCCCGCTAAAAAAACGCCCTGCTGTTATGTTATCAGCGGTATAAACGTTGTTTGCCATCCCCGCCCCTGCACTCATAGAAAAGGGACGTGGCAAGTATTTTGTTTTGTTTTTTTTGGGGGGGGGGAGCACATCCCAAATTCTATCCCAAGTATGATTTCTGTGACTCGTTAATAGAGCCTTAGCTCTCTAACTGAGAATTCTTAAAGTCTGCAGGCTCTGATTACCCCCTACAGTCCTTTAATGTCATCATCGACTTGATCTCAAATGGAACTCAGAAATGCTGCCGTTGACATCTTCAAATGCCATGTCAGGTTGATTGATATTTCAGATGAGGCACAGACAAGACATGCACGTAATGCCGAGTACAGAATACGCATGTAGTGTGTCCCCCATCCGCTTCATGTTTAGAGACTGCAAACTTATTTTCTTTCTTTCCTTTTTTTTGTTGTTGTCATGTCCTCAGTACAATATCTCATAGAACACCACTTGGGGAACACTATTCAATAGCACACCCACCATTGCATTATGGGAAAGGTATTAGAACAAGTACAGTGAATCGTGCAGGAATAAAGGGGTGGTGCTATTTAGCGTCAACAAAGCGTCAACAAATTAAATACGAAAGTTTCATCGTAAACCATTATTTCACAGTCATTTATTTCCAAAACAGTCATATTAACAGAGTTCAAAACCTTGTCAATGTGTAAAATAATACACGAAAACTCATGACGACACCGTTTCATGCGGCCTCATCACTGGCTGCCATCTTGTTTGTGCTGGACCACTCCATTCTTTATAGGGAAGTGGCAAAAGTATGAGGGGATTGCAACATTTTCTTGGTTTTCGTATGGTGTTTCGAAGGTCGTATTTCTTAATTTTCTTACAAAACAAGTTCCCTGAGAGTCATAAAAATTGTGGGACATAGATTTGGAACCTGGAAAGTACACCTATAATTTGTTGACGCTTTATTGACACTGGTTGTGCTTGTTGACGCTTGTTGACGCTTTGTTGACGCTAAATAGCATGACCAGGAATAAAGTGTTTCTATTCCTCCATGAGTGAATAGAGTTAGAGTAATTAAAAGTTGGGTCAGTTTATCTCCGGTTGGTTTTATTCCATCACGATGTCTGTAAAAGACATTGCAGTTGTCTTCCCCCCCCCCCCACAAAAAAATGCAAAAACAGAGAATGAATTCCTCCAGTCGATCTGTTTCATATTCTGAAGTGATTTTGATGGAGGCTCCATCACTACTTGTTAGTCGCAGCCTTGCTGCCATCTTGTGATTGGTTAGCGAGATTCTGTGTACTTTGCTATGGGTGCTGCAAGATTGGTTTTCAGACTTTTTTCCTTTAAAAAAATCTTCCAAACCAAGAATTGGAAAAAGAGCAATCTTTAAAGGTAGTATACACCATTTGCTTTTGCTGTAATGTTCATAAATAAATGGATTGGGTTAGTAGTTTAAAACGTGCTAGCAAATACTGTAACACTGACACTGACTGTTTCAAATTTTGTGTGCATAGATGCTGGGAAAACGGAGAAAACAATTCTGTTCTAGTAGTCTGGTTCCCTGACCATACTTTAGACAAAACAGAGCAATTTATAGACTGAGGGAATTATCAGGTCGGGGAAGTAGACTATTCCCAACGATTGTCAGCCGACAGTCGTTAAAAAAACGATATAAATTTCCACAAACGACAGCACACCAGGTGCCATGAATTCACAGGATGCTTGAGACTGCTATTTACTAATAGTCTAGTGCGGTATTTCGTAATAAATCAGTAGTTTTGTTTTTTGATGTTTGCAAATATTGTATACTACGTTTAAGTTTACTCTGAACTATTCTTTAAAAAATTGTCACAAAAAGAAATACACCCCCCCCCCCAAAAAAAAGAATCAGTTTAAGAATCGAACTTGGTTCATGTGAGCCAAATTCAGATGCTTCACCACTAAGCCACCTAACCTGCTTGACAAAACTCGGCTTTTGTTTTATTCAATTAACACTTGCACTACACACTGGAGGAACTATATATATCCACGAGCAAATATTACCCAATCACAAGATGGCAACAAGGCTAGGCCTATTGGGCAGTCCTCCGTCTGTGGTCGCCTGGCAACCAAAGGGCCTCCTTCTTTTTTAGAAAAAGGGCATGACGCTGTACTTTTTCTTTTGCCTGACGGAATGTTAAAGAGAGACAATTCATTGGAGGCCGCCCTTAATTGAGCTGCAAAAACCTATGGTTGGAAAGATCATTCAAAAGTAGAAAATAAACATGAACACGACCATCCGTTCAAAATGCACCGTTTGTCTGACAATCATTGACGGAAATCATTTCAGGGAAGGCAGTTTTGTTTGGGAAAAGTCGGACCGTTGGAATTCAGAGTGGTGCCCATTGGCACTGTGGTAGTGTGGTTGCATGCTGGCTTCACTATATGTGCACCAGTCTGAATGTCCGTATGTCAGTGCTGAGGTTTTTTTCCCCTCATTTCTCTGTCAATATCACACATTGTGGTAGGATAACATGTTGGTTTTGTGAGTAACCAAAGAATAAAGATAGTAAAATTGGCGGATTTCAGGGAAGTGTGTGCCGTTAACAAAAGCACAATTATTACACCTTCTAAATATTCATGAGCTAATTATGGTACCAATTCATTGGTCATTCAAGAATGACGCAACCAAAACAAATTTAGCTGTTTTGAAAAAAGCCTATCTCCCGGGTTGTTATTTTTTACTTTTTCCCTACAACCTCATCCCCCCGGATTCAAAATCCAATCATGTACATACATTTTCCCTACAACCTCATCCCTGGAGACAAAATCCAATCATGTACGTATTGTAATACATTCGGATGCGCTGTCACACAGAACTGGGTGAATTATTGGGCAAATTTTATGCTAATTCATGGAAGCAGAATGGATATTTAGAAGATGCAATAAAACATACTATTTGGTTTGCAGTGTGTCGGGGGGGGGGGGGGGGGGGGAAATAGAGAATCCATTTTTCCCTCGGTACTGGCTATGGTAGGCCTGTAGCCAGTACCTCGGGAAAAATAGATTGCCCTATTTCCCCTCTAACCATGTAGTATTTGTATAATACAGTCATGTTACATATACTGCCCTGGGTCTATGTGTTTTTCTATTGTCCCCGTACAAGGCTTGGACATTTTCCCACAGTCCTTAAACATGCACATAGTCCAAGGCCCCTGTGTATATCGTATGTTGAACGGATGATTTTTAGCCAAAGGATAAAGATTCCCATTGTATTGTACAAGCTGGGTCAGTGGAGGGGGAAAACATGGCTGCCCCCCCCCCCCCCCCCCCAAAGTTAGTATTTTATAGCAAATGACCTGTTTAAAGTTTTGTTTTCATAGATGCTGGGATAAAACAAAGAGAAAAAATGCTGTTCTTGTAGTCTGGTTCCCTGACCCTACTTCAGACAAAATGAGCAAATTTATAGTCGTCATGTCAGGGAATTATCAGATTGGGGAGCTAGACTATTTTCAACGATGGTCGGCTTACCATCTCTGAAAATTGATACAGAAATATCACTTTTCTTGAAAATGACAGCACACCAGGTGCCATGATTTCACAGGATGTTTTGAGACTGTTAATTGTATATATACTTACAGTCAAGTAAGGTATTTCATAATAGTTTTTGGATGTTTGCAAATGTTGTATGTTACCTTTAAATCTTGTCTTTCCTTGAGCGCCCGCCGTTTCGTCTCACAGACGTTCCATGAAGATCCCGAAATCTGGAGTTATTTTATCTGGGTATCATTGAGGCCGAACCTTCAAGGCTCATCATATCAAAATGTGCTGAGCTCAGTATGCAGCCCCCTGTATGGCTTAAGGAAAAGTGTGCTCTAGTTGGCATTGACATTTTTGACATAAATTATCCATGTCCACTCTGTGTGGTTGTCTGACATTTGCTTTTAAAGGTAAACATACAACATTTGCAAACATCAAAGAAACAAAACACTGAATTATTATGAAATACCTTACTTGACTGTAAGTGGGTCTGTCCACACTGATTAGCCCTCCTGTTCTCAAGGCCAAAATGGAGCCAGCTTGACAGGTTGAAATACACACAAACTGTGAGAGTTTGTGTTTAGAGTGTTTTGATAGGCTGTGATAGTTATAAGTATAGGAGGGTTTGAATTAATTAAAGGGACCATTTAACATCAAAAGATGGCAATGGAGTAAGACATGGAAGAGGGACATCAAATCAAGTATTTTGCCAAAATGTTTTTCTGATGCTTTCCAGAGCTGTGAGTGATCAAACTGGCACAAAAACATTTGACAACGCTCTGGATATATAAGAAATTAGAGGGTCATCTTCAAGACATTATGTTTGTAACATATTGGACGGACATAATTTTATTATTGACTGGAAAAATGAAAGAGGAATTTAGTAATATTTAGAAATGTTGGTCAGATTACATCTCTTGCAATGTCAGGATTGATGGTGTATCATTTTAACAAATTTTTAACAAATTAAGATGTGATATAAGTTATGGTTAAACATGGATGGACATTATGCGACAAATGTCCATCAAGAAACGTTTGATATATTACAAACATAAACATCTTGAAAATGATTCGAGCTCTAACTTCTTAATACTCTTTCAAAGTGAACAAAGAAACTGGCAGGAGCGGGATTCGAACCTGCGACCTCCGGGTTTACCGGCGCTCTACTAACTGAGCTATCTTGCCCTATGTTGGCGGTCTCCCAAATTGTCACTATCTTTGTTCGGGTGGGCACTAGTCAGAAGTCATAAACCCAGAATGCCGTATAGCCAGGGATCACACCCAATTTTACGATACAACCTGGGAAGCGACATTGTGGGGATCACTCAATGAGGATACGACATTTTAACTTATGGACTGTTTGACGAATTCTTAATACTCTGTTAGATATTGATTTGTTTTGCTAAACAAACTTGTTGATGGGTACTGAATGTATTGGTGACATTATGGAGTCATTAGTATGGATAGACCCACGTAAACAATAGTCTCAAGCATCCTGTGAAATCATGGCAAAATGTCTTGCTTATGGACATAAGCAATAACATTTCATGGCTGTAGGCTCTGTAACTACACCGAGTCTGGCCTTGGTGAAAAATACTAGATTTGCTTGTAAAATTGAAGTTTTGATCCATGTCCGAAAACAAAATGAAAATTATATACATTGTTGTCAATATTATTTTGACTTGAAGGTGTTGGGAATTCCCCAGCGACGAAAACCCCTCCAGCTGCGAGCCACACACCCTACCAACCCTCCAGCCAGCAAATGGTACAGTCTAGCCCCAAGCAGCAACAAAGACCCCAGGCCGTACCAAGCAACCTGGCGGGGAGGTCGCCTTTGGGATCGTCTGTGAGTCCGGGGTCATATGGAAGCCAGAGGGAGCCTGAGCGATACTTTGAAGAGCCTGCTCCCAAGGTAAAATTTTGGGATGTTCTTGAAGTTTTATCCTCTGGATTTAACAATATGGACCTTAAAAAAAATGACATCAGACTATATTTACCTCGTTTCATTGGTACAGCCGGGCAGGAACGGAACAGCGCACTGTGTAATCACACCATGCATTTCATACAATGGGTCATTCCACCAAGTGGGAACACAGTGCCCCTACTTGCCAAACCTGTTGTGGGGCAATTTCAATACTTCTACATATCACTACACAGTTTTGCTATGCATGTTTAAGTACAACACACAGAATGGACCCCATACAAGCTTGAAGTTAGTTAGTCTTAACCTGAAATGCAAGTGAATCAATAGCTATAAACGATTCAACACGGTGTACACTAGTGTGACATTTGCTACATCGCTACATACTTTCAACATATCACTTGTAATTTATCTACAGAAACCTTATCAAAATATGTATGGTTTCATTTTGTGGTCAGTTAGTAGTATGCAGAGAAGGTTTGTACAATAAATCTTGCAACGGTACAAAAAGATGTAAAAGAGACATGATGTGTCCCTGTTACATGTGTCGAGACCTAAATTTTTCATGAAATGTCAAATTTCTCGGGAAACTAATGTTTGAATAGTTACAAAACTTGCCAAAAATTTTCAGAAAAACGAAATTCAAATCTGGTATAAATATTTAAATAAATTAGTTGATAGATGGCATGTAACTGGAAATGTATCAAAATGTTACACTTTGTGTTCCGACTTCATGGAATGACCCACGTACAAGAAGAGATTGTGTCGATGTCTGCTTGTTTCTGCGACAAACACCAAGACTGTTTTTCAAGTTCAATAAAAAAACAGCAATAGTTTCCTTTAGACCCAAACACGATGTAAAAATAATCCTCAAAACAAGCATCTATTTTAAAATGTACACTGTGACGTAATCTTTCTGCATGTCTCCGCTTAGAGTTAACATGGACGTCTTCGTATATGGGTCATTCTATAAAGTTGGGGTCCAAAAGTGTGACATTTTTGGTGTCCCCGTTTACAGAGTGACTTGTATAAGATTTTGCAATTCCGGACACATTCTTGAATGCCTTCTATCTCCAAGAGTGATTGCGTATTAAGCAAAGTACCTGCCAAACAAGTAAAAAATAGCCTGAAGTCAATTTTAATGATACTTGATGGGAAATTACACAGGTCAGGTGTAACAGGGACACCAAAAAAATGTCACTTTTGGACCCCAGATTTATAGAATGACCTATTTCCATTCTGAAACAAATGCTATTTGTGTCTATCCAGGTTGACATAGTGCACACAGTCGTACTTTCCCAATACGTGCGAGGACAATGCTTTGTGTTTCCTATTGTTCCTTTAATATAACCCAAACCCATAGACTAAGCACGTACTTCTATGTGCGAGGACCGATTTCAACAAAAGACTTGACGTGCGAGAACCGAAAGGTTTCTTTGTATTTCCTTCCTCCTCTTGTCCTCGGAGATATATACAGAACCTGTACACTTATACTTTCCCTGTCTGTGTAAGAATTTTAAAAAGTTAACTGTTTCATGAATAGCTTTGTGCTACCATTTTATTATGACCGTTATTGAGCCAAGTTAGATGGCTTCTGCAAGATATTGTCTTGTTAGGAAATGTCAATGTTCACGAAGGTATTTCAAATTAAATCACAGATGATGGAATTTGTTTTAATCTTCTTCCAGATGGCAGTGGAATGCCAAAAAAAAATGAAACAGTGTCTGTGATTATAATTAACAGACATATTGTGATGCGATCAAGCAAAATCAGTCTGAAGTAGGCCCTGGTCAATTTTGGGATTTTTTACATATTCATTTGTAGCGTACTTCAAGCTCCATATTAGTGAAAACCCCATGTGAAAACGACCTTTGGTTAAAAGGTTACAAAATATTTAAACACCAGCACATTAAATAGAAAGAAACTGAGAAAATCAAGTTTAAAGTTACACTACTTTAATTGAGTCATTTTTAGCACATTTATAATACATGTCATATTTTCATGTGAAAGAAGAATGTTTTTTGATTTTGATTTTTTCCACTACGAACATATTTTGGCCCATATCTCAAAACAAGGATTGCCGAGTTCCAACTGATTTTGCTTGATCGCATCACATATGTACATATACTTGGGATATCCAGGTTGATTTTCAGACAAATTTCTGTTTGGGAAAGTCTGTAAAAGGCTTCTGACCCCGATTCTCCATTTCCCCCCCCCCCCCCCCCCCCAAAAAAAAAAAAAAAAAAAAAAACATTTCCAGCCTATTAGTTACAGGGTCTGAAATGCCTCCACTGGCTTCATCCTCGAAAAGATTTAACTTTAATAACCCCCACCAAAATCAGTCAGAGACAGCAAAATCTTGGGAAAATGGCCACCCCATTGTATAAACATTTGGCACAATATTTCATTTTGAGACTTTAGTCAGGAAATTTGTGTGCAATATAGGGGAAGAAAGTTTGTGTTTTCTTTGTTCTATGTTCTTGGCGGAGTGTATGGTCACTCAAAGTGTTCGCATACGTGTTGATTTCTGCCTCATTTTGTATGGATTTTGCTGACATAAATCTTGAAATAACAGGTTGTGCCGCATGTTTAGACAGTCATTATCAAGTGTTGGTTATTTTCAAAGACTTTGCTGTTCCTGACCGATTTTGGCAGGGGTATTTAAAGTAAAATCTTTCCTCACCCTCATGATATGTCGCACTTATCCCCCCCCCCCCCAAAAAAAAATGGGGAAAAAAGCAGAAAAAACTAGCACTCAAATTTTGTGGTTTGGACTTGGACTGCAGTATATGTTTGTGAATGGTAACATTTTTGTGGCTTTGTGCGGCACATTTTATGCATCAATGTCATGCTTTCAACATCTGAAATATTTTCAACTTGCAGCCCAGCAGAACACTTGCAGCTGGCCAAGATTTGTAAGTACCTCAAACCTTTCTGACGTTTGTTTATTTGAAAATGAATTTGGTCTGCAGACCAGTCATTTAATGAATATAAATTTTATTATCGCCGAAAGTTAGTGTGGATTTTTAACTTT
Source organism: Hippasteria phrygiana (assembly GCA_037893225.1). Lineage (NCBI taxonomy): Eukaryota > Metazoa > Echinodermata > Asteroidea > Valvatida > Goniasteridae > Hippasteria > Hippasteria phrygiana. Next base: position 1,200,322 of record JAZGUH010000040.1, on the reverse strand, counting down.
AAATTCAGTGGCCGCTGTTTGTGCAGTTTTAATCCATTGTTGGATTATTGTGTATATGTTACGCTTGACTGCACAAACACATTGTAGCACCCCGACGTCTTCCGTAAAATACCGTACTCGTAGTGTTACCGGGTCACAAGCCACTTCACAAGCCACTTCACAAGCCACTTCACAAGCCACTTCACAAGCCACTTCACAAGCCACTTCACAAGCCACTTCACAAGCCACTTCACAAGCCACTTCACAAGCCACTTCACAAGCCACTTCACAATTCTGGTCTCAACTGATGTAACAAGCTATTCAAACACACTTATAACCTTTG